>JAACJT020000075.1:22318313-22329242 GCA_009936485.2 Gymnarchus niloticus | reverse complement strand
ATTTTTACGTCTCATTCTAGTGTATGTTTTGAACTTCTGTCCCTCATTTTGACCCGGCCGACACGATCATACGCCACTGTTTTTGAGACACCCTGTTCCCCGTGGTCAGTCTATAACATAATTTCCGCCTCAAAGGCATTATGTACCATATTATAATGGTTTTCATCTTGATATTTTTAAAAGAATTATATGTACTTCATTTGATGCCAAGCGAAAACAAAACATAGCTCTTCATGATACAAACTACCAGCCCTCCCCGTAGTCACCAACATAACGTAATTTGCTGAATGAATTCTTAGGATAAAATTGTAGTCTAATTAACGCAGACCTAATTAGTTGCGACATTTTATAATGTCAGATATATTCGAAATAAATCCTTAAAGCTACAGTAGCCGAGTGCTGTCATATCTGGTTTTCACCGATAGGGGGCCTTCCATTGAGTACTTGTGGGGGTTTGACAGCCGCGCTGCATTATGGGTACGTCGGCTCAGGCAAACGTATACCGTGCAAAATGGTGAGTATAGACGAGTCTCACTGCGTTGCTTTTAATAAAAAAAAAATATATATATTAAACGCACACCAGTAGGCAATAGTTAAACTTTTTTAATAGTGTTTGTGCTGAATTGTAACCTGGGGTGTTTGTCACCACCTTTAGTTTGGCGGCTTCATTTGGTTACATGCTAGCTAGTTAGCTAGAGAAGCGCTAACACCGCAGAATTTATTATTTTGATATCGCTTTAGCCGCCAAATTTTAATTAAACCGACTGGACTTGTAGTTCAGTGTATCTCCGTGGAGTTTTTCTTATTAAATTAACAGCGAATGATGTTTTAGCGACGAGTTATCGATTGTGGGGAATGCCGTGATTGGGCTAACCACGTTTAACGCGTCCTCGAGCCGTTTAATTAGCTAGTTAACGTCTCAGCACCAGTCCGTTAATTAACTGCTAGGGAAGCGTAAAACCAGCGTTCGAATGAAGTAATACGTTTGCTCACTGTGGAAACTATGTATCCTGTAATATGAAAGAAATGATACTTTGTAACTTAATAAAGAGTTCAAACGGCCGTTTTTGCATATGTGGACTGTAATCTGAAAACCGCACTAACGGTTTTAACGTCTTGGCCTTAGGACGTGTTTCTGATGATCCGTCGTCACAAAACCACCATTTTCACAGACGCCAAGGAGTCTACCACTGTTTACGAGTTGAAACGGATTGTGGAGGGTATCCTTAAAAGGCCACCAGAGGACCAGAAGCTCTTCAAGGTACACGCCTGTGGGGGCTTTCGGCCCTATAGTTGGTTCAAACTTTTTTCGTTACCATTTCCTAAAGCTTTTCATTGTATTTGTTGCGTTTTACTGCAGATTCACAGTTTTATCCTGTAGTCGATGTGCTTCAGGTGGACTAGAAGGACAGTTCTAATCATGGTTAATGGGGAGTGTTGTGTCGCATAGGTCATAGCATTGAGTTCTGTTGATTCCGACTCTCCTTGAGCAGGTACCCTAAGATGGGATAGGAGATGTACCTGTTTGAGATAATGTCAGTATTTCTGTTGTCTTCCATGCATCGAAAGATGTTTAGCGTGAATGTAACGTGTTGGTTTTCTGAAACTCTGATCGACGTGTCCTGGTTTTTAAGGCACTCTCTGTGTTTGTTCCTTAATATGTGGCTGTTGCTTTGCCCTATAGTTGCCTGTGTTTATGCACAAATTATAATATGGTGTCTTTTTACACAAGTGCTCGACTGTGGTCAGCAGTGATTCACAGTTGGTCTGTGAGTCACTGCTAGTGCACTCCAAGTGTCTGCATAGGGTTAAACACTGGTAATAGCATGGGGCCATGGGAAAGATTGAAACTAAAGTTGTTAAACTTTTTTTGTTCTGCATCATTGTAAGATACAAGTAATTAAATGTTTATTTTGAACAAATGAAATTTGTGTGCAGGCGCTAATACTGGAGTTGCACCTATTCAGATCATCGCTTATTAAAATACATTTGATCATTTTGTATCTTAAGTTCTGTTATCTAAAGTCTTGGTGGTTTGGAATTCAAAACATGGAGATTTGGCTTCAAGACTCACTGACTGTGATGGTGCAGCATTCAATCAGCTGCAGGTTGTGGATACTATGTATAAAAATTCTATATTTTTTGTGTGCGTTTGTTTTTGTTCATTGTTACTTGGGTTTGTGCACTAAACTGTTTGCTTTATTTCTAAGGATGACCAAATGCTTGAAGACAGTAAGACGTTAGGAGAGTGTGGATTTACTAACCAGACTGCAAGACCCCAGGCACCAGCTACTGTTGGCCTGGCTTTCCGCCTTACTGGTGCGTATCTGTAGTCTGTTCTTTGTCATGTTGGCATCCCCCCCCCCCATACAATTTTATTGATGTTGAATGTACAGTTGGGAATCGTGTATGTATTTCTTTCACCTTCTGTTGAATTCTGGCTTTCTTGGTCTTCCAGTAATGTCTATAGAAATTTGGCTCACTCTAAGGTTTTGCTTGGCCTGGTGTTGTGATTCACATGACAATTTACCACAGTAGGAAGTGTCCCCTTATTGTCTGTGCTAGGGTGGAGCTGCGGTGTTCCTCAGCAATTGGCACATGTGCTCTTGCGTGAGCCCCCTTTAACAACCATGTCAGTAGACCTCTGAGAGCCACTGTGCTTACAGATGTACTCACTTGGCTCCCGCTGACTTTTGTTCTCCTTCCCCCCCACAGATGAGGTTTTTGAGCCGCTGCGGCTGGATCCGTTCTCCAGCCCCCCAGAGCTCCCTGACGTCATGAAGCCCCAGGATTCTGGCAGCACCACCAGTGAGCAGGCAGTGCAGTGAGGGGAGGAAGGAGTGAGGCGGGGTGGTGGGGGGTGGGGGTTGCAGAAGAGGCTGATGGATAGGCTGGTTAATGCTGGATGGGTGGGGCCAGCTGAAGAGAATGTAGAAGAGATGCTAGGAGAAATAAGGGAAGGATTAGCAGGGAATAAGTTGGAGTAGTTAGGTAACATTGCTCTATGCTTTGTCCCTGTAGCCTTTGTATATTATTATTGACCCCCTTTCCAATGGCATCTTCATAACCACATTTTGAAACTCATACCTGTAGACAGTGACTACATCTCTGAGGGACTGACATTCTGGATGTGACTTCAGGGAATGTGGGGTGATGTCTCTGTGCAAGCAAATCATGCTGTTTAATGGAAAACATCATTCTTCATTGCTGGGGGGGGAGTGATGTGTGCAAATGTGTGTTTAGTATATGATTGCTGTTATCGTGTTATTTAGGATTGTCATGATTTTGTAGGACTTTTGGGTGGGTGGAGTCATTGGTCTACCTTGAAAGTGCATATTTAAAGACTACCTGGTTTTAATTGAGCCGGGGTTGGTTGCTGGAATTTACTTGTGAAATTTCATACAGGTTGTTTAAAATGTGGCGTGATGGAAATGAGGCAGTCTCCCCAGTGTCCATGTCTCTGTTTGGCCCCTGATTCTTCACTTTTGTCCAGTGAGATCCCTTTTGCCATTTTATGCCCAGGCCACTGTTAGCTGATTTCAGGGGGGCAAAATTGGATTTTTAAATGTCCTGTTTCCCCCAAACCAAAGAACTGAATTCAGACACATTTTCTCTAAATTTGGGTTTAACACGAAAAATTGCTGGAAATCCAGGTCCAGATGGTGGATCGACGATGTTTAGAACCGTTTGCAGTGTTTGTGGCAAAGTAACTCTGCTTGACGTAGACAGGACTCAGAGATGGACTGGGACTGGCTTTGGGTGTGCCTGCGGTGTGTTTGCGTGTGACACACTCTGAGATCATATGCTTTAAAAATTAATGTTATTAGTTGAATAAAGACTACTTTTTTAAACCTTGTGGTGGTTAAGTACATTTTGTTTGCATTTTTGTCATCTGTTTTAAGTGTTCCTGTTTCATTAAATCAAGGGAGTCTTAAAAAGGAACTGTTAAACCTGTCAGCTTATTTTATAATAGCCCTTCATTATTGATGCTGCAGTTATTCAGGCAGTTTGCTGTCATAATCCAAAATGTTTTGAGTCTGCAGTCTTTCATGGCCATATTTCAGTGTCCTTGCTTTTCCATAACAGTATGCTATCATTATATAGCATTCTAATATCAGTATATGTATAGCTCATATTTGTAAGTCAGGCAGGAGTGTAACTATAGTTTAAAATAGTATTTACAGATTGATTTGATGGGTGAGTTGTGTACATGACATGCAGCATGGAGTTAACTTTTCTAAAGCCTAGAATTTTCCTTTGGTAAGTTAATTCACTGGGAAGTAGTACTGCCACTTTTTGTTTTGGCTTAATTTGTAGTACATTAAATTCCATGTTAGTATTCTGGGGAAAGTGTGTGTGTGTGTTCGAGGGACTGACTCTAGGTCAAAGTGGTACATACATTTAGTCTGACAGCACAGTGTAATTCTGGGTTCATTATGCCATCGTGTGTCCTATGGAATTTGAGATTCTTTTCACATAAGGTAATTTAGTTATCCTGGTGTAATCATGGTTTAGTACATGTAGCCTTAACATTTTAAGATAAATGCATTGTAGACTTTGTAAAACAAAAGTTTTAGTCATTTTGCCTTTAGTTTCTTAATGTGCAATGTTTAAATTTAATTTTCAGCATATCTATAGGCTTGTTATTGCAGATGTTCAGGAAATGTTTTTTGCCTTTTTTCCCTTCTGCCTGTGGGATTATATGACTTCAATAAATTTCTTTTGAAAGAAGTGTATTTTTTTTATTATTTCAAATGATACAGAGAGGGCTGCGAAAGATGGCTCTTGGGGTAAATTTTCAGTTTGTTTTAAGATTTACATTTAATCTACATTAAAATGTTTCCAACTTTATTAGACTTCAATATTCGGTAAAGATGGATGTGTAGCATGTTGTTCACATATTGTGAATCAAGTGGAAGGTCAGGTAATGACAAATCACGCTGAGTGAGAAATGTGGTCCCAGTCATTTAATCCAAGCCAAATACAAGAATCTAAAGTAAGTGTATTCACCTTAGTGAAATTCCAGATCACACATTTTTCCTTGTTAGTGTATGAAGCTTAGTAGTTCATTCAGCAGTATTACCCATTAAGACACCCCATAAGCTGTAGTGTTAAAATGTTATAGTGTATAGTTCATGTGATCTGTGGATTCATATTGTAATGACCTTTGTTGTAATGGACTACTACACATTATAATAATATTGTGCTGGCTGACTCAGCATCCATCTATCTTCCAGCTGATTATCCTGGCCAGGGTCATGTCAGGCAGCCTAGCTTGTGTCCTGGAGGGGATGCCAATCCATGCCAGGACTTCTATACAAACACTCACACACAATGAGTGACTGAGGGAACCCAGCAAATATGCTAACTACAGGGACTGCTGGAAAAAGAAGCCCACTGATTTGTGTCTGAACCTCCAAGTAGCATATGGCGATACACAGATATGGTGAAATCTGAAGGGCTTGCAGGGTGGTCTTGACCACCTTTGACACCTCACAAAAGGTTTTTGGCAGAGAGGAGGTAGATTGCATCTTAATGCAGAGGGTGATGGAACTACAGATTGGAGAGTGGGAGTGAAAATATGAATACACAAAGGAAACCTAGGACAACTGATCATGTTTAAAATGATTCATTTTTTGGAACGCAGAGGAACTCAAGATTGTAGTTTTTTACAAAAGTTTATTAAAACTTAATTTTTTTTATCTTGAAATGTAAATGTCCTTTCCCCAAATTGCTGCCTGGTGCCCTCTTTTCAATGTTTCACACTCAGTTTATAATCTAAAGACGCATGCAATATTTACCACCTTTCAGCTACACACTTAAGATATGAGCTTGGTGACAAAAAAAAATACCACCACCCCTAATAACATTTCATAAAAGTGCACAACTGACACTAAATATCACAGATTGCAGCATAAGTTGTTTTGTTCTTCTCAAAGTAAAAAAAGACGTTGTTTCAAATGCATCAAAATGAAGTACACGGCCCACCTAGGAAGTTGTATTCATCCTCACATTGTTTACAATGAGCTTTTTAAAAGACGGGCACATAAAAGACCACATATATAATTGTATACTTTATACAGAGATGTATGTGATCTCATGGAGCTTTTAGCCTTAGCAGAAAGCAGTATTAGCCTTATTCATAACCTTAATGTGTACAGATGTTGTGTACCGGCATTACCAGACACCCCAATGCTGACAATTGCTTTTTTTGGTTATTTGTGGAAGTCAAGGAAACCTTGGATGCTAAGCTAACCACTACTTTCTGTAACACACTGAGAGCTGCGATCTTCAGCCAGGCTAGAGATGGCTTTGGCTAGATTATTAATTGCTTCTATCTTTCTCTCCTCCAGAGCTTTCTGCTGCACCCACAGATCCATCTTCCTCTCTTGCAGTTCTAGGTACAACTGTAGAATGTCCTGAGTTGGCTTTGAGGAGATGGGGACCTGGGGCAAGGGAGGGGTGGGCAGGATAGGGGTGAATTTTTTACTTGCCATAACTGTAGCTACCTTCCCATTTAATTTGTCATCTCTCTGTCCATCCAGCTCATCACTGGTTTTCCCCAGAACTTCATGCATGGCCTGGAAAAATTCCCAGTGAACGATCTGAGCTCCTCGTCTTTTCGCCCTTTCTGCGTTCTTCCTGTAAGTCGACAGCATGTTTCTCCACTTGCTGTCACATTCGTATGACTTGACGATGACTTCCTCCCCTGAATCCCTAAGCTTAGCAGTCACCCTTTCAGCCACTGTCGCCCACAGCTTCTTCATTTTACACACTGGCCGGTTGAACTCTGCGTCCATGGACAGTCGCGTGCGGACCAGCAGCCAAGTGGCCTGCTGAGTCCAGACAAACTCTGAAAAGGTAGAGATGGACAGAAGATCGTTGTGTAGAAGTGAAATTAGATGCTTAAAATTTCTGAATATTTTGACCGAGCATTTCAACAGTTTAGGTTTAATTATACTTTTTAAACAGGGTGCGAACTACCCAACAAACAGGCAACGATCCCACAACGTCCAAATAACGTTCTCATTGCGTTCTTAACGTTCCTGTAACGTATGTGTAACGTTCCCTGTTTGTTGGATAACTGGAGTCGTGCTTATGTAGAGCAGCTGACTTCCAAACGTTCAGCTACTCGCTAACCAATCAAGACATACAAATACCTACACGGACAAGAGTTAATGATAAGCAACTGGAATCAGGCACTCGGTTACCAAAGCGACTTTTTAACTGTACCCTTTTTCGACTTTTCAATTTTGGCACCAACCGTCGACATCTCTAAGTCGTTTTCGCTTTCCGTTGCCATCGTTCCGTCGGGAATGACAATTTTACTCGCTCGACAGAACGTCAGGTTGACTGGATCCTGACAGACTTCGTCGTCGATTTAAACAACCGTAACACCGGCCGAAGACCGCTCAGCAGCAACGGAAACGATTATTTTAACAACAACCGACTCGCTGGCAAAAAGCGCAGCGCCGCGACCGTTACGTCAGAATTCGGGTTCTGGAAAGGCATGGGAAATGTAGTTTAAATGGCGCCTCGCGTAAAGCGGAAAGGAGCCAAATAAACTACAATCCCAGCATGCCGTGGGTGAAGGAAAAGCATACCGTGACGTCTTATGGGAAATTGAGTACAATTGTGCTGTAGCGCAGCGAGTGTACAAGAGAAAGGCAGGAAAATGCCCTGGCGTTGGGAGTGAGCAGTCAGCCAGCAGGGGATATTTGCTAACTTGATCTCTCAGGCATGTTGTCACTCATTTCAGTGTGTGATTCCAACATTTTCTGGAGGAGTCTGTACATGCTGCAAATAAGCTATGAATTGCATCACTGAGAAAACGGTGAGGTGGTGTGCTGCTTTCTGGATTTGGTGTCTGTGCTCGTGTCTGGAAGGTTGCTGGTTTGAATCCTGTGGTCAGTAACGTAATCATATTGGCATTAGACCCTTGAGCAAATTCCTTAACCAGTAGCAATTCAGTCTTACTTCATGTTCTGAGCAAAATGACCCCAAAGTGCTCCCCCCAGAAAAAAAAAAATGGGGAACGGGGGGAATGGCTGCCTATACATACTCTGATCTTAAGCTTTGCACTATCCAGTGTTTAGTTTATCCATATCACCGTTCATCCACAAAGTCACGAGTGTATGTGAGTGAGTGTGTGTGTGGGGGAGAGGTTCCTGAAGCCTATCTCAGGCATCATAATAACTGTTACTTAAGCATTTCAAAGGAGGAAAAATTCGGTGAGAGAAGAAAAATTATACTTGAGGATGTGCAATGGATATAGAGAGAACTTTAAACATGAAAATTCCATATTCAGTCCATTTATTATCCAGGTAGTCGATGTTCATGCTGTATTAACTTCCAGCACATGCCGTTTCTACAGGTCTTCGTTATAGCTGACGTCATCTCAGCAGTGAGACATGGGCTCGTTGCATCCTTCCCTGTCTTTCCTCAGCTCTGCCTCCACACCAGTGCTGCACCATCAGTTATACCCATCTGTCCAGCTAACGCTGCTACCATCTTCACCTCTCAACTGCATCACCTCTCCATTGAGGGTCTTCCTAGCAGACGACCAGCTTTTGAAATATGTTCATTATTCAGGGTACCAGTTCACTGGGCTGTAGTCATTAGGGGTGCTAGTCATTGTGGGAGGGGGCCAGCGAATAAAATCCTGTGTGTGTATGTGCAGAAGTATTCATGAGATTCCTGTTGCTGATTAATCAACTTAATGAATTGATTAATTGATTAAGATAAATGATTTTTTACATTTGAAAAAGCAAGTATCTGATTACAGGTTATTAGTAAAATAGTTCATTATTTTTGTTGGAATTTCTCTAGTTAACTGATGTAAATATCTGCTTTAAGAGCAAAGTAGGGCTGCAAAAAAAAAAGAGCAAAAACGATGAAAAAAAAGTTCCTGAGAAGCTGCTGATATATATATGTGTGTGTGTGTATAATATAATATAATATAATATAATATGATGTGATTCATGGTGACCATCAAATGCTGTGATTTTGTAACTTAATAGATAGAAAAATATCTACATTGTTTTATATTTCTTTATGCCTGTCGCTTTACATCATCTCTAGGTTGTGTGTGGTCTGTGTAATATAGCTACTTGATCACGCCACTAATTAAGCGAAAGTACAAATAACTTTATTTCCTGTCAGCAGTTACATTGATAAATACAAAGGTCGGTAAGCATCTTTATACACAGTTTGGATGTAATTTTACTCCAGTTTGTGTGTTTGTGCAGTTAAAAACATGTCATGTGCCAGACTCACACTGAAATTCCTGACAAATGCGTAACTTGAGCTCAAATGTTCCTTTCCCCCGGTAAAGTACAACAGTATTACCATAGTCTACACGGTATTTACTGAAGGATGACAGAAGAAACATGTGCTTTAGATGGATGGTTTACCATAAGCCATCCCACATCCTTCGGCCGCTTCATACATGTACGAGTTCGGAGTTCAGGGCAATTCTTTTAATTTTCTATCCCAAATATGGTTTAGGAATGTACGTGGTGACGTCACCCGGGTGGGAAACGGTGGACTGAGATGGACAGACTGGGAGGGGGAGGCGACCACAGTAATTACGACGCCTTCTCCGGTTTGTGGTCCTGGTCGGCGTTGTACAGGGAGGGAGCGATCTGAGGAGGAAAAGAAAGGAAGAAAAAGAAAGAAAGAAAGAATACGCCCTTTTTATGCCATAACTTGGCGGACACCGCTATTTTAAACTCGCACGAGACCAACTCCGTGTTATATTTCATAACTTAGGAAAATCATTTAGTGATAACCATTGATGGTAGTGCACGTCTTTTCATACGCAGGGACGAAGAAATTATAAATTACGGACATTCAATGGATGATTTAGGTATGTACCATACGTTTTCTGTCACGCAGTACTAACCTTTGAATCGCACAGCTAATTAACGGCATCTTAATGGCCATGAAACGGAAAAGGAAAACGGGTGGAGTACCAAAGCCATGGCAAAGTAAAATTAGGACTCCCTTCTTGAAAACAAAGTTTTCTTTTTCCCTTCGTGTAATGTAAATGTATCGAAGAAGTTGAAACCGTGTTAGAAAATAGTAACATAACGCCTTTACATACAGTATTTAGGTGGAAAAAGGTCACGAGACGTCGCCACTGTTACAAAAGATTTTAATGGGGGAAATGTAACAGTTTTTCTTAACTTGATTTCTTCGGGTTTAGATTTCAAGATTACATGATGCATCTGGATCCATTAAAAGTCACATCTCGATAGTACGAGTGTATAGATATTTTGGGGAGAGTACAGTCCCAGCGACTCTGCATGTATGACTTCCAGATGAATTTTGACTTATTAGAGCCTGGTATGACGGACTTGTCATATTTTAGGTATGTATGATCAGGAGTGGATGGTTCTGGAATTTTTTCAGAATGTCATTTATCATGCAAAAAAACAATATATAGTGTTGTGATCAGCTTTGACCTTTTTGGTATAAGAATCCTGACCAAGTTAGCAAGTTTTGTACGTTCTGGGCACTCAACCAAGAACTGGAATTAAATGAAAAGCGCGCACACACGCACGTATACATATAAATGTATACACACACACACACACACACACAAACCATGGCTGTCTGTTTTGAATCCTGAACTGAAACCCACCACATATGGTGCTCACACACTGAGAGTGAGACAGGGAGACTTTGACTTCTTGTGGGATAATGTCGTCTGCCTTTAATTGGCCTTTTTTGTTTTGAATGTTTGCATTCTTACTGATGTCTGTTGAAGCGCAAACATTTCAACACACAGTCTTGGTTGTGCTCTACTGGAGCATGAGGCTAAGTAAAACATTTTTTTTTGGGGGGGGGGGGGGGGGGCGCCCTAAAAAATCGAAAAAATCCCCTTGGGGGGCGAGGGGGTCCCTTATTGGACGTCCGTTGTGTCCG
>JAACJT020000075.1:22303234-22318303 GCA_009936485.2 Gymnarchus niloticus | reverse complement strand
AGAGGGGGCGTGGGTGACTTGGGTTGCTGTGGGGGGGGGGGGCGCGGCCGGCGGCCGGCCAGCTCTAAATATGGTCAGAATTCCCATTGAGAGACTTAGAGTGCCTTATATGAGCAGCTTGATGTCAGTGCGCATGTTTCTGCTCTGCTATGCTTGTGATTCTAAAGGCATGAATCATCATCTGCACAAAGCTCAACGTAGATTACCTATGCAAAGCTATAGAAGTGAACTTGTATGAGTGCTAATGATAGTTGTGTACTCATTCTTGAGTATGCAGGTCACAGCCACAAAAGTTGGGCTAAAATACAATTTTGCACAAAAAAATTGTGCTTATGGTTTAAATTTGGCAAAATGCTGCATAAGAACAGTAAAAATAAACAAAACATCTAGAACCTAATAGCGTTTATGTAAGAATACCTGTGTACAAATTGACGCTCTACCACCAAGACCTGAATATAGCAAGTCAGAACATTTTTCAGCTCTTCATTATGGTTTCCGGGAAAGGTTTGTATAATTATCGTCATGTGGTTAAGACAGCTAGGGACAACGGAAACATGACAAGTGGTTACTATCTGCTGCCAGACGGTCTGTATTTCCTCCACAGATACATTAGTTGGTCAAAACTGTATAGAGACAATAGAGTATAAGAATAGCTGTCCGAAAATGGCTGTATGTCGCTTAGAGGTGTCGTGGTGCTGGGGCGCGACATTGCTACAGTATTTTGTGGTGCTTCACAGATTTAAGAACTTCTAAATTTTGCTTGAATGCGTTTATTTCACCGCATTTCTAACATGCGGCCTATGTATAACCCATCTTACTAGTCAATAGGAAAGCATCCAGGCACTCATATGTAATGGTTTCAGCTTGCGTTGCAATCAGCCAGTCTGCTCCCCTTTATGTTTTTATTTATTTTTTTTAAATTGTTATACTTTTTGGTCAACATATTTCTCTATCTTTTGCTACATTTAGCTGGCTGGCTGGCAGTCTGTCTTGCTCCAGGATTGGTCACTGTGTCTGTCTGTCTCCCTCCCTGTAGGAGTGCCTGACCCACCTTACTCCCCCCTCAGTCCTCGTATTGTTGTGTTTGGTACGTAACTGTGCTTGTGAGGATTTCTGCCTCTTTCTGTCTGTGAAGGCAGTATTATGTACATGTTAAATGCTCAGCTATCCCTTAACCTATCTGCATGTTCTGTATTGTTTTCATTTTTACTATCCTCACGTCTATCTGAGCAGCTTGCTTTTGGTTTTATCGCTCTCCTGTCCATATTGCCTTAGATCCTCATAGAGATAGACTACAGCCTACTGACACTAACGGGCCTCACATCCACTTACCATCTTGCTGAAGATTAAATGTTAATCCTCTGGATTCCCTTTACCTTTCTCTCTCCATCTCCTGTCCCCTTTTAACTTTTCTGTAAAGATGCACTCCTTGCTGATCTGGAGAGTTCCACCTCTCCTCTGGCCAGACGTCCTGTCCTCCTGACATCTGACCCACCTCCAGCACCTGGAGACATTCTGGATTCTGCCCCAGCCTCCTCTGTCACCCAGGACCCTGTGCAGTCTCGGCCGCCACCCCCAGCCTATACTCCACAACAGGTGAACAAACCGGTGTCCTACAATGCATAGGAAACGTAATACAGTTGTGATAGTTGACATGCTGTGATCGGTCCAGTGTACGTTTAAGCTGTCCATCTCTCTCTTCAGACTGTGTCTGCTGCAATGAAGTCCAGTGCTTCCCAAAATCCAGATACAGACAAGCTCTATAGGTAAAACGAGTGCCATTGTCTTCCTGTCTTTAGGTTAATATTTCCTATATATGGGATATTACACCAGAGCTTACAACCTTCATGCTATAGATCAGTGTCTGGATTGGCTAACACCCGCCGTTATCGAAATTCACTCATTATGAAACCACAGCATTGTGTCTATGTGGATGCCAGTTAATTAGCCAGGGTACATAGTTCCGTAGATTCTTCTGTTAATTGACATCAGCTGTGCCCTTCAGATGTATTTCTTGGTTTGTTTGTGAAGCTGTAAAGCGATTCTCTTTTTCACTGAATACTATTTAGGCACAGTGCTGTATTCGATCTTCCTCACTCCCTCACCTTCCTCTTCCAGTACAGTGTGCAAAACACGCTCCCCGGACCCCCCGCCTTCCTCGGCCTTCTCCTCCTCTTCAGTTTTAGGGGGTGGTCTTAGTGAGCTGGATCATTTACTGCAGGAGCTCAATGCCACCCAGTTTAACATCACAGGTCAGTAATTGCTGTGACGTTTATCTATGTAAGTGCATTTGTGAGATTTTTTTTTTTTTTGACCATTCTGGATTCTTAACATCTGCATTGTGTCAATGCTGTTTGAGAAGGGAGATGAAGCTGACAAATTTGGAAATCAAACATGTGGCTGTTGTTAATTATGGAAGGGTCTTTACTGCAGCAGAGGGATTGTGGGAAGACAGATGAAGGACATGCATTACCAGTCTGTAGACTTTAGCTGTGTGTGTTACTCTTTACTTCACGCATTTTTCTGTTTATATTTAAATGTCTTACACAGCCCTATGAGCCTGCCATTGTTTGGCTACCCTCAGGAAACTTGCAACTGATTATATTGACTCAAGTATCCAACAAGGAACACAGATAAACGAGGACCTAGGAGACAGCACTCTGAAAGCTAGGAATGTGTAGGAAATGTTAACTGGAACCAAAAATTCGGCAATCGCGTGAGTTACACGGGGTGGCTGCTTTCAACTGCAAAGTTCTGAACAAAACCAAGCCCCAAGCAAAGCTCACAGTTCTCAAAATATAGGCCATAGGTCGGCGCAAGGTTGCCGGGATCACCCTCGTCATCAGCGGGCAAGGTGGCAGCATCTGTGCTGATTTGTTTGCACACATAGCAGAAATATTGTGTGATTCTGTGCTTTGTTTGATTTGTATGAAATGCAGCAATGCTCATGTGTCATTTTCTGTCTGCCAGATGAAATTCTTGCTCAGTTTCCCACTACTAAAAAAGCTGAGGGGGACAAACTGAAGGAAATCCAGGATTCCAGAGGTCACAATGAGCTGGGGAAAGACAAGACTACGCCCCCTGCCTCTATTACCGGGTACTACAGCTGCAGTTAATGCTCCATGTCTGCGTGCTTCTCATACCTTCCCCAGACTATACGTGTGTGAGCGTTTGTGCCTGAGTGTCATAAACACATAAAGGTAAAGTCTAAAGCTATAAGATTGACTTTTGCTTCTTAATTTTTCTGTCAATCCCTGCCAACACTCTTGAATCCCAGCTTTACTGGGATTTGTGGTTTGACAAAAATATGGATCCTTAGCTGTAGATCATTTTCTGTTCTCGTCTTCTCTGGCATAATTTAATTAGTTTAGACAACACTAGCATCTCATCCAAGGTGCTGCCTGCCTAGTGTCCCAGGCTTCCTGGAATAGGCACCAGGCTCACTGAATAAGTGGATTTGGGAAAAGGGATAGATGGAATGTTGGGTTTAAATCCCTGAAGTCCAAAGTCCATGCTGCCATTGTTTATTTGTCTTCATGGTTAGTCTGTCATTGACCTCATGGAAGCCCTGGATTATTGAACCCGTAAGGAGATTCCGTAGTCCCAAATGTCAGTAGTCATCTGTAGACTATGAAATCTGTTGAGGCTGCAGGTAGTAAGCATCATTATTTTGAGTAAATGTGTGAGATGGTGACATGGCTCATTGCAGTAGATTCCGTTTTCAAACACTTACATGGTGTGTAGTTTGGGGAAGTTGACGTGACTGTGTGCAACACCCTTAAATTACCTGTAGTTCAGTGTAGGCCAGTCAGTCTCCCCCCCAACTGAATGTGATGCATATTCCACTCAATGCAGCTGGTCTTATTGCACTGCTGCGTTCTGATATGTTCAAGTTATTAGTTCGTTGTGGCAGTACCGTAATATTGAGTCGGTTACCGCGAGCCCTAAACGTGTCCCTGTCCCTCTCTGTACCAGGTCAGCGAAACCCTCCGCCACCTCTGCCACTTTAGAACTGGACAAGCTCATGGCTTCTTTGTCCGACTTCAGAGTGCAGAGTTCAGTAAGTCTCTCTCTCCCCCACTTCTCTTCAAGTATCCGTTGTATGACTTTGCAAGGCTTTTTAATGGCGGTTCCAAACGAGGTTGAGCATCAGAAACCCCCTTGGGGCAAGAATTCGCAGGTACAATACGATCATAAAAAGCAACGCACCTTGGTACAGAAATAATGCAAAGCCTTAAATCACAAAGAACCCAAGTTAAAAAATAAGCAGTGAATGAGCACCAGCCGTGATCACAGCTCGCTCTCTGGGGGACAGTGCTACCCCTAGTGGTCAGATGAGGAACAGCAATGATGACAGTTATTACGCCTTTAGCTGTATCACGTTAGCAGGTTTACTTCATACCTCACATTTATCTATCATATCCAGTAGTTTGTAGTTAGTTTCTCAAAAGAAACTCTTTGTCTCACTCTCTGCGTGCCCCATTTGGTTACGTTTATCTGAAAACCACCAGTTGAGAATTTCTGGACTGGTCTACATCTTTCCCTCTTCACTGCGATCTTTCCTTCTCTAGAAACATTCAGTATAGTTATAATAAATAAGTTACCATGATTTGCATAATTTTGAATTGATGTCTTTCACACATACTGTTTCCTCAGTACTAGGAGCAATGATGTTCCCCAGTGTTTTCCAGTTGTGTTCCAGAATCCTCCTCACTATTTATCGTGTCTGAACGTCCCAGGATTCGCATTGGGTGACAGTGACACTAACTTTATTACTCAGGGGTTCCCGAATGTTCTCAGTTTCTGGTACCATTAGTGCCTCAGTAATATTTTCTTAGCACCCCTAGGCCAAAAGAACCCAAGAGTTCAGTTGATTAACTGGTTTGGTCTGCTTAAGTATTTATGTCCAAACAACTTAGTTGGTCTGAAAAAATAATACAGATAGATGAATAGTAATATTTTGTTTTGTTCTTAACCACAATTTTGTTTGCCAGTGGGATGTGTGCGCCTACTGAGCGCTACACGATTTCTCAACCCTTGGAATGAGATGGACACCGCCATTTTAATTTCTTGTTCCCCGTTGATTTTCGTGGGGCGTCTGACAAATGTTGAATATCACTGTGTTTTCCTTAAAAATTAAAAAAATCCCACGGCACCTCTGTGAGCTTGGGAACCGCGGGAATAAGGCTATCCTAGACTGCCAGTTTTCGCAGTGGTGGTTTTCGGAGGAGTCTGCTCCAGTTCAACTACTGTCCTCTTCATCTGTTGGTGATGTCACCTAGACTGTTTCAGCCTGGGGCCTCCGTCTATCCCTTAGTCACACTTGTATTTGTAATCTTTCGTGCTGATATCCCATTGTCACCTTTTGAAATCCATGACTTTAGTGAATCTTACTTGTATGCTATGCCTTTCTCATGTCATGTAAGCCAGCGCCTCCAGCCAAGCAACAAGTGGTCCCGGCACCACGGCAGCGAGCCGCCTCACCGCCAGCCTCCTCAGGCGGCTCACTGGACAGCATGCTGGGACTCCTCCAGTCGGACCTCAGCAGACAGGGGGTGCCCACGTCCTCTAAGGGGAACTGCTCAGCCTGTCAGAAGCCAGTGGTGGGACAGGTAGCAACCCACGTGATTCCACATTTGCTGCACAGTCGTCATGTTTAATGTTTACAAGAGACTGGACATACAGTTGTCAACACCTGGAATCAAACAGGTGCTGTGTGTAGGTCTATACCCAGGAATACGAATGCTCAGTGAATTAATGGAGAATAAATGGGTGTTTATAACCACTACAGATTTTAAGTACATGCATCGATTTACCTGTTGTAGCTCAGTGGCAAAAAACACTGAGTAAAAAACTCTTTGCCTGGAAACAGCTGACTGAAGGAATCCATATATGCAGAGCCATGTTTTGTCCACTAGGTGGTGACAGCCCTGGGTCGAGTGTGGCACCCGGAGCACTTCGTATGCATGGAGTGTGAAACCGAGCTGGGAAGTCGCAATTTCTTTGAGAAGGATGGCAGGCCATACTGTGAAGCTGACTATTTCTCTCTCTACTCTCCACACTGTGCACACTGCAATAAGCCCATACTCAATGTGAGCCGCCTTGTGGGCACCAATGGAGTTGCATCCCTTTTTGGTGTTGACTTTTAAACATAAACGTATATTGAAAATGATTTCACATTTTTTTTCTTATATAAAGCATTTTTTCAGCCTTGCAGTGCAAATCAAATATTTATTTTTTTTCTTTTCCAAAGAAAATGGTCACTGCCCTGGACAAGAACTGGCATCCGGAGTGTTTCTGCTGCATCAAATGTGGAGGGACCTTTGGAGATGAAGGTACTGACAGGTTGTGTGGTGGCTGTATGATAATAAAATGACCAGGCAGAGCTGTTTTGTTGTTTTACTTTTTTCTTATAAGCACTTCTGGGATGATGTGTGACCTCTGTTCACATATGTTCATTCCGTGTCACACTCTCACATTCCTGCTGCGTCTGTCTGCCCAGGCTTCCACGACAGGGACGGACAGCAGTATTGCCAGCAGTGCTTTTTGTCCTTGTTTGCTTCCCGTTGCCAAGGCTGCTCTCAGCCAATCCTGGAGAACTACATCTCTGCCCTCAACTCCCTGTGGCACCCACAGTGCTTTGTGTGTCGGGTGAGTTTCAGTGCGTGTGTGCGTGTTTGTGTGGCTCTGGAGTTTCCCTGTGTTGATGGATGTGTGAATTTCTTGTGTGTGTGTGCTTGCTTTTGTTTGACCTTCCAGTGTTTGTGTGTATGTGTTTATTATTTTTGTGTGTGTGTGTGTGTGTGGTTTATAGTGCATGTATGAGTTTCTGTGTGTGTGTATGAGTTTCTGTGAGTGTGTATGTTCAAATAGGAGTTTCTGTAATTGTATATTTCTTTGTATTTAGGTTTGCATGTTTGTTTTAACATATGTCTTTCAGTATATTTGTTTGTGCAGAGTATAGGGGATTATGTGTATTTTTCAATCTGTGTATTTAACATTCAGATTACGCTGTTTCTGCATACGTGAGTTTTTCTGTGCAAAGGAGTTCCTGTATTTGCATGTGTGCATATGGGCTCTTGTATTTGTGGATATTTGAGTTAGTTTGTGTTTGCGTGTTTGTTTGTGTGTGCACAAGTTTCTGTGTGTCAGAGTCGATCCAGCTGTTCAGTACTGCTGCTGTGGGGTGACGTTTCTTCCCAGTGTGCCCATCTTTTCTTAATGCCTTGTACTCCCATTGAACCATGCCGCTCTCCATAGGAATGCTACACTCCTTTTGTGAATGGCAGCTTCTTCGAACACGAGGGCCAGCCGCTATGTGAGGCACACTACCACCAGTCACGGGGCAGCGTGTGCCAGGCCTGCCAGCAACCCATCCTTGGCCGCTGTGTCACTGCCATGGGCGCCAAGTTTCACCCCCACCACCTGGTCTGCCACTTCTGCCTTAAGCCACTCAGCAAAGGCTGCTTCAAGGAGCAGGAGAACAAGCCATACTGTCACCCCTGCTTCCTCAAGCTCTTTGGGTAGGAAGGGAGGGTCTGAGCGCCAGCCTGTTTACTGTCCAGTTTGGCTGTGGTGCGAGACGAGGGGTGGCTGTCACCCAGCCGCCCCCTACTGTTGGGGTTTGGAAGTGCAGAGGGGGAGTGGTGCCAACGTAAAGGATTTTAAAATGATTATATGAGTGATAGATATTGGAAAATATCCAGGACAATGCTACAAACACTCCTAGAATAAGGATCTCATACACCACGCCTTAGTCTTTAGTGCTGACCTTGGGTCAGCCTGATCTTTTAGCGCAAGGTGGTGTACCTTCGGGTAAGGGCAGGGTAAGATTTCTTTTGACCAGTTATTATATATACTTATTAAGAAATAGTGTCTTCCCTACTTTTCTTTTGCAGTGACATGGCATGAGGGACAATTGGTGTGATTCAGAACAATAATTTACATTTTGATATCCAAGTTAGTAAGATCCCTGTACTTCAGATGGCGATATCTGATATATATATATATATATATATATCTTTGCATCCTAATGTTATGAAATACTGTAAAATGAGAAATATTTTTAGAATTGTAGCTAAACATACTGTTGCCGCTTGTCAGAATGTTCATTAACCAAAGTGCACTTATTTGTTGTGTCAGAAGCATGGATGTTTGTAATTTGCCATAAAAATTGAATGCACACTTTTCACATAAGGGGCACTTACAATTTTAATTTTGAATACTAGCCATGCATTCAACCCTGAAGCCTTGATTACTCCTGTGAATGTAAGAATATGAATTACTGGTACATTTGAAATTATCTTACATAGGATGCATCCTTCCACTCTTATCCATCTATTGATGTTCTGCAGGAACTCTTGTAGCCATTCTTTCTGGATAATTAACCGCTAAACCTTGAATTAAACATTTTTTCTGAACAAACCACATCAGTAGCTGACATAAGATTTTACAAGGTTAACGAATCTTTCCAATGAAAGGACATCTTCTAAACTAAGGCTGCATCTTCATTTTTACTTACGAAATACTTACTTATTGCCGAAATAAATATCTGGCTACCGAAACCAAAACAGATAATACTTGCAGTATTTATTTTAAACTCATAAAAATGTAAATAAGGTTTTGAAAGTCTTTCCAATTGAATGAGTTCACATTTGTTCTTAAAGTTTTTAACATAAAACTTTTTTTTTTCCCCATTTGAGTGCGTCGTGTAAAATCACCACAACGATTGTCTAATGACCCTAAATAAGCAGCGATAAATGGGCCGGCATGCCAAGTCATCATTACGCGCCTCGGTCAGCAGTGTGTTTAGCCCGGTGACAGGGGAAACCGTTTATAAACACGAGGGACATGGCAGAGTCTACCATAAGCAGGGTGAAAGGATGGAGAATGTAATGAGAGCAGAACCTCAGCATCTTGCTTTGGCTTCCAGCAGTAGATTTAATGATAATTACAGTCCTTTTTGCTTTCAGCTATACTGTATTGGCATTTATTGTTTCCTATTATTATACTGCCAAGCATTGTTTTGATTACGTTGCTCTATATATTTTGTTGTTATATATATTTTGAAGGAAGCGGCAGCTTGGGTTTGGCAGATGTGTTCCAGCTGCAGTACCTTTCCTGACTCCCTTTTTCTGAATATATCGCCATCTACAGTTTTGCCAAAGATATTATCAGGAAAATAACCCTAGTGGTTAGTGAGACATTGCTGTACAATTTGTGTTTTGTTGTTTATTGTCTATTTTAATGAGTTGTCCCAATGATAGTTAAATTATTTAAGATGTGAAATTTTGCTTAAAATATATTGGAGATGTTGTGGTGTATAGCCACGCTGTGATGTAGCAGTGATGATTTTTGATTTAAAGCCATATTTAAAATCATACTGTTTGTGAAATTTTTAAGGATTTCTCAGTGATAATTTCGTTACCCCTGAGTTGTCCGGTTTAACAGACATGACACCGATTTTAACCAAAGATAACCAAAGATGTAATAAACTTTATCCGTCACCTTGTGTTGTTCAGTGTGTGTTTTTCTGTGAAAGGATAAATCATCATGTCAGCCATGTCTCAAACGTATTCTCCCCAACTGCCTATGCTAGTGCTGTATTTTTCAACCCATTCTACCCATCCAGTATAGTTTGCTTCAACCAAGATTGCAATGGGGGGTAATTGTGTATTTGTCTTTAAAAACATTTTCTTGTTAATTCTGGTATGTGCTTCTCAACTGATCACAATATTTTTTGTAAGGTACAGCTACTTTTTTAAATTATATGCTGTTGGTATAAAATATCCCTGAATACTCTGGCCTGACGGCCTGTGACTGGTGATGTTCTTCCTCATCTTCGCACTCCTCGAGCTCTGCCTATGAAACTGAGCTGGCCGTTTCTGAATCCTCCGAAGGGACGGTGACAGAGGTTTGCACCACGCTTTGCCTACCCACCTTTGATAGTCACCAAATATTATAAGTGGTACAGCCTTGAGATTCCTTAGACTATAGTGACCCTCATCAATGGCTCTTGGTTGCTGTTGCTGGGCTGGCTGCAGGTCTTCTACCACTTCAAGAGACTGAGGAGACGGCCATAGATCAGAGAGTGGCTGCAGGCAGCATGCGGGGAGATCATAGATCATGGGTCATGGCCACAGATCAGAAAGTGGCTTCAGGCAGCATGCGGGGAGATCATACATCATAGATCATGGCCATAGATCAGAGAGTGGCTGCAGGCAGCATGTGGGGAGATCATACATCATAGACCTAGGAGGAAATGGCAGACAGTGGACAGCGATGGGAGCAGTTAAAGAGGACTCGCAAGCTGGTAAAAAGAGGTTATGATGCTCATAATCTGGTTTGCACTGCCTTCCTCTCAACTCAGACTGTTGAATGGGCTTGATGTCATTAAACAGCACAGAATTTTTGGGTTCAGGTACCTACTACTAATAAGAACTCACTACACTACTTGAAATTCTATTTTGGTGCTGGTTATGATTTGGTATTCATAGTTGCACAGTTCACAGCTCCTGCAGCCCGTCTTCCAGATCCAGTCGATGAGACAGTGCTGGTGGGCGTTTTGCACTGACACACTTCAGCAGCATGGGTTCGTCAGCTCCCCCTGCAGGGCACACAGGGAATCACTGCAGCTGTTAAACGACAGATGAAATGGAATTTCTAGCCTCAGTTGCAAAGCAATATTTGAGGACGTGACCAAAAAGAAAAGCTAGGACTAAAGCTAGTGGTGTTGTGGGTTTTACTGCTGTGCTGAGACCATGTTCTGCTACTGCATGCTGCACTCTTACTGGACCCTTGAAGTCATGCCAGCTGAAGTGCTGCATTTCTAAAGGTGGAACAAATATCCCTAATCCGTCAGAGCTCAAGCCCAAAATCCCATGTGTGCCATTCATTGTGGCTGCAGGCCACAACCCCAAGTGTCCAGGCCACCACTGCTTCAGGCTGCTGCAACCTATGGTACTAAACCAGCACACTTGCTTCAACTCCTAATCAACACTTTTGATGTTATTCAATGGTCCAAGCTGTTCCACCTCTTTTAGGTTTATTAATTATTTATTGTATTAAAATTTCTAATTATTAACAAAGATGACCTTTGAAAGAAGAAAGAACATCTGCCGGGCTCTGCTGAGGGGTTGGAAGTTTCACACATTTGTCCACAGGAATGCCAGCCGACAAAGTCAGTGAGAAAAACCAAAAAGAATAATTTTTACTGGCATCTTGCTATACCCATATCCCAGTCAACCAACACATAGCCAGCCTCTTTCCACAAAATCTTGTAGGAGTGTCTCCTAACTGCCAAGTCAGTAAACAATTTAGGACAAAGGGACTTATAATAACTCTGAGATTCAATACCCCCCCCATCAGTTTCCATTATGACAGCACTGGTTTATGATGACAAATATTACATCCCATTACACATCCACACTTCTGGCAACTGAATCTTTTTCATAGCAATATCTATAGCTAACCTGTTTGTTTTATCTAAGATATTAAATTTTCTGTGTTTCACATTTCACTGCTGTAATATGAACTGTTCAATACGTACCTCTTCGGGTCTCAGAAAACCGATTCTGCATATCCTATCATTGCTGCCAGTACAGCTGGTGGCAGTAGGCATTTGATAAATCGAGTGTTGTCAAAGTATTTGCTTGTTTATTTCCTCACCTTCATGCTGCGAAACGTATACTCTTAGGGTTCTGTCACCCTAGCGACACAGAATGTACTAATTCCCTGCATAACTTGCTTTCCTTGTTGAACTTTGGGCTTGTCTTCTCCGACCCAATCTTAGATTCACCTGACTGCATAATACATTAATATTCTGTCTACCTAGACTGCCCCATACAGCCAACCCCACCGCTGGATGTTCTGTGAATTACATGAAAACCAGTGGCACTCATGCAGTGAAGAACAAGCGTTAACTATGTGGGCGGTCTGTCTGTCAATCACTGTGCACTTCTGTGAAGCACGCAGTGTACCGGAACGCAATGAAAGAAGCTCTTAGACTGCAAGTGCAGGCTGTGGGTCCTTGTCATGCCCGAGCTGCTACCATACTGACAACACGTGTGTGTGTGTGTGTGTGTGTGTGTGTGTCTGCATGTTTCTCCTGATGTGTACGTGTGTCACATTCCTACAGTTTCACTTCCTTGATTCTGTGCTCGGTCTATGTGTTTTATATTTGCTTTGCAAAAACTTGGTGCGAAACTCAGCAATCGAGGGATTACTTAACTTAATTTTCGCTTCACATATTTTTCTGTTTAATATAGAAAAATTACAATAATGTACATTTTTTCCTCAATTCCAGATCTTTTCAGATGAAATGAGACATGCTAGTATGATGCGTATTAGTATCAAACAGTAAATAATTTAAAATGATCTATAATTTTTTTTATTACGAGAAAGTATGTGGGTCCCAAAAAAGATCGAAGTGCGTTTTTATTGTATAGGATAATGTTAAAGCGTGTAGAAATATTGTTTTGAGATATATCATGCTTTTTATAGTGGACAGAAGATGTAAACACAGACAGATGACTTCAGACACAGAAACGACACACTCAGTGCAGATGGACGGGGAGAGGGCATGCAGTAACGTGCTGTGCTGATCAGACATCCAGCCCGCTCACGTCTGCCTCTGCTCTCTACAGCTTCCCGCACTGTTTGCATGGAAAGAGAGGAGGGAGACGCGCTCAGTCTGGGTTCACACTTCAGGAGAAAACGAAAGACGTCCCACAGCATATTCACATGACTTGGGTACAAAGACCCACACACTGCAGAAGAGAAGCCGGCAGAGAAACAGCCACATACAAACATGCTCACACACCATGGATTGATTGCTTTTCTCTGACCTATAAAACTCTCCCCTGTATTTTTCTAGCGGCATATTATTTCTATATTTCACATTCCCAGACGTTAGAACAAATACACAATCATGATCATAAATTAGGCTGGCTTACTTAAATACAGGAAAATGTATGTTCTCCGTGGCTGGGCAAGCCAGAGGAGCGTATCAGAAGGTACTGTTTCACTGGTCCTATTGTATTATTGCATGATACCTCAGCAAATTTATCTGACACTAAAACCAACAATATTACCTTTACTACACAACACTGAAAATAACTCAAGGTGTTTCTTAACACTAGGGGTTAACAGCAACTCCTAGGTTAACAAGCATAAATAATTATTCTCTTTATAGCTTTCCTCCAAGTTAAAAAAAGCTTCATTAAACTCCATTTATTTAAAAGATGTTTGATCCGGCTGGGATATTTGGAACATGTCAGATGTGTGCCGACTCCAGCAGACTAGTAAAGAGTTTTCACAGCCATGCCTGTCTAGACCCGATTATTTATTGTAATTAAAATAAAGGACAGCAGTCCCTCAGTTACCAATGCCTTTCCTGTGCTGGCTTATGAGGTGTAACTGCTGTCCCTTCAATAATGGCTACCTGACCTCATGATTTAACATGAGCGGTCTACAGTTCTTCGCACAGTCGAGGTTAAAAACATGCATATAATGTAAATGTCTATGCTGCTTGAGGTTGGCTTCAGGGACCCCCTGGCAATCCTGTACTGGATGGATGGATGGATGGATGGACGGACGGACGGATGGATGGACGGACAGACAGATGGATCGAATCATTTTACAGTATAACAAAAGCAACAAGTCTCCAAACACCATATGGTACCTCTGACTGACAGGAGGAACGTGATCATAGCAGGCACGAGAGCAGAGATCACGGGACGTCGTCACGGGTGACAGTGAGAGCGGCTTCAGTCAGGACGGCGATCCGAACCACATCACAGGAAAGAACTTCGGCTTTGCTGTTGGCGACCGGTCTTACGATAAGGAGGAGAGAATCGGCGACAAATGCGGGATTAGAAAAACGCAAGAAACCAAGATGGATTCAGAGCTTATGGAAGGCTGATGACATCTGGGCTGTCTGAACTGAAGGCCAGGTTTTGTGGTCAGGAGTTGGTGAAAGAGATCAACAGGCCTTGAAAACATGAGTAAGTCATTGCAGCTGAATGAGGCTTCTCATCTGAATTTACATCACATCAGATGATCCATGTGTGTGTGGTATCTACAAAATCAATAAAGGGAGAACTCATGGTCTGCCAAGTCTGCCATAGGTCACCAGGCTCAAGAGTTCAGCCATTAACCCCACGTTAACCCCGTAAGATCAGGATTTGGGAAAATAGTGTGGAATGTAAGTTGAAGGTGAGATATCTTATATTTTCTTTCTTTTTGCTAGGCAGACAAAGGGTCACTCTGTCTATGTCTGTGTCTAGTCTGTCTGTGTGGGACTGAGATCATGGAAATTCTTAAGTATTGAGACACAGTGAGTGACGGAACCTTGTAGCTCAATATTTAATCGGTATCTCAGTAGAGCCGTTTGAGCTTAACCTGGCACGTCAGTTAGGTCATGCAATATGCAAAATTCATTTCCTCCTTTCTTACTTCCATCAGAGGGTTCTCATATAGTAGAACGTAATTTGCCTACATTTAACTAACATTTAATTAACGATGAATATTTGTATTTGTCACATCACATTTAGCTATAATAATCATGAAGAAGTATTAATAGGTAATTAATAAGCATATCATCATGTCCCATTATATGACTTAGAAAGTGCTGGTTATTTTTTACTTAAAGACCTATATCAGTTTAAGCGTTTTGGGCTCCTGGGCTCCCCATACATCACACACCCACTCCATACCGTGGAGTCTATATTACCCCACAGTACGGTGTGCCGGCACCTTTTGGCCAAAAAAGAAGTGACGTGACACCAGTATTTATTTACTTTTTAAATTCTGATAGTCTTTTCTCTGTTCCTTGGATTTATGATTTATGCCTGAATAACTTGTGAACCCAAGTTACTTATTTTAAGATGTGTTTTTTGCTGATTAGTGCACTTAATTGCTAACACATTTTTTTGTTGCGCGAATGCCTAATGTAGTTTGCATTTGCTATATTTGTTTACATACATACAAATATACAGGACTGTGCAAAAGTCTTCAGCCACCCCTCATTTCTTCACATGCTTCCAAAAAGTGACACCGTCTTGTTTTTTT
>JAACJT020000075.1:22290974-22303134 GCA_009936485.2 Gymnarchus niloticus | reverse complement strand
TACATCAATTTTAAACATACTATTTTCTTACCAATGTTTTTTACACAAAACTTATAACTGCAATAAATATTCCTCATTAATGTTTCTTTCTTAGATAATGATAGGTACTGATCAGTCCGAGTTGTTTTATTCAGCAATGTTAAGAAGTTACGCTCAACAACGACGGGGGATTTCCTTTCTGCCTATCAGGTTATGGTGCTGCTGCCAGGTTTGCCAATTCTGGAGCTAAAGCTGCCAAAGAAGGTGAGGTCAACGATGGTGGAGAAGTTGAATGGGCTTCTGCGTTTGAGGGCTGATGTGTTAACCCACTGTCAACCGACTCCTGTGTCATTGATGTCGGTTTCTCGTGATGTTTTATCATGCAATGACAAGCTGAGGATATTCACAGATCTGACTAAGCGGACGATACCACTGATGTGCTTACTAGGTTATGGGGCCAGAGCTGGTGTATCCAATGGACAAATGCCTGAAACACCAAATGCAGGTAAGTCACAGATATCTGACATGAAAATTAGGTTTAATACGTGTTCTGTACATTGTGTTGTGTGTATCAGACTACCTTCATGACATTACTGGATTTAAGTACTTGGGTTTGTGACTTGGTATGCATTTTTAAATCACAAGTACAAAACTGTGTTCAGATGAAAATCCATACCTGCTTCATTGTCTTTATGAACTCTGAATTCCCGTGTGCTCTCTTGATTAGTTATTCCTCATTATACAGGTGCTCATTTTCAATTAGTTAACGTGTTTGTTGTTTTGTTTAGACCCGTCTCACTGGGTTGGTTTGTCAGTTGCACTTTGACTGTCTTGTGGTTCCCAGGTTATCATGTTGGAGGTTTTGGGTCTAAAGGACAGGTCACTAAAGGAATGGGAATTGGTTTGCCCACTGGGAAGAGCTACAAAAATCTGGCCATGATGCCACGGGAACAAGGCACTAAGGGGATGGGCTCTTTGGGTCCTCAAGGTCAAAGAACTAAAGGTGTGGCTCCTGCGATGCCTGAACCAAAGGTCACTAAAGGAATGGGAATTGGCTTTCCCTTTGGGAAGAGCTACAAAAATGTGGCCATGATGCCTGAAGGGCAGGACATTAAGGGTCTTGTGCAGCCCGAAGCAGAGAATATTAAGGGTGTGGTTCATGAAGTTGTTGAAGCACAGGGCTCTAAAGGCAGTGGAGCTGGGGCCGCTGCTCCAAAGGGAATGGCTGTGGTACCTGAGCACCAGGGTACAAACGACCTGGCACAGGAGGCTAGAAGGACTGGCCCGGTAATACCAGATGGACAAGTAACCACTATTGGTAAACTCCTACTCCTGCTTCTGTATTCATCTTTTTTGTTGTTCTAACTCGTGTGCTAATCCATATTCCTATGTTTGTTGGTCTGCATGTCTTAATTTGCTGTTTGTGTGTATATTTGATTCGCCACTGATTTTTACAAGAGTAATAAACATGCACCATAAGAAACTTAGTTGGAACTGATAGTATAGAATCGTGATTGAACTTCACTTTCCCTTTGCATGGTTTACTCTTAAAAGGTATTATTTTTCTTCAATTCTTGGTACTCAGCCATAGTTGAATAGTCTAATCAGTTTCGTATCGTCTCTAGATGTCTGTTGCTATGCTTCAGTTATCTTTGTTAGATTATTGCTAGTTTATTGCTGGGAATTTGTTGTCTCAGTCAAAATCCACTTTCAGAGAACTGATATTCTATAGAGGTAATCAGTTAACGCTTTAAGCTTGTAGTTAAATGCAGTCATTTATCTTTCAGATAGAGTAATTTATTGGAAGATTGGATGAGATACGTCTGTGGAAACTCTTCACACATCATACGTGGTGTGCATTCTAATAAGCATGGTCATTTTAACTTGGCTGTACGACTTGGATTTTGACCTTTGTTACCATTAGCAGCAACATCCAAATATTAATTGATTTTTTTAAACTCAGACATTAGCAGAGGTTTGGCTAGTCTTGAACTGCAGTCTTTTGTAGTGTGAAAGTTCACACAAGTGGTGTGCTATTTGTGTAAATTTGAGACCATTTATTCTAATAACATCCCAGTTCAGGATTTTGCTAATTCGTGGTGTGTTAGAATTAATTTTCACAGCAATACTACATGGAGTGTAATATGGTAAAAAAAAAAATGAAGTTCTGATAGATGATACTTGCATTTAATTTCTTTGGATGCAGGAAATTCATCCTGGGAGCACGCCTTCATGCATTTATGGTGTTATAGTGCAGTTTGGTTATCTTTTTATTGGCTATGTTCTGCATTACATCATCATTAACTCAGCCTTTAATTGTAACACAGTCAATACCGTATTTGAAGGTGTAACTTTATTGCCTACCAACATTTTTCAGTCACTCCAGTAATATCTTCACTCATTAACTCATGTAGCTTCATTGCTGTCACATGACCTTCCTTGTATCATTGCTGTCACATGACCTTCCTTGTATCATTGCTGTCACATGACCTTCCTTGTATGCAACCTGCTGTGCCGGATGGGAATTCCCCCATAGGCTGAATAGGTGGACACCTGTGGGGTCTTCAGGTCATGCTGTTAGCATTAGTGTCGTCTCTGCCAGGATCAAAAATAAGACTGCGGCCACCTTAAACTGAAGTTCGATTTTAAGCCCACTAGCATGTGTTGCTATGTGATGACAGTGCTGCGTTGCCATAAGAATTTCTAACTAGCAGCAACACCAATAAAAAGTGTCATGCACTTGCCCCTGACTTGTTTTATGTCCCAATGATGGGGATGAAGGAGCCAAACCAAGTGAAATTTCACTTCAGTTTGAGCCGTTGGTGGTTTGTGTCACCTGATTCGTCTGTGTGGTGAAAATTTGTATTTCTAAGTCATAGAGAGTTTGGGTATCTGACCCAGCTTACTTCTTTCTGTCAGTTTGTCCCTCATCATGATACACACGCTATGTTTTGTATGTGTTATCTGGTGTACGTCAGTCTGTTTCTCTGATCATTTCTCTTTTATGTTGCTCTAAGATGAGTCATGATGAAGGCGCTGCGTCCAAACTGCATCTAAGACAATGACTCTGAGGGTGTGTCGATACGAATTACTAAAACTTCCTACTGGGTTGTCCACGTTGCCAGACTTAAGAAGTACGTCTATGCAGAAATATGGTGATGACTGTTACTGTGTTCACTGCAGGATATGGCCCACGAGTGGAGAGCTACCCTGGTGCAGCACTTGTCAATGGATATGGAGCAGGTAATGATAACACAGTCTGCCTGTGCAGGAGCAGATAATGATAACACAGTCTGCCTGTGCAGGAGCAGGTAATGATAGCACAGTCTGCCTGTGCAGGAGCAGGTAATGATAGCACAGTCTGCCTGTGCAGGAGCAGATAATGATAACACAGTCTGGAGAACTGCCTTTACAGCCACCGTTTGGACTTCCCTCCATTTACGCCATATTTGAATAATTGCCCATGAACATTAAGTGAAGAAAAGGGAAATCATCAGTTTTATTGCATCAGAATTATAGAATCCTATGTTGAGATTAGTAGACTTCTGGTGCTTTCATCTGATATCAAAATCAGGACTTTTTTTAATACACCAAATATTATTGAGGTTGAAGTGCTGTCTATCAAACAGAGCTCTGACAATGAATACCCGCGTTCATAATATACCCAATTGCTTCTAGTTTTGTACTTACTAACAGACATCTTGCTAAAATTTTGTACTTGTGATCTACACCTTCCCACTGCTTCTGCTGCTGAGGGTCACAGAGACAGTATGCCGAGACGGGTAGACCATACATCTCTTTCCACGTCAGTTCATGAACCACCTTTTTGTCCTCTGATCTGCTTCAAGGTGCTGCTACAGGCTACAGCAAAGGACAAGGTGCCTACTTTGGGACTGATGTGGGCAATGGTTACAGAAATGGTGAGTACTGATTAATATAAGATCTATGTAAGAAATTCATTACCATTGCTGAGTACAAGAACATGATCTCTTTAGATCTACTAGGTCAACAACAACTGAATGAATCTGAAACTGCACAATCATACAATGAGGAGCAAACTTCATGCATAATAAAACTTAAAAATTCTGTACAATTCTAATACTGGAAATTTCAGAAGTAGCAAAATCTGTTTTCTTTCTATGTTTGAGGTCAAGCTGAGCTGGCAAGTAAGACCAAACCAGCAGGTGATTCAACATGAATCTGTCTTTGCTTTACACTCATCTTTAAAAGAAAAAAAATCAAAGCAATTTGATAATGAAGCAGACATACTGGATAGTAATATAATGATACTCACTATACAGGCAGACATTGCATAAAATGCTCTTTACTTTCACACTAAAGGCTATTTAAGACTTTGTGATTTTATTTTTTTTAAAGGTCTCACAGCATTGTTTTGTGGCAATTTTTACTTTATCCAAACACGCATACCCTTAGGAAACTGCATGTCATCTGTAGCAAATTCATGGGTAGGACCCAAGTGCAGAGTTAGGGATCTTTAATAGTGGGAAAAACAGGCCAGGTCAAACCCAGAACAGATAGGAGTTTCAATGCCAAACGGGTATTCAAAACCATGGTCAAAACAGGCAGGCATAAGGCCAGAACAGACAGGGTTTCCAGAAGCCAGAGGGACAGCCAAAACATAGTCATGGTCACAGGCAAGAGTCCAAAATCCAGAAAAGCAATCAGCACAACAACCGATTCCAAAAAACAACAGGAAAAGGGCAAAACCAAAGAAGCAGCAAAGATAATTCACAGACAGGCTTCAAAGCACTAACCAAGATCTCAAAAAAGGAGGGGAAGGCACACAATATCTCACAATGAGGCAAGCAAGCTGCTGGGTATAAGTAGGGTCCACTTAACGAGATGCACTGGATTAGTACTCAGATGATGTTGGAGTAGGTTGGGCATGGCTGGTAAGCCTGGGTTGGCTGGCTATGCTGGATGGGCTGGGGCAGGACATCATCAGTGTGGCTGTTTTGATGTTGTCCACATGTTTCTTTCATATCTTAAAATAAAAATATCACTTTCTCTGGTACACAGGCTACGGTGATGGCGAGGGCAATGGTGATGGTAAATATTTGACTACCATCACACCATCTATAAATTCACTGATATTGTTATTTTTTGACAATTTTGATCATACTACACTTATTCTGTTCAGGCTATCCTACTGTGGCAGCAGATCTTGCTGGATTGGGAGTCCAAGGTGGAAGAGGAACAGGTAATCCTACATGCAGTGTGCTTTCCCAGCCAGAGTTCTGAAAAGCAATTCAACTACATAATTATGATGTCATAATAATAACATTTCAGGGACTGGCTATCCTAGTCTGCCAGCTGAGCTTGGTGTACCGGGGTCCAAAGCAGATAAGGGAGCAGGTAATTTGGTATAACTCTAAATATTAAAATGTGTTCTATTCTGCATGGTACAAAAAAAAACCTTTGTGATCTATGGCTTGTCCTATGCAATATGTCAGTTGAAATAACATTATTATGTAGGCTTTATGTATATACGGTATTTATGGTATGTTTTGTAGTTTCGATGTCATCCAGGCCTTAGTAGCAGCTCCTATGACAGACAGAATCTAGGCACCGGTGTTCTTGGGGGAGAGAGCAGGTCCACAAATTATGGTGAGGAAGAGAAGGTCTAAAACTGGGAGGGGCTAGGGAGACGCACCTTACTGAAAGAGAGGCCAATTAAAAGAAACTAATCTTCTGAATATTCATGTCTATACATATGGGTTTTGCCAAGCTTAGTAAAACCCAGTTTTTAAATTTAGCTTCAGTATTTTAATAAGTGTAATGAATCGGTCTTGCCTGAACCTTTGTAAATCATTCATATTTTCGTTCATGTCGTGAATTGTTCCTTCCCTAGTTTTTCAATCATTCTGTTTTGCCAAGGATGAGGTCCTACCTCTATACAATGTTCCCTCATGCAGTGTTGTGTCTGTACCTCCAGAGGGCGCTGCTGCAGGGACCACTGTAGGTGCCACACCTGCTCAGCTTCCCTATGGTGGGCAGCCGGTAATACCGGCTGGTTTTGGACCTGATGGCAAGGCAGGCGCTTACGCTGCAGGGCAGCTGCCCTACGGGGGGCAACCCATCCAGCCTATGGGGATTGGAGCTGAAGCAGGCCTAGGTAAATATGGTAAGAGGGAGAGTCTGTAACCGGGGTGGTGGGACGGTGTGTTCCTCCAATGAAACGCCAGAACAGAACCTTTAACTTTCATATGAAGGTCCTCATGTCACTGACCTGGATGGATGGATGGGTGGATGGAAAACACTCTGTACCTCTATACTATTCAACCAAATAATGATTAACATGCATGCAGATAGAGCAGATCTCAAAATGTATTTAAGGTTTGACAAGTTACAAATCTTTTTTTATATGGAAGATGTGGTAAATTTTTGATGTCTTCCTGCAGGGGGACTCAGTGCTGAACTAGGCAGAGACACTACAGCGGTCGAATATGGTAAGGCCAGCATCACATATTGCCTTTAAACATAATTATGATCATCGGAGTGTGACTTGGCAGAAGCTAGAATTTACAGTATTTACATTATTATAAATGTGTACTGTGGTATTAAGTGATGAATATAGGCCTATGTTTCTTAAGCTAAGTACTTAGTTCATGTCCTTAGTTGTTGTTCCAAAGTTCATTTACATGTAATGAATAAAAACATGAATCAAGAATGCAGTTGCGCTGTTTTGAATAAGCAAATATATGGTGCAGAATGAAATACTGTCTCAGTTGTATTTCTTAACCTTAGGCGGTGGTAGTCAGCTTCCTTACAACGGGGCACCAGGTGTTCCTATTGGACTGGATGGTAAGGACTGTGTGCACTTCTCTTTATAGCAGGTTTATGATCCTTTTAATTCTCCTCACCTCCTGACGAGTTTCTATCGACTCCTTAGCTGCTCGCCTTTGTGCGGCACCTCTTTTCTTGGGAGGGACAGGGGCACCCTCTGGTGGCGCCTGAGGGGGATGGCATGACTTTTGCAGCCAAACGCAAGGAGCACGCAAACCTGAAGTTCATTTTAAAGACTGATATATCGATGGGTAGTAATGTGGACTGCTAAACTGACTATAAAGTCTGTTACCAGCACTACTAAAATACTGTAACATTGTAGGTTACCTGAAAGGAGGCTTATTTACATAATAATGGAGCTTTATGGATAAACTGAATGTCCAGGCATGCAATATAGATGACTGGAAATGACCATTTCTGACATAAACACTACCTAATTTTAGTGACTAGTTGGGAACACTGCATGTTATATTGAAAAACAACAGAAACAAAGGCAAGTAAACTGCACAACAGAGGGTGGGGACTCGCTGCAGTCACATGACTTGGCTTGAGGCCGACTTAAACTGCTCTCCCAATTCAGTGTGTTATTCCTTCAGGAAACGGTGAGCTGCAGTATGGGGTTCAACCTTTTGTATCTGAAGAACAATCAGCTGGGAAATATGGTGAGTTTTCACTGTAATAACCAAACCAATGACAATGTAAAACAGCACCCCTGCGTTACTGGGGCTCTTCTCTCTTCGCTGTTACCGGGCACTGAAATGCTCCCTGCCAACGTGTCCACCCTTACCCCAGCCATAATACTTGCCAGGACAGTGTTTCAAAGCATATAATGACAATCGTCATTGTTGGGTCTATACTTTGTACATCACAAGAAACCCCTTATGTATTTACATTTTATATATATTCTTGCATCGTGTCTTCACTCACACCTGTTTTTATTTGGATTGTATGTTTGTATCTATATACTTTTTATTCCTTTGGTACTGTATACAAGCAAATTTCCCCTTGTGATCAATATAGTCTGTCTGTCTGTCTGTCTGTCTGTCTGTCTTGTATATCTGTCGTCACAGGTAACAACGGTTTTCCGTATGGTGCCCAGCCCCTCGGATTTGGAGCTGATGGGAAACCGATTGGACCATACGGTGAGTCCTGCTCTTCATCTTTGCTTTCACTTTGGACCAGCTAGGGCTGAATTCCCCTCTTCTCATAGGGAACGGTGGACTGCCGTACTTTCAACAGCCACTTGCTGTAGCGACCGATGGAAAATACGGTAAAGTCAATCAGTCTGTGTGCGTGGTTTTGTCTCTGTGTCTCACTTTGAAGTTGGAATGGTGTACAACTTTCTCCCTCGCTATGCTGTTCATTGGCTTTCCATCTTCTCAGGAAATGCTGGCTTGTCTTATGAAGCCCAACCTGTTGTCCTGGGTTCTGATGGAAAATCTACTAGGAAATATGGTACTTTTTTCCGTGTCGCTGTGTCCCTGTCTCTGTCAGCTTCTTTCCATCTACATCTTTCTAAACGTATGATATCTCTTCACCTGATCTCAGGAAATAGCGGTTTTCAAGTCCAGCCTCTTGGAGTGGAAGCGGATGGGAAATTGGCTGGTAAATATGGTGTGTCCAGTGTTCGCATAACCAGACGGACCAAACGGATGGTTATGAATTTTTAAATTTATTTCCAGTCTGTCATGCACATGAATATTCACATCTCTCATAATGCATAACTAACTCAAATTTTAAAAACAACCTTAAAGTTATTACAGGGACATGCAGAGCAGTACAAATGTACCACATTCGACATTCCTCTCGCTGATTCTAATTCATGAACAGACGTTAAAAGGCACGTGAAACATACAGACACCAATTAGTAAAAGCTTGGCGACAAGAAACATTAATATGGTTTGGTGCCAAATTTCTGAAAGACCTGAATGACATAACTAATCACTGAAGTGAGGCTGAAACCAGTCAAATCCGTTAGGTTCGCAGAGGACATTCCAACAAAAGGTGCTTTTTAAGTGGTATAATTATTTTTATTTGCCAGAATACTCTCAAGTAATCCCAGAAATATCTAAACCTATTCAAGGTATAATAACTTTTAAAAATACTCTTATTTTAGGTGGGAAGGAAAACAAGTACGGATTAAACGGGTTTTTTGGCAATGGATACCAAGGTAAGATGAAGCCCATTTTCAACCAGTTGTTTGGATGCTTTTCATCCATTGTCAGGACGGGGAATCTGGTGGGGGCCCACCCCATGGCAGGGCACAGTCAGTCTCACACACACACTCACTCTGTGGACTATTTAGACCAGCCAATCAGCCTGCAACACATCTTTGGAATGTGGGATAAGTATGGGGAGGCCATGCAAAACCCATGCACACAGAGAGGAGGGTGGGATTCAAACCCACAACCTTGTAGGTGAGGCAACAGTACTAACCACTGTGCCCTCTTGTCAGGTGCTTTGTGACCCCAATATATAGTCATGTTCACTCTTTGGTAGCCATTGGGTGAAGTTTACTCTGTTGGCAAATGTCGTTGAGTAGAGTTTACACAACATCCCAAAGCTGTCCAAATTATACTCATCCTATTTCCCTTTTATCTTCCTCTTCAGGTTAATTTTGGTGACACTGGCTCCAGGAAGCAGTTTTTTTTTCCTTCTGTCATTAATGTGTCCATCTTTAATTGCTGTACATTGTGATTTTATTGTCTTTTAATCAGCTGTCTTATTTGTGTTTCTGTTCCTTGCTTCTTTTCCTACCTCTCGCTGGGAATGTGTTTTTGTGTGTGTGCGTTAGCATCACCAGCGAAGCTCAGAAACCTCACAGCTCTCTTTACGTCTTTGCCATCTCTTTGGTGCACTGTCTCCCATTCTCTCCCCTGTAAATTGTTAAGCTTGTCCTCTCCCCCATCCTTTGCTGTATATCTACTGCATTAGAGTATCGCTGAGTATCGCTATTCTACGCCAGTCCGACCCAGCAACTGCCCTGCTGCAGACCGACATTTCATTCGGGGCTTAATGAGGCAGATGTAAGCCTGCACTTGCAAAAAAACGTTTCAGGAAGAAGTGTCACTTTAATTCCCCTTACTTCAGAATTCAATTCACGAATGGTTTTTCAATGGTGAATCTTATGGAAAACCTAAAATAAACAGAAAATCTATTAATACTTACCATGTCTCTGTTATTACAGTTGGTGGTTACTCATCCTCTAAACAGTGCATAAACTATCCTACAAAGCCCTTTTTTGCCAAGATATGTATGTTTTTTTAGACTCTCATCATTTGAATTGCAGGAATGTAAATAAAGCTTGAGTACCAACTCTCATAAATGGACAGGACTCAGGTTTAAAGTTTCATAGAGAGCCAACGATTCCAGGTTTCTCAGCTCTATCAGGTGATATTATTTTATATGTCTTGTTTTACTGTTTATTCCCTTGAAAGAAGAACAAGGTGAAGATGGCCCATGTACAACAGAGAGCGTAAGAAAAAGTATCAATACACTAGAGAGGTAGAACAGGATGTGACTGCACTGTGTGAAACCAAATCAGTTTTAATACAGAAAAGCATTATCGCTACATCATTATCCTCACACACCCAGGTGTTTACATCAATATCGTGAAGGCCCAGGCGCCAGGGTGGGATTGCAGCAAAATAAATAACATAATTTACCTGAAATCACTGAAAATGAACTCACCTAACAAAAGGAAGAATATTAAATACAAGTGGCTACCCTGATTCACTCGCTGACACAAAACAGGAGAAAATTCATCTCAAAGAAAGCAGCACCCACCCTCCAGGCTTCACCGAGATTATAACAGAAGAACCAGGTGTGATCCACAAGAAACACAACACAGAATGCATGATGACATGCTTTTTAGAGTTCAGATAAACAAGTGATAATTTGTGGAGGACCATGGGAGAGCAAAGGTATATCAATTCTTTCAGATCTTCATCTTCAGCATTGGCAAATCAGTACCTCTTGAGTGGAGGATTTTGAATTAACTCCATGACAGACATGACGAGTCCTGAAAGACAACGAGCAAATTGCCTGTGCGTCTGTCCCACGGCCACATACACAAATATGCAGAACATCCCAGGCTGTGAAATTATCGTTTTGGTCTCCAACATGAAGATATTGGGAAACCTAGTAGAGGATTATAGGTATTTTTTTACACTGAAAACAGTGGTGATTTACCTACTCAGTTTTGTACACTTTTGAAGTGGTTGTCTGCGTTAGGCTGCCAGTTAGCATGGGCTCCATTAGGTGGTGTTCGACACTGGAAGTGGTAAAAGAATAAATTATCAGATTTTTGTACTCCTTCTGAGCTAGGTCAATCAGACAAATTGCATCCGAAACTGACTGGCTCAAACAAGCTGAAAATGATGAATTAGCGGCCTCTGAGTTGAGCCGAGCAACCAAATCCCTGAACTGAGGTAACCGAGCATGCTGACAGGGGTGCCTTTGTGGCCTTAGGATTGAACCAATCAGTAAGACTGCAGCCACTGCACTTAATTGACTGATGTCACATTGTTTTGATGTTGTGTTTGTGATGTGGCTTAATCCGTTAAAAGAAAATCATGTTTGACATCATAGTGTGGAGAGAAAAGTATGGCTAGGAATAATCAGAACAAGCCCAAATTGACTAGAGATCACCGCAGCAGTGTTCTATGATAATCATTCAATGTGAATAAAATGGAGTCAGATTTAATTCAAGTGGAATTGGGAAGATTTACATGCATTCATGCTTTCAGCTGCCCAACTGGATTCCTTTGTTGGGCTGGTGGGTGGCTTCCCCACACTGTTGTGCTTAATAAAATCTCGGTCCTACTTACAGAAGCACGTTTATTGCCCAATTAAAGCCCACACATATCTACACTCTTAATCAGTATTAGATATGTACGTTATACATATTCACCAGTAGGTGTCACCAGTGTACACTCAAGAACGAGGCCTCGAGTTAATGCACCTTTTGGTGCTTCAGAAAGCTCCATTTCAAATTCATTCCTGCTGGCAAGCGGCTCGGCATAAATAAGGGCCTTGTACAAGTTGCATCAGCTAACTCCGATATTATAATGAATGTGATAGACAGATAAAGATAGCTCCTAATTGGCTGTTAGCTAATATTGTGATTTTAATATAAAATAGGAATAATTCAGGAGTTCCTAATCTAACATGCATGGTCAGCAGAGGGTTACACACACACACACACACACACACACACATATATATACAGTTGTACATTACTATAATGTAATATTTACGATACACACAAATAATAGTTATAATAGTTGTAGGAGCCTTTGTTGTTGTTTAGTCACGCAATCGTGTCCGACTCTTCGCGACTCCATGGACCACAGCACGCCAGGCCGCCCTGTCC
>JAACJT020000075.1:22274809-22290874 GCA_009936485.2 Gymnarchus niloticus | reverse complement strand
CCATCTCATCTTCTGCCGTCCCCTCTTCCTTTTGCCTTCAACCTTTCCCAACATTAGCGTCTTCTCCAGTGACTCCTATCTTCTCATTCTTCTGTAGTTGCAGGATTCGTTCAATGGCCCACAAGGCTTATTTCCCACTCTAATTGGTTTAGCCCTGGCATGCCGAGCTAAAGCCTTCCTTTGACTAAACTAAATGCAGAACACTGCATTCAAGTATTGAAGGGGATTAAGAAGAGGAATTACACTAAGGGAGAGATACGGTAGGAAACAAAGTGAGGATTAAGTGAGGTAAAATCTATTCTGCCGTCGTGCAAAGAATACGTTTCACGTTCTTGGTGTCTCTGAGAAGATGAATGTAAACGTTTTAGATTAGTTGACACGCTGTCTAGGCACTGATAGACAGAGAGACTCAGAGGAAGATAAGTAGGTGTGAGTGGGGCGCTTTTAAAGTACACACAAAAGGGTTAGAGGAAGCACCAGGCTCAGTCCTGAATTAGGGACAAGTGGTATTGATGCAGGGAGACAGGAACTGGTGCATGAACCTGGGCCATAGAGACTGGGGAACTAAGCAAGGCTCAACAAACACTTAGCATAGAACAAGGACAAGACACTAACTTACACAGGGAGAAAACGCAGGTGAAACACATGAGGGAAATCAGGGCATGGCAATCAGGAAACGCAATAAAGAAACACAGTGGGCAAACATGAGACCCTCCTCAGTACTCCTGGGATTGGGCGTTCGACCCCAGGCACTGATGATTAGCAGAACTGAAATATTGAATACTCGTCTAATATAGAGGAAGCGCTGTACATATTTAAGTGTAGGTGTTCTTGAATATGTATAAAAAGAAAACTGTATGTGCTGTTTCTGTGCTTTATAGGTAGTAAACAAAAGCTTAATACTGAGAAACTAATGTATATTTTATGCATATAGTAGGCTAGATTACCGCAATTTTCTACTGTCGGGAACCACACATTAAACACCTGACAGTGTATTCAAAATGCAGCAACTGGAATTGTTAACCAGGAGCTGGAAGTAAAGACATGTAAACGCAGTTCTCTGCTGTCTTCACTGACGTCCTGTCATCAGTTCTTTACTTCCAGACGTGATGCGTGATTTGCGTCGGTCGCAGCAAAAACAAGCAAACAGTATGTAAATAAATAGAAGACATTCGACTTGCTCTTTTAACAGCGAGCAGGACTTATATGTCCAGGGGCTTCGAGGGCCTGGTGGCACAATAGATATTTTGTCAGCTATGCATAATCCTCTCCTGCATCATCTTTTGCAAATCTCCCAACCAGACGTTTAGAGCAGGCTGGCCATCTAGCAGTGTGGCATCGACCACATACTGTACTGGATGTACAGTGGAGACAGCAAACAAAAAAAGTTATTTCAGCTGGCAATTCTGATGAGAGGATGAGATAACAGGAGAAAGGACTTTTAATCGACACTTATATCGGCTTTTAACAGGGATCAGTGAAAACCTCTTGTCGACTAATTTTAAACACTGCAGTCCTCCGGTGTGTAGAATAACAGCACTGCTACTCGCAGTGCCGTCTGTTTCACTATTCAAATACAGGCTTTAAACCAGCTGTTGCGTCACTGCCAGATGCCGGGACTCTCTCCAGTACTGACTAGTCACAACTAACCTGGTGACCAGTACAGGGACCATCCCTGAGTTCCTGTCAGGATAGCAGTCGTCTTCTCCGTGAAATACCGGAGATGTAAGAGCAACTGGAAAAGTATATAAAGGCTTTACCTTAGTATATTTTATTTTAAACTGCAGCAGTTTTACGTATTTACACTTGTTTTAACCGTTTTTTTTTAATTATTATTATTATTTATCTGGGCTTCTTTATATTTGTTTGGTTACTATGACATTCTTTCGTGGACCAAGGCTATTAGACCGGTCCAGTTCACCTCCACACCTGCAGTTCAACCAGTTCGTCCTGACAGGATACCGGCCAGTATCTTCAGTTCAGGACTGTGTCAGAAGCCTCTTCTACCTCCACAACGAGCTGGGTAACATTTACACACATGGTAAGCGATATTGTATAGCACTGGCAGCAATCAGAGCATTTTTGCACTGTATGTTTGTGGAACGTGCTTAATATTAATGAAACATTTGCAACTTTGTCCCAGCCGAACAATTCCAGGTTAAAGCAAAGTCTTGTGATGGGTGCAGCGTGCCTACAGGTAAATAAACGGCAACGTATAGAATATTAGGTGCGCAGATATGAATTCGCATCTGTGCGGTCCTTGAGGTTGATGTCAGTATTTTTACTCAGATGCTATAGACCTTCAAAGTCAATACTGGTATATGTCAGTATTTTTACTCAGATACTATAGACCTTCAAAGTCAATACTGGTATATGTCAGTATTTTTACTCAGATACTATAGACCTTCAAAGTCAATACTGGTATATGTCAGTATTTTTACTCAGATACTATAGACCTTTAAAGTCAAATATAGTTTCTTAGGAAGGTGGCCTAAAATGAGCAAGCACATCTGTTCATTTGTCATGATTAAAACTGCCTGCTGAGACAACGGTAATACTGTTTGTTGATGGTGCTAAATTATTAATATCAATATTGCTGCCTTCCGCTATTTCATCACAAATACCAGGATAAAGTGCATGCATGCAGGATCCATACGTACTCATTTAACTTGTCGTATATGAGGTAACTGTGGCTTGACCTTGACAAAAGTGATGCTAGAGAGCAGGGCTACAAGAAGAGTATTCTGCTTGTTTGTTTGTCAAAATTTAAAGGGGAATATGCTGACAGGACTGAGACCCTATAGAGACATTAGTCCATCTTATGAGTAGTATTGGGGAGATCATTTAATTAGTGCTAATCAAGCCAGTCATTAGTTCAGGGTGAGAGATCGGCCGTTTTTTTATGGTAGTGTTTAAATGTAATTAAACTGGTGTTTTGTAACCACTGGTCTTTAGGGGAAAATAAGGGGAGAGACAGAAGCATGCATGGCTGAATCTTGATAGACTGACAGCACACTTTGTAAGACTATCCACTTGGACAAGCAGTGATGAGGAAAAAACATGCATAGCTTAATGTGGGTTCCGGGTTCTTCAGGTTCCTGCTCATTTGCATTCATGCAATCAATTTAAATGATGGTCAGTTTAAATGAAGAGTGAGGAGCCTCACAGGGCGGGATTGTTTGGCCATATACCACCTGGCAGCTTCAGAGAGGCTTGTATTTTTATTTTCATTTGGATTTTGGGATTTGTTACTGTTATTTTGTTTTGAATTCTGTAGTAAGCTATAATTTGCAGTCAAACCTGCTAATATGGATTACTTTTAGGAGTTACGTTCTTCCTACACACTCCTTGTGGACCAGTTGCAGAGAAACACTAAAGCCAGCCAAAGCAGAAAAAACCCTCTATTGTTGGTACCTGCTGTCCTGCTGGGAGTCAGTAGATCCCTGGGATCTTTTGCAGCTTACAGTCAAGATATCCTGCTCGAAGAAGTGGAGGTTTTAACATCAGTATCTGGTCAAAGAAGTCAAAGTATGCTGACCGTTACCGGGTCGAAGCACTTCTAGCGACCAAAGGTGACATAGCTGAAGTGGTGTTTTTCATCCTCCACCAGACTGCAGTCACCCTACCCTATGATGGTATCCTCCTGGTCAGTGCAGATGGCAGAAGCATTGTCACAGACTGATTTGCATGTTAAGTGACTTTTTGTTGCTATTCCCTGCATTTGCATACCTTTGTCCATGCAGTACAAAGTTCTTACAAGTGATAGTTTGTTGATGGTTTTTACAAGCAGTCTGGAATATTGCACAGCAAATAATGAGCCAAAAAATGTATAAACCGAATATGGTAATCTTACAATTAAACCTGTATTTCTGATTCATTTCTGTTTAACTGATGCATACCTTACAAACTTATGCTCATAATATTAGCTCATTGAAGTATTTCCTGGTTTACCTGTTTGCGAGTTTGCTTATTGCTTTGGAACATGTTTCAGAAGGCATAAGGTTTCCTTTTCCTGGCTTTTGTCGGCCCAAAATATGCTGTTACATACATGAAATGTCCTTGGTCTGACAATGACCTCTCTTCAAATATCTCATAAGTTCATTAGACTAATACTCTTACAAGGGAACTTTGAGGATTAACTAGAGTGATGACGTGCTAATCGAATGACAGTAGTCTTTCAGTCTCACACCGCTAGGGTCTGGGTTCAGTTCCTGCCCCTGGCCCTGTGTGGGACTGGCCTGCTCCCTTTGTATGGGTTTCCTCCCACAGTTCAAGGACAAGTTGATTAGGTAAATTGCCATCACAAAATTAGTGTGGGCAATAAATATCCCATGTCCAGGATGTCCGGTGCTTTCTGGAATAGGCTCCCAGTTCAGCATAAGCCTACATGCTGGATATGCAGTTATAATAATGCATAATATGAGCATAAATCTTTACACCTGAAACACAGCAAGTATGCATTGAATTTACAGTTTATATTGGGGTGAACTCGCTTCAGGATCCCTGTTGTGTGTTATAGCAATCTGGAGCTTCATGGAGGAAAAAGGGGGAAAAATAAATATGAATTCCCTGTTCACAAGATGTCCCGGAGGTGACAACTGATGAAGATGAGTTTCTGTGGTTTCCTTTCAGTCAGCACCTGACTTGAAGCAGGAATGCAGTTTATCAAATACAGTTTAATTTGCAGCGCCTCCTGCTTAGTGGCGACTGATCTTCTCTAGAGATTTAGGGGATAATAGATAATATACCTAGCAAAATTAACCTGGGCACACCTTGTTAAAGCAATTCTGTGTGACACAATGTAGCATCCAGTCGGGAGGAATTCATTGTCATGTGATTTTTGCTCCTTTGACTGTGATGGTTGTTCGTATAGGTTGTGGGCAGTCTTGCCCTTCCCACATGTGCCGACTAATAGATCTCTTCCCCTCTCTTTCGTGCCTCTTAGGAATCCCGCTGCTTTGTTTCACGGTGCTGCTTCCTTTCAAAATCCCCTGGGCTCAGATCAGTGTCACGTGGCTGGGCGTGGTCCATTTCCTGGCCTGCTTGTCGCCACAACTGGGCTCTGTGCTTTACCACCTCTTTATGAACCATCAAGGTGGGGCACCAGTCTACCGTTCGCTGCTGGCCCTCGACATGTGTGGAATCTGCATGATCAACACATTAGGTAGGAACAGAAAGCCAGGGGAGGTGCATTCACATGTATTCCATTGCCATCTCTGTCTAGGTGGGTCATTTGTTAGCTGGACTATATGATAAAGACTCAGCAGGCAACTGTCAGATTTTTTTTGTCATGCTACGCATTTGAACTAAAGTCTTCAATGAGTAAGTTTTGTTTCTTAATCTCTTCAAGAAATTAGATGTATCAGATCCAGGGAGATTACTTTTCTGATTAGTTTTAAATTCCCTTAACTTAAGAGGACTCAAAGGGTTCCTTGGCTAGCTCTGTTACCTGACACCTCCAGGCTTTAAAGTTCAAATCCTGCCCTATAGCTTGGTGTTTAAGGAGATTTCATGTTCTCTTTGCATCATGCTTTTATCCCTGGGTTCTCCAATTTCCTACTGCAGTTCAAACGACATGAAGTTAAATTGACTGGCATTCCGAAATTGCCTGTAATGTGTAAAAGTGTGTATGTTCCCCTCAATGGACTGACTCCCCATCCAGGGGTGATCGCTTGTGTCCTGTCCTGCTTGGGAAAGGCACTACCTAATCTTATTTGGACTGGTTCTGTGGTTTAAACAGTCTATGTCAGGCTTCTGTTGTCATCAAAGAAAGGGCCTGGCTGTACGTTTGCCTGAGGTCATGACTTCATCCTGCAAACCAGGATGGAATAACTGGAACACCAAAATCACTTCGGGGCAGGAGTCCATTTAAGTGCCACGTCAGGAAGCATTGATAACCACTTAGTATTCCTTGGATAAGTGAAAATTGAGTAACTGGTGCTGTGAAATATTCTCCTTGCAGGGAACAAACTTAGTTAACCACATTCCATCCATCCATCCATCCATCCATCCAACTTATCACTGCTTACCTTGGTCAAGGTTGCTGGGGGGCTTGGATCCTTTTCCAGGCAGCACAGGGAGCGAGGCTGGGTTACGCCCTGGATGGGGTGCCAGTCCATTATGAGAAACATACACACACAAACTCACACACACAGTTGTACTCTGTGCTCTGTGTCTGTAAGCAACTCAAAGGCAGCAGTCGGCCTAAATTGAAGTACTCCCTTGACATGTAAACTCCACGCACAAAGTGGAGAAGAGAATCGAATCATAGAGTGGTGTGAGGATCTAGGAGTTGGGACCTGTACCTGTGTTTGGAAGGTCACCAGTTTGAGTCCCAAGGCCCGCCGAGTGACCATGTCACCATCGGGCCCTTGAGCGAGGCCCTTAGTACCAGTTGCTCCATGTGTGCCAGGTTTTGGGTGACTATGTGTTTTGACCCCAAAACCTACTGTCACTTGTATATGGCAAGCAGGATGGGATATGTGAAAACTGCCCAGTGTCCCCATGTGGATGAATGAAGTATGGCTCTTCTGTGCTGCCCAGAGCGTTTTATGTGCCTGTATTCTAATATTTGAACATGTTATACACACTATAAAACATCGTTGAGATTTCTATCCATCTCCACCATTTCTGTCTCTTTCAACAACATCAGAGGTTAACTAAGACTTCCCCCCCATATGCAGGAGCATTGCCCATTGTGTACATGACGCTGCTGTGCTACCCCTCCCTCCGCAGCGCCGCCCTGCTGGCCTACATTCTGCTCTCTGTCTACGGCATCTACTGTGCCATCACTGCGCGGGACACCGTGCGCCGACTCACCTCCTTTGCCTGGCAAGCCCTATTTCGCTCTGCGCTCTTCCTGCTGCGCTGGGCCGATGTGGGCGTCGGCAGTCCCAGCTCACTGCGCCACTTCATCACCATGGATGCGCTTGCCCTGCTGGGCGGGGTCATCAACATCAGCCGGCTCCCTGAGCGCCTCCGGCCAGGCCTCTTTGACTACTGGTTCAACAGCCACCAGATCATGCATGTGCTGGTGGTTGGCGCCATCTTGTGTTTGCACTGGGGCATGGTTGATGACTTCCTTTGGATCAATGACTACTGCTGCCCACCAGACTGATGGCAGTCTCACATTATGGGTCAGGAGTAAAATGACGCCACACAAAAGGGAATATTTTGTCTTATAACGACTTATCTTGGCCAAGGTTGTGGGGGAACCTCAAGCTGTTCCCAGCTAGTTTAGGGCACAAGGCTGGGGCAAACCAGGGCAAGTATGGGCAATTTAGAAATGCCATTTATCAGACCCCATGAACTCTGACCATGCTATTAGAAGATGGATTATTATTATTATTATTATTATTATTATTATTATGTCTCAGGCCTGAGGGGTATTCCAGAAAGTGGGTTTAACAAGTGATATATTTAAACATGAATTTTGACTGGAGAAAACTGAAAGCCTGCCTTCAGAAAAGCTGAATTGCTTTCTGGAATGCCGCCCTGGAATACTCCCCTAGGCAGGCGATTAGCGTTTTATAATGGCTGATAACAGTTCCCTGCATTAATAGATTCCAGTGGACCGATGGTGTGTACGTTTAGCTTAAGAATTGGTAGGGGCTTCTCTTATAGCTGCTTGTCCATACTATTCCTACTATGGATTATATAAAGCAATATTGTATTTAGCTACATATTGCTAAAGAATTTAGCAATATTTGCTTGCATAACAGATCTGTTAACTTTGTATAGTTTAACATTAATCATTTTGGGAATGATTTAATTTGTGCCTTGTTGGGACACTGTTCTAATATATCTTTAAAGCTCTCGACACACGATGATTGTAAAATTAGGTCTACTTGTACTTTAGATTTACAATAAGAGTCTACAGAAGGTCCAAGTCTTCCTTTCCACTCTTATCTATTTTAACTAGTTTTACTAAACGACAATATTGTAATCTATGCAGTAGCTATGGGAATGATATAGGAATTCCACAAGCCTGGGATAGACTCCGGGGCTTCAACGTGACCCGGTTTGGAAAATGGATGGATGGATGAATAGGTATTTTATATAATTATCCCATAAGATTCCTAAAGGTTTTTCTGTGGGGGGTTAAATATAGAGTTGGACTATACGTGAAGAGAATAAAATGAACCTGATAAGTTTTATGGTGGGGCAGCAATAAAGTAAAGTACCTTTAGCTACATTTTATTGCAACTAATCATAAAAGACAAGTATAAAATCTACTCGTTAGATTATTTAAATCTGGGTAGCGCCATCGTTCCATAAGTGTATTGTGCTGTGTAGTAACAGTTTATTTCTCATAGGCCATTTAATTTTAAATATGAAAATCCGTATATTTTTCATACAGAATGTGCCCTTATATAAATATAGGTCGATGTATTTATCGCTAATCTTGACATTTTTATGGCCGTTTAATGATTTCTTACAAGAATTGAAATGAATTTCCTTCATTATTTCAAGCCATTTAATATCACAACTGCTCATTAAAATCGATTTGTTTGTGAAGAATTTCAGTCCTAGAAGATTGCTCATACTTTATCATGTAAAGTTTCTACTGGGGAAAAACAGAGAACAGCACTGAGAACCGCTCAGTTGTACGTTGTTGCATTACTTAGAATGTCATTAAACTCAGAAAAAAACTGTTACACACGCGTCTTTTTAAATCTTAGTTTTCTAATGTGTTTATTTTAATGATTTATACTGAAGTTGTCATCGACTGAAAAACTATGCACACCATTTTAACGTCATTGAGCAGTGTCTTTCACTGATGTCAAGTCATTTTAGGTCAGGGAATTTCTATGCGAAATAACGGATGCCAACAGCATTTAAGTTTCACGTGGAGCAGGAGAGACTAGACATATTCAGAAGTACCGAAATATGATTATAACTGGTAATTATATATTTGTTTCTGCTAAAATCAATGTTTTCAAGCCAAAACAGTCTACCGGTGATCAATTGTAAAATCATTCCTGTTCATTAAGAGTCTGTGGTTATACTTCAGAGCATCTCTTTATGTAAGGATCCAAGTGTGTCATGCCCCATAATGTTTAAAACGGCAGAAATAAAAGGCTCTTGGAATTAAAAAATAGCTTAACTCTTCACCGTCTATATGAGAACGTTCACTATTGTGTCACTTCCACCAGGGGGCACCCCAGCACCGTTTCCAGAGTACCTTAGTCCCACGTGCATCTGTCAACAGCTACGTCTCACTGCCTTATTACCCAGCCCAAGCTTAGATGTGTTCGCATATGGAAGTTGGTGAGGACCACAGAATTATTATCTAGACCCTGATAAATAAAAACAGAATTGAAGGAGATCGTGCTTCCTTTTTCCATGACTGTAGTTTCTCGTGTGTTCATATTTCTCAGTTCTCCTTGTTCCCTGCTCTCAGTAAAGTCTGCACGAATTCACCACCTTAACATGCCTTCACTGTCCCTCAGTCAATGTACGCTTAACTTGCCCCTCTTTTGTATGTTTGAGCTTTGCAATTTAAGGAAAAATAGATCCGTTTTGTCTCAATTAACTTATTTTAACTTCATCCTCAGTTCAGACATTAAAAGACACAAGTTTCCTCACACAGATGTCCTGAGATACAAGGACACTGTATGAACTCCATCCATCTTCCAACATTCCACACAGGATCACAGGGCAGCCTGGAGCCATTCCTAGGCTCCGTGGGGGCGGGACAAGGGCCAGTCATGTACACATATTATGATCAACTTTGAAATGCCAATTCACCTACAGCAAACACACACACACACACACACACACACACACACACACACACACACACACACACACACACACACACAAAATAATCAGTCCCCAGCTATTTGTTTCACATCAACAATTCTCACAACCTGTGATCTTGATTAATTTTACTTGGAATTTTTATTCGCAAGTCAGTTTTTCACAGTGCTGCATCCCTACCACCCCAAAAAAGAAAATTATAAACCATTAAACGGAAAAAAAATCAAAAGACTAAATGTGAAATATCAGTTAGTATTTAACAGCTGTTATAGCCAGCAGCCTTTTAGGAAGACCCTCTATACATTTTGCCCAAAGTGATGGAGCAAGTTTGCCCCTTCCTGCCTGGAGAATTGCCCAAACTGTGCCAGGTTACTTGTGGTGTCCAGCAGGCTAACTTTTAAGTCTTGCCACAGATGTCTGATGGTGTTAAGGTCAGGTCTCTGGCTGGGTCACTCCATTGCTGCTCTGGCAGTATGTTCTGGGTTATTGCCTGGTTAAGAAAACTTCCACCCCATTTTAAGCTTTCCAGTAGAGCAGGTTTTCCTCCAAGATCTGTCTGTGTTGGGCTGCATCCACCTTCTCACGAATCCTGACCAGATTGCTAGTCCTAGCTGTTGAAAAGCTTTTGCACAACCTACTCCCACCATCACATGGCTAATGTGCAGTGTTAGATTTATGCCACACAAACCATTTGAGAACTCAAGGCAAGAACACTTTCTGACACATCTTGTAGAACCTTCCAAGAAATTCTACAAGTGCATTATGGGCAAGGACAGGCTTTGTGCCCCCAGCCGGGGCTTCTTCCTTGCCACTCTTCCATAAAAGGGGGCCGTGAACATAATTTGCAATTGCGGTTACAACTGACATTACAGTAACCTCAAACAAGTGCCGTTCTTGTTCACAGTTTAAAGGGACGGCCTGACAGGCAGCATGGCTGAGGTTTCATATTTTGCACACTTCTGTGAGGACTACGCTGACTTCTCAGGTAGGGCTCACGGCATCTGAAGTTCTGTGCTTCTCTCGGAACATGAAATCCACCCATTTTCTACAAAAGTGGAAACAATCACCGACCTGTGACTTGGCAAGCTAATACATTGCATCTAAGCAAAGTTAGCCTTATATTTACAGATGGCGTGAAAACTTCTGATATCTCACTATTTTATATATTTTGAGTAAATTGTTGAAAGGTTTTTGTTCTGTTGATTTCTGCATGATTTACACTTTCATCGACCAGCTGGAAAAATTCAGTACAACTTGCAATACATCAAAGTAAGAATCTCATACAGCAACACATGAGAATAGTCTTGGGGAGGCTCTGTATATCATACAGATCATGCATAAATGGGTATGTGATAAGTATACATTTATTAGCATTAAATATCCTCATTTTCAAACCATCAACATTCAGAATTTGCATCTAAAGATGGCACACAGACGCCAGCAAACCCAACCGTGAAGACCTTCTCAAGACGCTGACTACTACATCTAGCTGGTTAGCTGTAGTTCCTTAAGCTTGCAAGTGCAGTTGATGAGTCACATTCACTTCTGTTGGTGCACAGAAGCCCCACCCCTTGATAAGTCTCTTTCTGTGATGCGGTCTCCATAACAATGCTCACAGAGTGTCACTCACTGGACCGAGTGTCTTTCCCACAGTGTGTGAACCATGCTGACTACCTCTTTTTCATAGTGTGTGTCTGTATGTTGGTTTATTAGTCAGTGTTATAACTCCTTTCTGCTTTGCTTGACCTCTCTGCTTCATTGTGCAAATTCCCTTTCTGCCCACACGTTCATGATGCTGAGTTGGCTATGTCTCCCCTCCGCCTGCCCCATGAGTGTCCTATTCTTCATCAGAGCTGCTGTCATCCTCTGCCTCAGATAGGTCAGCGATGGGGAATCGCAAGATGGCTGCAACTCCGCTCATCTGGTTCAGCTCTTTGGTAAAGACGACAAGGTGGGTCATCCAGGGTTCAGAGAATTTTTCAACCCAATTTTCCACGTTTACAGGCAGGATACTTACGTTCTCCAGATACATGAAGGCTTGAAAATATTCTGAAAGAGAAGTAGTACAGAACATAGGCAGTCCACACCAATGTGCTACTCCTCCTGTAAAGAACTGGTACACTCTTATCAAAAAGGTGGCTTCGTTAACTAACAAAGGCAAGTTAGAGTGCTCGTTATCGAGTGCCAACCATAATGATTTTCTCATTCACACCTTAGATACCTAGAGAAGATCAACACACACTTCAGGATCTGGTAAATGTTGACTAACAGCACTGTGTAAAACAAATAGTCAAATGTTCGCTTTGGAAAGTCTCTTACATAGACAGCATACCAATGTAAGGGCACGCACACACACAGACACGCTCGATAATCAGGCCGCTCCTTTTTGTAAAGCCTCCACCCTCGAATGGCTCTTTCTCTACTGCCACCAGCCAATTAGTGAGTCAATACCTGACTGTCCCGGCATTGTCTCTCACACTGTCGACGAGCTTCACGTATCGGCCTCGCGTCGCCACGTCCTGGTGCCTGGAGAGACACAAACAGATGATGACCCTGAACTAAACACCGCTCTGCTCTGCCCCAAAAATGACTGCATGCTTACCTGAACAGTTCATCACTAATTAACAGAATGTCAATGGCCATCGCCTCATTGGCTTTCTCCACGTGTGCCAACCTGAAATTCATGCATCTCATTAGTGTAGTATGCTTGGCATGACAATCAGTTTAATAACGAGGATGGTTTCAGATAGTAACTACAAAATTCATTTTTTTTTTTTTTTTTTTTTAAACACAGGATTTATATTTTAGTCATTTACTTGACACACAACAGCAGGGCTAGTTACTGATGAGACAAATGAGGCCTCAAAATCCATGGTGGGCCGGAGTATCCCAAACTAACCAATCAATGCTGGTGCTAGTATTGGGACAAATGTGGCTTCAAAACACATGGTGGGCGGGAGTATCCCCAAGTCAAATCAATGCTGGCCTGATTGTGGGGTTTGAAGCTTCATCTGTCACGTCACTAGGGCAAGTAACCAAAATGTATAACAGCTTCAACACTGTAGCTGAAAATCCACCCATTTTCCAAACCACTTAACCCCATTCAGGGTCACAGGGGCACCTGGAGCCTATAATGGGGCACAAAGCAGGGGACGTCCTGGAGGGAATACCAGTCCATTGCAGGTTACACATGCAATCACACACTAGGAGCAATTCGGCGATGCCAATAAATTTAATGGAATGTCTGGTATGTGGGAGGAAACCGGAGTGCCGGGAGGAAAGCCATGAGACACAGGGAGAACACGCAAACCCCAGAGCAGAGGACAGATTCGAACCCCCAACCTTGGAGGTGTCAGGCAACAGTGCCTCTCACTGCGCCACCATGTCCACCAATAAATTTTAATACAAAAACTTGAAATCATACCCATCCAACAATCTGCAAAAGAAAACGACCACGGGGGCCTGCAATATTTAAATATTTAAAATGAACGTACCCATAAAAGGCTCTGTCTGGCTCATGTTGCAACATCTTGTAGAAATCTTCTAGTGCTTTGACTTCTCCTGCTGCCTATGAATGCAAGCAATTTCACATGTTCAAGCATGTTGTGCACCCAAACTCGCTTTATCATGAGGAAATCAGACAAGTAAAGAACTTATTTCAGCCCTGACAGTGAAGCCAAAGAGTGAATGTACAGTAATTGACAGTAATTAGATACGGTACTCACTTTGGTGTCAGAGAGTCTGCTTGTGACTGCTGGATCAGCCAGGATTTCTGCCACAAAAAATATTCCGCATAGAGTTCCTTCCACAAGTTTAAATGAAATATTTTCTTGTCTGGGTTTTGGTTTCTAAATATATACCTTTCAGGGAGTATTTATGTCCAGAGGAGGAATGGACCAGCATGAATTTGGGTCTATTCTCCAGCAGAACTTTGCAGTCCTGCCTCACCGCTTCTCGGAATAAGTAGCTGATAAACTGATCTTTCACAAAACCTGGACTTGCCACCAAGACACACTTTACAACTGAGAGAGAGAGACAGAGAGAGGAGAAATGAACTGCTGGACATTAACAGTAATTGTGCCATCCCCGGAATAATCAAAAAATACTGTTTACCATCAAAGTTGATGTGCCTAAGGATTCCTTGCATCACTGCTTCGTAGAACCTCTCTAAAGCCTGAAAGACAGCAATCACTCCAAGTCTCAATAAAAATCACAGCTGTTATGAGGTGATATCTAATTAGGGGTTACTTAAAGTCACCAAAACTTACTGCTATGTTAGTCAGAATGCATTTCTGTTATCTACATTCATGTTCTTATCTGGGATCAGTGAAGGGTGACACAGTTTCCACCCTAGGCTTGGCTGTCACCTTGTCATGCTGGGTGCAGCTGCCCCTCCTCTTGCGGGGAATAGTGACCTCCACTTTAGCTCTCAGCAGAGTCATAGCGGGAGTGACCAGTACTAGATTTGCCAGGCCCTCTTGCATCACCACCGCTGCCACGTCGGCCTTCTGTGCCGGGTCACAGGCCTGCTCTGAGAGGAGCACATTTTGTTGTGAAAATCCTGCATGAGACACTACAGTTTATATATGGATAAACACTCCCTCCACAAGACTACAGTGAACATTATTTAAATCTCAAGGAACAGAAGGTCAAACAAAACGATACTTTCAACTGGAGGACAGACATCTACCTATTCTGTCCAACACGACACTATCCCAAACTTTCTTGGCCAAGGTGAACTTCCTGTTTAGCTCCAGCTCAATGGTATGATATGCCCCCATCTAAGAGAGAAGCGAAGGCAGAATGATGCAATTTAGTAACCCTTGCTGGACAAATTTATTTTTAACACACAGATAAGCAGCATGCAAAAGCTTGACGTTATCATTTCCCCAGCGGTCCGAACAATTCTGCTAGCATATCACTTTAAAGCTAAGTTTTACAGTGAGTGAACTGTAATTATTTACTAGACATTTCCATTTGCGAATGAAAAGATTTTATGTAATTTTATGTAAAGTTTGAGTCTCCTGTAAAAGAAATAATTGCTTGTACGATTGTCAATCGGGAATTTTGAATGTAATTATTTGTTAATTCACCCGAATTTAGAATGAAACTAAAAGTGACAATGTTTGATTCATTACTTTATATCATTTAATTTGAAGAGCAAGAATTTGTCTTTGTACAGACACAGTATTTTTTTAAATAGACAAATCAGCTGCTATACACGTTTACAAAGAACCTTAACACTATAACAACTTAGTATTCAATAATAGTCATAAATTACAAACTTAAGTCTGAAGTGTTTCGTGACATGGCAGTTACGTCTCTTCTAATTAAGGTAACTTACAATGAGAATGAAGCCAAGCACCATATTGAACTCTAATTTTGTTGGCAGTTTGTTAAATCACTCACTATGTACTCATTTTAAGTAGTTGATTTTCAGTGGTTCCTGACCTTGACATACTGGTTCTCCTGGATGTTGGTTCCTTTCACTCTCAGTTGACAGGCCTGGGAGTCAAAGTCAATGGTCTCCACGCAGAGCGTTAGGGTGGTGCGTACCCGGCTACTTCCGACACTGCCCGTGGACGACTCCGTCTGCACCTTCCTGCGAGAGCAGGGACAGCGGCTTGACTGAGCCCGGATGGGGCAGCCAACCACCTTGGCACAGGAGCGCATCTCACCTGAAGGTGGAGGCCCGTAGACTATCTCCCACCTGGAGCAGGTTGTAGGTATGCCACATGTCCTCCGCCTCCTCGGGAACCAGCGTTACCTGGCTGAGATGGACCAGCAGAGGGAAGAATTAACATCGATGCCACACTGCTAGACAAGGTGAAACAAGATATTTACTATTAACAATAATAAGAAACGTTTTGTCAAGCCGTCCTTAAGTTGCATTAACAACCAGCTTTTCCAGTTTTGTTTCTAATTTTTCCAAATATTACTATGTACCTCGTTGTATACTGCACAGTTGAGCTTTAATAATGTAATTCCAGGGGGGAAAAAAAAAAAAATGACCTTCTCACTGGATGAGATAAGCAAAGGCATTCCATATGGAAACGTACATACAGCTGCAGATTTGAAACTCATACTAGACCACTGCTGTGTTGTACGTACTGTACACAGCTACAGGTAACTTATGGCGGGAACCCGTCAGCAGCGAGGCGGTGCCGTTTATAGACATACCGCCTGATACAAACCTTCGGGGGGGGGGGGGGGGGGGGTTTTTTGCCCGTGGCGCCCGGGAAGCCGGGGGGGGGGGGGTCTGGTTGTGGGTGGGGGGGGGCTGGTGTGCGGGGGGGAAATGAA
>JAACJT020000075.1:22261453-22274709 GCA_009936485.2 Gymnarchus niloticus | reverse complement strand
CATGTGGATGCAACTTCCCAGTAGTTCACGCGGCTGGCCACTTGTATACTGTTGCAGAAAGTAGAGGCGATCTCGATTGTCCAGAAAGTAGAGGCAATCTCGATTGTCCAGAAAGTAGAGGCGATCTCGATTGTCCAGAAAGTAGAGGCGATCTCGATTGTCCAGAAAGTAGAGGCGATCTCGATTGTTATCTGTATGGTCTTCTACTGCATGCTCAAAGGCTCTTATAAAATTCTTGTATTCAAGTGGGTCACCACTGAATGTGGGTATAATTATATGTGGTAACAAGGATGCCTTGTGGTTCTTCACCAGATACTCTGATACATTAACTTGCTGGGTGGTTGCTTTGGATAGATTATCAAACTCTGGCCCTTTATTGGATTCTTCATTTGAAGTAGGTGAGGTTTTTCGAGGCAGTTGTAATTGAAGAGTATCTTCAACGTTGATGTGATGTTCAGATACATGAGAAGCCATCTTGATGTCACTCACTTCTGTCACATTCTTGTCTGTTGGGCTAGTTTCATATTTTTGCAAAACCTCCATTTTTGCATCTGCCTCAGTAATTGCAGTCTGGAGTTCATTCATCTGTTTTCTAGCTTTTATGTCAGCTTCTTTTTTCATTCGTTCAGCTTATATAGCAGATTCCCTTTTCATTCGTTCAGCTTATATAGCAGATTCCCTTTTCATTCGTTCAGCTTATATAGCAGATTCCCTTTTCATTCGTTCAGCTTGTATTTGTATAGCAGATTCTCTTTGCATTCGTTCAGCTTCTCTTTGCATTTGCTCAACTTGCCAATCTGCTTTCTCTTTTTCAATGACTAGTTTTTCCTTTAATGCTGCAGCCCTCACTTTCAATGCAGCCTTCTCCATTTCAGTCTTCATCTTAGCTGATGAAGCAGCAGACATCACACTTCCACACTGAGAACCTTGCCTGCTAGAACGTTTAGTGGTTGTTTTTGATATTGCACACTATCTTCAGGTTTAACTTGTGCATCAAACCATTCTGCTTGTTTAGAACATTTTGAAACAGAGGATCCATTTCTCAACGTTCCAGAAAAATTCATCTATTGTATTTGTTTTTGGAATGAACCAATTGGTTTGATCATCCACATATTCTTCTTCAGTCATAAACTGCTTCAGAATACAATTTATCTCACAAAATTCCTTTTGCAAGTTACTGAAGTCAGTTTGCAATTTATCCTTCACAGTGTTCACGTTTGCATCATCTTCCATCGGTTACTCAATAAGTTTTGCGATGCTAGTTATTTGCCCTAGCTTAGCTTTGCGTTCATGCACATGCCTGGACATTTTTTCTTCTCGAGCCTTTTCCATCAATTTTACTATTCATTTTTCGCTGTCTGGTTTGTCCATTTTCAGCGAAATATCTTTGTATTCAATTAGCAAATTGACACAAGGCACTGTCGAATAGACTTGAAACAGGCAATGCTTTTCGCTTTTATATTCAATAAATATAGTTCTTTCAAAACTAGCAACAAAAGGAAAAATGACTTTACGTGTTCCTTATCTGTGTCCCGTGATGATCAGTCCTTCAACAATGAGAGAGCAGGTCTTTTGACTTTAAAATGTAGGGTCCTTCTGAAGAAGCCTTATGGTTGACGCTTCACTCTCTTCCCATCAGTTCATAAATGATCCAAGAGACAACTTGATGATTTGATTATTTTGTTTATACTCAAATTATTTCAATTTCATAAATTATAAGAGAGGTGAACGTCAAAAGACCGTGTGACTCCTTCTTTAGTAAGTCGTTTGTATCACAAGTACAGATCAGAGTGCAATTGTCTTTTGCAGCAATAAATGACTTTAAAAACATCAAAATAATAATGTTAGGATTCCATCATCAAGATGACAAGGAATGCAACAATATTAATCAGTCAATTATCAATTACATCATCAAAGTGATAAAGAATAAAAATACACTCAACAATGATCAATTAAGCGTATTTAGGCTCCTACAGAGGGGATACTGAACTTGATATGGGTCATAACCAGTTTTTCCAGGCACTTCATGCCTACGGAGGTCAGTGCAATGGGGCAGTAATCCTTCAGGCAAGAGATGGTACTTCTCTTTGGCACAGGCACGATAGTGGTCTTCTTAAAGTACAGTGGCACAGTGCACAAAGACAGAGACGTGTTGAAGATATCAGTGAACACTCCCGACAGCTGCATGGCACATGCCTTCAGGACACGTGACGAGATGCCATCAGGGCCGGTGGCTTTGTGAGGTTTAATCTGTTTAAAGGTTTTACTCATGTCGGTCTCCAACATCTGCAGAGCGGCTCCGTGGCCTGGTGATGCCGTTGCTCTCTCCGCTTCCGAGCCGTGATGTTCAAATCCAGCATAGAAGCTGTTCAGTTCATCTGGGAGCAAGGCAGGCGTGTCCGTGAGTGCAGCCGGTGAGCTTCTGTAATCCGTGATCAGTTGAAGTCCATTCCACAAGCGCCGCGGATCGCTGCCACCGATGTCGTTCTCCAGTCTCTGTGCGTACTGTCTCTTTGCAGCACTGATGGCCCTCCGTAGCTCATATCTGGCATTCTTGTACCGAGCAATGTCCTTGGAGGTGAAAGCCACGGTCCACTCCCTCTGCGCCTGCTGAACAGCAGTATTGATCCACGGTTTCTGGTTGGGGTAGAAGCCAGCAGTCCGGGAAAGCACAATGGAGTCCGGGCTGAACCTGACATAATCCGCCACTGATTCGGTGTACTCGTCCAGGCTCTCAGAGGAGGCCTTGAAGATGGACCAGTCAGTTGAATCCAGGCAGTCTTGTAGTCTGGATTCGTGATCTCTTTGAGAGTCAATGCAGCAGTGCAAGTCGTCCAGCTTGTTTTCAAGAGACTGGAGGTTGGCCAGGAGGATGGTGAGGATAGGAGGTCAAGATGAACGCTGTCACAGCCTGGCTAGCATGCCGCTACGTTGCCATCTTCTCCGTTTGGTCTGTCAATGTTCGTTGTTGCTGTTTGGTCTTGTAGTGTTTCGAAGAATTTCTCGGGGTAAATTGGGAATTTTGAGGTTTGCTGGAACCCTGTGCCTGATGTCCAGCAAGGCACATATACAATAAAACAGTAGGTAACCCGAGACACTAACCTAAAAAAATTTCAAAAAGCACAAAGTAGGGTAAGACCAACTCATATGAGTAGCGTGTCGCCATGGAGCGGCGCAATCTTGGATTCTTCTATTGATGGGACAGTTAATAATTTATAACATGTAATTAGAATAAGGTAAACATATGTAGTAACTTACATAACGTTTCCCATGAAACAAACAATTTTCTGGAAAACATTTTGATATGCTAAAAGATACATTTTCAACATTTTCTCATTGTACTGTTTGTCACTGCATGGTGAGTTTTGTACTGTCAGATAAAATAACTTAAAACTAGGGAAATAACTTTTTTCCCTATAGATATAGAAACAGGAAGTGTATTATTTGAAATATTTTGTAACAAAAATTCTATCCATCCATCTTTTAACCATATGTCCTGGGCTAAATTAGTCATTGCAGAGGGCAACAGAGGGCACAAGGCAGTGGATACCTTGGATGGAATGGTAGTCCACCACAGGGAACATGCACAATATGGCCAAAATTATGTGGACACCTGCCTGTGCAATATCTCATTCCTAACCAAGGGTATTAATAGGAAGTTGGTCCCCCCTTTGCTGCTATGATAGCCTCTACTCTTCTGGGAAGGCTTTCCATTAGATGTTGGAATATTGTTGGTGGGATTTTCTGCCATACAGCCATAACAGCATTAGTGGGGTTGGGTATTAATGTTGGGCAATCAGGCCTTCCTTTGTTTGTCAGGCCTGCCACATCACAAATGAACTCTTGTTGCTTTTAGAAGTTTCCACATCACAATCACTTCACTTGGAATTAACCAGGGCAAAAATATGACAGACCTTTCGGAAGGTTGGCATCCTGTGATGGTCACTAACCTCTTCAGCATGAACCACTCTGCCTCCAGTGCTTGTTGCGAGAGATTACATGGCTGTGTGTTTAATTATACACCGGTGTCACAGTGAGTATGTGAACACCCCTACTAATTGGTGTCCACATAATTTTGACCATATAGCATACGTCCACACTGTGGGGAATTTCGAGACACCGATTCAGCTAATCATGGGTCTTTGGACTGCAGGAGGAAACGGACAGACCCAGAGGAAACCCAAGCAAACCCATACATAGAGCCATGTGCAAGAATCAAACCCATACCCTAATGGTGTATGGCTACAGTGCTGCTTCTATGCTTGAGCCACTGTAATAAAATGCCCAGTTCTATAAAACGGTTATTTTGGGATTAACCTGGGAAAAAAACAAGGATGTAATTTTGATGAAAAAATTTATGAACTGCTTTAAGCAAAGGAAGGGTTTAAACTATAAGGCTTTAATTTTTTTTTCCTTCATCCAAATGATAGAGCGGAGGAAGTTGAATACATTATTAATTGTTGTGTGATGAAAGGCCCTAATTTGTTTCCTGGAAACCTCTACGAGATGGATGGGAGCTGACAGCACAGATTGCTTCCGGAAAGTACCCTCACTTCACTCCATTTTGTTCCCTGTTGATTTCAGCTTGATCTTTCCATTTGCATGCTATTTATTTACAAAATCAGTTACAGCATGATCATCTCAAATGGTCTTTTACGGAAAGATTTTCAGTAAATAACCCCCCAATAAATTCACAATTTGACTGTTTTTGTGTCTTTCCAAAAAGTAATGTTTATACTTTCAACCAAATAACGCTTTTCATATTCTCCAGTTGAATCTTTAAGTTAAATAGTTATATACCTTAAATTACCTGGAACTAGTTTCTGGATATTTAATTGCCATCTGATGGATGGTGTTTATCATGTACAATCTGTGGGTGTTCCAAGGTGCTTCAGCTTATGCAGTCTTCCTTCATGCCCTGCCTCCCCCTATCCTACTTCAGAGTTAATGTTCAGGCAACCACGTCTGGTTGATGCCAAATTTCAGGAGCCCCCTTACCTGACAGTCACCGGTATGAATCACTCACATGGTATCCATTTCCAGACTGTTTTAAATGATTAGTTACCCGTCTCTTTGTGAGGATTCACCCTCTCTAGACTACACCAACATCACTCCCTGGTTTGTGTATTGACAGCCAGCCTCCTTTTCTCTTTTGTAGGGAAGTATAACATGCTTGGTGCAGGGCTTTATCTGCTCAGTTCCTCGAGCCTTCCTGAAGACATCCAGCTGACAGCGGGTGACACTGTACAGAGACAAGAGAGAGGGCACAGCGCTGTAGACCACCTCCTGGTATTTGTGCTTCATAGGCCTGCTTGGGCCAAACAACCAATGTAACATATCAACGATGGAAGCAGGATCCCTTACTGTAGGAGAGACCACGCTTTGATCAGTATTCCACTCAGGAGACCCCCAAATTTCCCATCTTTTTTCCAGGCAAGCACTCCTGGCACATCCAGAAACAAGACACTATGAACTCAAAGGAGTTGCCGTGTTTCTTTAGAAAAAATGCCAAGTTGTCTACGGGGCAGCTTCTACACGGGCTGACGGAGTGTCTCGCTTGATACGCTGCCTGTGGCTGAATGGCAGACAGGCATTTCCGAGCAGAGTTTCAACTGAAACTCAGAGCATATCAGCACTAGGTGGCAGTCTCGACTCACCGTGGATCCATTTCAGTACACGTGGTCTCAGTGTCGACTCACTCCCCAGGCTCCGCTGCATGCTGCCATCGTCATCATCATCACGTTAGTGGGTTGTCATTTACGACGAGGCTGTGGGTTAAAAATCGATAAGTAGATTCCCTGTACAACGGCAGTGACTTGTGGCTGAGTGGGATTCATTCATTCGAGGTCGCAGTCATTCACAGCATCAAGAGTATTTTATGAGGTAAGATATTTCAACATGAGATTTTTATCAGATGCACGTATAAATGGATCTGACTGAACCTAACGAATATATGTGGTCTTGCTAACCGGGTGCAGAATGCTAATGTGTCTTACGGTGTTCATTTCCAGTGGTAAATTATATGTATTTTTTTGTGTACAGGATATCCACTGCACCCCAACTTCCTGCACACACACACACACACACACACACACACACACGTCACAGATTTACCACCCATCCTGAGTTCTACCCTGCTGGCTTCATGTAGATGCATCTTTTGTTCCAATCACAAACCAGAGCAGCAATGTGTCTATTTATTCCTATAAGGATTTTATAAACTTTGATAAAACCTTCTCTAGCCTTTCTTAACTTTTAAAAATGGTTATAGAACCTGCTTAACCTTACTTCATTGCCATCAGACTTTCCTTTATTCGCTTCCCCAAGGCCTAATCTTTCTCACATTGTGGGATCACAGAGTAAAAATATATTAGAATCGTTTACTTCATCATAGAAGCCAAACCTAAAAACTGAAGGTTATGGCAAGTGTAAGCTTTCCTCTTTTTACCCACCATTCTATCCCTTGGACATAGAGTTGATTTTTTTCAGCAGATTTTCCTCACATCTTGAAAGTCTCAAGAGGGACACCGGTGTTGTTCCCTTATCAAGAGTTGACAAAAACCACTTCTCTAATATATCAAGTGGTATAAATGTGTAAAATCATATGGCATGCAAATCACTTGGATGAAAGTGTCTGCAAGGCAACTAAGTCAACCTAGATACAGACCCAGATTTCATGTGGTATGAATTGCTGGCGAAGGTATGTCCTTGTTAAGCAGCACATACTTTTTTTGAAGTCTGAACTGTTAAACAAGGCAAGATAAGAAGTGTGAAAAAAAGATTAAAAAAAAGGTTCTGAAAAGAAACAGAAGCTTTTTCTTTGCTTGGGTTTCTAACTCTAGTCTGTGGCTAATTCGTGTTGAGTCTTTCATCTGAGGCCCACATCACCACTGTGTCAACACCCTCTTCCTGTCAAACTGTCCCCTTGCAAGGTTGTTCTAAGGGGGGAGGGGGGAGCACGAGGATTTGCATGGCCTCAGACGAGTCCGACACCCATGAAAATCCAAAAAAGAAAAAAAAAAAAGACGAAGACTTGCTCAACAGTTGAGGCATAGAGAGGTCCATTATGACCCAGATCAATGTGGAAACAGCCACGATGATCAGCTGGGCTCGGAAAACTTGACAGCACTGTGGAAAAGTCGTTTTGATCCCTTTCACCCGGTGCGCTCACTGATATCCGCTTGACCAAGTGCTCATGCCGCTAACGTTTCATAGTGAATCACACCAGCTGCCCATGGAAATGATGAGGAACACACTCTAAAAATAACCACCTTGGCCTACTTTTCTAGTGAGTTCCCTTCCAGTCGTGTTGTACTCATCATGCATTGAGTGGTAAGGGGGATCAGCCCCTGACTCACAGTTCTGCCTCACTGCTCTGTGGTGATGAGGAGCATTACCTGGCAGTGGCCTGCTTGTGGTTTGAATGAACATCTCCACTTTGGTCCAGTACATACAACATGTTCATTTCAACGGGGGCTGGTCGTTGAAAACAAAACAGTGTAAGCAGTGTGAAAGAAATACCATGATTTTTCAGACCTGTCACATTCTGTTAGGTCACTTAATGGGTTAATAACAGGCAATTAGAGTGCCCCCTGCTGTCCTTACCCTGCATTGCATCAGGTGTGCACTGTAATTGGCCTGTTGTGCAAATTTTCTCATCCTTTGGCATTATGGCTGGACCTCACACATGCCAGCTAATTCCAGTTTTGGTTTTAAGCACAGAGCACAGGGGTGTGAGAGACATGCATCCCTTCCTAAGGGGACACAAATCTGACACGGGTCAGTGAAGCAGCTTATAAGCAACACATATGGCAGATGAGGCCTGTGGGATGCTAGGGTGTGTTTCTCCCAAAAGCACTGCTGTAGCCCTCTCTGTTCCACTGTAGATAATGCAGCTCTCAGTTCTTCGTCTAGATAATGTAGCATGGTAATTCTGTATTAATAATGTATTAGGTCCCTTGGACAGTTAGCCTAGTAGTAGCCCAGTAGCCTTTAGGTAATGTGGTTGCTACCATCCTCCATACCTAATGTTTCACTGGATGTGGCGTTGACACACCAGTTCATGACTGCAACTTCTCAAGCCATCCTGAACTGGTGCACAATGACGATTTCAATAGTAAACGATGGAATGAATCCTGTTCATAACATCCCAGTGGAGGCTGGAGGTGCACAGCTTGTCAGAGCTGTAATTTGTCATTTGACAGTAGTTGCCATGTCTGTGCCCACCGTCAGCTGGAACCCTTCTGCGGCTCTTGAGAGAAGCCTGTGCCGTTTAACCGGCTCGTTTAAACTTCCATGTGCTGCCAGGGTTCGAAGGTGCACCAGATATGAGACTATCAATGCTTTGTAACACATGGTACCGAGGATGCACATCTGAAGGCCTGCATCTGAAGTCGTCTCCCCGTGGATTGGCTTCTTTCCAGGGGCTTCAGTGTCCCACCTGAAGCTTCCTGAAATGCCGAGCTGTCAGATGCAGGTGGGCCTTCATGATGAAGCAAGCCTTAAATGCAACTCGCTCTTTTGTTTTCCAAAAAAATAGTGAAATCAAATTCCATACTGTTGCCATGCTTTCATTAATAATTAACCAAAGTACAATGTATAAATAAACCTGTGCCGAACCAACTCTTACATGCTGAAGTAAGCTTTACGTTTACTTCATAATTCATCTCAAGCGTGATGTTTTTGGGACTTTGGGAAAAAAATAAAAAGGGAGACATAAAAACAATCTTAAAATTTGTTTTAGAATTGGGACAGTCGTGTGAATTCATCAGATTTGCAAGCTGCAGTGTGCCGTTTTTAAGCCACAGCAGACTAAAGCGAGTTGTGTGTCCGCCAAGCCGCACGTCCGCTACTTGCGGTGGGTGGAGTGTGATGTTGCTCGAGAGAGGCACTTTATTCACTCCACAAACAAGCAGCCTTTTCATCCATTAGGACATTTGTTCTGCCTTCAAAACCCACCTTTAGCATACCTTCTCTTTTCTTTGTCTTTTTTAATAAATTATGATGTTTAATTGAATTAGGATCTGTCACTCTAATTCCAGCTTCTAACTAATCAAACTGTAAAAGGCTCTTCTCGTCAAAAGGCAGTAAAACCAAGAGATTACTATGATTGTGCCTATTTTTACGCTGTAGATTGTCATTTTTGCTTGTGTATTTTTTTTCTTCCTTCAGAAACCGCCTGCACTCACCAAACAAATCAAGATGACGATGACAGAAAACAAAACAAAACCATCTATCATCCTTTCAAGCTCACACTGGAAAGGAGGAATCAGTCGAGCAGAGGTGCAAGTAAATCACGTTCAAGGCAAATCTGCTTTTGGAAAGCGGAATTTACTCCTTGATGTTCTAAGGCATAGGAGTGAAATACCAGGCTGGATTGACGTCGTACAGGTGGCACATCGTACATCACAGCTATATTTTTGTTATCCCGAGACTTTGTTCCTATGGCAATAAGGAGGACTGGAACAAGAACTAATGGAGGATACCTCCACCCACATTTGTTTTTGACATGCACAACTTTTACAAATACATATACTGTAAAATGTATACATTTATGCATGTATATACACAAATGCTTATTACCGGTCATAGCATAAAGCCCTGCCTAACTAGAGTTGCATAAAAGCTTAGAAAAACCATTTAAACTTTATTTTACTGATGAAATATATTATGTCATAGTACCTGAAGCCTCTTTTTAAACACCAATTTACTAGAGTGTAGTGTAATATTTAGAGTTGCAGGAATAGCTGGGAATTGCAGGCTTTATGCAATAAAGGCAGGGACATGGCACACTGGGGATATTACACTCTGAGTTTCATGTTTTTTGCACCTTCTTCTTGTAGGACCTCTGTTTGTAGTAACTCTATAGTTTTAATCATATTAGCATCTATATTTAGCCAGACAGAGTCCTGTGCTCCCTGCAGACACGGAGTGCTCAGATTCCTTTTTATTTGGCAGAACCTGGGCCACATTTCAGGGGCGTTTCAGCTCAGTTCCCGGTGCTGCCAAGAACAGACTGTACGGTGGACCCCTCCCAAGCAGTGCGGTGGGGTCCTGGCAGAGAAGAGACCGACCCAGGATTCCAGTGGATGCTCGGCATCGACACGGTGCACACAGCTCAGAAGGTCACTACTGCCCCCCCCAAAATGGTCTGCAGACCACTATGGTCAGTGGAGGCAAGTACCAAGGGGTCACGTTTCAACCTGACCTAAGAACAAAATGTTCCTGAAAAAGTTACTAAAATGATTTGATGTTAGCTAGCATTGAATATCCCGCAAGTCTACAGCCATTATTCAAAATGACGCTTAACCAGCATGTAAATACTTAGACACAAGGTCAGCTGTGACCTGGCTTAGCATCGATGCCCCCATACCCTCCAGTGTTAGCTGCCTCCTCCTGTTACATGGTGTCCTCCACCTCTGCTTGAGGTAATTTTAGCAATCACTCAACAGCATATTCAACATTTTCAGATGTCAAGTAAGTATCCCTAACGGCTTCCAGTGAGAAGATAACCTTCAGTGATTTAGCAGATGTGCTCAAACTTTTGCAGCCAAAAACAATGGAATGTGCACAAAGCTTTCTGACTTTTAAGGTCGTGGGGTAAAAAAAAAAAAAAAATCACCAGAGCGCTTCATGTTTATCTGGGGTTTTCAGTATTTTTAAGGCAGTGGACAGTGTCTTATGTGAGCAGCACTGTTTTCCACGAGGTTTCCAGAGAACAGTCCTTAAAATCTTGCCCAGGAATCTAGAAGAACTTTGGCTATCTTAACGTGATTTCCGATCTGTTGTTGATCAGTCTCAATTGTTGTTTATGCTGCTGCTTTTTGTTATGTTCATGTTTGTAAGGTTGTACTGCAACATAGATATAATGCGAGTCCAGATTTAACCTCTCTCATTCATGCATCTCTGACAAAAATCCTGCAGGTATCCCCAAAGAACTTCTCATTATGTAGAGACCCTGACATTTTCCACTCCTCCTTTCACAAACTGTTTGTGTTGGCTGTTTTAACTCATCTTCCTTTGAATCCTCCATGCCTCCCACGTCACCAACCTTGGCCTGACTTGTCTCAATCCCTCCGGTGAAACAAGAAACAAAAAACATCTTGGCTTCATGGCACGACTTTCGACGCTCTTAGCAAAAGAGAAATACGACTCAGCTTACCAACCGCGGGAAGACAGAGGAGCACTCGTGAAGAAAGACAAAAAACATTTGGATAACGAACAAACCAAGTGATTACTCTACTGGAGAAACGTGTCATTAAGTGTCAAAGATTGAGCTCCATCAGTATCCAGCTCCAGGATTATTGTAATTTAACATGATTTGTTCATTCACTCAGCATTTTTCCCCAGAGGGACTCACACATGCTATGGGTTTGCACTTTAGGTTAAGGTTAAAAAGAGGTTAAAAAGTCTTAGGAACTGGACCTGTAATCTACTTAAACAATACTGCAGCTGCTGCATACGTGTCTGTGTGTGCAATGTGTACTCTCACGCACCTATCTACGATAATTCTGTCAGCAGTACTCAAGTTTAAAACTACACACTAAACTTGGTCTTGTTGTGCTTCCAGGAAAGGTCTACATTTCCCTATTACTCTCATGAGACACGTATTCCAAGATGTAACGTTTGGATGAGTGTGCTGCTCGAGGATCTCTCCATCCTGAACAGAGACCAGAATCTGAAGCTGAGCCCAGGATGTAACAATATGAAGCAGTGAGACTCAAACCTCAAAGGCCCCAATGATGTTTTTGGACAGAATTTTCCTTCTCCTTCTTGTTCACTGAGAGAAGGCCACCGATTTTAAAGTAAGCCAACGAGTCCAATTTCAATTAATCATATAATGACAGTAACAACAGGTACAACTGACGTTGAGTTCAGTGCAATGCCACTCAGTTCTGCGACTTCGATCACAGCTGTGCAGAACTCATCTACATTACCCACAATGGAAGAAATCCCCAGCATTCTGTAAAGATCTGCCTTCACAGAGGCTGTCAGATCTTATTTGAGGGATCAACATCTGAAAGCACAAAGAAGAGAGCCACACAGACACCAAGGCCCAAAAACACTTGATAATGGCAAATGTGAAGATGGGTTCGCTGCTCCCCAGCCGTGACTGCATGTGCTTGGCTCTGACACTTGAGGTACTCAGAGACCCAGAGATATTCAACTATAAATGTTGATCTGTATTACAGCAGGATCAGGAAAAAGACAGTGATTCAGGATACCCAACAGAACAATCATACAAGATACTCAATGGAACAATCATGCAGGACACTCAACGGACCAATCATGCTGGATACTGAACGGAACAATCGTACAAGATACTAAATGGAACAATCATACAGAATACTGAACGGAACAGTCATGCAGGATACTCAACGGAACAGTCGTGCAGGATACTCAACGGAACAGTTGTGCAGGATACTCAATGGAACAGTCGTGCAGGATACCCAACAGAGCAAACATTCAGGCCACTCAATGGAACAATCATGTTGAATACTCAATTGAACATCTCAAGAAGCTCATCAGACTAGAATATATGAAGTGAGTTCATATATATATATATATATATACTCATATATACAGTTGTGGTCAGAAGTTTACATACACTCATCATGGGCATGAATGGCATGGAAATTTTGGGCTTTTAATGATTTATTTGAACTGTTCTTTTTCCAGGGTGGAGTGATTGTACAGCATACATCTTTAATGACTTTAAAAAACAAGAATCTGGTGCACAAGTTTCAATTTATTTTGGATTTTCTCTAATCCACACAGGGTCAAAATTATATATACAGGCTCAAATATTTACATACACCCCCACTAATATTTGGTTAAATGTCCCTTAGCAAGTTGCACCTCGACCAGACGATTTTGGTAGTCCTCAACAAGCTTGTGGCATAATTCTGGCTGAATATTGGACCACTCTTCTTAGCAGAATTGGTAGAGTTCATCTAAATTGGTTGGCTTCCTGGCACAGACCGCATAGTGCACAAATTTTCAATAAAGTTGAGGCTGGGGCTTTGGGAAGGCCATTCCAGAAGCTTAATGTTAGCCTGCTTTATCCGTTCCAAAACCAGTTTTGATGTGTGTTTGGGATCATTGTCCTGTTGGAACACCCAGTTGTGTCCAAGTTTCAACCGTCTAGCTGTTGATTTGAGGTGAAGTCGAAGAATTTGAAGGTAGTCCTCCTTCTTCATTATTCCATCCACTTTGTGCAATGCACCAGTACCACTGGCAGCAAAACAGCCCCAGAG
>JAACJT020000075.1:22224607-22255646 GCA_009936485.2 Gymnarchus niloticus | reverse complement strand
AAAAGGAAGAGAACCAAAAGACCACAAAAGACAAAGAGACACGAAAAAAGAAGAAGGGAAGGGAGGAGGGGAAGGGGGGGGGGGAGGAGGGGGTTAGGTCCAAGGCTATACAAGCATGAACAACTTGGTGGGTGTGACCAACCAGTTCTGTACCCTGACATGGACTGGCCAAAGCTGGAAAACAATGTGGATTTATTAAAGGAAGCCAGATATACAGCAGACTGGATGGCCTAGTAACATCATTTATGGACAAAGTCCACACAGGGTCTTGGTCCAGCCACACCCTCTCTGAAAAGGTTTGTGGGTACACCTCTCCAATGACTCCAACTAGCTTTACCAAGACACAGGACACATTTCTTTCGGCTGCCTTAAATGTTTTTTCTGGGTTTTTCCTCGTTATAGAGGAATGTCTCTTGTCCCCAAAATACTCATAGCTACATCTAGACTGGGCCAAAACCAGGGATTTCAAAGATTGTTTTGTGTAATTTTAGTCTACTTTTAGTCAAATCTCACAACATCCATGAGAAAATAATGATTTGGCGTTCTAATTTTCATCACTTTTTTTTAGCAAGAGTCTGTTTGCATCTTAAAAGCATAGCATGACTACCTGTGTTAAACATGCCATCAGGGATGAAATAGGCTCCAATTGTTATCCCCAACAGGATGAGAAACTTGAAGAACCAGAACCTAGAAATAAGATGCCAAATGACCAGCGTCCCAGCCAAGACCGTGAGCTCCCACAATATACATGGGTCTTCCTCATGACTGCAGGCTACCATATAGGAGCTGTCTGTACCCGTTCTGGAAGGAAGCGCGGGGGTCCTTGCTGCTGCGTACTCTAATCATGATGATGGAAAACAGGAAGAAGAAACAAGCCATGGCAAAGCACATGCGGTACACCGACTTGTATCCCACGATGATGTCACAGTTCACTTTGTTCTCAATGACCAATACAGAGCTGCCACCCAAACAGAAGCCTGGGATCTGCAGACAAAGGTCACACAAACAGGCTCAGTTACATGCCAGGTGCACTTCTCTACAGCAGAGCCTTCCACTTGAGCATGTTTTATTTCTGTTCATACTCCAATTCCAGAGTCACATACTCTTATACCAAGCATCATTTACAGTATTTATCTTGATCACACCAAATCTATAAACAGTTACAACATTAGGCATTATTACAAATAACCTGATTAAATGCATTCTGTTACAGAAAAACAGAACACAAAAATAGGGAATTATACTCAAGTTTTTGAAACAGGAATGATGCTCAACATCTACATATACATGGATGACACATTGCTGGCTGGGAATACCGGAATACCTTTTTGAGCAAAGCCTCCATGCCGGGCAGGATCATGATGATGGACACGGCTGTTCCCAGCAGCAAAAAGAAAGAGAAGACTAGCCGGGTGATGGTGGAGTTGTTAGTGCTGGGGCAGCAGCCTGAGAGAAGGCATGGGGCAGAGCCACACAAACAAGAGGCCTGGGGGGGAGAAATCTACTGATGACCTCAACTTTCTTCTAATGCAAAGCAAACAAATAAAACCTATTACTCCATGTCATTTACAGTTCATTTAAAAGACTACTCTTCATAACTTTAAATCAAAGTACTGAACTGTTTTCTTAGGTTCCATATGAACATTTTTGTTTTTGACTTCTACATCGCCTCATATGATATGCCCACCTGAAACTCTTCCACCAGTCATAATGTTTGGCACTCTAACACTCCTATGAAAAGCTTGGTGAATACATTTGTTTTAAGTGCTCTTCAAATCCTGATATCTGGTTAATTTTTGTTTGCTCTATGTTATGAACACTTTAGTTAGGTACCAATAGTGAACCAAAAGAAAACAGCACCGGGTGGATGGCTTAACTAACATTTTCTAGGTGTTGACCTCGTTTCCAGTTTCATATCAACTGCGTTTGTTTAGCAAGTTAAGCAGCAACAAACATAATTTGGTTTATTTAGTAGCCTACTGATTATATCAGGCTCTGGCAGTTCAGTGTAAGCTCGGAGTCTACCGCTAGTTTATTGACGGATATCCATATGAAACTCAGTTCTGAATACGAGAAACTTGTTTGTGCAAAAAAATATTCATACTATGCATAGTGATAATTCCAAGCATACTACTAAACGCCATCATCATATGTTCCACACCTGCGTGGAAGTCGCACGAAAGCATTTAATGGCAACTGTATTGCTGCATCGTAACGACGCCTCATCACGAGTCCCATGATTCGGAACACCGATGTTTGACATCCAACCGGACTCAGGTAGAAGCTAATACAGGGCGCGTGTGAAACGTGAAAACTGAACGCATGTGCAAATGACGTTTTGATTTGTCAAGTGTATATGAATTTGAACTATTAGCCTAGCACTCCATAAATCTATCTTGGGAACTTCACTCTTTTACATTTTAATTAAGCTACTGTTCATAATACAGCACAACAGTTTCTGGTATGTTTTGTATTTTTGCCTTTAATAAGTATTGTATGTCATACTTGTGACAAACTGACAAGTATTCAGTCTATGTATAAATGACCATTAATTGCCAAGTTGCACTTTCACAATCGCAGTGTGGTATACCTGCAGTAGATGCAAGATTATATTCAAAGAAGACTGAAGAAATATCGTATCAAACTATTAGTAAAAGTACTTAACTTTCATTTTTATATTGATAAAAACAACATTGTTAACTTTTTGTCGGCAGCATTTGCTAATTAGGCAGTATCCACCTGGAGAAATACCTTTGCGTTTTTTACTGGGGGAAAATGGCAGAACACGTACTAGACGGAAGTTTTCCTTGTACAAGAAAAAACTGACTTTTCCCACGTCCAATCTGCTGCATTTCGGAGTAATAAAGTAAAAAAAAAAAAATACGGCGCAAATGTTTCGAAAATACTAATTGTAATTTAACAATACCGTACAAACAAGCATCAAAAAATCCAACCACAAACAGAAGTCCTTTTTTAGTATAGCCTGCAACTAGGTTTAGGAAGCAAAGGCACAAAAGTATAATAAAAATATATACTCACACAGCTGGCTAGCGAACACAATGCCATACAAGCCCCCATCGCGTAATTTTTAAAGTACTGCCACAATAAAACATAGACATACAACAGCACCGGGCACACTAACACTACCGAGCCGCGTAATGTTCCTGAGTTACTTTTAACTGCTCAGGAGTTAGGCGCATGAGTCATGAATATTCAACCCACTCTTCACTGATTGGTTTATTCACATTGTTTAACGCATTAAACTTTAAACGTTTCTACAAAATATATGCATCTAAGTAAATGCATGTCAAATACATACTGAATTTAGACAGAAGTCGTAATACCACTTGATACATTTTCCGAGGCAATTTTGCTTTATTTCTATACCGTACAAGATCATCTTAGATAAAAACCTTTAACCAAAAGCAGAACCGCAAGATGGCACTCAAAGCAAACCTAGAGTTTATGCATATTTATGTAACAACGGTGACACTACTGGAACGACACAAATTATCCTTAAGTTTTTCATTATACCTAAACAGCATTTTCTTTACTCAAGCAGCATTTTCTTAACTCAACTGCCTAGCTAACGTCTTTTAAGTTACGTTCTTCTGTGCTTGTACGAGGCTCAGCTTTGTACCCCAGTCACAGTCCGAGAAGTACAAAGCTGTGCTATACCTTGAAAGAAACTGTTCAGCTCTGCAAAATATCCTACTATTCATCACATGAGGTCTGTGTTTTTTACATATAATAAAGCCCAAATATTCCTATCCCAGGAAAGACAGGGCATGTCCAGTCCATCGCAGGACACACACACACACTTGGATATACCAGTTTACCAAATTGAACAGGCCCATTTAGGTGAACCGATTCAATAGTGAAAAATCTTTACAGCATTATAATTTAAAATTTTTAAAAAGCTTGCCCATTTCAATACCAAATAACTCACATATATCCCCATCCCTCCATTTCTCTATTACCAAGGCTTTGACCATCTTGATGTCCCTTGAAAAAGATTAGTGTGAACGCAGTGATGGCTGGCAAAAGAACATCAATCAGATAATAGTGTAACTATACTGCCTGACCGGTTTTAAGGTGAACCCACACTTAAGTGTCAGGTGTGTAACATGACTGGGTCCTATGAGCTTTTATATTGATCATCACGCAAAGCTTGCAGCACAGGCAGCTCTGCATAACTGTCTGTGTGGAGCAAATAATATATTTAAAAAGATTGTCTTCAATTATATGGCCGGAAGAATTCTATAGGGTGAGGATGGAGGGGATGATTTTTCAGAAAGAAACATTGATGGGATTACTGTATCGTCACTTTTTCACTCAAGCCTTGGTGGTCAGAAACATGACCTCTTCATGCAACCATTTGAGATTCAAAACATGACCTCATTACAAAAACCTTGGGGATCGAAACGACCTCATTACAAAAACCTTGGGGAATCCGAAACATGACCTCATTACAAACGCTTGGAGATCAGAAACAATACCTTATATGCAAGCATGAGTGATATGAAAAATGACCTCAAGAAGCGATAAGATATAAAACATGACATCTTTAAGTCTTTTAAGTCTGGTTCCTCCCAAGGGAGTTTTTCCTTGCCACTGTCGCCTTTGGTTTACTCTCTGGGGACCGTGGGCCCGGGACTATGTAAAACGCTTTGTGAAAGTCCTCTTGTTAAAAGCGCTATATAAATAAAATTGAATTGAATTGAAATTTAAGCATTACAGCGAAAGTAACAAAGTACGAAATTACGTTTAACACGTAGTTCACGATACTTTACGTGCCCCCCCATACAACGGTACAAGAATGCAGATAGGTTTTAGCAAGCTATTTACAGTTGTTGATTTCAAGTAAGGTCACTGTAGCGGAGACCGCTCGTAGATCCGGCTAGAAGGACCAATTGTAGCGGAGACCGCTCTTCGTTTCCATTCTTCGGGAACCGCTGATAGCTCAAGGGACCGTAAATACAGTGCAGATCACTGTCGGGAACACTCTCCCGGCGCTGGTTCGTGTATTTCAGCCGTATGTATTTCGGATGGGTCGTCCAGAACACCACTGTTAGGATCCTAGTAGATCTTTATTAAGGTTCAAGCAAATTATACGTTCCACGTAAACACTAAAGTAAGGCCCTCCAAAAACTAGCTCTATCAAAGGCTATCCAACAGACTATCCAATACTATAACCGGGTGATCAACAAGCTGTCCCATCTAGGGCTGAGATTAACAGATTAGTAATTTTAGGATCTCATCACTAACGTGATGAGAATACTTATAATGAATATTCTACTTAAATTCTAGAAGATTCTAGAAGACTGAGGGCCTTTTCTACAGTCACAGATAAAATTGAATATTTAAAACATTATTTTACATAATATATATTTGATTATATGAAATTCTCCCACAAATAAAATAATCCATAAAATTTTCCTCTATATTTATCATTTCGAACGCTATGACTTTTATTCTTATACGAAGACACATATATCACACACATTTTTAAAGCTACATGTTATTTATCGGTTATATAAAAAACAACAAAAAACATTGCGCTACTGTTCCTGAACGTCCTGCAGATCCGACAAGCCATGATATTAAAATGTCCTTGTCTAACAAACTGAAGCCGACACCATTTTTAGGGCAAGTAAAATAAATGTGTATTTGGTCAGAATCCCATTACAAGCTATAATTCACATTTATACACCTGAGAAGTTGATAATACAGCTCTGAAAGATACATTCGACATTTTCGCAACATGAACCAGGAACAGAAACTGATTTTAGCTATTATCAATACCAGCACTTTTTGCGGTTTCCCCCTCTTGCACTGACTTTGGTATAATCTCCAGTGCTGCCGGACTCTACAGACCGTGCATCGTACCCTAAGAAGCATGCTTGATCACACTCGATGTACGTGTGGCCTCGTGTGAATGAAACGTTATTTGAAATGACGTTAGGAGTCTGAAACCAGCTTTGGATTGTCTGCTGGAAAAGCTCGCGCAGTGATTGTTTAATTTGGTAAGTATTTTCCGTGTGATACACGCCTCCAGTGTAACACGTATTGTAACACAGTTGCATTTTAAAAGTAAGAAGTCACCTTTCCAAAAGCGTAGTGAATAGAAACGTTTGTGGCAACACTGAGTTTGTATTCTTAAACAACGACACTATTTTACCATACGTATTACATTTTCTCAAAAACAATAGATAGGATGTTGATATCTAAATTTATTAGATAAATTTTATCTAGTAAATTTTATTAGATAAAATTAAAATTTACTTTTTTCAGAGTGCGTTTTTGTGCGCTGCTCTAATGGTCATACTGCTGGCTGTCACTGTTACCCGAAGGACCGGGTCCCTAAGATTTCAGATTGCAGCAGCGGAAAAGCAACCACGACCTTAAATCGGACCAACATCTTTTCCCTCGATGATTGTCATGAAGTTGCATTTGTACCATAGATTTGAAATTTAAATTTTTTAGGTACAAAGCACAATACAAGGTGCTGTATCATGATTATCTCCAGTCTATGCGTTTCTTTTTAACTGTTGCTCGCAAAATAGGCAACAGCTGCAAATCCTATTGGATTATCCTCATAGGTGCTTCCCGGCAGTTGTACGGTTTGCGCTTTTGCGCGTGTAAATCCTGCAAGGATTTCTGGTTGTCTTTTTCATTCCTCCCGTTTGCCGCTAATTGCGTTATAAAACTTCCACTTTAATTTATTTTTGTAACCCAAAAATGTGAAATAGCCACGTTAGATCTAATTGCACCAATTCTTAAACTACAACTACATTGTTCTATGCCACATATGTTAACAACTGCTTTGAGCTGTACAAGGGAGTTCAATTCAGTTTTATGTTATTGATACATATTGATTAGTACTTAAATCGTATCTACATATAATACAGTTATATCCCTCATATAATTCAAGAAATAGTACACAAGTAAATTAACAATTTAAACAAAGCTAAACGATTTAATGAAACCTGCATTTCCGAGTTCAGTTTAGACGACCTGATCAAAAGAGTGAATTGTTCCTATTGGTGGTAGAGAGTCGGATGCCTGAACAGGTTTCGTTGGCACTGGCAGATTCTGGCTTTTCAGGTTATATCGCGAGATGTTGTCATTGCCCAAGCACAGGGTCGTCTCGATTTGGCCGGATGTCAGTACGTGGACCGCACAATATCCGTTCTTGTAGTACCGACATTACATACAGTACATTTGTTAGTTTTAAGATATCGTTGTCGATTATAGTTCGCTAACACCCTTGCTCAACAGGAGAAAAACCTTCAGTTAAAGTGATCATACAACTGCATGTCCCTAATCCTCAGTGGCGTCAAAGCAGTCAGAGGAACCGCATATTGCTCGAAGAAGAAACGCAGTCAACCATTATTTCTACTGATAATATGTATTATGTTGTCTGCTCAGAATAGATAGAATAATGATGATAGTAATTGCGGGTTTGACTTGAGAACATTTATTTTCTATAAGTTGTGGCTCCAGCCTGATGTGAGATTAGACACTGACAGCATATCCACCCACAAAACCAGCACTGCATCTTTTTGCCTGTCAATCATTTAAATTCCTTTGCCAGGTTCCTTAAAGTCTGCTGTAGTCAATAATTCAATTGTTTATTTTTATAGTGCAGTTCATAACATGGTTGCCCAAATATGCTTAACAGGAGTATATGGTAATTACAGTGAATATTCATGAGGATGGAAAAGGCAGAAGACAGCAGAGGAGAGGGCCACAAACTCCTCAGTAAGGAGGAAAAAAAACCTCTTGGGGGTTCAAGGTCAACTGGCTGCCCTCCCCTTTGGGCATGGTGCCATTATTGGGCAAAGATATATGATCAATATACAGTTGTGGTCAGAAGTTTACATACACTCATCATGGGCGTGAAGGGCATGGACATTTTGGGCTTTTAATGATTTCTTTGAACTGTTCTTTTTCCAGGGTGGAATGATTGTACAGCATACATCTTTAATGACCTTAAAAAACAAGAATTTGGTGCACAAGTTTGAATGTATTTTGGATTTTCTCTAATCCGCACAGGGTCAAAATTATACATACAGGCTCATATTTACATATACCCCCACTAATATTTGGGTGAATGTCCCTTAGAAAGTTGCACCTTGACCAGACACTTTTGGTAGCCATCAACAAGCTTCTGGCATAATTCTGGCTGAATATTTGACCATGCTTCTTGGCAGAATTGGTAGAGTTAATTTAAATTAAACCCAGCTTTTAAGCATAGTCCAAAAATTTTCAATAGGGTTGAGGTCAGGGCTTTGGGAAGGCCATTCCAGAAGCTTAATGTTAGCCTGCTTTATCCATTCCAAAACCAGTTTTGATGTGTGTTTGGGATCATTGTCCTGTTGGAACACCCAATTGTGTCCAAGTTTCAACCGTCTAGCTGTTGATTTGAGGTGAAGTTGAAGAATTTGGAGGTAGTCCTTTATTCCATCCACTTTGTGCAATGCACTAGTACCACTGGCAGCAAAACAGCCCAGGAGCATGATGCTACCACCACCATGCTTGACAGTTGGTAGAGTGTCCTTAGGTTTGAAAGCCTCACCTTCACTCCTTCAAACATACCTCTTGCCATTGTGGCCAAATAGCTCAAACTTTGTCTCATCTGACCATAAAAAAAAAAAAAACTTTTCTCCAGAAGGCATTTGGCTTGTCCGTGTGGACAGCTGCAAATTTCAGTCGAGCTTGAAGGTATAGATTTTGGAGCAGGGGCTTCTTTCTTGGTCGGCACCCTCTCAGTCCATGGGGATGTAAAACTCACTTCACTGTGGACAGTGACACTGGTGTTCCAGCAGTTTCCAGTTCATGGCAGGCTTGAGCCTTAGTGATTCCTGAGTTGTTCCTTGGACTGTCACATTGTTCTTATTGGTCCAATGAGTGCTGCCAAACAAATCCTTTTTATGCTGGCAAAGAGCAACTACGAGTTGTAGTCTATCATGATCACTAACGAGAAGTTAATATGCCTTGGCCTTGTCAAGTTAAAAGACATTGTAGAACCTTCAGCACCACTTATTGAAAGATTTAAGTGAATGTATGTAAATATTTGAGCATGTATGTATAATTTTGACCCCGTGTGGATTAGAGAAAACCCAAAAGAAATTCAAACTTGTGCACCAAATTTTTGTTTTTTAAAGTCATTGAAGATGTATGCTGTACAATCATTCCACCCTGGAAAAAGAACAGTTCAAATAAATCATTAAAGGCCCAAAATTTCCATGCCATTCATGCCCATGATAAGTGTATGTAAACTTCTGACCACAACTGTATGTTCAAAGAGTAAATTGCAGTCAGGTCCATCACCTGGAAGGTGGTTCATCATTCTTGTCTACAGACCACTTTGTTGATGTTACATTTGGATCATTGGGACTAATGCTACTTCCAAGCTGAATGGTGCTCATGCCAGACATGTGGGGAGGAAAGCAGAGAGCATAGAACCCTACAAGGTCAGAATGGATGTTTATACCTTGTTGGTAAACACAGAGGACCACATGGGCATATATAGCACTACCACCAGCAATAATTAGTGTGTTATGTAATATAGTGTGGGTAAGCTAGACTAAAGTAGTAGGTCTTCAGTCGTGATTTAAAGAGTGAGACTGACTCAGCATCCCATACATAGGCTGGAACACTGTTCTATAATCTGGGGGCCCTGTAAGAAAATGCTTTACCACCAACAGTAATTTTATTTGGCACAAGTTGGAGACCTGAATTTTGTGATCCAAGAGAACGATTTGGAGTATAGGCATTAATCAGCTTGATCAAGTAGACGGGTACTTGACCTTTAAGTGCTTAATATGTGAGAAGAACTTTGAAATCAATCATATGTGTGACCGAAAGCCAGTGTGTCACATTGGGAGAGTGGAAGGACTGGGAGGCAGGCATGGAGCTAACAATATGGGTTTATTTTAACAAAACAAGAGCTAGAAAACAAAAACAATCACAGGGCATCAAACCGGAAAGACCAAGCAAGCAGGACCACAGGCAACACATGGGAGCAACATTAATGACTGGACTGAGGAACAAAGGACTGGGAAGCACTTTTAAACAAGGCTAACAAGGGGACAATGATTAACAGGCATGTCTCATTAGGGCCACACTGGGGAAAAACAGAAGAGGCAGGTAGGCAGGGCATGACACAGTGGAACTTGGGTTATATGTTAGAACTTTATGCTCCTAGTAACAATTCTACCTGGTGCATTCTGAATGTGCTGAATGGTGTTTAATGTTTGCTGTGTACTTGCTAATAGTGGAACATTACAGCAATCCAGTCTACCACACAAAAAAGCATGCATTAGTTGATCAGCATCTTGACTAGTGAGATAATGCCTCCTTAGCAATATTCTGCAACTGTAAGAAGCATGCCTTTGAAACTGTATCAACATGTGATTTGAATGAGAGGTTAGTGTCTAAAATGACTCAGAGATTATGGGCTGAACTACTGATGCAGAACAGTTCAGTTCAGTGCCTCAATGTTGAGTGTAGAGATTATATTAGGCCTGCCTGAACTATTTCCTTCAAACAGTAGAACATGAGTTTTTTCCATGTTGAGTGATAGGAAGTTTTCACTCATCCAAATCTTCACTTCATTAAAGAAATTGACTAACATGATAATAGATGAGGTGTCATTAGGTGTAGCTGAAATATAGATTTGAGCCTCATCAGCATATGTGTGAAAGTTAACATTGTGTTTTCTTTTTAAATATCCATTTGGTAGCATACACAGGGTGAATAATATATCGTAGCCAGATGCCTGAACCACTTCAGCTGGCTCCCTTTGATGTGGAGGAGCAGCAGTTCTAGTTTGAGCTCCTCACCCTTTGGATACCCTGTGGAGGAAGCTCATTTCCACTGATTGTATTCGTGATCTTGTCTGTTCAGGTCTTTACCCAATGCTCGTGACCATAGGTGAGGGTCGGAACATAGATTGACTGGTAAATTGACAGCTTCACCTTTCTACTCAGCTCTCTCTTCACCACAACAGACCAATACAGGGTTAACATCACTGCTGACACTGCCCCAATCTGCTTGTTAATCTCCCACTCCATTCTTCCCTCACTTAAGAACAAGACTGTGAGTTATTGAACTCCTCCACATGAGGCAGAAACTTGTCCTTAAGTTGGAATGAGCAATATACCCTCTTAGGGCTGAGAACCATGGCCTCAGACTTGGAGGTGTTGATCCTCATCACAGCTGCTTCACCCTTGGCTGCAAACTGCCCCAGTGCAAGCTGGAGGTCTCAGCCTGTTGAAGCCAACAGGACCGCATCATCTGCAAAGAGCAAAGATGCAATCCTGAGGCCATTGAACTGGACACCTTCTACCCCTTTGCTGGTTATGAACAGAGTGACAGAGAGAAACCCTGGTGGAGTGCAACACCGACTGGGAACGAGTCTGACTTATTGCTGGCAATGCAAACCATGCTCTCACTCTGGTCATACAGGGACCTAATGGCCTGTAGCAATACGCCTGGTATTTCGTACTCCCCACAAGATGATCAGATGGACATGGTCATATGCCTTTTCCAAGTCCACAGAACACATGTAGACTGGTTTGGCAAACTCCCATGAACACTCCAGTATCTTTGTAAAGGTAAAGAGCTGGTTCAGTCTTCTACAACCATGATGAAAACCACATTGTTCCTCGTGTATTCAAAGTTTGACCAGTGGACAGACTCTCATTTCCAGTACCCTGGCATAGGCCTTCCCAGGGAGGCTGAGGAGTGTGATCCCCCTAAAGTTGAAACATACCCTCTGGTTCCCTTTTTTTAAGGGCGGGAACCATGACCCCAGTCTGCCAATCTAAAGCACTGTCCCCGACCTCCTCGCAGTGTTGAACAGGCATGTCAGCCAAGACAGCCCGAACAACATCCAGAACCTTCAGGAACTCAGGATGAATCACATCCATCCCCTGAGCCTTGCCACCAAAGTTTTTTGACTGGTTCAATGACCTCAGCCCTAGTGATGGGTGATTCCAACTCCAAGTCCTCCAACTCTGCTTCCTCCAGAAAAGGCGTGCGACTGGGATTCTGGGGATCCTCAAGATATTTCTTCCACAGCCCAACTATATTCTCTGTTGAGGTCAACAGCACTCGATTCCTGCTGTAAACAGTATGGACAAAGCACTGCTTCCATTTCTTGAGTTGGCTGATGGTTTGCCAGGAGTAATTTTCCATGGTCTCTCCAAACTCCTCCCACAGACAAGTTTTTGCTTCTGCAACTGCCAAAGTCACACTCCGCTTGGCCCAAGCAGTAATTGTCAGCTGGCTCTGGAGTCCCACAAGCTAACCCAATTCAGTTGGACTCCACCTTCAGCCTGGTGGCCCCCTTAACTGCTGGTGTCCACCAGTGGGTTTGGGGATTGCCCCAGTGACAGGCACCAATGACTTTATGGCTCCTCAAGTGAGTTGAATATTTACTAAACAAAGGCCTCTGCCAAATGCTCCCAGCACACTCTTACTCTACATTTGGGTGCACCAGGCCTGTCCGGCATCTTCCTCCACCATCTTATCTAACTCACCACGAGGTGGTGATCAGTTGACAGCTTAGCTCCTCTCTTTACCCGAATGTCCAAGACATAAGGTTGCAGATCTGATGATAAGACACAAAATCCGTCATCGATTTACGACCCTGGGTGTTCTGATGCCAGGTGCACTTATGAACACCATTATAGTCAATCACCAGGGTAACCTCCAATGTACAAGGACCCGACACCTCTTACCAAGGATAAGTTTAAAGTGGAAAAGAGTCCAGCCCCTCTCTAGAAGCTGGGTTCTTGAACTTGAGCTGTGTGTTGAGGTGAGCCTGGCTCTGTCTAGATGGTATCTCCCTACCTCCTGCACAAGCTTGGGCTCCTTTCCCACCAGAATGGTAACGTTCAATATCCGTAAAGCAAGTTTTAGTAGCTGGGGATCAGACCGCCAGTTCATAGGAGGGCTGTCCTAGGTGGCTCATTTGGGCTGTGCCTGGCTCGGGCCCCATGAGTAAAGGCATGACCACCAGACGTTCACGGAGAAGCTCCGGCCCAGGCCTGGCTCCAGGGTGGGGCTCCGGTATCTCTGTTCCAGGCGAGGTATCTGAGTCCTTGATTTTGTCTCTTATGAGGGGTATTTGAATTGCTCAGTCTGGCCACGCACCTAGGAGCAGTTTGCCTTGGGAGACCCTACCAGGGACAATTGCCCCAACAATAGAGCTCCAAGGACTAGTGGGGCCTTCAAACCCCTCCACCATGTTAAGGTGGTGATTCACAGAGGGGGGACTGGAGTATATCAGGTATATTATTTAAAGTAACTTTGTGGGCTGGAAAGAAAGTTTGCATTACTTAGCATGTTCTAAAACTGTGATGATCTACTGCTTTCCAGATATGTGTCATAATAACATTCTCCTTCGCAGAATTAGTTTGCAGCTGAATCACAAAGTGATTCAGGAGTGCTCAGAGACAGACCTGTCCATTGGACAGACTGATACATTTTAAACATCAACACTGTGAATGATATTTATTTCAGTTCAATTAAATTTTTATTTAAATAGCACCTTTAACAAGGAGATTTATCACAAAGCGCTTTACATAGTCCTGGGCCCAAAGTCCCCAGAGAGTAAGCCAAAGGCGACATTGGCAAGGAAAAACTCCCTCAGGAGGAAGAGACTTTGGGCGGAACCAGAATCAAGGGGGCAGCCCATTCTCCTCTGGCCAACACCGGGCAGGACAGGTTCATTAACACATATCTATGTCTAAAGTATGCTTGTGCACATGTGTCAACTCTGTTATATGTTGGATATAGCCTTAAGAGTTGAGGAGGGTTACTAAAGGCATCCACACCTATGTCAAAATGTATATCAAAATCACATAGGATTACAATTTTTTCTAAATAAATGATTAAGTTGGTGAACTAAAGTCAGTGCCTAATAATGTAAGTGATTCAGGGGGTCTGTATACTAGAAGGATTGGTCAAGAACCAGGAACAATTCAATTACAAAATTTTTTCTTTTTTAACACATAGAGATGAAATTCTGCTTCAATACCTTGGTTTGTTTCAACTTTATATTGTTAGTTTTGGTGTGAACAACCAAGTTGGAGACTTCATTGCTGGAGAGTGAGCCTAATTTCACCTTTATGACAGAAACCCAGATGATTGATGTGCAGGAGGTCTCGACCTAGAGCACTTAGACCTCCATCTGACTGTGACCCACTGCTGGTGCTGGCGCTGGACTTGAGACATTTGGGCCAGGAGGGTCTACAGTCAGTTCTAAATTGACTGAGTGCTCTGATTGAGCACAATCTATAAATCCCACAATCTGCTTAATCTCTAATAAAGTATTAATGTGCCCATCCATCCATCCATCCATCCATCCATCCATCCATCCATCTTGTCACTCAGGTTTTGCATGGTTGGGACCGAAGGTCACTTGTAAAGGCAGTTCTTCAGAACAGTGTGTTTAGTGTTTGATAGTAATTGGGGGAAAATGCTGTGACTGATATTTTCAGTTATCTTACTATTCATGTGGACCAGGGATCTCTTTTGATTGCTGATTCTTATCCTGTTTTGGCCTTTGTGTCTGTCATTTATAAGCCTCTGAAGAGCATGGCTAATGCAGCAGCTGAAACATACTGCAGTGTGTTATATGGTCTGCACAGAGTTATGGGCATCTTCAGATGAATGTTATGCCAAACTAAACAATGGAGACCGGTCAAACAGATGAGTCTAACAGGAGAGATACTGAAAGTTGTTACTGAGGAACAACAAACCACAAAACTGACTAATTGATCAAAGAGGGTACGTGTTTTGATTGACTGACTGATTTATTTAGCAAAAGATCCCATAGCTGGCTGATTGAATTAATGTAGGTTATATGGTTTGCTAATGACAGATGTGTCCTAGGTTTCCTCTACATTTGATTTTTAAATGCAGAAAAACTTTGATGTCATAAGACATTGTTCAATACCTGGAAGGGACTAAAATCCACTTTTCTGCTGGCTGAAGGTGTGCTGTTAAGAGTGGTCATTTTAACGCAGACATTTCCATGTGTGACAAGATCAGGCATCACTAGCTTGACTCCTGAGGTTGTGTCAAGCAGCATGAGCCTTGGTTGGCCCACACTGGCTGCTGAAAAACCCAGAGGCTCCTCAGCAGGTCTCAGCCAGAGAAAGCCCCTCTGAGGTCACCCTTTGATAAATGGGCTCCCAGTTTGCATAATGTCACATCTGTTTACTGAGGAGCAGCAAATGCAGCAGCAAGCTGTGCTGGGCTGTTACATTACAGCCCTGGACTGCACATTCACATGCACTGTTAATGCCTGTGCTGGGCTCTTATATTACAGTCCTGGACTCCACAAGCTACTGACAGCATTACATATTGCATGTAGACTTCTCATTCTCTGCACCTCCTAAAATATAATGCAAGCCTATGTATCTTTCTATTTCTTAGCATTCAAGTGACTAAAAAGGTAAATCAACCCAGTGTGCAACTCACACAAACCAGGATGGAGATATACTGTAGACTCCTGCATTCTTATGACTTGTAGCGATGGTTCAGCTGGACTTCATTCTCCTTTATCCCAGGTTGGTGATACTTCCTTTTAGGATGACAGAAGTGGAGCTAGTTTTGGACTTTTCTTCCTCAGGCCGGTCTGGCCGTAGAAATGCCCTGCCAGACATCCTGGGCTCCCCAGCAGGAGTAAGTCCATCTGATCTACCACTCAAGCTGATTGAGCTGTCCCTGACAGGTAGGTTTAGGAAATGAACCCTTCTTTGTACCCTTACGTCTCCTACATTCAATTTTAATTTCCACACTACCCGTAACCATTCTCTACACACCTGCATATTCATACTCACCGTTCCCAGCCAAACCCCACTATGACCCATTCCTCCATACGACCCTATTCTCTACACAACTGCCTATTCATGTTCACAGTTCCCAGCTAAACTGAAGCAGCAAACCACTTTGACTCTGCATATTGAACCCATTTCCTGCACCACATTCATTTTCTGTTGGTCTCAGCTGAAGCTGTACCCTTTCTCCCAGATAGGTTAGGACAGGCACAGTGCCCTGTACGGAATGAGCTCCCTGACCCCAGTGAGGACACAGAGGGGAAGGATGGATTGTAAGACTCAACGCCTGGAGCCTGGGAGAGCCAGGGCCTGAGAGAAGAGGGAAGATGGACCTTGGAGCTTAATGGAGATGGATAAAGGGAGCAGAAGGTGGAACATAGAGAGGAGAGAGTTTGACAAAGAAGAATGAGGTCTCCATTGACACCATCAGTTCAACAGCTGGCCATGTAGTTAGGGAATTAGTGTCTAACACTGGACCTTACTCGATGAGCATGGTATTGAGAGCACAGAATAACGTTATATTTGAATGTTACCTTGCTATCTACCAGCAGACATCTGCAAGGGGCCCTTGTAGCGCTGCTTACTCTGGAGCACTACTACAGAGTACTGCCTGGAAAGAGGTCCTTTATGAAACTTAAACTCAATGGAGAAAACAATAGACAGCACGTGTGCTGGTAAAGGCGAGATTGAAACCATAGTGGTTACACAAAGATACCCTACTGTTGTACTCTAAAGTTAGGTCCATAATTAGACTTTTCAGTGAAATAATTGGCTAAAATTACTCTTCTTAAATTGGCAAAATTGCATATACATTATTGTAATAATACAAATAATATCATACGTGCACAATTGGGGCACGGTGTTTTGGTAATCCAGAGCTTAGCTGGAGGACAGCCTCCTGAACTCAGAAGACCCTGAAATAGGAGAAAAGGTGCCAGCCAAATGCAAGACACCCCCTCCATTACTATCTCAACACACATGGAATATTTATCACAGTACAGAAGAGGATGAGTAAGAGTCAGCATATTGCCTGCTGGTCTGCCTCTGTGAGAACGGTCAACACGCTTCGTAAGGACCGGCAGAGTTTAAGCATCTAGTAGAAGGGCGGGGGGTTTTCAGAGAAACCGATTCTGCAAGGCGACCTTTCATGAAGGTCACTAAACAGATGGGCACCAGCAATGCACAACAATTATCTGAGTGGGGTGTCATCTGTGTGGCAAGGTGATTTGGCTCAGTTAGCCAGTTGGAACAGTCAAGTAGTGTGAAATTAACCTCCTCCAAAAATACTTGGCTTTTCTAACTGCAGACAACCAGGTATTTTGGCTCGGTTTAGTGTCTACTTTATACGGATGTAGTACAATGATTTCTTATCACTGTTACAGTAGATAAGGCACAAACATCTCACATCAAAGTGCCAGTGAGCAGACTGAATTGTAACAATCTGACCGTTTTAACACAAGTGCACTAATCCCAGCAGTTTCAGGACCAACAGTACACACTTGGACTGGCATTGCTACTTAGTTTGTGATGGTTTTCTACGACTGTCCTAATGTCAAGGCAGTCCGTGTTGTTTTAAACATAATCAGTATTCTGTATGTGCACATGTAGTACATAAACACCATGTTTAATATGGTATATATAGCACCTTAATATTTACAATGATTCTTCAGTCTGATACACTACAATAAATCATCAGTTTGCATTGATTTCATGTACTTTTAGTATTATTTAAATTTGAATTCTTATTTTAAGTTTGATTTATTGGGTTAATCGCCTCTCCAAATTGAACATAGTGTATGATTGTGTGTGTCAGTGCTGGAGTGTATGTGTCCCATAACTGGCATCCTATCCAGGGAGTACACCAGCCTTGTGGCCTATGCTGCCTGGGTTAGGCTAAGGCTGCCCTACAACTTTGGTCAGAACAACTGGTTAGAGGATGGATACATAATACAGTATATGACAGTATTTTACTTAACAAGGTAATATTTCACCACTTGTGAGTATAGATACTACGTGCTTCCTGATTGGTTTGTGTACTCAAAGTTTTAAATTTGCTATGATGTTTCATTGTCACTTGCTTATGTTTTGTCTTAGAAAGAGGCTTTTTGCTAATGGCATCAGAATTAGGATTTTGTCTGCCACAAGAGGGAGCCATGTGATTAGGAAAACTGAAAGAAAACGAAGTGTCAATAAAGAACAAAATTATGAAGCAAAATTAATAGTTTTCATGAAATTCTTATTCCATTAAATTATTTCTATAATAATTTCAGGCTAAAAGGTGATAGATAGATAGATAGATAGATAGATAGATAGATAGATAGATAGATAGATAGATAGATAGATAGATAGATAGATATGTTAAATAATCCTAATTGTGTTCACTTTAAATTCATCATGCTGGATTTTTTGCAAGTTAGAATATGAGTATGTGCTTGGGTTTGTAGAGAGGACAAGTCTCAAAAACTGTAAGCAATTCTGGACGGTTCTGATTGTTCATATAAATATACCAGGGACAGATCTAATGGTATTGTGTGAATGTAGGAGTCAGGCCTGTGAGATGGACGAGGAAGGGACACGATACCATCTCCAGGTAAACATGTATTGCTGCTAACGCAGCAGGATGACTGTCTGAATGCAAGTCTGCCAGCACTGTTGCCATGGAAACCAGATCCAGTAGAGAACTGGAGCTATAGAGTCTGCTTTGTCTGAAATTGGTATTATATCCACATTACTGCATAGTACACAATCATAAAAATTGTATTCTTTCAGAAATGTTTTTTGGCAGATTCTCTTAGGAATATTGCTGCATTATTTTTCAATGTCTCAATGCTGCCAATCAGGAAATTATGATTATATTGTAATACACAGCTGTATAATATGATGCTAATGAACCAATTTGAACTTTGATGTGAAGAGGCACATCAGGAAGCACTCTGAAAGCTGTGTCTTTAAACAGTAGCCTGATGTTGTCTCTCGATTTGTTTACACACCCTGAAGCTTCTTCAGGTACAGCCCTCGTCACCCCTTAGCCTCCACTGCACCTGGGTGGATGGTGAGGTCAGTTTTGCTGACTGATTGTCAACCTCAGCAGAAGGAACCATTTCATTCATTATTATTACATGAGTTATTAACAAGCCAAGAGATAATGGGCATCTCATGAATGCATCTTTCCATGATTCATGACAGTTCATACTGTAGACTCATAAGATGAGTTCAGTAGCCCATGCTGACCGCACTCACCACGTGCTCCCCCGTCCATTCGAATCCAACATTAAGAGGAGCACAGCACGAAACTGGATATGTCTGCTGGGCAATTTAACTGTAGAGCTTTTTTCAGTGACAGCAGCAGTGGGCCTCCTTAAGAGAGCTTCAATACTATGGCAAATTCAAGAAGCAGAACATCTGAATGTACTTTGTATATGTGGTTGGCCATATAGTGTTAAACTTAGTGTCCTTTCAGTGTCAACATCATTTTGCCAAAATGTTCTACTGTAGATAGTGGCCTGCAGGGAAGTGATCAAAACTTTCTATACAATCACAATAGATTGCTAAATAGAAAAATTATAGCAGAATTTTTTTTCTTCCTAACTAAACAAATTCAGCATTGAACTGCATGTCTTTGTGTTAAATATTTTAAAATAATTATCTAAAGAGAAGAACTTAAAGGATCCCTGTTATAATGGACCTTAGCAGAGCCACAGGAAACAACAGGTCCAAGATGAGAACTACACCTTGGCGCTCTGGGATGATTGAGGTCTGTAACCAAGACGGCTAATGAGCAGCCATCCGTGTCATTTCTTTGTAAATGTTAGTATTAAGTGGATTTAAAGATGAGCTTCTTACACTAACACAAAAGAGACTGTCACTTGTACAACTCAGATCACGCCACCTTCCTCAGCTTATCTAGCACTGCAGTGTTCCCCTACCTCACCACCCCCCTCTGTCTGTGGGCCCCGTGGCAGTGATGGTGATCTACAGTGAGAGCTTCGCCACCATCTCTGCTTCTGCCTTGCCTGTGAACTGGAATGGAAACCATGGCCCAATGGAGCTGCCTGTGACACAGAAAATGGCACAATTAAAGTGGAGCTTTCGTTATGCAGCATTATAAAGTGGCATTAGAATCACGTGTGTACTTACAAAATATGGCACTCATGGCAGGTCTACTGACTGCATCTGTGTTTATTTTTAACTGATGTGGACTGCCTGTCTGCGCAGTCTCTCTGTTACAGGGGATGCCATCCTGATCGCCTGCCTTTGTGTGGTTTGCGGGGGGCGGCTGTCTCTGTTCTATTATTGTTGTAAATCCCTGTTTGTGGTGCCAGCGGGCGAATTCAGATGCAAACAAGATATTCAGAAGCTGATTCTCTCTTTTGCATTGCATAGCTGAAACCAGAATGGCTTCCAGATTCAGACTTGATTCCAGCATGAACTGCTTCCCACACTTTCATTCTAAAAGGTATCTGCTAGTAGCTTTATCTAGCAAAAATTTAGATAGGGGCCGAAGAGCCGGACTGTAGGGAAACTGGCTGGGTATAGTATTTAGAATGGTCCTTTCTAGAGGGCTACATATTTCTGTGAATCCTGAAGTGACAAACTCACATTTTCTCATCTTAAGCTGTTCCAAATGCTTTTCCATTTTGTTTATCCAGGGAAAGTGGCACATTAATGAGGGGAGGTTAGAGAGGAATATCATGAATATTGCTGTTTGTAGCATTACATCAAATAGAATAGGTGAAGGCTTGGTGTTATGTTATTTTATATTTTATGACATGGGGAACACAGGGTCACCTGTGGCAGTGCTCTCCATGTATCTCACAATGGGGTTCCTTTATTGTGTGATTTAAATATTTTATGGGGTATTTTTTTACAATAAACCCCAGTGTCCATCATAAACAGGCCATTCATAAGCTATATTAGTACCTACCTATTAATCAACCTATTAATGCGAGGTAGATTTTTGCTAGAAATGTGCTGTTAATAACATGAACTTCAGCAGAAGACTGATACTCGTAGCAGGTGTCATTGCACAGGTATAAAGACCATTTGAGGAACCTTCCAGATAGCTCATTACTCAGCATTACACTCAGCATAATCTATAGCAGAGTGTCTGGTTCTAAACCTGGAGCTCACGTGTGCAGATGTTCCCTCAATAAACGGCTAAGTGCTACACATTTGGGAGAGAAAAAATATTGATATATAGTGGGTGATATTTATAGAATATTTGGACAATTTAATTTGATCAGATGTTCTTGGCTAGAACCAGAACTCAGACAAAATATAGCCCTCGAGGACAGGAGTGGATGCCATGTATTGACTTGATCACAACTCTTGCTTGGAAAATATTGCTGCACTTCTAAAGTGCAGCAGCTGAAAGTGGGTCACAGCTCTTCTTCAGACAGTGGTTTGATGAGTGTGACAGAGTCAACTGCCCTGACCTGTCCTGCTTAAAGTCACTGTCAGGAAAGACAGTGTGAGCACATTGTCTCCATCCTTCTGGTGACAGGGGCACAGACAGACACCTGCACCATCATTGCCCCTCATGCTTGACACAATCACAAAATATGACCTCCCATGCTTCCACTGATCTCTGAATCAGGTTAATAATCACAGGCATATGTTCATTTTCCTTCTCAGCTAACAGCTGCAAACGAATTCTGACATGACACTGCTGTGCCTATATCACAGAGCAGAGGTGATGTTGTCCCAGTGAGCAATGGGTGAATGGAAGATTGTATAGAATTTTTACTGAGTGGGAAATGCACAAGCTGAGAATATGCCAAGTTAATAGTTTCCAAGACATGCTTTTTAGAGCTCGTCAGGTGGTGAATGGCACCATTTACAACAGTGCATATTGAAATTACAGTTCATTTAACAGACACTGTGATTATTCGTTATTAGCAAGGACAAAATTCTACAGTATGCAACAAAACTGAGTACACCCTTGCCCGATATGAAAATTAAAACTATTCAAATTAGTATCATATTAAATCAACTACATTGATTTAATTTGAACAACAGTATATATGCTGCTTTGTGTTATTTAAAAAAAAATTGTTTAAAAAGACCATGTGGAAATTACAGGGTAACATTCAGAAACTCAGTGAAACAAAAGTGAGTACACCTGTGATGAAATTTCCAGTTTAATCTATTTGCAAACAGTTCTGTTGGACCATTTCATTAAATATACATATGGCTGGTTGACTGACTGTTTGTTTTCTAGGCTGCTTGTTAAGGTGCTTTCCAAAAGGCCAGATTTTTACTCAGCTTTGGTCTCTTCTGTGCTCTTGTTAACCCACTGTGGCTCCATGTGACAAGGAGTTGTCTGAAACTGTAAGAAACCAGATAGTAAAATTTCATAAAGGTGGGAAAGAGTACAAAAACACATGCATGTTATAAAACACAAGGTAAGACAGTTACAGTAGTCATTAGGAAGTAGAGCCTCATGACTAGTAACCAAAGATGGAGTAGTCATCCTTGAAAGATGACAAGGCTCACAGTCTGGCATTTACGTAGTCTTGAACTGAAAAACAGATGGCCCAGTGCTTCCAGCTTCAGGAGTTGGTTCCTCAGTGAGGACCGAGTACCCAGACAGTATGCCAAGCCTGACATGGACATTGTCGAAGAAGAACACTACAACTGAAGAACTAGCACAAAACTGATAAATTACAAGTGTTTGTGTTGTGTCCAGCCCCTCACCACATTACCTCAGAGTCCTTGTTCCAGACCAACTAGGCACCAGTTTTGATGGAATAGTGTGCAAATTGGTTCAGGAATTGGCACAAGTGAAATACATGGAAAACTGCTCGTTCCAGAAAAAAAAAATTGGGAGGGAGGGGGGGTCAAACTTAAAACTACACCTGTGTTTATTCCTATAAACCAAAATGTGGCCTTACTGTACTGAAACGAAACTGAGGTGCACACTTAAAGACACTCCTGAGGACTTCTGTGTGGATTTGGATTTGGTCTTTAACCTGCCTTGTTGAACTTAATGAAGAGATTTGAACTGTCTGGAAAAGCACAAATCAGACACTTATGCTGAAAGTGGGCCACAATGCATCAATAATAAAATATAGTGAGAAGCAGATAAATTGAAGGACCAAGGCTAATAAGCATATGGAACTACAGCCATCCTTCCAGGTCTGGGATGAGGAAATTTCAAGACTGAGGATATTACTAAGTCTCCTGGCTGCTAATTTAGACAGAGCCAGGACGCTCCAAAAGCGGAACTCGCCTACTCTGAAGAATATCAAAGTTTGCTACCTTGTGATACGCAGGTCGACTCCTAACAGATTTACTAACTGGATGATATATTATATCCCTCAGGAACGTGTGTTTACTTATTTTCATTTTCTGGGAAAAATATTTTTGTTTGGAAAGAATTGAAATTCATGTATTTGTGTAAACCCACAAATGGCAAACAAATTTTAACCACATCAAACATGGTAGACATCAAAAATGGAAACAGAGCACACATACCCTCTCCCTGATAGAGGAAACACATCCTCCTAGTTCTATTTATAAAATGATTGCTGCTTTTTTTCTGATACTCATGTCATATGTCCAATTAAATAACTGTCAAGAGGGGGCACCATATGCCAGGTTAAATTACACCCCTCTCTCCACTCAGCTACAAGAAGTTGAAGTAAACTGCACCATTTGTAGGATGAGCACTGTGCACACAGGTACAACAGATCAGCACCAGAGTCCTGTAGTTCAGGATCAGGGTCAGTAGAAGTAGAGATGATACCAACAGTTGGAAAGTGGAGCATGCACACAGCGTCAGGATGGCCTGACTCCTGTCCTCTTTCCAGACAGATCCATGATCATACTGTAAAAACACCTGCTCACATGTGGTTGTAAAATGCATACATAACACCATATGAATCCTATCGCTCATCCTAGTGTATATCTTGAGAACTTCCATGGGTTAACTGTCTGACAAAGAATAAAATTAACTGACATTTTTACACAAGACCCAAGAAATGTGAACAGTGGATAAACCTGAAAAAAGGCGAAAATTTAAATGCATTAAAATGCTTTTTAATCCGTTTTGTGAGTATGATAGCAGCTACATAAAATTAAAGACATTTGTTTTTACATTTCCAGTGTTGTTGGACTTTGATAACTTACACGAATAGAACATAACAAAGATATTGTAAACATTGTCAAAACATTACATTGGTTTGAAATCCGTTTGATTCCACAATTGTACATAATTTTCCTTAGTCTACTGAGTCTGGAAATAGATCAAACAGAAGTTATACTTAACAACCAGTGTTCAGAAGCTTAAAGATACAGTTAGAATATTAGGCTAAGAACACTGACACTCAGTTGACAATATCATACAGGACAATCAACATAATTTCAAAGCTTCTCAGACCAGAATCTGCCTTTGAACTTTCCTTAGATCATTGACTACTACGAAATTACTAAGCATTATTCCTACTTTTGGGTCCCTTATTTTGAAATAATACAAGACTTAAACGTTACACACCTGCCATACCATCCATGAGGAAGAAGCTGGAATAGTATAGGTCTCCACAATGCAGTTTTTGTATTTCTCCACTTTTTGACAAACATTGGTTGAGTATGCATTTTTTAAAGTTATAATGACACTGCTCTATAGATATACCTTCATCACATACTGAACAAAAGCCTTCATTTTGCCACAAAGATATAGATAACACATGCTTTTAAGGCTTTGACTGAATTGTACTTGAAGGTACCTAATAGGTGATTTATGAAATGGCGAACTTGCCTGGTTGGGGTCAATGCCTCCCTAAAATGGAAGTGAGGTGACCACCAAAGACCAAATGTAGCAGATGACTACTCACATGCTGTATTTTTCCCTGACACACAATAAAGCAAAGGCAACACCAGGTGATTTCATGATGACTCAGACACTTTAGTGATTGATTGCCCATTTCAACACAGGGAAAATTTCTGCTATATATATAATATATATATATTATTATATATGGATATATAATAATTACAACATAGAGTTACTTTCACGAGTTTTAAAATAATTCTGTTTGATTCAACGGCATACAATCTTAAAACCATTAAAGAAAATTAACAAAAACAACCCTATCACCTTTTATTAGCTGAAATGATAAGTCGTATTGCCTCCGTTATCACATATACGTTCCAATATTACAACGACACAAAAATATAGAAAAAATATCTATCTGTCTTCATATACATAACCAAAAACACGCCATCTTTAATAAGGACAACAACAACAAAAATCAAATATAAGGGCCGCGTGCTTTTGTTTTGAGGACTTAAGAATTAAAGAACTACATCTTCCAGACCGTAGAAGAAAAGTCGTAGAATTGGGGTCCGATGGTGGGTAGCCAATGATAGCAAAGGAGCTCAGATGACGACATTGATTTTGGTCCTTTTTTGCGCGAACTGGCAAGACTACGCTGTAGAAGAAATTTACGTCTGTGTTGGGTGTTTCGTGGTTTCAGGCTTGCTATTGTGAAGGTGGGTGTGACTTGAGATAGGTAATTATTTTTATATTTTCTTGTCAAAAATGACTAAATTCTGTTGTAGGGATGTAATTTTCAATTGTCAAAATTTGATTGTAGACCTGTAGCGTGCAGTGTATCTAATAGCAAACAAAAATATTGTTTAAAAAATTGTACTGACCCATTATTGAGATGGGTATGTTTTTAACCACTAGCTGTGTCCTTTATTTATTACTCGGAGTGCACGATGGATATTTCACGACATGCCCTCGATTTATAATCCCTTCTGTTATACTTGAAGAAAGGCGTGTACCGAAGCCGACAAGCAGAGACTGAGGAGAAAATTGCTGAAACGCCCTGTGGGATTAATTTTGACCGTGTTTTCTTCTCTGACTCGCTTGTCATGATTTTATTGTTGGATACCCATTTTTAATTATCCGGGGAGCACATGAATGTTAAGACGGATGCTCGTTCACGTGTTAGCCCCAAACAATGAGCGGCAGGTGCATGCAGCGCGGGTAGCAGAGCGCCTTGCTCTTTACCAGCGCAGCCTCCGTCGCTGGGCGGAATCGTCGGCGGAGCTGCCTTTTGTTCGTACCGCGTGCGCCGGGCACGCTCCCGGACTCGCCTTTGTTCGCACCTCGAGCGCTTCTCCCCATGCGCAGTCACGGCTGTTGATGTCGAAAATCTCTGCAAATTGAGGATTACTGCAGTAACTAAAACTGTGGTGCTTAGTGCAGGTTGGGCTTCCAACACAAGATATCACCGTAGTCTTAAAAAATTGGAATAAAGATGTGCCTTCGAAAAACCTCTGCGTGATGGGAGAGTCACATAATCTGTGCAGGGATGTTCTGAGTTTTAGAATCGGTTTCTTTATAAAACGCTTTCTTTGGCATTATGGCTGGGGAGAAATGGCATTATGGTTAGTAAAGAACAATAGGCGACTGAGAGGTGCAGGCGGATCTCTGTCTGACATCTCGGCATGTGCCTGGCAGCTGTGAGGATGAAAGGTAGGCGCATGTTTCATCTGGCGAGTTCGCCTTTGTTCAAATTTTCAGTTGTAATATGTCGAGTAAAAGCCATTTTTGCTTTGTAGAAGACGCTAATGCCAGTAACCGTGTACCTTATTTGAAATTTGCTTTTCTTTGAAAGAAGCAAGTATTTTTTTTTTTTATTATTATTTTATTATTTATTTTTTTTTTTTGCGCTGTATCATTGAGATAAAAACCAGTTCATATTTTGGTTTCCAGGGCCGGGGGAATGTCATCTTATGTCATGGGTTTTTTTGGTCCTTGCTGGATGGGTGGGGCTTGTATGCCTACAGGAAGTGGATTTGCTATGTATTGCAAAACCATTTTAATATACCAGTGTAAGGAATTGCCAACTGGGACCACTTCCTCAGCTCTCCCACAAGAGGGAGCTGATGCTTGTTTCGGAACTCAAATGCTAATTATGCAATTTTTGTATGTTTAGGTGAACTGAATTTTTTCCTGTTGGAATGGCGTCCTCTGGTAGTAAGTTTTTCTGTTTTGATTTGTTGCTTAGCTAATTAATTATAGCTATACATGGTTTGTGTTTAAAGTACTTCTATTCATCTGGCTATTTCAATGAATTGTTAAACCATGTCTAGTTTTCTTTCACCTCCATGAGGCATGGCGTAAGCTTAGTTTCTGTGGTAAAATCTACAGTGCATAGGGTAAAGCCTTAAATCCCTTTCTGTTTTAAAACCTGATGTAGAAGGTGAGGTATATACCACTAGGTGGGTGAGACCAAAACTTGTACAGCTGCTCCTCACTTAATGACCATGCAGACTTGCAACCAGCTCTCTGACCATTTATAAATGTACTAAAAATGTTATAAATGGTGTGAATGTAACAAAACAATATCTAAAGATGGTTGATGTCATATGGCAGTTAAATGTGGTTGTGCATTTACTACATGCTTCACGGGAGACACGGCGTAACCTTAAAGGTCTTGCTCGAGAAGGTGTATGCATACTGCATGTGCAAGTTGTTGCCTGTTCCTAGCAGTTATTAAAAGTTAATGTTGAGTGAAGCCTCCATGGTTGTTTCACAGTTGCCACAAACCCACTACCAGCACAGTATGCTTGAAATATCTGTAAGGGGCAGCTCCTCGCTTAGACCAATTCACTTAACGACCTGCTCATAGGAATGGAATTCAGTTGTTAAGTGAGGAGCAACTGTGGACTCAAAGTATAGAGAGTTGTGCAAGTTGCCATGTACGGTTATGAAAGTGACTGAATTAATAAGGTAAAGAATTGTGCTGTCTGAACAAGGCAGTGAATTGGTCAACGATGTCCCTGTATGTAGACATTCAGGTAAAGGAGCTGGACAAGCGTGCATCAGGACAGGCCTTTGAAGTCCTCCTGAGCCCCACCAGCGGGGACTCCAAATCTGAGTTCCCCCTGTCCACTCCCAAAAAAAAAGACGTCTCCCTGGAAGAGATCCAGAGAAAGTTGGATGCTGCCGAAGAGAGACGCAAGGTATGCCTGGTGTGACTGGGTATGAGGACCTGGGTGCTGTGGCGCTGAGGTCCGATTCTCTAGCTGGGTTATAAACATACAGGAGATGCTTCAGGATCAATGTGTGTTGAATTTTCTTCGTTAAAGGCAAAATATTAGTTTGTTGATTATAAAGTTAATTTGTACCATGTAGGCAGCTTTGTTTACTAATGGTTACGTATATTTTAAAGTGTAACATGAATTCAGCTCTTGCCTGCTTTCTCAGTCTCACGAAGCTGAGGTCCTCAAGCATCTGGCTGAGAAGCGAGAACATGAGAAGGAGGTGCAGCAGAAGGCCCAGGAGGAGAACAGTAACTTCAGCAAGATGGCAGAGGAGAAGCTCAATCAGAAGATGGAGGCCAACAAAGAGAATCGCACAGCACGCATGGCAGCACTGAATGAGAAGTTCAAAGAGAAGGCATGTGATTGGCCAGTGGCCACTGGGCATGCGCCTGGTGCCCATGTCTTGAGTTTTACTGTGAAGAAAACTTTACAACCATTCAAGGAAAAAAAACAGTACAGCAGCTTTCTGTTTATCTCTCAAATATCGATGTGTCCCTTTTTGTCTTGAACAAAACAGCTCTGCTTGAAGTGGCCCATGACCTTATATCCTGCCAGTCTCTCGTAGTGAATAATACTGCCTGCTTGGAAGCAATCTTGTCAATCAGTTATCTCCCTCAGCTCTGCATGTTTGGGGTTTAGAGTGATGTAACTCTTTAGGTTGACTAGACCTGTAGGTACCCAGACATCTGACACAACCAGTGCAATACAGTCTGATCTGTTCTCTAGGATTTTTGTAGCAATATGTAATGTAGCCCAGTGATGTAACAGGATGTCTTGTTTTGAATGGGGCACCACAAGGTATTTGAACCAAAGAGCCAATGCCTTTAATCTCATATTTTCTAATCTCTGGACTGATGGTTTGAAAAGGATAACTCTAGGGAATTCTGTTTATGAATTGTATGAAATGCTGAGCTGTCAACTGTGGTCAAACCAGAAGCAAACTTGTTTTTTGCAAGTTTCTCCTTCAGTAAATGATTTAACCTGCAACCAAAGAATTTTTCTCTTGTGCTGCTGCATAGCCTGCAATGTCTAACTGCTGCTTCTACATCTTTCAGGACAAAAAGCTGGAAGAAGTGCGGAAGAACAAAGAGACGAAAGACGACGACGACGACAACTGAACTTGGGCCTTTTTGATGCAGGGTTTTAATGTCTCTAATGTTCTTCTTGGTCCCTATTTCTCAACTTAAGCCTTTCTCCAAAAAGGTTGGGCAGACATGGAAATAGTTTAATTGTCCTGCTTGGTCCAGGTTTACTACTGATGAGGTTATTTTGTGTACTGTACCATCAGCCTCCATCTGTGTGCTGTACCCTCAGCGTCCATCTGTGTCTTCTCATTGCTTCTGAGCCAACAAAGTAAGCAGAGTTTCTACCCTGAAGACACTGTCAGAGTAGAAAAGTGCTTGACTTAACTTTAGCGCCATGCAACATATTAGTCTGCTGTGTTTTTAGATTTTTCTAGTTGTGCTTCTGCTTGCTCTGCTGCTGTATTTACTGTTTGGAAGCTGAATGCCGAAGTTAGTTTAGTATGATTAAAACACACAACAGTTTCTACCAATTGTCAGAGGGGATCTGGTGCTCTGTGGCAATACAAAGTCTGATTTAATGATTTGGCCGCAATGCACTTTTGGGCAGATTTGTGGGTAATTGGTTGACTTGAGTGTATACTACAAAATAAAAGTCTGAGGGGAGAAAGTTATAATTTTGTGATGAATTTATGGAAGAAGGGTAGAGGGATTTTTGTTCAAAACATTTTGTCCTTTAACACAGCCGTTGATTACTCTTCACATTGGTCAGTTTGAGTTGGTGTCCACACCCATTGTTATGAAAGTATCATCACACAGTAGCAGTGCCTGCTTACTCATGGACTTTCTGCACTTGTCCAAATGAATCTTGGCATTTATAGTATTGTGCAGGTAATTTCCTACATGTTACCCTTAGACAAGTCCTGTACACAATTTTTTTGCTGTTTTTCAATCACATTTAAATGTATTTGTAAAATGTGTGCTCAAAGGCCTGCATTCAGTACTTGATCAATTGCAAAAAATTAAGTAACCTTGTGTTATAATCCTACAAGACCAAGATTGCCCAGAGTTTTGAGTTTAAGTGCACCATTTGAAGAGGATGTTTAATGAGTTTTACAGCTAGCCCAAGCCTGCGGTGATTCCTGAAATGGGTTTTCTTTAACCCTTTATGGTTCCAGAGTGAGTATTCTAGTGGACTCTAATGAATTGTTTGGCACACATTGGAGGACTTCTGTGAATGACACCTTTTCTTACACAAGCCTTTACAATTCACTTTACTGTTGTTTTGCTTTAATGGCAGTCGTGTGACACCACCATGAAAGTCAGCTTTCTCTGTTAACCTTCCCTAGAAAGAATATCAGTTACTACATTATACTCTAGAATTTTTGGTATTAATGTGATCTTGTAATCTATTTAAAATGCCACGTAGCTAGATTTTCAGTACTCACTAGCTATGATATTATTTTACAATTTTATCTCATTGCCCTGTTAACCACTGTCTCTGCTGCCAACACCCTTCAAATTGAATGCCTGGATTAGGTTGTCTTGACCTTAAATAAGCAAAATGTGAATTGAATGAAACTGTCAAGACTGATGGATTTAATCATTTCTATCTGATGTTGAATGTTTTATAAGTGAATTATTTGAATCAGGCCATAGCCAGTAAAAACAGCAGTATAAAATGTTAGTTTAGTAAAGTAGTTATAAGGGGAGGCATAGGTACACTCTAGCATCAGACTGTTTGACTGCACACTGTAAGGTAAATGGATACAACCAGTGGTTCCTAAACATTTTCTATAGGGCTCTCCCTTTGTACATTTTAAGGTGACCCCACCCCATTCCACCTCCTAACATATACCCCCCCACACACGACACTCTTTTGTAACCGCATACCCCCAACCTTGGAAACCATTGGGGTAGAATGAAGAATGTGTTCTGATGTTCTAATGATAAATTAAAGGACATGGATCCAAAATGTAAAAAAAAAAAAAAGTATCCACGAGTTCCAGTACATCCCTCTTCCCTCTTCCCTCTTCATTGAAACTGATTTTATTTTATGTTTAGTCACATGCTACGGTTGGGGTATAAATAGAGGCA
>JAACJT020000075.1:22168413-22217504 GCA_009936485.2 Gymnarchus niloticus | reverse complement strand
CACCCCATAAGAGGGGGGCACAGGGGAGAGAGAATATGCATGAGCAGAGCAGCGATTCAAGGCGGCAGAATAATGGGATATAAAAAAAAATGGTAATGGTACACCCAACAACGGTATTGTGTATGTAACTGTTTTATGTTTCATGCAGTTTTGAGTGCTGTGATAGTGGAACTTCTTACTGCTTTTGCAGTATTGGCAGAAACTGGAGGAACTCGCTATAAAAAGTACGAGGACATAGACAATGCGCCTGAGGAGAAAGCCAGGGGCATCACGATCAACGCCTCGCATGTGGAGTATGCCACCGCCAACAGACATTACGCCCATACCGACTGCCCTGGCCACGCTGACTATGTCAAGGTACCACCAGCAAGGGTGACGCAAAGCATTTGAGTCCGGGAGATTTTAGATTTTGCCTAAAATGTTGCTCTGCAAAGTCATGTGATCGTGTTGTGCACCATAATTAATTAGTACAGCCAGTCAGATTACTGAGTTTAGCTGTCGAACAGAAAATGCCTGCAAAACAAGCGTTGGGTCGGTCTTAGCGGACACTTCCCGCTACGGTAGCGTGATTGTCGGCGACCTCTCGACTCTGCTTTTGGTAGAACATGATCACCGGGACGGCGCAGCTGGACGGCTGCATTCTGGTGGTGGCTGCCACCGACGGACAGATGCCCCAGACGCGCGAGCACCTGCTGTTGGCACGGCAGATCGGCGTGGAGCACGTGGTGGTGTTTATCAACAAGGTGGACGCCGTGGAGGACAAGGAGATGGTGGAGCTGGTGGAGCTGGAGATCCGGGAGCTGTTGACGGAGTTTGGCTACGACGGCGAGAAGACGCCGGTCGTCACCGGCTCTGCTCTCTGCGCCTTGGAGGTGAGGTTCTGATGAGCCGCAGGATGACCACTTGTCAAAACTAGCTGGAAGAGAGCATGAGAGGACAGGCTATACGATCACTGTGAACCAAGGAGGTGATTTGGTTATGGGATGTAATGGGCTGGTATACTTTTAAGCTGGGGATACACTTCAAACGAAAAAGACATCGTTCAACTGACATTCAGTGCACCGTGGACAGAAAACGCGGTTTTCACCAAGGTCGATTACCGCATCTATAAGCGGGCAGTCAGAACTTGGGTGTACCCAGTTTGTTTTGACAGAGACCGCCCCCCCTCTACCATTGGTTAAAACATGTTATGTAGCTGGAGGCGTAACTCGAACAGAGATTTGCGTCCAGGATGAAGGAACAACTTGAAAGAAAGCGAGCCGACCTCGTTCGTGGATAATCACACCGTCGTGACAGGTCCTGGAGTGACTTCACAGTTTACCGGAAATTCATTTTTCTTCTTTTTATTGCTGCCAGATGTGTTTATATTTTTCTGTCTGTCCTCTCAGAACAAAGACCCTGAAATGGGAGCCAATGCTATTTTGAAGCTCCTGGAGGTAGTGGATGGTTACGTTCCCCTGCCTAAGAGAGAACTGGACAAGCCCTTCCTGATGCCCATCGACTCCGTCTACTCCATCCCCGGTATGTGTCCTGCTCCGAACTACAGATGTCTCCGCCGCGCTCCACTGGGCCGAGCCGTACTGAATCCTCCTTTTCTTTTGATAAGGGAGGGGGACGGTGGTGACAGGTACACTGGAGAGGGGGGTGATCAAGAAGGGTGACGAGTGTGAGTTTGTGGGACATAATCGCAACTTCAAGTCTGTTGTGACAGGTAAAAATAATTGTTTAATCATCACCTTTTATATGATAGATTGTCATCTAACATGTACAAAAAATTGCAAAGATAATCTAATTTAAATGTAGCAAACATAAGTGTATTTTAATCTGTTGCGTGATCGGCAGAAGGAAGGCCAGTGAAAGGTTGTCAGATTGATTTAAATTTTCACTCATCCTCCATTTATGAAGCAGTTTATGCTTCAGGAATCTACTGTAGACTTTATATCAGTAGGGTGCATATGACAATACACAAGAATGAGTTTGACGTAGGATTTTGTGTTCTTTGCTGTAAGTGAACTTGAGTGAATGAGCGTGACTTCAGCCTGGCTGCCCAGAGTGCCCACGTGCTCTCTGCTTGTTGCAGGCATCGAGATGTTCCACCAGTCCCTAGATCAGGCCGAAGCAGGAGACAACTTGGGGGCTTTGGTCAGAGGACTGAAAAGAGATGACGTGAGAAGGGGCATGGTTTTGAGCAAGCCAGGCTCCATAAAACCACACCAGAAAGTCAAGGCCCAGGTCTGCATCGCTGACGCGCAGCTTAACGTGTGCTGTGTATGTCATGTGACACTAATCACCTGTGTGTTTCTCAGGTGTACATCCTTAGTAAGGAGGAGGGTGGAAGACACAAACCCTTTATGGAAAACTTCATGCCTGTGATGTTTTCTCTCACCTGGGATATGGCGTGTAGGGTAACCATTCCCGGTGACAAGGTATCTCCATGATTCCATCTCCTCTTCTGTCTGTTTGCAGACTTCCCAATGATTCTGCCGTATCTTTAGGAACAATGTAATTTCAGAATCCTTTTTTTTTTTGCAGGAGATGGTCATGCCCGGGGAGGATGCCCCTCTCATCCTCACTCTCCGACAGCCAATGGTCTTGGAAAAGGGTCAGAGATTCACTCTGAGAGACGGAAACAAGACCATCGGAACTGGGCTGGTCACCGAAATACTGACCCTCACCGAAGAGGACCAGATTAACTGGGGCTAAGGAGGCCTTGAAAAAAGGATGCTTTAAATGGACTGGTGGCGTATTTCTCGTCTTACAGCTTACAAGATCTTGGTTGTCATATCGGTTACGATATATTTGCAAGCCTGGCTTTTCAAATTTGCAAGCAAAAATAAATTTGTTGTCCTTTCAGGCAGTTTCTTGACTTATCCAGGATGTCCAATTGCGTTATTACACCTTCTTACTCCTAAGCTCAGTGACATCGTTCAGCTATGCTGCACATTTTTGTAAATGCAAATTTGTTGCATTCCAGTTTTGGGAATCTTGTACTGCTGTTACTCATTAAAATATGATTTCATATTAATTTGGCTTCCAATTCTCATCAGCACCACAGGGGCAACCAAAATTGTAACGTTGTTTCAACGTTGCTGCATTTATTTTCCGAGTTAACATTTGCATCTTTCAAATCCGTTGAAACGATGAGAGACAGCTGATGAAACGAGAATGCAATTTGGTGAGCTGATCCACATTTCCTTCGCCTGTCTGACTGGTTACTGTAAATCCTTCATCCCCAGATCGGTCATCTGTATCTATTCTGAGTTAAACTTGTCTTTGTACTTTGTGATGTAAATGTTTCCAAAATGAAATTCCTGGCTACAAATATATCTGCTCTTACTATACGTAGTAAGAGGCTGGTTTATTGGGTACGTGTATGGGCCAAATGTAAATGGTGGAACTGCTTGAATTCTGGCTAATGTGTTATGTAGAATGGAGAAAGGGAAAAAATTGTGAAAAGGCATAAACTTTATTTCTCCTTGGAAAGTGTGTTTGGTTTTCGTGCTGCTTTCTCTGGTTAGTGAAAGTCTCATTAGATGTAGTGATGGGTAGGTATCACCTCATTGGTTTATAGGCTGTTGTTCCTCATGAGGGTCACTAATATTCCATGTAGTATTAGCTGAAATTTTGTTTTTCTACATTTTCACTCAATACAGAATTCACATTTAATTCCCATTTCAGTTTGAGATGTCCATAAAAGCACAAAGATTGAGGAGTTTATCCAGCTCCTTGTTTTGATCTATGGGCAGCGGCCTTGAGAGATGAAACTCACTTGGAGGGACACATCTTGAAATTGACCAGTAGGTGGCACTATATGGCAAGAAGAAACAATAAGCGTAACCCAGACATATAACCCATTCATGATTACACAAGCCAATTCACATATTTCCTTGCCATATGTTACAGCCCAGAACAAACCCAGGTCCCATCTGCTGGATGTCCTCTGACATTGGCTGATACCTTATGAATTAGTAATATTTAACTACCAGTAGAGTGTGGGGCCCAATGTAACCTTAAACTATAGGAAAAATAATGTCATGTATCTGTAGATTATCTGAGATCCTAATTATTTCTGAGAGTCCAGTGGCAACATTTGATATATCCAAACACATCCAGTGGTAGAGAGGAAATAAGAACTGTCACGAAAGAAACGGGCATCTGGGCAACTGAGGAAAGAAAAAGATTAGAGAAGGCAGACCTCAGCTTTCATACTATTTTGTACGTTGTGGTGACTAAACTACATTCATCAGTGCTATCTGGGAGTGGCAAGTTAACTTGACGGGAGGTTCTTGTAGTCAACCTGGAAGCGAGCCAGGCATGCTGGCTTAGTGAGCTATGATGCAGAGAAGAGACCTTCACCTGGCTCCAGGTTCGAGGAATGAAAGGGAGGGCCAAGGTGGACCACCTGACTCCATTGCCCCGCCCCCACCTTAGTTTGGGAACTTGCATTAGCCTAAGATGAAACTAAATCATCATAATGATTAATTGTGAATGTGCTTCATGAAGTACTGGCTGAATCGGATGCTTCTTGACCTTCGAAAAGAAAAGAATTATGAAGGTTAGCTTTCATACTTTTGGTAGATATCTGCATTGAGGTATAAAAAGCCTTTAGCTGAACACTCTGCTCTGGGTGGACCTTTGATACGTCTCAAACATAGATATTTGGCAGCATCCTTATTTTTTAACATTTGAGACTAGGCATTGCGTCAGACTTCAGTGAATTCGATCTAATCCTATTGCTTCCATTAGGCCAAAACTGATGCAATATTATAGATAAGGTCTTTTCTTTTGATCTGTTTATAAGATGGTGGGACATTCTGAGCATAATGGTGTGGGGATGGGAGAAAGGAACAGGGATTATTTTAGTGGAGCAGTAATGGCCCCAACCCTGAATAGGATTAAGTGGTTTGGAAAACGGATGAATGGAGTTTATCAAAACATGGGAAGGAATGGAAAAAGGGCTGCTTCAGCTTCAGTACAAGAGAAAGAAACCTGAATCGTGTCTGTAGAAATGTTTCTGTAGGTTGTGGGATCAGGCATTGTGGTCTGGATCTGTGGCCTGTACCTGACAGGAAAAAAAAGCCAATTTTATTATTAGTAGTAGTATAAAGGCACAGGGGATGTGAATGATTTTAACTAGTCTTTTAGTCACCTTTTTGATTTGACTTTGGTCAAGCAAATTTCATCGTAAATGTGCATCTGCAACCCCTGTGAAGCCCATCATCATTTACATTGTCTAAAAATAAGCAGATGTATTAATTGTGTCATCTTAAATCATTTAAGCTTCACGTGTCATCTTGTAATAGTAGAATTAGTCAGGAAACAATTAAAAGTAGTTCTCCTACAGAGAATGGTTTTACGTATGAGGCTCCATGGTGTAATGGTTAGCATGCTGGGCTCTAAATCCAGCAATTCAGATCTTGGTGAGACCTTTAGTTTCTTGTGGAGTTTTCCCCAGGGATTTAAAAAAAACAGCAAACACTTCAGTGGTGAGGAAGCTAAAATTTGCTCTGGGCTTTGAGTCAACTGACCTGCAGCACCCCAACTGTTTTGAGACTGCAGCCGCCTTCAGTTGTCAAAGACTCATCCAGTTACCAGTCTAAATATAGACTGCATGTTTCTATTCTCTCTTTCCATTGGTTACATTCTTTAAATTCATAAGGCATGGCAGCTTCTTCATGTGTCTTTACACAGATAAGCATTTATTTATGCACTTTTTATAGGCACAGTGAGTAGTTTATCAGCAAATAAGATTTTCGGTCATATTTTATAACATTACACCTGCTGTGCTTTCTGTTTCATAAATGGAATTGTTATGCATTATGAACATGATTATATGTCTTATCAGCACTATTGTGAAATAAATCTGTGTCAGATTTTCATTATCAGCTGTCAGATTTTATTTCCTCTCTTCCTGCAGTAATATTCTTCTCTGTCTTTCCTCTGTCTTTTCCCTGACCACTCTCTCTCTCTCTTTTTTGCATCCTTGGCTCTGTTACTGAAGATAACCTCAGTCCTTCTCTCAGCTACATGTTTACATCAGTGTCCACCTGATTCTTGTGTCTCTACAAAACCACATTAAGCTCATGGTAAATTTTTTCATTACATGGAGTTTGTGTGAAGAGGGTCTCTGACAAAATATAAGGTGTGACTAATGGATTTCCCCCTTGTGTCATTAATTACAAGTAATTAAACAATTAGTTTAACCCAGTACGGGGTCAAGGAGCAGTCCAGAGTCTATCCCTAGTTAACGTAAGTCACATGTAACAGGAACATTATGGATGTAATACCAATCAATCACAGAACGTGTGCTCACTTACATAATCAGGTATTTTAGACAATTCAGGGCTAGCAGTTTGGCTTTGGACTGCAGGAGTAAACCAGAGTACACACTGGAAAGAGACACAGCACGGGGAGAGCATGCAAACTACATGCAACACAGAGGGCAGGATTCAAATCCCCATTCCAGTACTGGTGTGTGTGTGTGTGTGTGTGTGTCAGTAACTTTGCCTTTTCTCACTCACTTTCTCCTGCTGCTAAATCTCTCCATTTCCTTTTGTGTAACCTCCTATAAAAATAACCAAGGACAACCCCTGCTATTAATAGCATGTGCTTTCTCCTGGGACCGGAGGGGCAATCCCTTACTTGGATCTATACAAAAAAATCTATACAGTGCCATCCGTTATAAATATGAATTTTCCAGCAAGATTTTATTTTCTCCCTCTCTCCTCTTGTGCTTTAACATCAATTAAGTGATGTTAACTTTAAAAAAAAATCACAATAGATCACATTCAAAACTGTATTGAGTGTGTTTATAATATAATATAAGCTGCATCGCATCTAAATAAAATTCTTCTCATTCTTCCCTAACGTGCAGGAAACGTGGCTTGATTTTCAGTGTGTGTATTCCTTCACGTAGTTAAATGCACACATTAGTTCACTGTGGTCTGATTTATTGATACCACTTATCTGCAGAATGATTCAAAGGTCTCTGGGGCATTTTTAAATGTTTTGCTGTTCGAGTCTGCTGTGGAGTGTGGAGCTGAGGATGAGTTAAACCTACATACCAGCCTTGGTTCTTGGAGGAGGGAGTAAGGCTGACGGAAACAACTGGCAAATCCAATGTGTTGAGGATCAGAGAACGTAGTGCCTTACTCTCCCCGCACCTGTCTGACACGCCAATCGGAGCACACAGCAAAATCCCAGGTTAGGTCAATTTTTAACAGCCTGACTTGTAAACAAAAAGCCTTGGGTTGATTTTCACATTTATACAGATTAGACAGATTTTATACATCAATGGTAATCAAAAAATTTCCACAAAATTAAATTAAGTTCTACATCCTTGTGAATGAATCTAACATTTGCTTTCTCTGTACATGTTAAAAGGTCTACGGAACACATAATATTATCTTTCACGAAATATGGCAAAATGCTTGAACTGGCTTTGGATGACTCCTCCTACGGTAAGCCGTCTTTCCTGCTCCACCGTCTCTGTTTTGATCTGGTGTCCACCTCTCCGTCTTGGTGTCTCGTTCCCTTTTTCATTCATCTTTCCCCCTGTCATCGGTGCCTCTCGCCCAAGCTGTTCTGTCCGTCATGTTGCGTTCCCTACACACACCTAATAAGGTGAGACCGCTTTGGACCGGAAGCGAGAGAAACAGTACACACATACAAGGCCATATATAAAATAGAAAATGGTAGGCAATGTGACAAAAAGCAGAACTGTTCATAGTATTTTAATCGACTTAAGAATAGCTAAGGCTTAAGTTATTAAGAATAATTTCCATATTAAACTATACTTTCTAAATTTCACATTTGTTTTAATTACCTTTTTGACTATGTATACTTAGTAACCATAATGTTAAATTCTTACTTTTCTGTGACAATAAGCAGAACGATATTGTGCACTATTGAATAATAATAATAATAATAATAATAATAATAATGATTATGCCATTTCATTGAAGTACATGAAGAATAATGAGCAGTTTTGGTGGTGTTTCTTTATGATTGATGAAATATCAATAATGTGAAATCGCAACACTGACCCCTTTCTGACAGTCCATTAATGTTAACGTATTATAATGATTATAATTTCGTCTTCAGACTCCTCAACAATCAGAAGTGTATTTAACAACCGATGCAACACATACGCTGTAAGGCGGACACACAACAATCATGTCTACTTTGTAATTCTGTAAATTTTGTAGGGACCAATATAGTCGGCTCTGTGGAGTCTCCTAATCTTGAGACAAACAGAAAAAATACAGCTAGTGAGGAAGTAAAAGGCCAGAATTTAATGTAGGGTAGGTGAAAATGTAAAGAAAACACAGAGTGAAACTCCAAGCCACATGATGCTAAAGGTAAAAGTCACTTTCCCAAAATGAGAAGAATCTGAGAACGCCTGAGAGTGATGACAGTGACTTTCTCAGGTCCGTGTACACCGTGTATAGTGACCTGCAGTGACCTATAGTGAACTTAAAACAAACCTGTAATAATATTAATGTCTGTATACTTTATTTAAACTATCAAAGCGTCCACTAATAAAATACTTCCAAGGCCCCCATTTTTCGGTTTATATCAATGCAGAATATATTTTTTTCTCTGTTATGAAAGGCATTCGATTTTTAAGCAGAAGTTGGCTTCAAAGAAAATGCCGGTCAGGCGATTCTCAATACCTCAGTCTTGTATTATGCTGCAACTGCTGATGCTCAGAAGCTAGATGGAAATTTCGGATCCATTAGACGTTCATATGGTGACAGCACATCAGACCCGATTTTCGTTTATTTAGGAATACCACTGTTCAAAAAAAGCAGAGAAGAATTCAGCTGATCTACGAAATAGAAGTGATGAAACAAAGGGACAATTTCCCTGACGGAGACGTAGAAATGATATCTATATTCTCATGCATCTTGTGTTTTTTTAGCTGTAACACATTTCATGATTTACTCATGATTGGCGCGAATGCAACATTGTAGCCATGCCTTTATTTTTCAAGCAGGAAAGCCCGATTTATTTCAATCATGTTGCTTAAATTGTGGTAATAATTGGAGTGGAAGAGGAGTACATTGCAAGATGATGTCTGTGTAAGTTACAAAGCCTCAGAACTTCGTACAATATCTTCAGCACATAATGATAAGTAAGGCATTTGCGTCAAATGAGAGAAGCGATCCGCAGAGACAGCCCTAAGCCCAGTGCGGACGGCAGTTTAATATAGCTGCTCCCATGTCGTTCGTAGTGCAGTTGGCACATGTGAAACGTGAACCTGCTTGTGAGGCTAATGCTATAAGCCAAAGCAGTTGGTCCGTAGGTCGCTAGTTACAGTGGAATTGAAGGATTTTCCCGCAGCGTGTTGCCATAAAGCTGTGCGTTTTGTAAGATGTTCGGTGTGCACCTCATCCCGGTGTGATGCCTATGCCATACTTTAATCACACACCCATGGCTGAGTTTGTTGCATCACCCCGTTGCCATGACTGTCGGTCAATGGGAATGACTCTCAGCTTCGAGTCAGCTGAACTTTACGGGTGTTGAGCAACTTGGCAGCTGGAGTGGCCTGTCGGTGGACACTGTATCCACAGGGTCACTGAGGGAGGTTATTACATATTTAGTAGCTGGACAGCTAAGCAGGCTGGACTGTACGGTACCTTAATGGCGAATCAAATGGTGAATGAGCGGTACGACAAGGGGGAAACTCTATCCTTCTGAGATATTGAATTAAATGTCATTGAGCGGTTCTGAGGAAGACGGGGGCATACATATTTCCTGGCACTCCCGAAGGTCAAAGGTCAGCCTCGAGGACAACAGCTGAGAGAAGGACTTGGAAAACAAGTACCCAAAGGAAGATATAAAAGTAAGAATAGTAAGAAAGAAAAGATAGGAGACAGCACAGTGGCTGGATGTCAATTACAAGCCTTAGCCATGACATTCACAGCGTGACTACACAGACCTGGTGGGCCAAATTCTCTTCATAACGCTGAACAGGTCATAGCATCCTACCTCCACCCCAATACCACCTCTATGTCCCTGTTTACGTTGGTACCATGGTGGAAACTACAGAACGAACTTTGACATATGGGTTCTACCACAACAATTAAAATATGATTCACAGAAATGTATTAAGATAATAGTCTTCAAGATTCTAAGTGACAGACGGTGAGAAGGGTTAAGGTGAGGACCGAGGCTAGCCAAGTAAACGCGGGGCAGAAATAAAGGGGATACCGCCGAGGGGATGCCAGTCTATCGACGGGTACACACTACAGGCAGTTTAGAAATGACGACTCACCAGACTGAGGAATGTTTTAAACTGTGGGAGTGCCTGGTGGAAACACACACAAGACAGGTGTAAATGGAAGGTGATTCCCACACGGCCATTATGCCACACAGCTGTCCTTTGTGTGAGCTGTAAACGCAGTCATGAGCCCCCTCAAAGTCCTCCATCATGTCAATGGATGTGAGCGGCTTCCACAAACAAGCCCCATAGTGATCCCTGTCACTAACTGGCCACTTAGTCGCCTGGGATCGAGACTAGAAAGTCAGATCAGACCACAGCTGCGTTGCGATTTCCTCAAGTGTTAAACAAGGTGTTTTCACCCAAGAACTGCTGCTGACTGGGTGGTTTTTGATGATTTTCACTGTATAGCCATTCACTCTCCAAAGAACTTTATTTCATACAGGGTCATGGGGGGGGGGGGCTGGGGTCTATCCCAGGCAGCCACACAAGACAGGGGACACCCTGGACAGGGTGCCAACGCTTCAAAGGGCACAGTCACACGTACTACAGGCATTTCTAAATTGCTTAATCTACATATCTTTGGACTGTGGGAGACAGCCAGGGTATCCAGAGGAACCCCACGAAGCATGGGGAGAACATGCGAACTCCACATACACAGAGAGCAAGTGGTATTTAAACCCCCCAATCCTGGAGGTGCGAGGCAACAGTGTTAACCACTGAGCCGTCAGTCGATTTCGCCAGTGACCCTGTCGTGTATGAAAACCCCTGGAAGGTGGCTTTTCCCAACATTCTGGAATCCCTAGCATCAACATTCCCACCACATTCAAAATCACTTGGATAAAGTTCAGTCAAATTGTACCTTGACCTTGACCTTGTTTGTTAGCTGTAGGTTTTCATTCGCACCGTAATTTACTCTCTACACGAGGAGGTTATCTTAACCAACAGATGTATACAATAAATTGACCACTGATTGTCTTGTCTTCAGCACAGGCTTTTAAGACATTTTCAAAAGTCTTCAGGGGAACATTAATTAATATTCTGAATTAAATTGCCTTGTAATTGAATTTGTTATCCTGAGAGTGGGCTCTGTTGTTTTACATTGGTGTTTGACCAAATGTTTATGCTAATCTATTCCTGAACATAACTCCTTGGCCCTGATTGACTTAGTTAGTTAACGCATCCCTTTTGGCCAGAATTCTGTGTGTGCGTGGCTTGAACCCGGCCTGGTTTAGATCACCTCTCGATTATCGTGTGTAAGGTCTCCAATCCTCAGCCCAAATTGGCTACATCTCATGATTATTCATAAAAAAATATGATGATTGAGCAGTTCCTGTCACGTCCCACCCTAGCTTCAAGAAATTGTAACGTCGAGAGGTGACTAATTGACTGGTTAATAAGCTATGAATTCACACATTGAGTATATTCTCTGAGAAAATGAACAGCCACACTGAAGTTGAATTAAAGGCCAAAGCTGACAGGTACACTAAAGCTTTCTGCTGCCACAGCTGCCGATGTTACTATCAGAGAACACACACAAACAAACACACAGAGGACACATGTAACTGAATCGTGCTCGCTAATATGCCCTTCTGTACACACTTTGAGGGTACTATGTGATGTAATAACCAAACTGGGAGCTGTGATCACTTATGAAGCAGCCGTCGCAGCCATGATATTACCGACCTCCCCTGGGAAGCACAGTGTACTCCAGAATGGCTACTTTGGCGACCATTCTCGCTCACTATGCCCCTCTCATTCCCACCCCCTCGGCTGAGGTTCAGGAGTCTGAAAGGGGGGCTTTAGGGACCCACTCGCTCACATACCAGCCTTTCTCCCCCACCCTGTTGCCCCTTCTTTCTTTTAAGCTCTCCCTGCATCTTGTGAAGGCTCCTGTCAAATGAATGGTTGACTATGATGACCTTTTCTTATCTAACCTCATCTCTTGCTCTTTAGAACCTCTTCTTCTCTTTATCTTGCAGCTCATTGCTGTTTTACTCTAATAATTTAATGATAGTGATTGCTTCCTTGGGGAGGCACAGTCACGCAGTGGGAAGCACTGTTGGTCTACACTGCCACGGTGGGGATTTGACGCATGCCTCTGCTTGGTGTGAGTGGAGTTCACATGTTCTCCTAGGTCGTGAGGATTTCCTCAGGGATCTCCTCCGTTCTCACTCTTCCCTTCTACTGCATAAATCATTTGAGCCATCAATCAACGCCTACCCATTGCTCAGTCCATCCACCTCGATCCCTGTTCCCGCCTACCCCATTCTCCTGACCATGCATGTTCCAAAAACAGACTGCCTTTTCAATTTACTGCAACCCCCTCAACAGTTGTTGCTGAGTTCCACCATCTCATTCCACTATTCTGTGGTAAAACTCCGCCTCTGGGCCCATGTGGAACACTCTTGACCAATCAGGGTGGCTCTGACTCTGTGTCTTCACCAAAGTGATTCTTTGAGGGCGTATAAAACTCAAACTAAGCGATTGTCATTTTGCACTTTCTGTCCAGTACGTGACTTCTGCAAGGAGGTGAGGGCAGATTAGTGAGAGAGGAAGAGAGGAAGACAAGGGCCTTTCTTATGTCCCAGGCCCACACTTTTGACAAAAAGTGTGGTGGGCAGAAGTTGGAGACAACGCAAATAAAGCTTGGATAGATTTAGACGTTACTCTTTTCATTGAAGCCCTGTCCCCAGTCTGCTTCGAAAGATGGAAAACGCTCATACAAAGAGTCCAACTGAATGTCTGGCGTATTTCGGGGTGAATGAAGCCTCGGGCCTAACTCCTGACCAGTTCAAGAAGAACTTGGCCAAATATGGCTACAATGGTGAGAGATGGGATGGAATCGAATGGGGAAAGAAATCTGAATGGGAATGAAGAGGGACTGGTGTCAATTAGAGTGGATGCACAGTGGAAGGTGTCAGAAAGATGAATGAATCTATGGGTAGTAAGATTAAAAAGAAAGAGGAGTATATCTTTTAGGTATTATTTACCAGACTTGGAAGAGAGATAAAACCTGTAGAATACTAAAATGTACACAATGTATTTTTATTTCCCTTTGACCAGTTGTCTTCTTGGTATATTTTTTAAAGGATATTGGATGTGTCTAGCAGTACAGTTCATCTGCATAGCACAATAGCAGTCATATATTTATGGCCAGTAACTGACAGTGATGGATGCTGGGGCAGTCATTTGGTCACCATTTATGATGTGTTTTGTGGGTTTACAGTTTCTGGCTACGACCAGCTTGTGTGTTGTAACTGGAAGTGGAAAGGTTCTGGTGGAACAATGCTGAAGGGAACTGAATAGCATGGAGAAATAAGACAGCTGGAAGGATAGAAAGGCTAATGCAAGGGAGAGGAAGGGCAAGGGAAACGTTCTCCTTATCGACAGTGAAGTCTGAGAAACAGGAAATCTTATATAAGCAGTATAAGCACATTTCCTAGCTCCTATTCCGGGGGCAGCTTAAGAGGTCATGTGAAGTTTACTCAATGGATGTAACACTGTGTGCCACTCAAACATAAGATCTGGAAGTGAGTTTGCCTGAAAATACCTTTGTGATTCTCGCCATATGTGGAAATTTTGATTGCATGATTGCACAATGCCTGAAATATATTTCAAAGTGGAATTTTAACTGATTAGGTATGTGCATTAGTGTTATTTGAATTGTGAAAGAATCATGGACGATTTTACTAGATCAAATTACACACGATACTAGAGAAACCGATGCATTGCATACCTGTATTTTCATGCAGATTTAATTATCTGTTTGGGAAATATACTCCCAGATGTTCATTGTGTAGTATTGCTAGTATTTTAGTGTGTTTTACCGCAATGTTACCTTTTGCTTCACCCTATTTGGGGTTGATAGGTTCTGATTGAAAGACTGCAGTGTTAAAGAATTATTGAGCCATTGAGTGACTGAGTTGTACTAATGTTTTATAACTCTTTTCTCTTTTTCATCGAATTAAATCCATTTGCAGAGCTACCAGCTGAGGAGGGTAAGATGCTTTTTTTTTTAATATCTATTAGATGTAAATATATTCCCTATTCTTGTTTTCTTTCCATTTTTTATGCCTTTGCTCTTTGTTGTTTTAGATGAATCCACAATGTGCCGATCGGAATGCTTACATTTTTGCTTTTGTAGTTTAATTGCATTATGCATCGTGTTTCGTTATTTAAGAAACTGGTCGTTTCACCAGCAGTGCTGTTTCGTTTGGTTCATCAGGTTTCCATGAATAAATTTCGTGGGATGTAATAAACTGGGCTGTTTTAATTGGCCAACATTCCTGTCACAGGGAAAAGCATCTGGGAGCTGGTTATTGAGCAGTTTGAGGATTTGCTGGTCAGAATTCTGCTACTGGCTGCCTGCATCTCATTTGTGAGTAAACAAAACCATTTTTATGATTATTACTGCTATGATTTTTAACAGTGCAAGAACAGAGGCTTGTAACTTTATGTGAAAATTCCTGATACATTTTTCTCAAAAAACTGTACATTAGCATATTTTAATTCATTTCACACACCGACACCGAAATGCTTCCGCTGAGCTTTGGAAGCCCAATCTCGACAACTCAGGACCAGTTCCAGGATGACTAGTTGTTGAGCTGATAAAAGGATTTAAATCTTAGATTAGGGGTTACAGTTTTGGAGGTTTTGATAACTAAACTAATCTGAAACAAGCCCTGAGCTTTATTGCCTTTTATCTCTGTCCAAGGTCTGAGATTTTGGTCCAGCAGAAATTTTCATGTGCTTTCTGAGGCTTGCCCTTTCACACGTTGCCTGTGAAAACATCATTGGGACAACTGAATCCAAACAGTATGTCGTCAGAACTGGCACAACTCCTACGGGGACCCATCCAAGACTTGTTGGAGTTACACAAGATCCAGGCTACGTGAAGCCTCTGACATGCTTATTGATTTCAGAGTAAACAATGCCTTTGGCTGGGTATTCTTAGCAGAAATTTTATCCACGGACATGGGTTGCTTGAATGAGGAAGCAGGCATCTTAGAAGTATCTGGCTGTGAAAATGCTAGATCAAGGAAACCCAGGGTTACTTAACCGTTTGGATAGAATCTTTTTTCATGGAGATGTATTCCAAAAGAATTCAACAATTTAAAATGCCGTTGTACGCTATGTGTATCTGAAACAATGGTGTACAGTTCTTTGAATATAGAAGTAAACATTTCCTTATTTCTTACATCCTTATGTTTAAATTGCAGTTTAGAGAAGAGGACAGAAGGTGGAGAAGAGTAGATATTAATTCCTACCTTGACCCTTCTGTCCTGAAACAGCTGTCATTATGGCCTTAGAAGGACTGAATTGAGGAGAGAGCGAAAGAGAGAGGGTGAGAGGGGGAATGGGTTTATTTTAAGAAAGTCTCAAGCCAGGGAGAGAAACTGTATCCTTGGAGAAAGGTCAGGGATGGAGGGATTGAAGGTCTGCCAGCAAAGAAGGTAAAGCCCGTGACAAGAGCCGTGGAGTTAGAGATATAGACATGGTTAACCCTATACGTACCAGTAGCATTTGAACCGAAGTCACAGTTGCCAAACCAGAAGGTTATTGATAGCCAACATCACGCCCTTATTTTAAAGACATTTTGTCAATGGACTCTTGAAAAATCCAAAAATTGACACTTTTTAATAAAAGATGTGGAAAAAAGTAGAGCAGAGGACTAGAGAGGGTGGAAATGAAAATATACAATTATTCTTAATCTTCTGAGTATCTCTGAGAACGGCTCCTAAATGTGGTTATGATTTCACACACATGGGTGTGTCCGCTTATTTAGAGCCGATAGGATTTACAAATGGGATTAAGACTTGCTAGGTTGTATAGCCAGAAAATGTTCCTAGTTCTGTTAGACTAATAGGCAAAGCTTTGTTTCACTCGATCAGGTGCTGGCCTGGTTTGAGGAGGGTGAAGAGACCGTCACTGCATTCGTGGAACCCTTTGTTATCCTCCTCATCCTCATCGCCAATGCCGTGGTTGGGGTCTGGCAGGTCAGCATACCATCAGCATGCAGTAGTATGGAACAGGGGCAGAAAATCAGTTTAAGGGGTGAAGAAGCACTTTCTGCCCGGAATAATCTGTGGTGTGCGAGGCTATGAACATTTTTTTATTGAGCAGTTGTGGTTCACCCACAGATTATCTGGATTTGTGGTTAATCCACAGCAAATTCCTGCATGAAGGTAAAGTTCAATCACAGCATAATCATCTGGAAAGACAAGCAACGTAAACCAGTAACCAGAACATTCAGAAGCACATGACTCATACATAATTTTCCAGAAGACAGGCATTATATGATTTTAAGATAATTATAAGAGAAGGAATTTGTTTGGCTTTTTCTGTAGGAGCGAAATGCAGAAAGTGCCATTGAGGCTCTGAAGGAGTATGAACCAGAGATGGGGAAGGTGTACCGTGCTGACAGGAAGAGCGTTCAGAGGATCAAGGCCCGAGAAATCGTCCCTGGAGACATCGTTGAAGTGTCTGGTGAGGTCTTCCCTCATTCCACGACCTACCGTCTATCCCTCTTTCAAGATCGTCTGTGCAGATACATCTGAATTGTTCTTTAATTGCTGTCCTGAAAATCATCATAAATACGCTAAAAAGATGTTGCATAGCAGCTCTGGCTAGTCGTGCAAAGATAAGGTGAGTTATAGGTGTTGGAGGGGAGGTATTAACAGGCAATGACCTTGACACTGACTAGTGGAAAAAGAATCTGTTAGACAGAGTTGAAAGTGAAAGAAATGGAAATATTGAGATTACTTAGTAAGCTGGCTGAGAGAAGGAATGGAAACCTCTTTCATGTCAGTTTCTCCTTTGGACACGTGCTACCCATCAAATCTGTAAGATTTCCTCTGTCCCTCTCTCTGCTATCTCTAGACACTGCTCAGCAGAAATTGCTCTCAGGACAACCGCATTCGAATCAAACGATATAAATTATATTCTCATCTTCCCGAATTTAATTGGGTTTGCTTGATTTTATAATTTAAGTATTTCTGAGTGCCATGAAAAAATCCTATCGGTCTCATTTGAATGAAAAATTCACACACGTTTTGTCACAGTGCTATTTTTACCATTGCATGCTCTTATGCCATTTGAATAGCATGTCGCTTAGAGGTAATGGAATAACGGCTCTGCCTCTGCGTTTGACCCAGTTGGTGACAAAGTGCCTGCAGACATCAGAATCACGGCTATCCGCTCAACCACGCTCCGTGTTGATCAGTCCATTCTCACCGGTCAGTCAACCTCTACACCCCTCCCCACTGTCACATGTCCAACATCGTAACCTTTAAGAAATATTTTCTATATTAGAATATCCATCCATTTCAAAACAACGTACAGCTAATCATTGTATTGCTTTTAGTTTTGCTTTGCTTAGTACTTATGTAAACGAAACATTCAGCCAAGACAGTTCATATGCCCATGTGTCGTCTCTGTCAGTGTTGAGTGATCACGTTCCCTGTCTCTCTCCCTTAGGTGAGTCGGTCAGTGTGATCAAACACACTGATGTTGTGCCTGACATCAGAGCAGTAAACCAGGACAAGAAAAACATGCTTTTCTCAGTGAGTGTATCCCTGTTTTTTGATTAACTTCTCTTGATTTGCCCTGGCACCAGCCAGAGGAAGTTGGGTTTCTCCCTTGAGTTTGGTTCCTCCCAAGGTTTTCTTCCTCCTGAAGGAGTTTTTCCTTGCCGCTTATTCTCTGGGTAGCTTGGGCCCAGGGCTCTATAAAGCGCTTTGTTAAAAGCATTAAATAAATAAAATTGAATTGAATACTTGTACCTTTGATCTGCTTAACAACCTCTCATTTTCGCACTTTTTCTCTATATTTCATCTGCCTGTCCCTTCAGCTCTTTATCTTTCATTTGCAGTTTTCTGACCCTCCTCCATCTGACTTGCAGGGCACCAACATCGCGGCAGGAAAGGCGATAGGAGTGGCTGTGGCCACTGGCGTCTCCACTGAGATCGGCAAGATCCGCGACCAGATGGCCGCCACTGAGCAAGAGAAGACCCCCCTGCAGCAGAAGCTGGATGAGTTTGGCGAACAGCTATCCAAGGTCATCTCCCTCATCTGTGTGGCCGTGTGGATGATCAACATCGGCCACTTCAATGACCCTGTCCACGGAGGCTCCTGGATCCGCGGTGCTGTCTACTACTTCAAGATTGCCGTGGCCCTGGCTGTTGCTGCCATCCCTGAGGGTATGGCACTGTTTGGGACAGGGAGGGTGTCATTGGTCAACCAACCAACCAACCAGCCAACCAACTAACCAACCAGCCAATCTATCTATCTATCTATCTATCTATCTATCTATCTATCTGTCAGCCACTATCTATTGTCATCAGGCTTTGGATAAATAAATTCCTGTAAATGTACCATTCAAACATCACCTGTGAAACCATGTCATCAGAGTGAACATTTCCTGTTGGCCATCAACATCCATTTCCACGTGTTTGCGTGTGTCATTCTGAACACGGTGCTTGATCACCATGCACTACAGGTCTGCCAGCTGTCATCACCACCTGCTTGGCACTGGGCACCCGGCGCATGGCCAAGAAGAATGCCATTGTCAGGAGCCTGCCATCCGTGGAGACCCTGGGGTGTACTTCTGTCATCTGCTCCGATAAGACCGGCACCCTAACCACCAATCAGATGTGTGTGACTAAGGTGAGCGAGTACCCCAGCCCTGGATTGTGTTCAATGGTTTCACTTTATTCCCAGACATGTTTAAACAGCCACACGCAAATAAGTCACACAACTGCAGAGCAAAATGCTCACTGATTGTCTCTTTCCAGATGTTCATCATTGGTAAAGTAGAAGGTGACAATGTCGTCCTGGAAGATTTCAATATCTCTGGCTCCAAGTACACCCCCGAGGGAGAAGTGTGAGTGAGGCGTGCATCGGTCCGTTGAATAGAGACATTAAGGTTACCTTTGACTTTTTTTGTGCTATGGTCCCCTTACATGGAAACATGTACATTTTGGGCCCATAAGCCCAGGAAATTATTGACAGAATGAAGCTTTTGTTTCACAATCGTTTGACATTCTTACACTAAACTAAATTAAAACAGCAATGCTATTTTCTCTGACCAGCACTAAGGGAAGCGCCCCAGTGAAGTGTGGACAGTATGATGGCCTTGTGGAGCTGGCCACCATCTGTGCGCTGTGTAACGACTCCTCCCTGGACTATAATGAAGTGAGCTGGAAAAAAATTGCACTTTACAATTAAGCTTAGTTACATTTAATTGGCATCAGAACGCCCTTATTGACATCAAATCACTTCAGTACTTAGTGACACCTGTATGCTGTCGGTCCTGCCCAGCTCTACTATTTTACGTTGAAATTTAGCGGACTTTGTGCAAAGACACGTTATGTTAGTGAAACACCAACACAGCTAGGCATTCCCCTCTTGGAGCCTCTACTTTGTCAGGATATATCTAATCTTTCTGAGCATTGCTACCAGATTCTGCAGTAATCTCTCTTTTCTGAGGCTGGCAGTAAGATCAGTTATCAGGTGTCTGACATTTTAGTTGTGGAGTACAACATATTGCAGGACAGTTGTTAGAAGAACGACAGGACAGGCTTATTTAAATATATGTCCTTATTTCCCCTAATGTCATCCTTCCCTCTCCTTCTCACTCTCTCCCTTGCTTCACGTTACTTTTTGTTTTTAAATCCTTTCCCTTTCCTCACCCTGTATATTTTGTGCTTGCTTTTAATTTCTTCCATTAAATTGTAAACAGACTGTAGTTGGAGTGTACTCACAGAACCTCACAGCAGTGTGGAACCTCTCAAATGGTTTCCTCTGAATGATAAATACTGCATGTTCTCACAGATCACATGACAGTGGATTTCGACTATTGTATTGTTTACAGAACACATTATTATATAAAGTATTATTAATTAATAATATTACAATAAACATATTGCAATATTATCAGTACTAAATGTTATTATTAAAAATGACTATAGTAATGCAAATTAATAAATAAAATCCTACCCTCTAATATAAATTTATTGCCTTTTCATATTGAAGTTTAAGAATACTTAAGCTTATAACAAGTTCCCGTTTTTAACTGATTGCAGGCTGCTTTTATTTCTCTGACTTCTTGTTTTCCTTATCTTGTCCTACTTACTGCTGCTTTCCAAGTGTCTAAGTTCTCTCTAAGTTCCCTTCTGGACCTCTCACCCCCAGTCTAAGGGTATTTACGAGAAGGTGGGTGAGGCCACTGAGACTGCCCTCTGCTGTCTGGTGGAAAAGATGAACGTGTTCAACAGTGAAGTTCGTGGCCTGTCTAAGGTGGAGCGAGCCAATGCCTGCTGCTCTGTAAGTACCATGGGCTCTGGATCTCCTCTTGACATACTCCCAGAAGCACTGTTTACCACCTCACCTGAACATCTGACGAGTCCGATGCATGGAACCACGAAACAGAGCAATGGAGAAAGCATGCATGCACGTGTTAGCTTTGTGCTAATTGTTTCAGCATCCTATTCCAAATCTGCACCAAAGGTGATTAAGCAACTGATGAAGAAGGACTTCACCCTGGAGTTCTCCCGTGACAGGAAGTCCATGTCCGTCTATTGCTCTCCAGCCAAATCGTCCCGTGTTGGTGTGGGCAACAAGATGTTTGTTAAGGTTTGTATGTCTTCTCTTCACCTGTCACACTCTGCAAATGAAACATGTGATCCTCCTTTTGTGCAGGTGGACAAGAAAATGCATTTCTCAGTATTTCAAAAGTGCCGAACGTAGTTCAGTTAGCTGTCAACTGACTTTGGCACAGAACTGCATTTTGAGAAAAATGTTGCACAAAATAAATGACTGTTGAACCTGATATAATGGGAAGTTCATGTTGACGTTGACCAAGGTCCTGACTAATGACAGTGGTCCTCTCTGCCAACAGGGTGCGCCAGAAGGTGTGATTGACAGGTGTAGCTACGTTCGTGTTGGCACCACCCGTGTACCTTTGACCCCGCCCGTCAAGGAGAAGATCATGGCTGTCATCAAGGAGTGGGGTACCGGCAGGGACACCCTACGTTGCCTGGCCCTCGCCACCCGTGATAACCCTCTGAAAATCGATGAGATGAACCTGGAGGACTCTTCGAAATTCGCTGAATATGAGGTACGGGTATGGAGATGGAAGTGGAGGCAGATTTAGAAACACAGCATAGAAAATACAACTGGAGGGGTCTGCGCTCTGTAATAACACTGTAGGTTAAATATAACACGTCAAATCTGCTAGGGAAGCAGGGTGGAAGCTTTGAGGGTAGCAAAACGTACTGTATGCTGATTCTAAAAGAATGACACCAAGGAACATAATAATTACTCTATGACCTTGCTGCATCCATCTTTTAAAGGGGGGTCATCCCACCCATCTTTCAAAGGGAGGTCATCCCACCGATGACTTGTTCTCTCTCCCCTCAGACTGATTTGACTTTTGTCGGCTGTGTGGGCATGCTTGATCCCCCACGTAAGGAAGTCACTGGCTCCATCGAGCTGTGCAAAGCCGCAGGCATCCGCGTCATCATGATCACCGGTTAGTAGACCTCTGTCTGCCCATCTCTCCCCCATCTGCTTCTTTCGCTGTTTCTCTCCCTCGCATCAGGCTCTTCATCTACTCTCCTCCATTATTGTATGAGCGTCTGATGGGTCACTACTGTCCACTTGCCTTTCATGTTCCTCTGTGTCACTGCCATCGGTGCTAGGGACCTGCCTCCTTTCTCTCAGGTGACAACAAGGGAACAGCAGTGGCCATCTGCCGTCGCATTGGCATCTTCGGCGAGGATGAGGACGTCACTGGCCGTGCCTTCACTGGGCGTGAGTTTGACGACCTGCCCTCATATGAGCAGAGGGAGGCCGTCCGCATGGCCTGCTGCTTCGCCCGTGTGGAACCTGCTCACAAGAGCAAGATAGTGGAGTACCTCCAGAGCTTTGATGAAATTACTGCCATGGTGAGGGACAGGGCCGTCCCTTCTTGATTGGTCTGATTCCTGCTATCACCTCCCTCCTTCGTGGCATTGCTCATTAACTTCCCTCCTTGTTTCCTCCAGACTGGTGACGGTGTGAATGATGCCCCGGCTCTGAAGAAGGCTGAGATTGGCATTGCCATGGGATCCGGCACAGCCGTGGCCAAGTCTGCATCGGAGATGGTCCTGGCTGACGACAACTTTTCCTCCATTGTGGCTGCTGTTGAGGAGGGCCGAGCCATCTACAACAACATGAAGCAATTTATCCGCTACCTCATTTCCTCCAATGTGGGAGAGGTCGTATGGTGAGCACGCATCTACTTCAGTGTGGTAACACTATGCACCGTGCAGCCCGGTGGTGTCTACTGGATTATAACATCTGCTCCTCTCTCTGTGCCTCTCAGTATTTTCCTGACTGCAGCTCTTGGTCTTCCCGAGGCTCTGATCCCCGTACAACTGCTGTGGGTGAACCTGGTAACAGATGGTCTGCCTGCCACCGCCCTGGGTTTCAACCCCCCTGATCTGGACATCATGGGCAAGGCTCCCCGTTCCCCTAAGGAGCCCCTCATCTCTGGCTGGCTCTTCTTCAGATACCTGACCATTGGAGGTAAGTCCATGGAACCTTCCTCTCCAGACCGATGCAGCTTGCTGGAGTCTCCCATTCGAACCTGTCCCTCTGCCCATTCTCCAAGGCTATGTGGGTGCGGCTACTGTGGGGGCAGCTGCCTGGTGGTTCATGTATAGTGATGACGGTCCCAAGGTTTCTTTCTACCAGCTGGTGAGATATCTACCTTAACGTTCTTACATACGACTGTTGCTTTTCTTAAGAGTACAACTACACCTATAAGTGTACGAGAGAGAATGCGGTGCAAGCATTCGCTTTATAGCCCTGTCTTTCTTCCTTAGTCTCACTTCATGCAGTGCCATGATGAAAATGAAGACTTTGCTGGTGTTGAATGCGAAATATTTGAGGCAGCCCCACCGATGACCATGGCCCTGTCTGTCCTGGTCACCATCGAGATGTGTAATGCACTCAACAGGTAAGGCGTTGAGTCTTAATCTACTTAGGTTGTTAACAGAATAAATTCAGTCGCATATTAGCAGTGGTAAAAAAATGAATAACGTTCCCTCTGAGCAGGTGTTTTGTTAAGAATTCCATTTTCAATTGATAGTACAAATGAGATTTTGCCTTGTTGGGGCTGGGTGTCATGTGACTTGTCTCCTTCGAACCCTGTACTCTAGCTTGTCTGAGAATCAGTCTCTGCTACGCATGCCTCCCTGGAGTAATGGTTGGCTGCTGGGTGCCATGACTCTGTCCATGTCCCTTCACTTCCTGATCATCTACGTGGACCCTCTTCCCGTGAGTCCATGTCCATTTCGACCGTCTCCTTGCCTTTGGTCATCTCTTTGGTCAATCATGTGCTCTTCTGTTTATAAATAATATCCTGCCTACTCAATAAGGAAAGATACTCATTCATACAGTGTGCAGTCCAGGCATCTCGTCACGCTGTGTTGTCATGACGTCATATGATGTCTGCTGTCTCCATTGCTCTTCCCCAGCTGATCTTCAAGCTGACTCATTTAAATTTGGATCAGTGGATAGTGGTTCTGCAGCTGTCGTTCCCAGTCATCTTGCTGGACGAGGTTTTGAAGTTCATTGCCCGCAACTACCTGGAAGGTAAGGTATTTATATACAATAACTTTGCAGATATCATAGCAACCTAAGCTGAATCACTACTATAGCAAAAATATCAACAAAAAAATTTAGTGTTAGAGGTAAAGAATAACAACAACAAAAAATATACAAAAAAGAATATAGAGGCATGCAGACAGAATAACAATTTATTTTACATTACTTCTTAAGACTTATTCAATTCTTGTGTGGATGATTGGCAGCTAAACCTACTGGGAACGATCGGTTTATGTATTGTAAATTCTTTACTTCTCTAATGTCTGAAAACAATTTTGTTGTAAATGGCAGGCACTTAGGAAATTAAAAATCAAAAGTTTCATGTAATTAATCTGGCTCAAGATGTTCTCATTTAAAATTCACTTATTGGTCCTGTAACCTGTCTATTACACTCATTAATATTATGACATCATTTTTATGACATCATTTTGCTGCATTAGTAAATTTGATTTTGATCGTTAATACATTCCCCTACTTTTGCCCCCTTTTAAACTACTTTTAGAACCTTACCACTTTATTTTCTAATTCCCTGTTCATTCTTGTATACCCTGCTCTACCCTCGTTCACTCCATCTCTCCCATCTTCAGCCTCTTTTTTCCTTAATTCTCTCCCTCATTCCTCCTTCATTCACTCACTCACTCCATTTTATTCCCCTCCAGCCTAATCCTGTTTCCTTTCCTTCGTTCCCCTGTAACAAAGCAAGGTATCCCACAATCCTCTGCATCTGTCCTTGTTTGTACCCTGTGCGTCTGTAATATTACAGTTTGTCTCATGTTGTTTAGAGGTCAGCATGTATCTGGCCCGCTTTCACGGCAGCCAGACTGTGTGTCGAACAGCATGATTCAGTTTGAAATTGGGGTTCACTTTCCCTAGAATCAAAACTGATTATAAAGTCTTTGTGTTTATTTGTCAGAGTAATCATTTACATTGGCACATTCACTTCTGCATATAGCGCACTGTGAATGGTAATGTCTTAAAAATCAGTACGTAGGCAAAACTAATAGTATTACTAATGATAATAAAAACAGTGATATTACTACTAGCAGCAGTCACTTGATTTAACAAAGACAAACAATACTGTCAATATACTAGATTACTACTTCATTAGTAACCACATAAACATCACCTATTAACAGATGCTAACAATAACTAGCAACCAGAAATCTGTTATCCTATTTGATTCCTATCTCTGATCTGATCCTGCTGCAGAGAAAGATGAAAATCTAGTTGCAAAAATGTGGAAATGAAGAAACAGTGAGAATGGAGAAAGGCAAAAATCACTGGACGAATATGTCAACCAATCCAGGGTGCAAACGCTCTTCGATAGTGAAGAAAAATAAAAATTCTGAAAAAAATATGTAAGCATTACATACGCAGTTCTAATAAGGTTTTTATTCTTGAAATGAACAGAATTTTTTCATGTTCTTGTGGTTGTTTTATCAGAGCACTGCTCGTTCTTAAATCCTCATCTCTGTTGTGATGATTGTCATTGTATAGAGGCACGTCCACGTTCCACTCCAGTTCATTTAGGGTTGACGTCATTAAGGTCACACCTCCTGAAGAGGTACTGTTACGTTAGCTCTTTGTCTAGAACTGTGCTGGACAATGATAATTCTTATGATTAACAATATAGTAAGTTTATTTATACAGACATGTATGCAGCCGTGCGGGGCATTAAAATTATACTGACAATGGGACTAAATCTTGAGCAAATATAAAAATGCATAAACTAAGAATAGTAGAAGAATGATTTATAGAAACTGATTAAAATGAATGTAAGTGTACAGAATAAATCAAATAAAAAACTGTCAATGAAATCTTATTTAATATCATGAAATTGTACAGTACATGATTCATTTAGATGTGCAATCAAATGCACAGTGGGGAGGTTTCTTCAAAATCCTTTGCAAAACCCCAATGACCCAGATCATAGGTGGCACTACTGCTTGGCTTCCTGTTTTGCACATTCAGATTCCACCCCTGCCCACCAGCTTAGACCATGAATAGCAGATAACTGAATATCAGTATGTTACACAAGATGTTTCATGTACTTTTTTTTTTTTAGCAGTAACGTGACTGTCATTAAGAAAACGCCAGCAATTTAGAATTGCACTGAGATCAGTTTTTCATACAGCAGCAATACACCAAGTTACAGCTGCAAAATGAACACTAGCATAAATGGTAGATTTATATCTAGCTATTTCACAAAGTTTACAAATCTGTTGTATACTTCACAGATAGAAGATTCATTTCAAATAAGCAGAGAAGCTTAAGAATGAACTCCGAACAGGAAACTTAAGGAATGCTGCTCATTAACCGGAGGACAAAAAAAGTGAAAGATCATTTTGCATTCCCTCAAGTGCAAAAAGGTTTTTAAATGTGCAAAAATCAGTATGGCATCTGGTCCTTTGTTGCCGTAAGCTCAGCTCATATCGTGTTCCCCAACACTTTGGCGGAGGTAGTCCTCATAGAGCTGCTTCTATGAGAGACAGAAAAACACCATCATGATCCGAGTGCCTGAACACCACACACTGTAAGAGCGTCATAATGCATATTAAAAACAGGTACTCCACTGCTGTACTTCACGAATTAGGGACTTGAAGGCCCATACTTAAGGTCATGAATAAAAATGACCAGGCTTTACAGCCTACGAGTTTGGCTACCAAGGCTCAGTCTGACAATCTCAGAGGCAGAGGTGTCTGATGAGCCACACATTCAGTGGGAATGTTGGTGAATACTGAAAAACTGTGGCTAAGCTACTATCATGACAGGTATGCCAAAAGAACATCACTCAATCCGTGATAACCATGCAGTGCTACGAGATCTTGGGTGAGACTCGTTCAATACAAGTGTGAACAGGAAATCAGTGCAAATGAAGGAGGATACTCTAACCAGGAACAATAAAAAAAAAAAAAAAGAAATGGGGCAGCCGATGGTCTGGAGTTTGGATAAATTCATGGAGAAATGGTGTAGGTTGCAGGCTAATCCAGACTGAAGCTGTTCCTGCCACTGATAGCCACCCAACATCCCCATCAACAGAGTTTATTCTGTTAGCTGCCCAAGCTGCTTTAGGGAGAGTGCAACCAGGCACAGAAATCGTGAGCTTACTCATGGCACACTACCTTTTTATTTTTCACGACGTCATCAATGTACTCCAGCTTCTCCTGTAGATGCCTCTTCTGTCTACTAGTGAGCGTTGGTTGGGTGCTAAAGAGCAATGCGTGAGGTTAAAGAGATACTAAACACAAAACAGGGTGAAAACAGCACAACCCAACAGATTAGTGTACTTATGAAGGGCAAGGCTGACATTGGGTAGAAGTGATATAGCTAACAGGTTAAACTGTCAGAATGTTCCTGTACTGCTATCATTACTATTTTATTCATAATCTGCTGTAAACATGCAGAAAAACTACAGAAACCCTTAGAAGAACATCAGATTTCCCATCAAGTCTACAAATGCGCATTCCCTCTTGGGGGGGGGGGGGGGGGGGGGGCGCTCATTCTCCCCGGAAAGCAAGATACGCCAGGAGAAGTAGTATAAAGGAAAGCAGGAGAGGGCCAATGCAGCAGCAGAGCTGCTGCTGGACTGAGAAGGCGTCAAAAGCCGTCACCACAGGTAGCTGCAAATAAATAGGTTTTGAATAGCAGAAGCTGGACTTATGGACCTAGTCAAAACAGGACATTTTTAGAGGTCTAACTCGATTCCACTGAATACCTAACATGCCGAATCCTAAATGCAGTATGTGCAGTGATTACAAGCAGGACTTACCAGATACACGGTGAGCATTTCTGTACAACCCTTACCCAGGGTCAGCTCCACCGTCTCCCTTGACAGACTGCCCAGAACCACCAGCACCAGCAGTGACAGTGGTACACATAAGCCCATCATGCCAAGGAGACAGCCTTTACACTGGGCATGCCGATTCTCTAGACTGCACTTCCTGTAGGAGGACGAGACCACTGCAAGATTGACAGAGGTTTGCAGAACTCACTGAGTGGGTTAGACGATGACGACCGATCGGCAACTCCTTCATTGGCTTGCCAGACAATTCTGGAGTTGTTGAACTCAAGTTTTGTTGATTTAATCGCGACCATTTCTCCATCACAGGGTCACAGAAAAGACCACAACGCAGGGAATACCCAGAATGTAGTCATTCCAGGACAGGCGCGCGCACACACGCACGCGTCTGGGGTGTGTGTGGGAGGAAACCCATATACGTAATCAGAAGAAAGGCAAAAGTTCACACACGTGGAATGGGGATGGGATTCAAACCCTCTTACCATGGGGTGTGGAACAACACTACTGAGGCACTGGTTTGCTTTTCATTTTGTTCCAAGTGGTCAGAGCTTATCTACAAGTTGTATCAATGAGTCCATCACTACCTGTCAATGTTGAGTGCATTAGTGATGGCCTCAGTAATTAGCCTGCAGTCCTTCTCCAGCGAGTTGAGGGTATTCTGTACAGTCTGGTTAATCGTCTTCTCTATGGTCCGGCACACATCCTCGATTTGATTGGCACAGCGACTGGGCTGGACAGAGAAATGGAATTTTAAACCATTCAGGCAGGACAGGGTAACCAGCGCTCCCATTTTAGTCTGTTTTTTTGGATAAAAGTGGAATCAAATATTTAACGAATAGAGATTTTTGAATGAAGAACCACCTATGACCCAGATCGGCATTTTCCACACAGCTAGAGACTTCTAACATTCTGGTTATGGAGTTTCATATTTTAAACCCCCCCCCAAGTACTACTCTGCACAATGATGTTTGCAAGTTTGCGAAAAGGCCAAGGGTTTTATCCCACATATTACTTTATTGGGGTTTGGGATGTAAATCGTCGGCATGTCAAAGCCACACTTGTTGAGTCCCGGTCTCTTGCACAGCTCTTGAACAATCTGCATCATCACTCTCTGTGAAAGAACACACCGTTCAGTACGCCTTCGGAGTGAGAGACAGTTTCAAAGGATCCACAAAGCCCCCTCATGATCCTGTGGAGTATTTAGTTTACAATAGCCTAGAAATTTCTTTAAAGGACTGAAAACTGGAAAGACTTTATATCCTGTTACATGAAAACATCACGGGATGCCAGAGAGCAATCGGAGCAAATTGGTTGCTCTGGTTACCTGTCTATCTGACTCGCTGCCCGCCTCGTCTGCTTTGCTCAAGTAGAACCGCAACTTGTCACTGTGGCTGTCATTCAGCTTCTCCACAATATTCAGGGTACGCTTGCACAACGCTTGGCCCATTGGGTCAAAGAACACCAAAATAAGGTCGCACAGATTACCTGAGGGCAGAGAACACAAACACACAAGAAGCATGGAGAAGACTAATTCTAATAACAGTAGAAAATTTTAACCAAGACCATAGAAACACAAGTATGAAGTCTACATTAAAAAGACAAGCCAGCCATAGTTTCTGAACAAGAGTCAAAGAAAATCAGCAATGTGGAAAAATCCCACCCTCTGCAATTTTCACACCTAGCCAAAGAAGAGCCTGATCCACATCAAATGGATATTTCATGTCCCCATCCACCAGGCCAGGTGAGTCCACAAAGGTTAACAGACTGAACCGCTTCTGACGAGAGGTGCAGATCTCCGTGCTGAGGTACTCCGACACTCCTTAAAGAAACCAAAATTACGTTATGACACAATGAGGTCACCATCATAACATGAAATTTACACAAGATGCACCACCCCCCTGACCTTTGAATTCCTGCAGAGGTTTGAAGTGAGGGTAGAGGTGTAGAGTTGCATTCCCCTAAAAATAAATTTGAAATAATTAATGTAGAGTACACCAGAAATAAAAAGTACATTACACAGATCTATTGAACATCCCATTTCCAGATCAGGGAAAAATATAGTAAAAAAACAACATCCAACAGGAAGTAGTCCCCCCCCCATTTTAAAACACTACACAAGGAACTGAAATTTGTGTAATGAAGTTCTACACTTCTACAGCACACAGCCCCCTAGTTCCCCAGTACCACAAACTGATAAACAGACTATATTAACAACAAAGCTATCGGAAGGTTGCTGGTTCAGATCCAAGGGTTGCCAGAAGGACCACATCACCGAAGGGACCTGGAAGATAGGACACTAGAAATGTTCTGGAGTGCTGGATACATCTAAATGTCTAACCCTACACTCTGAACCCAAGCTTTGCTCAGACCGGTTTGTCTCTCATGGAGGATAAGATGAGATACGTCAAAGCTAAAATCTCAGGTCCTTGTACAAACAGCCAATACTGTTTCATTTCATGATTAGCATGGCATCTGCAAATGTATGCCCACCTCATGCATTTACATGACTTCATGCTATCATAGAGATAGAGTACCAATAGAAACATTACCTCTCCCAAATCTACTGAGATCATTATTCTTTCTATGGTACAGATAAATGCTATGGAAATGCAATCTACACTTAACTTACGGATTGGCCCTAGAGCCAGACACCTTGCATTAGACTGCAATGCGGATCACCGGCCTTTAAACAAAAACTGAAGGGTTAACAGGGCAGTCAGAGGTTAACTATTTTGGTGACAGAGATTGCCAAGTTGAGCTGATTTCACTGTTAGAGTGGCAGTCTCATGACAGTTCACCGTGAGAGACTCTCTCTTACGACCACTGGTGACAAAACTGAATCCTTGAGTTTCAATGGCCACTCCAGTCCGCAGGACGTGCTCTTCAACATACCTGAAAGAAAGAACTGAGTTAAAACAGCAAATGGTTTAGAGATATGAGCATCACAAATTAGCATTCAGACTACATATACACATTATTAGGTCTTGGCATTATGGAGATATTCCCCCATCTAATACAAAACGGAGAAGGCAGGATTTTTATGGCCAGGTATAACACACCGATGAGGCATGGTCGATTACTTTGTCTGAGGAAATCAACAAACGTCGGGCAAACATTTAAGAAAGCGTCATAATATCTAAGATTCGTATAGAGCTACCAGTTAATGAATGAACTCTTGCCAGCGGAGTGATTTCCCATTAGCATGACCGTGATTTTCTTTCGCGGAGGCAGAAGAGTCACTCCTACGGACTGTGCCAGAGAAATCAAACCTGAAACAGGAAAGACTACACGATAAAACAAGGACGTAAACCTTTACAGCTAAAAAACAAAGACATTTTAATACCGTACAATACCGAACCAGGTATAACTACGATACAACAAAAACTGCAATTCGAAAAAGCAAACGTATAAAATCAGTATTTTAACAAGTTTTAAGTCGGCCAAAACAAATCGACGCACCATTGTTAGTATCGGTGTACATCTGGTGACATTCCCGCAAGACACGCTCGTCGCAAGAAATCGAAATTAACTCCGCGTTCGCCGCACTTCGGTTTTTAATTTTACCCGACATATGGCTAGCGACCCAAAACAACGAAGAGTAACTGAAAGAACGACGACTACTACCGACGTTCACGCGGCGAGAGCAAAAAGCAGCTGCGACGCAAACAAAAACGCATGAGGCCCTCCCGACAACGATTAACGTTCGAATAATCGAATTGGCCCGCGCTTTATACCAACGGGCCCCTTGTGGCGTCGGTGGGACATGTAGTCATCCGCGTGTCTTTCGAAGCGTCCAAATGTTATTGTCGTGCACACACAACACTGTGGAATTCGTATTTGCACGCTGAATTCCTTAATTCACGCTACATGTCACATTAACGCTAAGTATGACAGCTGGCAATACAGAACACCACTGCAGACAAACACAATACATTTAAGTTTACGACAACTGATTATGTATAGATAAACTCGTTGCACTGTTTGGCAAATGGCAAAAACAGAACTTTGGTGCTGTCGAGAGAAACCAGTGGTTCCCAGGTTGACGTGGAGGCACCTGCACGGCGCCAAGGTAAATGTGTTGTACATAGTGTAAAAGGGTAGGCCTATACCTTATGTCCACGTTCATTGTGCAAGTGAATTATTCGCCATGAATGTATGTACCTGTTCTGGTTAACACCGTGAGTTAAGAGACTTTAATAAACATTCCTTTCCTTAAGCTCTGAGTCTTGCATCTTAGATGGCACACTCTTTTGCCACGGTACGCGTTCAGACGCCGCTCTGTTTCCATTTGCATGTGTGAGATCTGTATTCGTACTTGATTTTATTGAAAAGGTAAAGCATGTTTCTGGAGAAAAAAAGATTCTAAGGTGGCATATGATGTGTTTATATGGGCAAAGTACAAGATTAGTAGAAACAGCTGAGAACAAAGAAACATTACCTGATGGAAAGGATATAGTGGTTGTTGTCAAATTGCGTTCAAGAAAATTCAAATAATGATTCAAGGTTTTTTTTGTTTTTTTTTCTTTTTTACACATTTTAAGACTTGAATAATGAAACATCTATCCACGTGACCCTGCCAAGGACAAAGAGGGCCTGGAGCCTACCCTAGCCAGCACAGGACTACACCAGGTATGTTGATCAATGATATGAGAATGTGTCAAAGAAACACCATGGATTTACATATATGGCTGAGCAAAGATATAGGAAAGAAAACGGAACGAAGCTGACATTCTGTTTAGCTCTTACACATATTTATTGAACAACCAACTTCACTGGGTGTATATGAATGCATGCATAAGAAAGCACATATTGATTTTACACAAATAAGGAATGGATATGGGAGGAGTGGACTTGTGACAGTGAGTTTTAAATAACTGGATTAAGTAGGGTTAAACCTGGGTAACTAACCCTGACTGCCATAATCAGCAGTAAATGGCACTATAACTCTGAGGTACGAGTACACAAAACTCAGAAGCAAGCCTCAAGAAACTTCGGTAGGTCAGTAAACTCTCTTCGTAGTAAACCCCAAATGTGTTTAAAATGCACTGAGATATAAAACAGTTATCATGCATTTCTGAGTTTTCTAAATTATACATCCTTCCATTTTAAAAACCATTAATACTTAAATACCGGTACTAGTTCTACAAACTTTAAAACTCATTAAAAACAAACATTGTACTGGATAAATCTGAAATTTACTTCATTCTAACAGAGTTGATCTCCTTGGCTTCTGTAACAGTTGACTACAATGTTTCCTGTACTATCATTAATACAAGAACTTAAATGCTAAAATTTTTGTATAGGAATGCCATCCATGGATTCTCATAGCTCATTGCGAAACAATGGGCCCAAATCTGACACCCACTTCTGGTACTCCTCCTCAAATCTTTCATTCTGTGCTACAGTAAATGTGTTTTTCCAGTCACCAACTTCTCCTGAGAAAGGAAAAGATCCAGTTAATTCCTTGCTGCATCAATAGACAAAATGTCAAAGGGACAAAGTGATTGTAATGGATAAAAATCAGGAGATTGCACAAGACGAGAATGGCAAATTAAGGACATTCACCTTTTCTCATAAACAGGGATACTGATTGGTCAAAAATACTTGAAGGAAGTATGCTGAAGTTGGTCATTGGGTTATGTTTCATTTTTTTGAAGGATGTGTGCTCAACTATCCGGTCGATTGCTTCCTGATCAAGCTTCTTGCCAAGGAAGTCTGACAGCTTTACAATCTCCCGTGCTGGGTTCTGTTATTAGGAGTAAGAAAGGGTGGCTGTGAAACAGGCGTGTAATACAGAAAAAAGAGGAAATGGAAAACCCATTTAAAATACCAAATGACTAAATGTCAATTCCCTATTTCACACCTCTTTGATGTCCTCGAAGAAGAGGTAGAGTATCCTGTGGTTCTTCTTCTCCTTCCACCAGCCGATCACGTGGTCGAACCATGAACCCCAGGCCACTGCCAGACAGAATGTGACAGGAGGTGGGTAACAGAAAACACAAAGCATTTTGCCAATATATATTTGATGCACTTTTGAGCTCTGCAGAGAGACAGTATGTATAATTAAGGCAAAGGTATAATGTTTTCGTTTGTTTAATTGAATTCAAATGGCTGATGCCGTAACCTGCATCACTACAGCTGTAGTATATGCTAGTAAAGCACGGAATGCATCACGCCGTGTCAGAATCTAACCTTGTCCAGTGAGGAAATGGTCAAAAAACTGGTTCCAGTCTCCAGGCTCAGGTAGTTTCTTATTCATCCGGTGGAAGTGAAAATAGCTCACTGCTGTGTCTTTCGCATTACGTGCCAAATACACCATCTGAAAGGTATGCACAACAAAAAAAAAACGACATACTGTCACATCACGTGCAGCTGATGCAAAGGAATTCACACATAAGAATGCGGGCTTCCTACCTTACAGCCCTGCTCCAGGAATGAGGGGGGGAGGAGGTGAAAGGGCAGATGTGTTTTTATTAGGCGTGGAGAGGGCAAAGCCTGCAACATATCTAATCCTGAAATAAAGAGATTGGCAGGTGAAAATACTGAGTGTAAACAAAGAATCTACTTGTCAGGTTAATACAAATCTGTGCTGGTGTAAATCTAGTTAGTTAATATTATAAGTATGTATGGGGTTGGATTAAATAATGCAAGTACCAAATGAAAAAGCATTTTACCTTTGATACAAACACAGCTACAAAGGTGAGGCTGATTATGCTGAATAGCCGATTATTAGTATGTGTCAGCTATAAACAAGATGTACCAATCAAACAATGTAGTTGGATTTGAGCTGCTAAAGCCACCTACGGCAACCAAAGTGCCAAAGATGCCAAACAGGCCGTGCCAGAACTGCAGGCACAAAAACTGTGATGGACCAAGAATACAAACTGCCTCAGGCAAGATGAAGATTTGTCGCATGTTGACGGTCACTGAGGAACGTGGGATACATAAACTGAATAGCTGCTAAACGTCACTTAAGTACAGACTCAAAAAGCAACACAGAAGCACTGAAGTAAATGAACATCTCTGTGACCCAGTCTCTAAAAAAAAAAAAAAAAAAAAAATGTACATAGTGAGCATCAGAATTTATGGCTGGAATGTCATTCAAAAACCCCAGCATCCATGGACAATTCACTAAGACAAAACCTGTACCCTTGAGTAACGAACAAAAAAAATCCTATGACCTGAAGAATCATTTTTCACTATTCTCCTACATCTGGATGGGTTTACCCTTAGTGAAAGGCAAAAGATGCCCTCACCACACAATGTCTATGGCCAACTGTTAAAAATGGTGGGTGATTTGGGTGGCATGATTGTATAAGAGTAAAGGAAGGCAAGGTGACTTAACAGGATTAGGGACCGTTTATGGCAGAAACATAATTCCTTTCTTGTTCACAAGACAATAATGGTCTTAAACACCACGACACAACATGAAAGCCAACAGGTGTGACTGACCAGAGGGATACGGTGGGCCTGGGTTAAGTTCCATGAAAGGAGCTCTGACAGTGGATGGTTTCTGTAGGCACACAGACATGTCACCCCCTCTCATTATCCCATCCACAATCTCTATCGCCCATGTTGTCCCTGTCCGAGAAGGTCATAAAGCTTCGGTTAATGCAGTGTGACGTACAAAGACCAACAAACAGCACAGATTCAAAGAACATATCTGTAGGCAATCCAAAGATTCCATAAAAACAAGACATGCTACGAAGCAATGATGAGATAATGTAGAAAGGGGGACACTCACCTGCTTTAGGATATGTGGCAATAAGAATATCATCCGGTCTGGCATGAAAATCCTGGAGCTCATTCCAACGCTTTATTACGGATGGAACGAAGCACACACCTCCCACACCATCCACAAGCTCCTCCCTCCCTCCAGCATCAGTTCCTTCACCCTGCATCCCTTGGAGAAATCAAAAAGTAACCTCAGTAGTGTGGGCCACGTATGCACACGTATGTGTAACTGTACTGCACGATGATTACAAAAAAGCATCATAATGCAACACCAGCCCGTGACTGCAGCACATGAACACTGCTTCTGATTTTGACAAATTATAGCATTATTGCAAAAATACTTGTGCAATTTATTCAGCCTTTTCACACTACTCATATTTCTGATATAGCGCATAGATTGTCGGCGATCAAGCCAACTGAAATGTCTAATTTATGGACTTCTAAAACAGCTGCAAAGTAAAAATTAAACACAGAGTGATATGTTGTTTCTTAGGAGTTTTGCTGCACGCAAAAAAGTGTTATATGATGCAAAATTATCGAAAGACTAAATTATTATCCAACATGTGCAACAGCTTCAAATGTCCATTTTGCAACGAATGCATCCAAGCTCGGCCTTACCGTTTGATTTCGTCTTTTGTCTGCTACAAATCAGCTCTCGTGCTTTTAAAGTGGAAGAGGGGGCGGGACTAAATGTTTCGTTCCAGGCATTTAACAGCAGCGCGACTGGCTCTCGTACCTGGAGTCACTCATCGCGGGCCAATCAGCGATGACCGCGTTGATCTTCCGTTGCTAAACTCGTCGCTTGCAGTTGCTCGCGTGTGAAGAGCTTGCGGTTGCGTGACAAAGGGAAAGACTGGGCAGAGGAAGGGGTGTAAGGTGACCTGTTGCGTGAGAACAGAACTATTCACTCGCGTGCCAAGATACTCGCAGCAGTCAGAATCAGCACTGCAAATTACAATGACCCCGACTTTATGAAAATACCGATGTAAACGTGGAAAGGAAGGCACGATTAAACTCCCTTAAAGCAGATTCTTATCTGTCCTTCTATAAACATCGAACATCTCAATCACGGAAACGTGGTTGAAGGGCTAAATAAATAAATATTACTCCTATATTTTGAATTCATTCATTCATTCATTCATTCATTCATTCATTCATTCACTCACTCATTCAGGGGTGTCAATTTAACAATTTTCCTAGTTGTGAAGAATTCCAGCCTCTATCCCCTTATGCTGCTTAGTGTTAATGTGCTGCCAACTGACCCAGAATTATGATTCCCAAACTCATAAGTAGCAGTCCTATAACTGTAATTGAGACATTTATGATATGAATACTGAAAATGTTAAATGTCAGTATAATATATGAATCATAAATTTACTTACATAATGCAATATGGGATGGGTGTACATGCTGTTGGGATCTTAGTATCCTTTTCAAGAGGAATATGCTTGTTAATGATGTGATTAGGTCACTGCCCTCAACATTGAAGACCTGAACATAAACCACCTGAACAGAGCCTCTGCATTAAAAACTTTGTGAATACTCATTGAAAAATGATCGCAAAATTATTATTATACCAATGCATCCATCCGTTTTCCATAACTGCTAATCCACTTAAGAGTTTTAGTCTCTCTAAAATGAGTATGCAGCAATACACATACTGGGGAGCTGACTAAATGAGATCCTTTGCTTTCAGACCAAGTCTAATCCGTCTTGGAATGCTGCCGTTCGTGTCGTGAACTCTGTCTGGTGAGATACTACCATTATTTAATAAGAAAAGCCTTTAGTTTTTTCAGAGGGATGAAGGTGGTGGAAATCTGCTCGGCACGCTGTACCCCCAAACTTCCTGTAAATCTTCAGGGAGGTTAAGATCTGGTGGACAAATCAATCTTTAGTACTCATTACAAATATTCTAATCCAATCACCAATTTAAAATGAGTCTTAAAACTCAAAAGAGTAGCAAATCATAGGAAGGAAATCCGTAAGCAGGGCAGGGCAGTGGCTTAAGCCTTAGAGGTTTATTTGCATTGGCCTCACACATCTGGGATTGCTGACTCAATTCCAAGCCAGGCTCTCTCAGCATTTCTGTGGGTTTCCTCAAAAAACTCTGAAATTTTGTGAGTGTGTGTGTGTGCTGTGCAATGGACTCACATCCCATCCAGGGCTTCCTCAGCCTTTTGGTATAGGCTCCAAGTCAACCGCAGCGCTATGTGGATAAGTGATTATGGAACATATATGGATAGAAATTTGTAACACATTGAAAACACAAGAGTTTTAATATACCCAGTGGCCATATTAATGGAATTACTGTGATCACAAATAATAATATGCTAGTGTGTTTGGGTAATTATTTGATAATACTGTATTTGCAATAAATCATCAGTTTTTGTATGACATTATAGCGTGTTTTAGTTACAAAAACCACTGCCCGATTTCATAAAATAGGCTTTTTATTGCAAACTTTTTCCATCATCAACATTTTTAAAAACTTAAACACTACATTTTTAACAATCCTTGTATTTAGCATCTTTTAAGACATCATTGCCCTCAACCGAGCATTTTAAGTAGTACAGGTTTAGAAATTCGAGTTGTAAATCTCAAGTGCTGATATGCCTTAAGCCTCTTCTCTGAACTGACAAGAAATAAACCTCATTGCTTTGATACTAATTTCAGCCCATAGTTGTTGTTGCCTCCAGGACTCCATGTGTACATCAGCACTTGAGCTTTGGCTAGGGGTGAATGACATCATGATGTACAGTATGTGACGGTAGACTTGATGTGGGATGCCAGGATTCAGTGGGTTGCCAGACCCTTAGAGCGCACTAATTTCAGTACATTTAGTTGATTCTTAAAAATTTTCCTCTTGAAATCATTATGGAGAAACTATAAAAAAACAAGAGCTTTCTTTGTACGTTTTTCACTTTATCATGACGACCACTAAGCTTACTAGAATGTAGTTTACAGCTCTAAAAAACCAAGATGGATGCCTCTTTCTTCCCTTATAAGAAACATTACGCCATCCCTCTCCCTTTTGTTAAGACGTCTCCAAGGACACATATTCACATTAAATTTTAGACTTCCCATTTAGTTTTGGTCTGAAAGGAATGTCCGTGCCGTTCATTTGTCTTTCATAATCTTCATCAAATAACTGCAGCTGGGCTGGGGAGAAATGATTGACCCAGTCACCCACTTCTCCTGCAAAAAAAAGCAAGGGGTATCACACAGTGACAATCCAACATTTGCCAAAGGTGGAGCCTCGCCAAGTTCTGTACCACCTACTCCAGCTCTGGCACCACCTTCTTATTTACACTCCCCTGTTTGGAATTTCCATGTGAAAGTTCCATCAGGCATCTTCTTCACAAACAAAATATTCAAGCTTCCTGCCATTTTGAAATGATTTCCAGCTGTTTTTGGGGGTGTCAGGACAAACCCATAATATTATCCCATTGAAATGTTGCACGAAATGGGATAAACAAACACGTTCAAGAAAACGGAATTTAACACTGGTGACACACTTTTCGTGTGCGACCGCTACATGGATGGAAGAAAGAATTCCACTTAAAGTGTGGAATATAAAATGGGTCTGAGGAACGTTTTTAATGTGAAACACAAATGCAAACCAATCCAAAATCTTAAAGCAAACTGAGCAAAAAACAACAAGGCTGAGTCTGTCACGCACCCTTAAAGTTAAGTCAGCTCTCCTGTTAAAGGTCTAACAACTAATTCTATTTATCCCTGAAGTATAATTAATCCATTCAGAACAAGATTGGCGTCATCAATCACCGAGGAAAAACAGAATCACCAAATGCATTTGATGTATAAAGTTATAAACTGACACATACACCATGATAAACAAAAAGGGACCATTAACATCTATCCATCCATCGTCTAACTGATTATTCTGGCTGGGGTCATCAGGTTGGTACCTGGACCCCAGGTGGTACAGGGCATGAAACTGGGGTACACCCTGAAGGCCACTTCATGATGCCAGTTCATTTCAGGGTATAGGCACCCACTATGGGCAATTTAGAGACAGGACTTGAACCCCCAACCTAGGAGTTGGCAGGCAACAATGGTAGCCAGAAATAGGTTGATGTAGATTTACTTAATATAGTAAGATAATCATGTGGTTTTGCTGTTTTTTTTTTGGCCTAAAAAGTTTTTAACTTCCATTGGAACAAATAAATAGGTAATAGTATAACATATAACCAGTTTGTATAAATCATCTTGAATTAAAACATATTTTAACAGAGGAAAAATGACTTCTTTAATACAACTCGTGAAATTAATTAAAAATGCAGAAAGCAAAACTACCTTTCCTCATGAATGGAGAGATGGAATGGTCAAAGATTGGTTTAGTGATGAACGTGTAATTAGCCATTGGGTTGTCCTTCATGACCTTGAATGAGGTGAGCTCCACAATCCGCTCTATGACATCATCAGAAAGGGACAGATCCAAATACTGCATGATGCGTTTTACCTCACGGTGCGGATTCTGGAGAAGTGATAAAGAGAAGGAAAAGGACCATGGAGCCATAATGAATCGTAAAAAAATTCTGCATGCACCAAAACAAGAGAACACACGGTGAACTTCTTTTAGAATTTAAGAACAATGATGTGTTCGTATCAATTCATTTTTTTATTAAGTGTTCAGCTAATAGAAACTCAAATTAAATCTACATAAACCGTGTTCCACCCACATATCCAGTCCAGGATCAGCTGAAGCCTTATGCTATGTCAGGCTGAGGTACACCCTAGATAGGCTACAACAAACATAGCCATCAAAATGGCGATGATGACCTGAGGCTGTGGCCATAATTGATAGTTACTAATATCATATGATTAATAATATAGTTATTAGTCTCTGATGATTTAGAGAACATTTGTCCGGCCTTGCTTACAGAACTAGATTCAACAATTCAATATTTGGTAGCTGTTTTAAAAAGCAGTCAACTCCATATGCTATCATGTTTCTATAATTGCAAGCTTTTGTTATTTATCTTCATTCACTTGGTACATGACGCCCTACCTCTTTCAGGTCTTCATACAGTACATAGAGTATATTCCTCTTTTCTCTCTCCGTCCAAAACCCCTTCACATGGTCATACCAGGAGCCCCAAGCCACTGTATTGAGGGGCAGACAACAGCAACAGAACAGATAGGCTTTAGCATAGTGTTGAATGTATTAATGAATCTGATACATTATTGTATGGCAGACATATCAGTTGTCCACCTCTTAAATTTTGGTAACAGCTCTGGATGAATCAAGCATTTTTTTTTTTTTTTTTTTTATTTAAAGTGAGGTGTGTTTTATTAGCTCAATTTCAGTGACACTGTCATAATGGGGCTAAAGGTTGATACATATGCAGTAATGTATTACATCGCTATACATCTCTAGCTGTAAGTGAACCACATCTTAAGGTGTCCTTCTGTAAGGTTAAGCACCACAGCATATAGGAAATGCTGTCTGCTGGTAGTTGTATGAATTAATTTTGGCTCTGCAGGTCTGTGTAATTACATCACTTGGGCAGTATAATTACATGAAGTGTTGTTTTTGTAATATGGTACCATGTTCTTGTTTCCATACCAAAGCTCGCTGAGTGATATTATAACCATCTGGTTCTTTGCACACAATTCCACCTGCATGTAAACAAGTTTAAAAGGAAATGTTTGTCTCACACTCTCCCTTCATGAACTTGTGGATGTAGCCATCCCAGGCACCCGGTTCAGGGTGTGTAAGGTTCATCCTATCGAAGTGGTAGTAGCTCACCAGGTTATCCTTGGCATTGCGGGCCACGTAAATGATCTGAGTCACATAAATCAAAATGGAGATAGAAGAATTACTAATAAGTAATAAGTGTAGTAACAAGCCTGTCGGTTTGCTTCTTTTTACAACCTTGCATTTGTTGTTCCAAAATCCTTCAGGAACCAGCTGGATTGGAAGATGAGTCTTAATTACTCGAGGGGGCTTCATTTTATCGAGAAGGTCCAGACCTGAGAAGATAGTACTTACATTAAGGTTTTTAATCATACAGCAGACTATTTTTAAACAGACTTGTTGCAGACAGATATCGTGGTAGCTCTGAGTGAGAAATGAAACATGAATGTTTTAAACATTTGACTCCACATATTTCTGACACAGAAACATCACGCTGTAAAACATTGACTGGATAAAATAATCAAAGAAATACCAGAGGGGACTGGGGGAGGGGAGACAATCTCAAGGAAGGGGTGTCGCAAGATGATTGGCGCTCGCATGCATGTCGTTGCATCTCCACCATGCATCAACAGGTCCACAATCTCCTGAGTCCATGTAATTCCTGAGGGACGTCATTAAAGATGAGTTCACTGACTAACTATAAGAAATGTATGTTTGCCCCCAAGTCTATGTAAAAGTATACAATCTGTGTTTAGCAACTTATTTGCTAAATTTTTATCTTACGAAACTTGTTACATTGTAGTTCACTCTGACTGAAAGTTAAGCAGATTTTGTAGTCACTATTTACTTTTAACTAAAGAACTGTCAGTGGTTGGTTAAATGCTTGATCACTTTCCCCTTCATGCACAAACTGCTTCTCTTCAGACAGGTTTTAACTTGTCATGAACTTTTGACATGATGCCACTGTTCCATGCCAGTTTTCCTTTAAATTTATCTTACCAGCTTTGGGGTAAGCAGCAATGAGAAGATCTGAAACATCAGGGCAGAATGACCAGACTGATTCCCAGTTTTGGGCGATTGCCTCCATTAGTGGAACTCCCCTCACATTCGTTAGAGGGAAGCGACGGAAAGCATCTTTTGCAATTTTCATGGATTCCTCATATACCTGCACCTCCATCACTGTTAAGGTGGACAGATTTAAAGTAGAAAGGTCTTTACATTAGCACTCTTTAAATTTGTTTCCTTTCCCCCCATTAACGGAACAAACTACACGAAACAGTGCTCCTCTTGGTAACTCAGCTATTATCTGAAGAATCTTCGCCACACATGTGTTAAACACTCCAGATAGAAGCAGAACCCACCAAATAGTTGTATCTGTCAGGCTGCTGAAGCTTCATTATTTCAGAACAATAGCAATGCCATAAATAGACAACAATGAGAAAAGATCTTTCATTTTAATAGTGTAGTAACTTTTTTATTTGTGTGTGTGTGTGTGTGTGTGTGTTGTGTGAAAGGAAATATTTACATCTTATTTGCAAAATTTTGGCCAATTTACTCTAGTGGCCAAGTTACCTGGACAGAATGCATTTGATTTTACCAGGAAAAACGAAGAAAATCCATAGAGGGATGGCATTCAGTCTGCACGAAACATAATATATGAATGATAATAAGGAAATGGGAGAAATGTGAAATTGCTAAAAGCTTTGCGCATGAATGTGATTCTCTAATTGGAAATAAAATGTATATTAACCAAGCTGCAGCTCTGGATACACGGCATGGAGGAGTCTCTGAAATGTATTTTACGGAACCCATCACATAAATTGAAGACGTATAAGAGGTGATTGCTGATCCATCTGAGTACTCCCTGAATCCATTTAACTAACCACAACTGCGTTTTGGTTTACAACTTCTTTGTATTTGTGTTTGGATTATACTCACCAGTCCTTTAATGTTTAATTTCAGCCACCAAGCATTGTCACATTACACAAAGGCGAATGAAGAATATTCCGAACATCTCCTCTTCCATGGACCACGTTTCGCACGTTCTTTTCCGCGTTAAGACTATTAGTAACTGACCAAAACTGTAACGTTTATTTCCATGAGCGTTTACCCCGTTTCAGAGAAATGTATAAGCCCATCGTTCCATACAGTTCCTAGCAGTATTTCCTTTCATGCATGACATGAATCGCGACACTCAGCTGTGCTGGTAATCAGCTACACTAATCGAATACTTGTGTAGACTTGTGTGTGTTGTAAAATACACGGGTGTACTTACACCTACCGCTTTGCTCCTTGTTTCCTCTGGGCATTCACTTAATTAAACGAACTACTCGGTACTCAGTACTCGGTACTCATTTGAATGAGGCATGGGTTTACAGTACCGATCTCAGGAGCCAATCATCTTCGACTGCGTTGACTCATCGTTGAGCTCTCAGTCACAGTTCACGGTACAGGTGCCGTCTTTACAGGGAGGTGGGGTGAAGAGATACAAAGTGACACTGAACTACATAATCTTACAATGAAACGACCGAGATGTAAAACGGGAACAAGATACGTTTCCGGATCTTATGCTGTTACAGTTAAGTGTTAACGTGTGAGAAGGCTTTTAAAAGTAACAATGACTCTGTAACAGTACCAGCAAAATAAACCCTACGGGCAAGTAACAGAACATCACAATATTTATATATTAGGAATAATTTGCTGTTTTCATTGGGCCGATAACATATTATCCGGTTGTAGTCATGTGTCATTTTACATACTTAGAAACATTTCATTCACCAGTATGGTATATTCATATTGTATGATGTAGGAGTAATACGTCTTCAGGTCACTAGGAGGCAGTCTTAGGAATCGTATAGCGATATATACTGTATTGTTGAAGAGTTTGTGTAGTGCCAAGGGCAGAACGAGGTCGAGCTTGTAAAAACCCCTGTGCTATGTATGCACAATATTATCATTCCACTAAAGTACAAAGTTATTCCCAGTGGGTGTGGCTAAAGCCTATCTGAGGCAGCGTAGGGCACATGGCTGAGAGTAGCTAGTAGTAGCTGGCTGTATGAGTAAACCAATGCAATCAGAAAAGACACAATAAAATAGTCTGGATATATAATTAAATATTTACTTTAATTGCATGTTAGTTCTGACAATGTAAACATATATAAAACTCCAATGTCCTCTTGACTTACTCTATGACCCACATCCAACATATTCGCTCCCCTTTGTCTTAATATCTAACGAAGGTTACCTGAAATGCGACAAATACAAGCCGATACCCCCTCCCTTTAAACAGTCATCCTGAAAGGAATGTCTGTGCCTTTCATCTGTCTTTCATAATCTTCATCAAATAACTGCAGCTGGGCTGGGGAGAAATGATTGACCCAGTCACCCACTTCTCCTGCAAAAACAGAGAAAAGGCTATCATGATATGTCAGATAACTATAACACAACCAAGTTACACTGTCAGCCTCAAGTGCCTGCAAATCGCAAAAACAACTTTGCAAGGACATTATCATAAAGGTAATTGTATATCTGAGCAAACTGACTAATTCTTCACGTTATTATACTATAGAAATGCAATATAAATTATTCATCCAAATGACCTACTAATTTAATGTAGATCCTATTCAACTAAGGTGTTATGGATAAAGACAAAATCTCTGCATATTAATATAATGTTCAAAGAAAAAGAAAAACCTTTTCTCATAAATGTAGAGACGGAGGAATCAAAGATTTGCTTTGGGATAAAAGTGTAATTAGCCATTGGGTTGTCCTTCATGACCTTGAATGAGGTGAGCTCCACAATCCGCTCTATGACATCATCAGAAAGGGACAGATCCAAATACTGCATGATGCGTTTTACCTCACGGCGAGGATTCTGGAGAAGTGATAAAGAGAAGGAAAAGGACCATGGAGCCATAATGAATCGTAAAAATCCAGTTACATGTAGCAATAGAAGAAAAATGTAGACTTATCTTGCTTCAAATTTTTAACAAGTGATGCATGCTATCTATGTGGAATCCTCTTGCAGAGGCTTAGATTAATTAATGTCATACAGTGAAGTATTGAGAGGTAGGTCAAAATGTGAAGAGCAGAACGTTGCACAGAGAATGCTGGCTGTATAGTGAAACAAGATGGTTTAACTCCTACTGTTTAAGACTTGAACAGCACATTCAACACTTCAATGACCTGTGGCTCGATATCTTACCTCTTTCAAGTCTTCATAAAATAGATAGAGTATATTCCTCTTTTCTCTCTCTGTCCAATAACCCTTCACATGGTCATACCAGGAGCCCCAGCCCACTGTGAGGAGTTTAGTAAGAGTAGCATCATGCTTAATAAAATAATATTACAAATTAGAAAAGAGGTTTAAAATGCTTAATTTTATTATATTTTATTTTCTGTATATTTTCTTTATAATTGTATGTACAATATTTGGAATATATTTTCAGTACCAGTTTCCTAATTCATTTCACATGACAGTATCCATAAGAAGAAATGTTTGTCTCACACTCTCCCTTCATGAACTTGTGGATGTAGCCATCCCAGGGACCTGGTTCAGGTTGGCTAAGGTTCATCCTATCGAAGTGGTAGTAGCTCACAAGGTTATCCTTGGCATTGCGTGCTGTATAGATAACCTAGAGTTTAAATGGAGAAAAATCCATAAAGTTACTCTTTAGCTATTAAGATTGTGAGTGTGATCGGAGATGATTGTCTTTCCTAGAGTCACAGTCCTACCTTGCATTTGTTGTTCCAAAATCCTTCAGGAACCAGCTGGATTGGCAGATGAGTCTTGATTACTCTTGGGGGCTTCATTTTATCGAGAAGGTCCAGACCTGAGATAGAAATGATATTTAAGGTTAATACCATTGTGAAGAAATCTTCTAGACCGATGTTGGGATATGTCTCAGGGTGGCATCCCATCCAGGGTGTTCACCTCCTTTGTGCCCCATGTTACCTGGGAAGGACTCTGCCCCCACTTCATGCTTACAACTCTATTCCATATCATTCTCCATAAACATTTGAAAAGTCTCAACTAGTCATTTCCAAGGTGTAAAACTGTGAAATGGTTTCACAATAATCTGAGCTGCTACACCTAATTGTTTCAGATCTTCAAATATATAAATCATTCTTAGAAATTATTTCATTTACTGAAGGACAAAAGGATAAAAACACATGGTTTATGCAACGTACAGTATACTACAGAAAAAAAAAATGGCGATTTCAGTTTAGATTTGCTTTTTTTGGTTGGGACTACCAATTGTCCATAATTGATCGAAACACATAACATAGTCAGATGCAGATGTGCTCACATCTGCTAAGAGTTTTTCAACCAGAATGAATGAAGATGTAGAAGAGCTAGTCGAGTTTCTTCATGGACATCCACATCTCTAAGACAGGTCATGACCAGCATTTCATGGAAATCCCAAATGAAAGACCCAAAATCATTGTTCTCCCCCTTGTGTTAACAGAGTGAGCTACACAATGTCTTTTTAAGTATGTGATTGTTGGTCCCTGATGATGTGTTTGGCGATGTTTTGGCTACAGATAGATCAGACGTCTTTTGAAGAATATAGCCAACCTTACTACCAGCTCCATTGCATATAAATAATACCGGCCTGGCTGACTTGCTATAATTGACAGAACTGTGAATTTTGCTCTTCATGAAGGATACCTATCACACCCCTTTCTCCCTCGCACTCGTGAGAATGCCGCTTTACCGGCTGCAGGACATCAATCTTAGTTTTATAAGTGCAATCAAGCAGGATTCTCATTGCGAAGTATTACACTGCCTAGTGTGCATCAGTGAGCAATTGGAAGGACTTAGTGGTGTGGTGTTTTCGCGTCTGAGTCTCTCCTTGTGTTTTCGTGCTCATCCAAGCCCACACTCCCCGCCATCTTCCGTTGTATTTACCTTCTTGACTCCTGTCCTAGGATTAACTTGCCTGGCTTTCAACCCACCTTGCCTGATCGCTGGATTCTGCCCCAAGATCACTGATTTCACGTTTGCTCGCCTTTCGTCCTATTAATAAAATCTCTTTGCCACCCTTCAGTCCCCCTGCCTGCTCCGTCATCATTGTGACAGTGACATCCAGGTATCAGTTCATGATTTGACGCTCCAGAGAAACTGGATTATGCAGCAAGGCAATGATCTCAAGCATTGGAGCCTGTTCAGCTCTGAATGGCTCAAGAGAAACAAAATTAAAATCTCAGACAGGCCTAGTTAAAATCATGACCTGAACCCCAATGAGATACTGTGGCAGCACCTTAAATGGGCCGTTTATGATTGAAAACCCTCTACTCCCTGAATCCTTACCATTCCACTGTCCTTCCTCTCATTCACACATGTGTATTCTGTCTTAGTCCTACTGACCTTCATTCCTCTCCTCTCTAGAGCATACCTTCACCTCTCCAGGGTCTCCTCAACATGCTCCCTACTCTCACTACAGATCACAATGTCATCCGCAAACATCATAGTCCACAGGGGCTCCTGTTGGATCTCATCTGTCAACCTGTCCATCGCCATTGCAAATAAAAAAGGGCTCAGAGCTGATCCTTGATATAATCCCACATCTGCGTTGAACGCATCTGTCACTCCTACCGCAAACCTCACCACTGTCACACTGCCATCATACATATCCTGTACCGCTACTCTCGACTTCCTCATACAATACCACAAGCCCTTCCTAGGCACCCTGTCATATGCTTTCTTTAAGTCCACAAAGAAGCAATGCAACTCCTTCTGACCTTGTCTAAACTTCTCCATCAACCCCTTCAGAACAAACATCGCATCTGTAGTGCTCTTTCCTGGCACGAAACCATACTTTTGCTCACTAATCATCACCTCCCTTCTTAGCCTAGCTTCTACTACTCTTTCCCATAACATCATGATGTGGCTAATGAATTTTATTACTCTGTACTTACTACAGTTCTGTATATCACCCTTATTCTTAAAAATCAGTACACTTCTTACCCACTCCTCAGGCATCCTCTCGCTTTCCAAGATTGCGTTAAACAATCTGGTTAGAAACTCTGCTGCCATCTCTCCTAAACACCTCCACGCTCCTCCAATGAATAATATAATCATTTAAAAATTATATTTTGTCTTTCCTCATGTTCTCTGTTTTAAAACTTTTTCTGTGAAAAGCTGTACTTATTCAGTGTGACGAATAAGCCATATGCAAAAATAGAGGCAATAAGAAGGGGGTAAATACTTTCTCACAGTAATGAACAATAATCCTGCTCTGTATGTAGATATGGAAATTAGAAGAGAAATACCAGAGGGGATGGGGGGTGGGGCGAAGATCTCAAGAAATGGAATCCGTACAATCACGGGGGCTCTCCTGCAAGCTTCTGCATCTCCATCGTGTAGCAACAGATCCACAATTTCCTGCATCCATGTGGTTCCTACAGGAAAATAAACTGAAAGATTAAACTGATTTCACTGGCTTCACGTTTCCATTATCATCTGGCTGCAGTAGTTATGCTAGATGATTAACTTAAATATTTTTTTTTTGTCTTGACACAGTGCTGAAGAACACCTATTAAAGCTCAAGAGAGGATAGTTGATGTCAGGCATTGATAGTATTTTGAAATGTTGAACCTGGCATGGATTTCTACAGTTACACTACTCCTCAATTCCTTCACATAGTTTTGATTTAATTTATTTTACACATACTCTTCTTCTACCGTGAAAAGTACCCTGAACATTTAATAATAATTGAGAATAGAAGTACGTATCATTACTTGTAATCTGAGATATATGCTAAGCTATGGAAACCCACGAAACATGGACTTGCACAGTATTCCAATGAGCACGATTCATCCTCCTTACATTCCAATTCAACTCCATTTCTGCTTCCTGTAGGAGTAATTCCATTCAGACTCCAATTCCAGGTTCTTGTAAATTTCTCGCTAATTAACAAATGGCCCCAATCCTGGTCTATTCCTTATTTCCCTCTTGTAGATGAAGCCATGATTTCAATCACCCCCCCACCCACTTTCCCTTCCTTATGTCTCACCAG
>JAACJT020000075.1:22150202-22168313 GCA_009936485.2 Gymnarchus niloticus | reverse complement strand
CATCTTCATTATTTGTCCTTCTAATGAACAGTCAGGATTGATTTCTTTTAATATAGATTGGTTTGATCTCTTTGCATGATATACTGTACATATAAACAAAGATGAAAATATTAGTGGGTATTAAATATTCGGTGCTAATGAAAAGCACAACACCTCCTACAAGCATAAACACATACCTGCACCTTTGATGGCTACTCAAATGCCAAAGTTTGGTGGGTTATCATCAACATTTATACCTAACTTTCAATAGTTTATTAGTCCTCACTTGACATGTAAATCTAAGTTCTGTTTTTATAAAACCAACATAAATGAATGATTATAACATGATAAATAGCAGTCAATATGAATTGTGTTAAATTGTGACTAAATGATTATAATATGTAACACTGAACAAAAAATAGCAATGCTACAAGACCAGTCTTCCATTCAACCCATTTCATGGTGCCTGATAAATGCAACTATAAATTTACAGTTCATCAGTAGATGGCGCAATTGGGCAGAGAAAGCAAAATTATATTTAAAAAGCATTTTGGACTGGAACTGCTGTCTGTACTAACACTGAGGAAACATAGATGGTGTTTCTGTATGACCAGAACCAGGAAAAGGTCATATTTGTAATGTGAGTGATTGCAATGCCTGAATTTCAACATGCCTATACCTCTCAGAAGAATGTTTCAATTTCCTGTCACGTAAAGTTTCATGATGTGAAAGACTCATTGCCACTTATCGCAAACGCTTAATTGCAGTTGTTGCTACTAAGGGTGGCACAACCAGTTATTAGGTTTAGAGGGCAATTACTTTTTCACATAGGGCCGTGTAGGTTTGGATAGTTTTTTTTCCTTAATAAATAAAATCATCACTTAAAAACGGCATTTTGTGTTTTTTGGGTTATCTTTGTCTAATATTTAAATTTGTTTGATAATCTGAAACATGTAAGTGTGACAAACATGCAAAAAAATAAGAAATCAGGAAGGGGGCAAATACTTTTTCACAGCACTGTACATATTCTCTTTCCCCTGTGCCCCCCTCTTATGGGGTGCTTCCCTTGGAGGCTCGGATTCAAGAGATCTTCATATCGTCTACTGGCCTACAGCGCCCTCCCTCCACTCCAGCTGTCCTGACTGACCAGCTTGCTGCCTTCTGAGCCACCAAGCCTGCTCTGATCACTGGACTGCAACCTGCAAGACCCTGCTGTCCCCCAGACTGATACAGGACTTGCTCTTTTGTATCTATTGTTCTAATTTGTATTAATTAATTTGTCCTGCCTGGTGCTGGCCTGAGGAGGATGGGCTTCCACTTTGAGTTTGGTTCCTCCCAAGGTTTCTTCCTCCTGAGGGAGTTTCTCCTTGCCACTGTTGCCTTTGGCTTACTCTCTGGGGACTGTGGGCCCGGGACTATGTAAAGCGCTTTGTGATAGTGCTTCGTGTTAAAAGCGCTATATAAATAAAATTGAATTGAATTGAATTGAATATAGCAGAGCATGAGCATTATCAATAGGCAACAGGTTAGTCATCTTGCTTTGGACAATGGAGGCAAAGGTTGCTCAAAGACGAAGCAGTGAGGGTGAGGGTGAGGGTGAGAGGAGAACATGGGTGAGGAAGAAGACTAAGAAGGTCCATAACTAATAAAAAAAAGTGCCAGCCTGGTTGATCATGTGGTCACCATGGTTTGAGTATGAGGGAGGCTGGGCAAAGAGTCCAGCCAAACCTTAGCCACTTCATGGTAGCTGGTGTCATCTGAAGAGTCAGAAACAAAAAAGGTAAGTAACCTATATACTTCAGAGTGCTATGATACATTTTTACATCACTACATACAGGAGTGCTACAATATATATGGTAGATCTATAATGTATATTGTCTACACATAAAAATTACAGTAAATCTACAACATTTCATTCCAGACTGCAAAACATCTTACACCCAAACCTTTCAGGTCATGTTTATGCAGAACTGAAAGACTGCCACTTGCTGGTAGAAGAAACCGGCTCTTTACCCCACAGCAGGAGGAGCATGCTGTGAATATTGTCTTGGCAAACAACAGGATTCGACTGAGAGAACTTCATCATCATATTCTCTCAGACACCACCACCTTCACTAATGTCAGCCGGGTCACTTTGTCAGCATTGTCCCATCTCTTTCAACAGCATCAAATCAGCATGCAGCAGCTCTACAGGGTGCCATCTGAGAGGAACTCTGACAGTAAACAAACTGCTATGAATATGTGCAGGTGAACTTTTTCTAGCATTTTTTTTCATTGTTGGTGTAGGTACTGTATAACAGTGCATTGTTACACCATACAGTATTGACTGCTCCACATCTGTTTAGAGTGTTTTGTAATGCTCTTGTCTTGTCTGTTTCAGAGAGTCATGGAGCTAGATGCTGCCAGAGTGCATCACGAGTATATCTGTGTTGACGAGATTGGCTTCAACTTGAACAAAACAAGGCGCAGGGGAAGAAATGCAATAGGGCAACGTGCCATTATCGATGTTCCAGGACAGTGAGGGGGTAACATTACAATGTATGCTGCCATGGAACAAAATGGCATCTTACATCACCATGCCATTCTTGGCCCATACAATACTGACCACATCATAACATTTCTTGACACCCTACACAACATCCTGATTCCGGATGACATCACAATGAACCAGAGCAGTCCAGGTTTGTCATCATCTGAGATAATGTGAGTTTCCACCGGTCTACTATGGTCCAAAATTGGTTTATCCACAAATGTCTGTGCTGTATCTTCCACCATACTCTTTGTTTTTACAGTTTTTCTCAAATGTTTAGACACATTTCTGGAAACAGTGGCTCTGCTCAGCAAATGCTTTAACACGTTTCTCAAAACTGTACACACATTTTGAAAATCTTCATATATTGGGAGCAAATGGCACCAAAAGCTTCAAAATCCCCAAAACGTCCTTCAAAATGTTATACTTATGTCAAAATTGCTGACAGTCATTATATGAATATCCACAGCAATCCATGTTTGTCACACTGCACTAATAAATTTAACACACAATAGTCATGTATACGTATGATTGTCTCTGATGCAAGACAATAATTTTACAAGAGACATAATGTTTTTATTCATTTTGACTTATACTTACAAAAAAATGAGCCCACATAACACTTTTAGTACACCATAAAGTTTGAAAGAAACACAGGTCTGTACATACAGTGAGTGCAGTACAGCATGTAAATGACCACAATGAAGATCCATACAAAGATAAAGTTACAATAAAACAGAAACAGCTGAGGGAGCCGATGAGTAATATGTAAAAAGGAACAACACATAAATGTAATCTCACCGTTCTTTTCTGTTTGGCCAAAGAATTTCATTGACATCACAAACTACATTTTCTCTTGCCAAAGACCTTGTTTGGGATTTTGACAATTGTGTGCCAGAGTGCAATAATAGTGTGTAATTAATTGAGAAAAACTGTAAACCCAATTGAAGAATTCTTCTCATCATGGAGGTGATGATTACCGGCCTTATGGATGTGTGTCACTTCTCCAGGCAATGGAGGAGGCCTGTGGAGATAATTATGGGGGGAGGGCATTCCAGGGGTGGATACATCACTCCAGAAGATACTTTCCCCGCTGTCTTGCCAGGGAGAACATTTCTTGTGATGTAGATGAGGTGTTGTGGCCAGACCCAAACAGGAGACAGGATGCAGCCTAATTTTATCCATTTGTAGTTCTTTCATTTCTTTTTCTGTATCGCCTTCTGTATTTTTTGCCTAGTAGCATACAATACAGTATATTCTTGCCCAAACATGGGGTAACATAAATGCATTTGTTTCTGGAAAAATAAACTTCATTTTTCCCTTGTATGTTTTATTGACTACATACATATATATTGACAAAATGGCTAAATACTTTTGGAACCATGTACAAAAGCCATGCATTGCACATTGAAAATGCAAAATGGATCACAGTGTTTTGCATTTATCCCATCAGTGTGTAACTCGTGATTAGGATGGTGTACTCATTTGATAGTTTGTATGTAGAGATTTGATGCAAAAGTATCCTTTTTTATAATGGTTTATATTGTTTTGAATGAAATGTGTGCTTTCTCAAGAGTTTTGTGATGCTTTTCATGTTGTGCCAGTGTTTTCAGAGTTTGTGTGTAAAGTTTTGCAAAAATTACCTATAGTTTCAGAAATTGTGTGTAAGCATTCAGAAAAAACTGTAAATCCATTCAGATGTTGTTACAGAATTGCAAGAAAACCAGGATCTGGTGGAAGAGGTCCACTGTTCACCCCAGAGCAGGAGACACACATTGTAAAAATGGCCATTGCAAATAACTGCATCAGACTCAGAGAACTGCAAGGACCACGTAATAGCAGATAACACCATATTCCAATGTATCAACAGAGTGGGGCTCTCTTCTCTGTCTTGTCTACTGAAACGCAATAGAATTAGGATGACGCAACTGTACAGAGTCCCTTTCAAGAGAAACTCAGACCATGTAAAATAGCTGAGTTATGAATATGTGCAGGTAAGTCCTGTCGTTGGTACTGGATCTGGAAGTGTATGGTGTTACATCATACTGACTAATCCCTGTCTTTTCATACTGTGCTACATTGTTTTGTCTCGTCCCTTTCAGAGAGTCATGCGGACAGTTATGTAGACAAGGCAGGTTTCAACCTCGCAAAAACAAGGACCCGTGGCAGAAATATCATCGGACACCGTGCCATTATCAACGTCCCGGGACAATGTGGTGGCAACATAACAATGTGTGCAGCTATCAGTCAAAACGACGTCTTTCACCATCATGCAATCCTAGGCCCATATAACCCTGCACACATTATCACCTTTCTGGAGACCTTCCACAATAGACATGGCCCAGAACAACCCAGGTACGTTATCATCTGGGACAATGTTAGTTTTCACCGGACTGCTGTGGTATGCAATTGGTTCACAGGTCACCCACTCTTCATGGCACTCAGTCTCCCCCCATACTCTCTGTTCTTGAATCCCATTGAGGAATTCTTCTCTGCATGGCGTTGGAGTGTATGATCGCCAGCCCCACCAGTGCATACTCCTTCTACAGGCAATGGAGGAGGCTTGTGTAGACATCAATCAGGGGTCATGCCAGGCCTGGATACGGCACTCCAGGAAATACTTTCCACATTGCTTAGCTCAAGACAACATCGCATGTGATGTGAATGAAGTCTTATGGCCAAACCCACAAAGAAGGCAAGATAAAGCCTAGTTCATTTCTGTTCTTTTTTTTTCCTAGCACAAATGTTTTTGTTTTCATGTATTGTACTTTTGTTGTTTGGCATGTATTAGAACATTTTGAAAAAAATAAATACCTTTCTCCTCTTATTTGTATTGATAGTGTGTTATGTTCAGAATACACAAATTGGGATACCTGTGTTTATGTGTGTTTACTACATGTATGACAGCGCTTTTTTCCAAACTGCTATACCCTGCATACAGGAAAAGCGAAAGTCGGAAGTGATTTTCATTTGTACTGTCAGTGTGTAGTTGGTGCTTTGTGTATGAATTTAAATGATGGTTTCTGTGTACTGTATTGACGCAAAAACAATTTTTTAAGAGTTTGAAGAGTTTTGCAAAATGCTTGCTTTTTCAAGAGATGTATAATGTTTTCTGGTTTGGTGTAAAGTTTTGCAAAAATAGCCTATGGTTTCGAAGATAGTGCCTATGCAATCAGAATAAACTGTAATGCTGTTTTTTATTTACAATTTTTACAAAATAAATCCTGAATATACATAGATGAAGTTGGTTTTACTCTGACCAAGACACGGTGTCAAAGAAGTAATGTCATTGGCCTCTAAGCAATTGTAAATGTCCCGGGAAATACTACCATTTGTGCAGCCATAACCTTTTTTGTTGTATCTATTGTATCTTTTACTGATTAGAGCCTTTTTTGTTCCCATGTATGTAAAACAGTATTGGGTGTACTCTGCTCAATTTTTTTCCTTGAAATTCATTGCTTTGAACAAACAAAAATTTTTGTCCTGCTATTCTGCTTGTGTGTTCATAGATGTTTGAAAAAGCAGTACATATGGAGTATTACTGCAATTATCTTTCACGATAGGCCACCATACATTTTGCAAGTGTAACACTGAAAAGGCACTGCTAAAGACAGTGGTGTTTTCCATTGAGCATGTCAGTGTGCTGTTAGCTCTTTGAAAAGATATAGACATAGGGTTCACCTGTGTATAATTTTGATGATAATATACCATTTTGAGACTGGACCACATAGGTTTGATTGTAGTGTTTCATTTTGCAAAATATGTGACTTGTTTTGCCCTTTATGTGGTGAGGTTTGTGAGTAGTTTTGGGAATATGTGTGTAAAAAATGTAAAAAGACTGTATTCTTCTGAAAAGAGGTGAGTACTGAAAATTATTCACAATTTTGACAAGTATGGATCTTAATTTTTTTCTTCAACAGTTGTATACATAACCAGGGACATTCACTGTTCTCCCAAGCTTTCAGTTTTGATTTTGGATGCATCCGGCCAGGAAAGTTTGTTCGCAACAGTTTACCACTAAAAATAATGCGCAATATTTCAAACAGGATAAACAAATAGATTACTGAGCTGCATTCCTGGTGAAGAAGTATGCTGTTTACATTTTTGTTATACAATTTAAGTTATTTATTTATTACATTGTAAGAAGGACAAAACTGAAAAGTTGCGATGATTCAGAACACTGTAGAATCCAATAGCAGAATCACACAGTTTAATCGTAGTCAGAACCGGCAGAGTCAAAACCAGAACAATTAGGATTTCCAAAAGCCAGGAGAGCATAGAAAACATAGTCATGGTCACAGGCAGTAGATTAATTCCAGGGAAGGAACAGACAGCAAACAGAACCAAAACAGGAGGCAGAAGGAGAAGTCAAACAATTAGGGTCATACGCTGGCAAACTACAAGCGATTCAGGAATACTTAGTGATGGTCTTAGAAACACAACACCTCACAAGGAGGCAACTAAACGGCAGGGCTTATATAAGGGATGAACAAGGCATGGCTGGAAGCTACTTGATGATAATTAATGAGGCACAGCTGGTCAGTATTCAGGGGATGTTGAATGGGAGTAAATTGGGAGTGGCAGGTTAGATGTAGGCTGGCTTGGTGTGGGTGTGATAAAAGTGTTGTTCAGAAGACTTTTCACCCAAAATGAGGCCAGTACCGAAATAGTACTTAATTCTTATAAGTCTGGCTGTCTATTTGCTTTTTTCTTCAAGCAATGTATACAGGACCTGGGACATTTGCAGCTCTGTCCAGCATTCATTTTGCTAGTGAAAGTTTATGAGCAAAAATATCGCACAATATTTTGAAACGTTTTTCTTATTGCTTGAATGTTAGGAGGTAAGAGGGTCATTTTTATATTCTATTCCACTACACTCATAAGATCGCAGGATCCACCAGAGTGATTTTCTATGGGTGCTGTTGGGTGTCACTATACAGAAATTCTTCTGCAAGCATCAGTACAAGCAAAGAGTTCTCAAAGGCCCTCACATTATTGTTAAAATTACGTTATAAATCCCCTGTTATGACATTACCCAAAGGAAACAGAGGTGAAGATGCGGTGGAGGTTGGATGTTATAAAAAAAATAGATAGATAATGGGGTTTTATTACTCTCTCTTTGAATTTATACATTTAATGGATTTCTTACTTCTAAAGGGTACAAATGAAGCTGTCTTTGCAGTGAATATGAATGTCACTTACTGTGATAGACAAGAATGACCATGCTAGGAAAGTGGACCAAAGCATTTTAAGTGCTAAAACGAAGACTATACTGCATTATTGGAGACTCAATGCTTACAGGATAAGGCAATTCTATGAACAAATGATGACAATGGATTCAATAAAATGAACCATTCTTGTTGGTTTCCCTGACATTACATTGAATGCTAAAGCTGGCACTTTTCATCTGAACTCGGCCAATAGCCATTGTAACCAGTTATACATAATTCTATGTAATACATAATAACCAGCAACAAAAGAAAAGGAACTTCACTCACTTTTACTGATAAACTACACTCAGATGGAGTCCCTCCAGTAGAGCTCTCCTCAAAATGAGAATCAAAACAACAAAAATCATCAAGTGGTTCACAGACCAAAGCCAAACATGGACTCATTCAAAAATTCCTGCCTGCCATTAATTCCATAGCAAACAGTTGAATAAAGCCAGATCCCGAAAGTTTTATAACAGTGAAACATACTGTGATACTTGCGAATGTATCTAGTTACATTATTCACAGTACATGAATTGTAAATAGTACACGACACCTCCTTCACCAGTTAAATCACAATCTATAAAATTATTAACATTTGTTAAACAAGCATTCTTGTTAAAACACGTGAACATTTTGAAAGCATTGTTTTACTCCATAACTTTAAATGTCACTTCTGTATAAATCGTTTTTTTCCCCATTGCTGCTCTCTTACTCCCAGTTTTGGCCTTCTTGCCAGTGAAGTTCAAAGACGCATAGTTCATTCTGTCAGCTTCACAGTTCTAAGAAGGAAAGACAAATTTAGAGCCATGGTTCTGATTTTTGTTTGACAATGTAAAATGTTAGAACCACAACACCATAAGATTTTTTTTTAAATGCTTTATTATTATGTTATTATTTTGTTAGCCTTTTTAGCTAAAACAGGCTTCACTCATGAAGTTTAATGGTTCTGTGATTCTACCACATCACAGCTCAATCGTTGTATTATGAGCTGAGACATTTTGAAATGTATTGTCAATATTAACAGCAATTGTCACAAAACATTAATATTCATATTTATTAATATATGTTAATTGATTAATATCATATATCATATATATTATGTATCATTATTATAATGATTAAAATGTATATTCACCTCTTGAGTAGACTGTCTTTCATTTTTTCCTGTTTGAAATAAGAACATCCCAAATAAGAAATATTATACAAGAGATCTATGTAACTTTTATAAATCCACTAAGCTTTTTCAAGGTGAAAATATATATACAGATATACACAGCATTCAGAAAAAATAAATAGGTGGCATGCACTCAGACCTCAAACATTTGTGCTTAAACTGCATATTTACTAAATATGCACAACAATATATAAATTACCGTTGCTCAATTAGATTTTAAGTATTAAATATGGTATAATGAATAAATAATACTATGCAAAATACCTTCACAATGATGGCATGGTTTGCTTTTAAGGCAAATGAGGATGACAATCAGGATAATACTAACAGCCAGAGCTGCACTCAAACCATAAATAGTATGGAGGAGAGCAGTTTCATCTCCTGAAAATGTAGGTTAAATTATATAAATATAATGTATTCGATTTACAAGGCTGAAACTGCAGACAAAGCTCTATTTTTAAATTAATTACTAATTACACATTCAACAAAAACAAAGCATTGTATTCTAAAAATCGAAAAACATCTAATTATGTTGACAGTTGATACTAAAGATAGTGAACAGATAAAAATTATATTTAAATTAAATTTACATATATGGTAACTGAGAACTAGAGAAAATGAATAGAAATTCAATTTAATTCTGAAATTTTAAAAATACTCATTTACCAATCATTTACCAATAGATTGACCATTTGATAAAGTCATTTGCATTTGAACATTTCTATTTTTTTTCATGATCATAATTTTAAAAATCTGTTTTCCTTACCAGGAAAGTTTACAATTGTCCCGTTCCCAAACAGTATCTCCCCACAGACATCCACAGCACAGTAGTAAACTCCAGCATCAGAGAGGCTGAGGTTCCTCTTGTGGAGACTGTAGACACAGCTCTGTGTAGGAGACCCAGCCTCAAGGCTTTTCTCATCCTGATTGTGCCTGTTTTTATGAGTATAAATGACTCCTGGAAAGTATTCTTTTGATCTATGTCTGAACCAGTATACAGTGTGTGATCTTGTACAAATCTTAGAGTCAATTGTACACTGGAGAGCTACTGAATCTCCTGGGTACAAAGTATCAGACACACGCCACTGTACAACTGTCCTCCTGTTGGACTCTGTACCTAAAAAGGTAATACAAATTGGCTTTACATTATACCTGTGTGAAAATGTCTGTTTAGAAAAACTCAATTTGTGTGAAAATTCTACAAATTAAATAAATGCATGTGAATAAACAGTAGGCTGGGAAGTCATTGTGATTTATAGCTAATTAAGATTATTTGCAGTGTAATACTTGTGATATGTACATTACAAGTATATATATGTATTAAACCAATTATTATATAAAAGAAACATAGGCAATGCAATTTAATAATGACTATACCTGTTAACAGAAGTGTTCCATTTCCAAAATTCATTGTATTTAAACTTGTTGCTCCACAGTAATACATTGCTGAATCAGAATCCTTTGTGTTTGAGATGATCAGGTGATTTATTCCCATGCTAGCCTCTACTTTGAAGCGGGGGTCACTTTTAAACTCATTATAGAAAATTGCTGTTTTTTCATATTTATAAACTTTGGATATAAGCTGTGGTTTCTGTCCTACCGATTGCTTGTACCAAGATAAGTAAGTTGGTCCATTCTCTGCATAGAAGCATGTCAGAGTCACTGTGCCCCCGGCCTGCGATGTCACCAGAGGAACTGTCTGAAAGATATCTTCAGTTTCTGATTTGCCTGATTGTGTAAAAAAGAAAATACAGAGTGCATTCATGTAAGACAGATACAAGCACAAAAGTATTCATCTGAACACTAGGATTTCCAAAGTGTAAGACATTTCATGTCAAAAAGCTACCAAGTGTTTTGGCATTTTTTTCTCCCATTTTAACCTCTGGTCTTTGTTTTTTATATCATTAAAATATAGTGCAAAAGTACATCAGTGAGTGTAAAACTCACATAACAATGACAAAAACGGCAATGTTCAAATAACTAGTAAAATAGTATTTAAATTTTCACTTACATCCTCTTAACAAAAGAACAAGCAGATGACTAACACTCATCAACCACATGTCTCCCCTAATTTTAAATCTGTCTCTGTTGCCATAAAAATCCCCTCTAAAAGTTCAGCATGTCACAGAAAATTGCTGCTGACTTTATTGAATAAATGGAGAAGTAAACAGACCATGGTTATTTTGAGTAACACCTTCAGGTCTTTTTTTTGGGTCACCACCCCTGACTTCTCAGAAAGGTTCCTTTACATCCTGATTATCATGGTAGTGCTCAAAACTTTCTGAACTCTTTAGTAAAGTACTTCAATGTAACCACATTTGTAGATAATTGATATGACTGATTCATGTGCAGTGAGTGAATGCTATTTTTTAACCTAACACAGAGGCAATCTCTCCATCTCCATTCAAATATATTGAAATTGTGGATTGCATTTTGTATTGCAGTATATATTGCAAGAAGACTTCATTTAGTATACATAATTTAGGGATGTATTCAACAAAATGTCATAAATGGAACATTCTGAAATCAAGTATTATATTGATTGTTCAAGTGGGAAAGCCATATCAGATTGACAAAATAGCAATGTAACATGAGAAATATGGGAAAGCAACCGCACATATGTTATTCTTTTTTATTCTTTCAAGCATTCTCATTTCAGGGTAATAGTGGGAGTGAGGAAAACTCAACACGTGCTACCACCAGCAAATAATGAATGGACACTAGTCAGGTTGAAGCAAAACTTTTAGTGAGGGGGACTTTTTAATTCAGAACATATACTCCCATTGTATTTTTACTTCTTGCCATCTATCTACCTCCCCACTTGCACACCATAGCCGACTTGCAGAAACCACAGCAGAAAAAGTAAAACAGAAAATATCAATGTACTTTACAACCCCCCCACCCCAATTAAACAAAACCCTCCACCAATGACTGGAAAAGTCCTAAAGCTGAGGAGTATTTTTCTTTTCTTTGTTTCCATGTCAATTCTAACTGTCTTCCTCTTTATCTGGCCAGAGAGCCACAGTGATGATGATGATGATGATGATGATGATGATAATGATTCTTCTTCATGTGGACTGGGGCTGAGGGCTGTTCAGATATCTCTGACTGGGAAGCCCTGCCTACCTGCCCCTCCTGTTTTAACCCAGCGTGGCCCTGATGAGACACGCCTGTTAATCGTTGTCCCCTCCTTAGTTTTGTTTAAACGTGCTTCCCAGTCCTGCGTTCCTTAGTCCGGTCATTAATGTTGCTCCCATGTGGTGCCTGTGACCCTGCTTGCTCAGGCTTCCCGGTTTGATCCCCTGTGATTGTATTTGTTTTCTAGCTGTCGCTTTGTTAGAATAAACCTGTTTTGTTTGGTCCACGCCTGCCCTCAAGTCTTTCCACTCTCCCAACGTGACAGAATGACTGGACTCCCCAACAACCCTAGTGGCCTACACTTTCAGCCCAGCCTGTGTGCCTCCCTGCATCCGGGCAATTGGATACCCTAAGTACCTCGGCTTTGGAGTTTGAAGGGGTTGCCAGGACACCAGAGACTGCCTTGTCTACTTATGGTAGACTTTGTTGCCCTCCTGGACCTCACCTTGGAGCTAAGGACAAACCCCGTGGTCTGGAGGATCCCTGAGGCTAAGGATCTCTTTTTGTCAGCCTATCTGATGCTCACCCGACTTACCCCCGGTGGGGATCCCCAAGAGGAGGTGGAGATTCTGTGCCTGCTGATGGCGGTGAGGGGGCTTGTCGAGCATGAAGCTGCCGTTCTGCCCGCTGACTCCTCTTAGCTTGCTGCCGTTCTGCCCACTGGCTCCCCTCAGCTTGCTGCCGATCTGCCTGTCATCTTCCATTGCAGGAGGCAAAAGCAGAGGATATGGGTTGAACCCGCACCCAAGCCTGGCCCAGGAGACGCTGTTACGGTGCCCGGCCCAGGAGAGGCTGTTATGGTTCCTGGCCACAAAAGGGTCACGTTGCCCGAGTCTCAGGTTTCCGGCCACAAGAGGGCCGCTTAGCCTGTCCACCGGGTGTCCTGGCTCTGCCTGGCTCATCATCCCCCCAATGTCCTGTTGGCCCCCACCTTGTCTTTGGGGGTCATCGTCCAGACTCTCACCTGACACCTCGGCAGCAACCCGGCCGACGCTCAACTCCTCAGCTGCAGCCAACCTGGGTTGGGTTGATCCCTCTGGCGCCCCGCCGGAGGAATTGGAGTGGGACCCTCTGGACCTTACCCTAACTCCCAATCCGTGGGACCCTGTTTCGGCTCAACCACTGAACTGACCAAATTTGAAGCCTCGGTGTAGTCAACGGTGTCAGCTGGGGTACAGGAGGGGGGCTGGCTGGGTCTCCATCTCCAGAAGAGGGAGGCGGGGGCATGAGGTTTGAGGCAGCTGCTTGGACCGGGCCCTCCGGTCCCAGCCCGGCAGTCCCCGTGGCGTCTTTCAGTCCCTGCACTGCAGTGCCTGTGGTGCCCTCCAGCTCCTGTTCCAGTCCCAGCCCTGCTGTCCCCTTGGCACCACCCAGCCCCGCTGGTCCCTCAGCACCACCTGATCCTGCTGGACCTCCGAACTGTGGAAGGATTCACGTCCCTGGCTCAGCGTCCCAGGGTCCAGTAGATCCCCCTGCCCAGCTCCTTTCATTGTGCCCCAGTTCTGTTCCCCTTGCCCTGTTCCTTTTTTTTCTTCTCCCTGGTCTGTGCCCCCTGTGGTCCTTTCCGGTGTGTTTGTCTTTGTCCCTGTGGTTCCTCCACCTGTCTTGGTGGGTGTTGTGTGTATCTCCTTGGCTGTCTCTGGTTTTGCCCTGGTCTGTTCGGTGCCCCTAGTGGTGTCCTGTGTCTGGTCTTATGTTTAGTGATGCATTTAATTTTGTCTGGTCCCATCTTGTCCGTCTTGTGTCCTGTCATCCCCTGTCCAGTCTTGTGTCCTGTCTGTTTCCAGCCCTGTTGTTTGGTATGTTTGGTCCCCTCTGTTCGTCTTTCCTGTCCGGAGGGCACGCTTTGGGGAGGGTACTGTCACGCTCTGCCTACCTGCCCCTTCTGTTTTTCCCCAGCATGGCCCTAATGACATGCCTGTTAATCGTTGTCCCCTCGTTAGTCTTGTTTAAAAGTGCTTCCCAGTCCTCTGTTCCTTAGTCCAGTTATTAACGTTGCTCCCATGTGTTGCCCGTAGCCCTGCTTGCTTGTTCTTCCCATTAGATCTCCTGTGATCATGTTTGTTTCTTAGCTCTTGTTTTGTTAGAATAAACCTGTTTTGTTTGCTCCACGCCTGCCTCCAAGCCTTCCACTCTCCCTGTCATGCCCACACCAAGCCAGTCTACGTCTAACCTGCCACGCCCAATCTACTCCCATTCATCATCCCTAGAGTACTGACCAGCAGTGCTTCATTAATTGTTATCACGTAGTTTCTAGGCGTGCCTCGTTCAATCCCCTACTTAAGCCCTGCGCTTAAGTTGCCTCCTTGCAAGGTATTGAGTTCTGAATGCATTACTGTTTCGCCTTCTCCTGTTGACCATGATTGTTTGACTCATCCTTTTGCCTCCTGTTTTGGTTCTGTTTGCTGTGTGTGTTGCTGCCCTGGAATTGATCTACTGCCTGTGACCATGACTGCTTTTTTATGCTCTCCTAAATTTTGAAAATCCTACCTGTTCTGGTTTTGACCCTGCCTGTTCTGACTACGATTTAACCATGTGATTTTGCTGTTGGATCCTACCTTGTCCTGAATCATTACACTCCCAATGTGATACCACCTGAATCATTATGGGACGGTATGTGTCCCTGCTTGGCCGATAAATAAAAGCGCTGGCTAACAAACAGCCTTGTCAGAAGCTATAAAATACCAGAGTATGCCAAAACATGCTCACTCTTAAGCTGATTTTCGAGCCATCATTATCAATTTATGCAGTGTTACAGTAGCCTCTGTATAGTTCCATTTCTGACATTTAGTGGGATAGCACGATTTCAGTTTGCAGATAATGTTTGCAAACCAGGTAGTCTGTTATCGTTATGTATCTGGCCTTAAGTTGGATGATTATCAGCTGGCTAGCAAGTTAAGGTAGACTCCTTCCTTTTATCGATATTGTGAGGAGAGAATGTCCAGGCTTAAAGCTATTATGGACAATGTGGATCACCTGCTCCACAGTGTAGTGGCTGGACAGAGAAGCACCTTTAGCCATAGACACATTGTAATTAAGTGCTCAGCTGAACACCACAAAAAATCCTTCATTCCCAAGGCTATCAGTCTCTGTAACTCCTATCTCCATTGTTCTACCCTGTAGTAATTTGACTTCTTATCCACTACCAATCAACAATGGGTTGTACAATCATTGTCCTTATCCTGGTCATGCAATTATATCCTTTGGTGCAATAACTACTGTACAACCCTGGGCATATAATGCTATTGAATGTGTAAACATAAATAGCAGTGTCTTTGTTCTTTTTTCCAAGGTGAAATGCAGATCGGTACTACTGAATTTCTCAGTTCTCTCAGCTATACTTTTATGATTTTTGTAGTCTAAACTACGAATTTTATTTTTGGTATATAATAAGCACCTTTTGTGACTAGTTTTTATAATTCATTTTATAATTTTTATCCTTTAAGTACTTAGGTTAAGCTTTTATTTAATTACTATTTAATATTTTTCTTGTATCTTGTGCAGTTGCAACACAAACAATTTCCTCCAGGATCAATAGAGTGTTTCTGATTCTGAAAAACCACTGTGGGTCGACCTCTAACTTCAGATAGCACTGTGTTCGTTTTTGTTCTCAAACTGATGTGATGGGCTTTGACTGGGAATGTGGCGAGGCTTTCCAGCAAGAGGACTGCATCCCCAGGAAGCAGAAATGGGCCAATATCACATGGCAAGGATAAACAACACAGAGCATCAGCATTTGCATACTGCTAAGATTAAAGCCCTCCATTGGGTGCAGCCAGACACCATAGAAGGCACTGACTTATCTTTGCTGAATGTGACATCATGGTCATAGACGCAGTGCTGAAATGTTTTGCCTTAAATGCTATACTGGGACACTCAAAAGTATTGGGACACTCATCTTAATCATCGAATTCAGTTGTTCCATTGAGACCCATTACCACATGTACATATACTCAAGCACCTAGCCATGCAGTCTGCATTCAGAAACATTTGTGAAAGAATGGGTCATTCTGAATTCAAACGTGGTACTGCCACCTTTGCAATAAGACTGTTATTCCACGGTCAACTGTAAGTGTTATTATTCCTAAGTGGAAGCCTTTATGAAGAACAGAAAATTTTCCACAAAGTGGCAGACCATGTGAAGTTACAGAGCAGAGTAACCAAGTGCTGAGGTGCATAGTGAGTAAAAGTTGCCAATGCTCTGTTGACTCAATAACTGCAGACTTCCAAACTTCCTCTCGCATTTACCTCAGCACAAAAATTGTGTGCTGGGAGCTTCATGGAATGGGTTTCCATGGCCGAGCAGCTGCATGTAAGCTATACATCACCAAGGGCTATGTCAGAGCCCTGATCTCAACCCCATTGAACACCTTTGGGATGAACTAGAATTGAGACTGCGAGTCCAATATCAGTGCCTGACCTCATAAATGCTCTTCTGTATGAATGGGCAAAAATTCCCACAGACACACTCCAAAATGTTATGGAAAGCCTTCCCAGAAGAGTGGAGGCCGTTATAGCTGCAAAGGGGGGACTAACTCCATGTTGATGTCTATGGATTTAGAATGGAATGTCATAAAAGTTCTTGTAGGTGTAATACCCAGGTGTCCCAAGCCAAAAGCTTCCTTGTCAAATTGTGAATAGTTGTGTTCTGCTGGTTCCATTGTTCGGAATGCAAAGCTGATTGGCCTATCTGTGCTATCCCTCGTCATGTGACAATTCCATGTGGGGACACATCATAAGCTAATACTTGTGGTTTTCTGGAGTCAAAACGCACCGGTAAGTTTGAAGATTGCACTGGTTTTTATAGATGCTTGGAATGCTCTCTCTTGTGCCTCACCCCATTGCCAGCAGGTGGAGGGGAGTTAACACTGTGGCTATACTGAGCAGGAATTTTTTATAGTAATTGATAATTCATGAGAATGATGTCAACTCAGAAGTATCCTGCAGTATTGGGGCATCAGAAATAGCCTGATCTTTTGCTGGTGTGAGATGGAGGTCTTCTGAATCGATCCTGTGCTCTAAATATACAACCTCTGTTGCCATACAGTGGCTTGAAAAAGTATTCAGCCCCCAACCCTTTTTCACATTTTGTTGTCTTAGATTCTGTAATTTGAAATGAATTACATTACTTTGTTACCCCACTGATCCCCAAAGCCTTGAGGATTACATAAAATAAAAACCCCAAAAACTTTAAATACATTACTAAAAATGAAAAAGACAAAATTATCAGACCCTTTGTAACTTCAGTCTCAAATTTGATCATATAAATGCTATTACCTCAGTAAATCACACAATTTGTTGATGCCCTTCACCCATGTAAGAAATTAATGGGTCACCTGCTTTAAATTAACCTCTAGGGATAAGAGCCCTCTCTCTGCAAGGTTCAAAATGAAGATCGAAGAGCATTCCAGGCAAATCAGGAATATGATTACTGAGAAGCATGTATGTGGGGAATGATACAAAAGCATCTCAAATGCACTAAAGATTCCACGGTGCACATAGAGTCCATAATACGGAAGTGGGAAAAAATATGAAATTACAACCACTGTACTTAGACCAAGCCGCCCCACTAAACTCTTTGACCAGACAAGAAGGTCATTGTTGAGGAAAGCTACCATAAGACCAACTGTGACTGTGAAGGACCATTTCCAAGGCATTCCATAAAAGGAGACTTTAGGAGAGAGTGGCAAGTAACCCAGCCACTGAGGAATGCGATATGTGTTTCTCTGTGCCAGTCCCAAGCCCGGATAAATGGGGAGGGTTACGTCAGGAAGGGCATCTGGTGTAAAATGTTTGCCAAATCAGATATGCGGAAAACAAAACAGATTTCCATACTAGATCGGTCGAGGTCTGGGTTAACAACAACCACCACTAGTGCTGTCAGCCAACAGGGTGTCGGTGGAAAGTGGGCCATTGTTGGCTGAAGAAGAAGGAGCCAAAGAAGAAGGAGAGGGGGACGGCGTGTCCAGAAGCAGGAGGAGAGAAGGAAGGTTAGGAGAGTGGAAGTGAGGGTAGGAAGTTTGAATGTTGGCAGTATGACTGGTAAAGGGAGAGAGCTAGCTGATATGATGGAGAGA
>JAACJT020000075.1:22116418-22150102 GCA_009936485.2 Gymnarchus niloticus | reverse complement strand
GGGGGGGGGGGGGGGGGGGGGGGGGGGGGGGGGGGGGGGGGGGGGGGGGGGGGGGGGGCTGCGGGGGCTGACTGCGGGGGGAACTTGCCTGGAACTGAGTCGGCTCTGCCTCACCCGCTGCTCCTGCTGTAGGCGGGCATTCTCCAGCTTGACCGGGCTTGGGATGAAGCCCACCTCGCAGCCCTCCTTCACTAGCCGACCGATCCACCAGTCGTTGTTGTACTTCTGTGGAGGGAGAGATAGTCGGCACCCAGGCTGGTGAAATGATGAAGGCTATACGTTCTACTCCAAACTAAAAGACTTGTCAAGTATTATGGTATCAGCTCACTTCCCCAGAACAACAGGAAAAGGCAATTTCCGATGATGCCTTGTTTGGCCCATAATGACCTGACCATTCTCAGGTTGACTAAACGGACTGGTGGCGACACTGTGGACACTGACCTCTTTGATGTGCAGGAAGTCCTTGGCCTCAAAAGAGACGGACATACCCTGCACGGGGACATCATCATTGGGGCCTGAGTTGTAGCTTACATTCGTCCGCACGGCGAAAGCCACCGGTTTTGTCTGCGACGGGAAATGTTGAGCAAAGAACAGTAAGGTGTCTTAGCTCTGCAACGTTTCCATATCACAAAATCAAAATCAAAGTGGCCTTCTGAAGGCCAGAAGGACATAGACTGAGCACCAAACACAACAAAAGCCAATGACCGTTCACTTAGGTCTTCAGAATGAACCAAGACACATGGGATGATAACCTTGGCTTTCTCGAGCGTGGCAAGGGCTTGTCGGTCAGCCTCCTTCCTCAGTGCCTCGTGGTCCTCCTCCAGGGACACGTCTGAGTCCGACGGCCGGCTGGTGTAGGAATCTGCAGACCCCTGTGGGGAGCACCCGGGGAACGAGAGAGTCTCTTGACTGCCTCATCCTTACACTGTAACCTTAACTCAGGGGTCTAATTCAGGGCTAGGATTAATGTAGTTCATGATGACGCCTTTGAATTTTCACGGTGTTTAGTTGCACCTGTTTGCCAAGGGGAAGCTGGGCAAAAGAGAGAGTACGTGCCTCTGACTGTGGGTGCATGTTGGAGTGAGCCGCTGTCCCCGAGGGAGTATGACAGATGGCACCAGACAGCAGGACTCCATCCTCCAACTGAGGGGATGTTGCGAGTGGTGGGAAACAGCCTCCCTTTTCTTGTATGCCTCCCCCCGGCAACGAGTCACTTGTCGAGCGGTTTGGCACGGCAACCGCGACGCTGGCGTGACTCGATCACGGACCTCAAGGGTCATGACTGCACTTTCAGGAAAAGAAAAGCCAGCAGAGGCAGAGGGCGACAAGCCTGGCAATGTGATCAAAGCCCAGGTCCGATATGTCTCTCTGTGACCCACCATCCAGCTGTTTATAGGATGATTTTATACAGTGCAGCTCACGCAGCATGAGGAAAGGGTGGGGGTCAGGAAGGAGAGTCAGGTGACTATAGTTACTTGAATTGATTAGTCCCATCTATCCCTCATTAGTGTGCTCTATATTGGTCACCGTAACCGAGACAATAGCTGATGCCAGTCTGAGGATACCTGCTTTCCCGTCTTTCCTTCAAAACATTTCACCCTCCTGTTTGCTTGTTTACCCGTCATATTACATGCCTCAGTTTGCCATCCTGACCCGAGACAATATCCCACATAAGAACCTCCCCAATCAGCAGACAAGCTGGTACTTGAACCTACGATGTCATGGTCACCGGTAGGCCTGTAGGCTCTTTGCCATTCCCTTCAGGGCTCCAGTTCAGCATCAGATACGAAGCTGTAACTGGGACATGAGTGTGTCTGGCACAGCTTCCTGGACCCAGGTGGTGGAAATTTGGGGATTATCACCGTGGTCCGCAACATTATCCATCCCAGCCTGTTTTAATGTAATCCCCCCACCTAACCTGCTCTCTCAAAGCCTGTGTCTGACACAAGTAGGCACTTCACTGTACCATAACACCCCCCCACGTTTTGTCAGATGACGAAGGCCTCGTCGAACTGCTTCTGAAGTATTACGTAAAACCGAGCCACTGGCAGTGAGGAGCGGAGTTAACTCGCAGCCGGGGGGTACTTCACGCGGTTAAATCACTAGCGGTGCACTACAACTACAATGCACAGGAGTAGTGAAGGCAATATTAAGACATCGTTAACGTTGTGCCTCTCATTATATCACCACAGCTAGAAACAGGTCAGCATTTTCTGGATCGATCTAACTAATCCAGTCATTTAGGATTACACGCCGGGGAAAAAAAAAAGAAACAACAGAAAAATAACGTTAGCTAGCTATCCATTTTATAACTAGACAAATTACAGGTAAACTCTGGCATTTTTAGAGAAAAGCCCCATTTTAGAGTTTAAGTGATCAAATTATGTTTACCACTCCAGTGCTCCGGCTGCATCTTCACAGTGCAGCATTTACTCACGCAGTCAGTCTTATCGTAAACAGAATAAACATCCTTAGATTACATCTGAGTCCACAGCACTCCGGCCTCGTGAGTTAGCAACTTACTGTACGCGCCATAATCGGCAGTACGGCTTATAGAAGGGGACTTATGTAACCCCCCATCTGCTTTTGTATATTTTAAAAGTTTCACACTTGCTAGAAAAGTGTAAATCGCAAAATGTGAGCTGCAAGCCTGGCTTTTTAAAAACTTAGGCCAATTCTCCTGGGGATGTGACACGACGTGCTAAATGCAGTCACGTGGTCCTCCGCTAGACAGTGAACATTTCATGCACAAAAATAGCCCAAGGAGGTTTCAGAACTATGTACCACATGTCATTAAAATAAAACACCTTTAATGCTGAATCAGAATTATATTTAAATCCGCCCATTTTCCGTAACCACGTATCCAGGATCACAAAGAGCCTGGAGTCCATCCCAAGGAAGCAGAGGGGCAGTCTGTATCAGATGCCACTCCGTTGCAGGACACCAATTCACACTTTCAGAGTCACAAACTAAGGGACATTTTGAGAAACCAGGACTCTGAAGCAAGTGACAGGAATCGAACCATTGACCCAGGAAATGTGCCGATGTGATGCGAAGCACCAACCCACCACACAATCCATTATATTTAAAAAATACATTTCCTTCATTCTGCCCACAGGGGTACCTAGAACACTGACCTGATCATTAAGAGAGAGAACCGTGAACAAAACCAAAACACATAATCGATGTTCAGCTATTGCTGGAGAACAGGCATCAGAAAAGGTCGTGTCAGGTAAGAAATGTCACTCTGTACTTCACTGATCTAAAACCGGGAGGCTGAGGCCCAATTAAGTGGGCCAGTATGGAATCACACTTTTCCGAGGACTTTAGATTTTGTACATGAAACATGCATTTTACCTGAACAGAGAGGGACCCTGTCATTCAACACTAGCTTTCAAACCATGGTGCTCATAGGAATCAGGTCTCTCTCACATGCACACATGCCCGCCCACCCTCCCCCGTTTCAAACACCCCCACTTGGGTCAGAGGTGTGGCTCAGTGACTCACAATGAAAACTAGTCTAAAAGTGAAACGGAAATGTGGATGGAAAACGTGTTGAGGACCTGGAGTGGCTGCCACCCACATGGTCCCAGTGCTGCTGCTGACGAAGGCCCGCCTTGTGCGTCTTTCCACTGAAGCAGATGTGCGCCAACCCCCAACCACCTCAACCCTACTCCCCTTGTGTCAGTTCCTTTGAACAGAACCTTAGTATGGGTTAAAAGCATGCGACTCATCCAACCACAACATCAGGTTATGGCCGATAATGAGGAGAAACTTAGGTAGTGCACCATCCATGCCACCTGCTTCTCGGGGGGCTTCAGATCTCCCACCCTTTCTTGTCCAGTCCCCTGTGTCATGTGCACAGCTGTGCAAAGTGCCCCCCCCCCCCCCCCACGATAAACACAACCGGAATACACAGTGATCTTTAACTGGGGACCATGCCACAACGCACCAGTCACTAAGAAGAGAGAAAAGGCTACTACGACGACCACCATAAAAATATCCGCTACCGTCGCACCCCAACGCCAAAATCAAATTCCACTCCCCTCCACGCGGCAGCAAAAAGCAACAGTAGGATGGCGCCGTGGTAACGGCGACCACTTACCGGCTCTGAGTCATCTAACCCATACAGGTACATCCCAATATGAACGGGCACCGGCAGGCGCACCAGGGAGCGGAGGGAAAGGATGTAGAGCGTGTGAAGTAGGGTACCAAATGCGAGGTGCAGAGATGGAGGGAAAAAAACAGCGATATAAAAATGAAAAAGGAGCCTGCAACAGGTCTGCAAAGCAACAGACGCTCAGAAAACAAAAAGAGGCTCTGAGTCAATCGGGTATCGCCACGACACAACGAGAGGAAGGAGATCGAGAGTTTGCGAAACGTGGAAATAAACACATCAAATACACAGTGGGATTGTCAGAGGGACTCCGATCACTTGAGCCGAGCATGAGATGCTCCAATTGTGTCCCACCAGTTTACTGTGAGGACAGCAAGATTCGATCTGGGAAGCAGCCAACATGGTTGGAAAGATCTCTCTCTCTCTTTCTCTCGCTCTCTCTCTCTCTCTCTCCCTCTCCCTCCCTCGCTCTCTCTCCATGTCAATGGGATCTGTCTCTAATTTAGCTCCTTGCTTCACTTCACAGCTCTTGTTGAAAATAGCTCCCTACCAGCTGACACCAGTGCGACTCCACCATTGGCTGGGCCCGAGTGAGAGACCTAGGGGAGAGTGTCACAGTAACCAGCTCTAGTACAAACAGAGGGGGGTGGGAGGCGGCTGGGGGAGTGGGATGTGGTACAGTAAAAAGGTGTCATGTGACTAACACTCAGAGAGGAATGAGGGGTGAAGACGCACAAACACCCAGTCCTGTTACATCAAAATCAAGTTTTAGCAAAAATACATAGAACAGACAGAAGGGATAATTTAGACAGTAATTTTGAAATTAAGGAGCAATGCACATGGAAAAGTCATTTTTCCTCTCTTCTTTGACCATTTTGGCTGTCATAGACATTAGAAAAAACTGATTCCCGGCTAATCCTGTTTTAAATATACCGGATAGACCTACCTGTCTTCTAGCAACATCCTCAAGAGGTGTGACATGGCATCAAAAGCAACACCCAAAGGCAGTGCTATGTGGCTAGTTCAAATGTAGCACTCATTCTGAGTGTCGATAGTTTGAGTGCCATTTTGAGTTCTCAAGTGAAGCCCTGAGAACCCCTGGCAGCTCTCTCCTATACAGATGTTGATCTTTCTCTCCTTACCCAGTTCACTAAGACAGACGCAGAACACAGAACGGCTGTCAGTGGGCCACTGGGGCACCAGGTGCTGGCTGAACAGCAGGGATACCATTTCTCATGGAGCAAAGGATCATTTGCAACGAATTTGTGTGATTTGTGTGAGTCTGGCACTGCTCTTGTGCTAACCAGGTCCACGGAGGGGGAAATCACAGCAGTGAGCAATATTCAAAAGAGTCTGGAACATGGCTATAGTCTTGCAACTAGAAATGGGACGAATGAGGCTTCAAATCATGTGCTGGGTCTAAGTGTCCTGAACCAACTAATCAATGTTGGTGATAGCCAACATAATAGTTCAGGAGACTCCCACCCACCATGGGTTTTGAAACCTCATTTAGCAGCAGCATTGACTGGTTAGTTCAGGAGACTCCCACCCACAATGGGTTTTGAAGCTTAATTTGTCTCATCACTATTGGCAACTGCTAGAGTCACCGAAAATGGGAAATTCACTGATAAGGGTGCTATTGTGTTTTTTTTTTTTTAATTTGTGTTAATAATGAAAGGCCTTTAGGTCACCATTTTCTGGGGCATTCATCCAAAGTGATCTATACTCAGTTATACAACAGGAGTAATTCTGGTTAAAGATCACTAGATGGTACAAGGCAGTGTCTCTGCAGGGATTGGAGCTTACATGAGCCAGCACCTTTTAGATGACGAGATGCAGAATGATTTCAGAAGGCAAGGCCCCTTAAAGAGTTAAATGCTATCCTCAGAAGGAATAACATATTCCGACAAGGCCAGCAAACCATTACGAAGTCTCCAGAATTTACCATTCGGTGGCTTTAAGCATTCTGCATTTTAGATTTAGTCAGGCTTAGCCTGCTGCCACATCAGTGTGTGTCTATGAGGATCTCGCCAGAACACATCCACTTCTCCAAGTCTGCTCTCTACTATGTTGCTATTCATGAAAAGGTGCTAAACGCCAGCTCCTACACCTGGCTCTTTCAGTTAGCCCACGAGGTATATAATGTTATCAAAGTCATAATCAAAAATGTGTGGAAGTTTGTATAACCCTTTTCAATATTATTACCTTTAAAAGTTATAAAATAGAAGAACAGTAGATAATGTACCAAGATAATAAGCCCGTGTAATCGATTAACTAATTGTATACAGGCAATATGATGATAATGTGTTGTGACTGATGCTTAATAATATTTGCATAAATTAGGGCCCTGGCTGTGATGAAAATCACTGCTAATAAGTTGATTGCGTATTTAGTGTCTTTGCCTTATTGTAGTTTAATTAGTTATATTTGGTTCATGGTTACTACTATGTTTTCTTGTGTCTTTTTTGTGTTGCATGTGCTACCATCATGTCGATAGCAATGAGTTGTTCTTACCCCTTTGTGTGTTTTACCCATTGGGTCTGGGTTTTTTCTGCTGGCATGATCCTGTTTGAGTGAGATGGCCAAGTTAAAAGAACAAATCCCCTGGTGTCAGAAGTGGGACCAGGGATCTTCACCCCAAATCCTAAAGGAGATAAGTGAAGCAAATGCTGGCAGAGATGTTGATCAGGTGCTCTGGGAAGTGAAAAGAGTGCTGAGTGTTGCTGAAGAACAGCTCTCAGCAGAAAAGCACAACCAAGTTGCCAAGGGAGAATTACTGACTGATGGAAGCTGGCTTGATGACACAGCTCTGAAAGAGTGCCGGGTTAGTCAGTCTGCTATCTTATCATGGGAAGAGTGTGACTGACCATTCAACAATGGAACTGCCTGGAGCAGAAAGACCAGAGACACTGCAACTGCCCAACTGTCAAGGAGAAGACTGTGTTCACACTGGGACAGGGCCTGGTGTAGTTCCAGGTAATGCCATTTGGACTGTGCAAAGCCCCTCTCACCTTCAACTGGGTGATAGTGCAGGTACTTGCTGGTTCACTACACAGCTGCTGTGTGGTGTATGTGGTTTACCTGCTGGTACACACCTCTGACTTCAAAGTCAACCTGGCTAACCCAGAGTTATCATGACTATCTGAGCAGTGGATTAAAACTGAATGAGTCTAACGCTCCTCCAGCAATAGGACAACTTCCTGGAGCATAAGGTTGATACCAGAAGCACAGTGATAAGTCCCAAAATGAGCTGCAGAGCTTCCTGGGTCTGGCCTCTTATTATCGCTGATATCTCTGTTCATCTCCAGTGACTGGCTGGTAAAGAAACTGAATTCTAGTGGTCACCAGAATGTGGGACCTTCCAAGGGACCTTCTAATGATTACTGCATTCACTGTCCCACTGGAGTAGAGCTCTTTGGTGCCCCCAAGGCCCTCCACTGGTGAGGCCACTGTTCTACTGGGCTGGGTGTTGGCAGGATGTCAAGCTCTATATGCATGGTTGTGACACCAGAATCACTCAGAAGGTCCCTGCCAAGGATCTGGGTACTGGGTACTTCTTGGTCAGAAGCCTCTTTGGAGCGAGACTGATAGACCTCCATGGTCCCTTTTCTACCACTGATGCCGGCAACTGCTATGTCCTCGTGACTATGGAATACTTCACAGAGTTCATGTGAAGAGGCTGGTCAAGGAGATGTTCTATGAGCGAAATAGTAACCAGGGAAGAAGCTTTGAGTCCCAGGTGATACTGGAGTTCTGTCAGCACCTGAGTACCTGGAAGATTGACTCCACTCCACTGCACCTGCAGAAAAACGGGTTGGTGGAGCAGTTCATCTTGGTATCCACAGCTGGCTTTCCAGCACCAGCAGGATTCAGACTGCCAGCAGCTGCCAGTCTTCTAGGTTTGCTGCTCTACTGTGCAGGAGTCCATCAAGCTCACACCAGTCATGTTCATGTTTGGGAGGGAGCTGCAGACCGCAGTAGACCTGGCATTCGGGGCACCACCAAGGTTAGGAGACCTGCAGTGGTGTCTTAAGTCAGCCCACACCAACTCTAGGGAGCACCAACAACAGGAGCCTACAACATGTGTTGCCAGGGAAACCCCCTCTGTACCGGGGACCATTTCTGCCTCTTCGGCTCACAGCTCCCTGCTAACTGCCTGTTTGCGTGGGGCTGTGCATTTTGGTAGACCAGCTGTCGGCGGTGATCTACTGGATCTGCACTGGTTAGCTCAGTACTGGCCCAGGGTTACAGCAGTCACCACACCTACACCAGGGATGCCCCCCTGCGCCCTAGGAATAGAGATGACTTCTGAGGACTGAAGAAGAGCCCCCCAGAAAAGATGCCAACTGGCCCAGCACCAACAAGACTTTGTGTTGGGCTGGAAAAGTGATGTCGTGCTCTATGGGTCACTGGGAACTTGGTGACTTGAGCCCCGTAACTAATTTCAATGTCTGTTATAAGTTCAGAAAAGTGGATTGTTTATTTTGCCTTTTTAGATGTGTGGTTTAATTCAAGTTTAATTGATCTTTCCTCATGTATTTCCCATTGTGTTGATTGTGTTACCATAAAATAAATACCTTACCTCCCAAGACATTTTGAATACCGGGTCTGGGTTATGTGTACTGATGTCATTCTGTTCAGGTGAGCTGGCCAAGTTAATGAAAACTGAAATGTGTCTCAGACTCATGCATCACCTACTCAACATCACAGTACAATAATACAGACATTAACAATAAAAGCTAAAAAAAATTTTCATTGCATACATGCTCATGTTGCTTATTTTGATGTCATCAGGAAAACAAAGTGATAGAATTCTAATTAAGAAGCAGGACCAACTAATAGACGTTAATAGATAAATAGCCTCACGTAATATATTTTACCATAGCAGATAATTTCATTATTCCCTAAATAATGATTAATTTCACTATTTCCTAAAAATTTCAAAATATCAATTATCCAAATCATAATGCGTACTGGTCTGCACCAAGCAGGCAGGCAAGATGAGGGAAACAGATGGTAAAGAGGAATGTCACAACAAGCTTGGTGGCCACTTAGAGGTACTGATGTCAATGAAGATGCCACAAATACAGTAGCCTCAAACAAAGAGGGAAAGTGTGACTTTTTCCATTAGCATGAAAACGTCCGTCAGTTCAGCCAATTGTTCGTTTATCGGTTTTTGTGCATTTTTGGGCCATACTGCATGCAGAGAGAAACGCATACAACACAGCGTTGGTATTGTCAAAAAAAAAAAAAGCGAGAGCATTTTTCTTAATTGTAAAGCAGGTTGAATTGCAGCTTTGTTTGAATTCTGCCATACAAATAAATTTGCCTCGCCTTGAAAATGAACGTGTGTGAAAAAGGATCTCGCTGACCAGCGGTTTGGACAGCCAGCACACCCAGCCCTTTGGGTAACAGTGTCCAGAAACTTTGACACTTGTTCATGCGAGGCACATTTAAACGGTGTTTTGGACACATGGGCTGACCCCAGTTCTGGATGAAAGTTTAGCCCATGTGTATGTACGTACATATGTACGTTTAGAAGCCATTTGCATGGAAACTGAAAAACAAGTTAAATTGTGGGTTAGCCCACTTGTCCATGGGAACATCCATATTGGGTCTGGTACAGATTAAACAGACACAAACACACCATTGGATGAATAGGTGAATTCTACATGTACATATTTAATAGCATATCCTTTCATGTAATTTTACTCCAAACAAGTACTTAAATGAAGAACTTTAGTTGCCCAGAATATCGGATATAAAAATCATTATTGCGTGGGATGACTCCGTGTTGAATTGTAGTGGTGTATTCTACAACCATACATCAAATTACGGTGCATTCTAAAAGATCGTGCCATTCAAATAGAATAACTGTTACATTTGTTTGATGTTGCAAGCACAGCACTTGACCACTTTTGTGTTACTCTGTAGATGCCTCATCCATAGACATTCACAACTCAGCAGAGAGGAATGTATGGAATATACCGTTACATTGCATATTTGCAAATCCACTTTTTTTCCTCTGTCATGTTCCGTGTTTATATTAGCCTATTTTACGTTCTGATATCATTTTTGAAATTGTAATGATTAACTGTAGTTTAAAAGCAAATTCATCCTATGTATTACAGTATATGACGTACTAATAATAATTAGAAGATGGATGCATGGATGTATTATCGTTATACGCTGTGTATCACAGTTATAGTTGAGTAGTTGAGCAGAGCAGAAGGTACCATGGTAGTTACAGCCGTGAGATGCTGTGTTGTGCTCCATGTCTGTAACCCTGAACATTGACTCAGATAAAAGCATGATCTGAGTAACAAATGAATCGCATTATGTTTACCCAGGCAATGTATTACACTTTCATTTTCCCCTAAAGCAACTTAAGGTGTTACGTAACTGTAAAACGCATCGTGCAGTGAGCTCTGCAGAGCGGGCTGCATGAGGCTGAGCTGTGAGGCTGATGGCAAAGCCGAGGTTGGAAGAGGTCAGAAGGTATCACTGGGCCAACATGTAGCAAAGACCCTTCCTCAGTTCATATTGGCCCCCACGAGGAAGACCATCAGCTGCCCTGGCCCTAAGGGACCATGAAGAGGGTGCAAAACCACACGTCGTGGCATGCCACAATAATGCCAACGTCCAACTGGCCTACGAAGGACAATATGGGTCTCGAACCTCTGAAAATATCTGCCACCCATTAGCAAACTGGCAGTTTTATTATGCAATTCGGCTCTTCTTTCACTCAGTTTTTATTATCCAGCCGTGGATAAGAAAGGGCTGCATATTTGTGATATGACGCAAATGTAAGAATGCGTCTCCCTGTGTCAGAGCCCCAAACCACAGATGTACTTCATCTCTGTGTGACGCAGGACCAACATGTTACTGAAGTCACGGTCAACTGCCCACTTCAGAATCCGACCCGGAAACGGGACTTACGCAGACTGCAGTGTATTTACATATAAAAACCCTGGTCCAGTTATTACACTGCATGAAAGCGGAGCTATTTTGAGCTGAAATGCTTTGTTGTCAATCATGTGTAACACAAAAGCAATATTCAAAATCCAATACTTTTTTTGGGGTATTTATACAAGTACAGGTAGATAGGAATTCTGTAGTTCTAGAATATCCCATCTACTGCCCTCCAGGAAAAACACATTTATCTGGCTCAAACCCAACCCAAAACCATTCACACACGAGTCCACCGATTTTCATTACCGTTTATCCAGCGCAGATTTGTCGTGAGTTGGGAGCCTATCCCATCATTACCATTTATCGAGTGCAGATTTGCTGTAAGTCGGGAGCCTATCCCATGGAGCTCAGAGAGCAAGGCAGGAGAAACTCTGGATGGCACACACTCACACACTATTGGCAATCTGAATATATCAATTTGGCTGACCGAATGTTTTTCTATGGGAGGAAATGCACACAGTAGTGGGGTGTGAGATTATGGTCCATATGCCATCCAAAAACACAAATCTTTATTGTAAGCTTAAATTTTTCAATCAAAAAGCTAGAAAATCCATGCAGGATGCACAGGCCACAAGGCTGGGATATACCCTGGACAGGATGCCAGTCCATCACAGGGCACAAGGGTGGGGTACACCCTGGACAGGATGCCAGTCCATCACAGGGCACAAGGCTGGGGTACACCCTGGATGGGATGCCAGTCCAGCACAGGGGACAAGACTGGGGTACACCCTGAATGGAATGCCAGTCGAGCACAGGGGACATACTGAGACACAAACACACTATGGACAATTCAGACACTAATTAGTCCAACTGTATGTCTTTGGATTGCAGGAAGAAACCAGCACATCCAGGGAAAACCTGCATGACATGGTAAGAACATGCAAATTCCACACACACACAAACACACACAAACAGCGGAGAGGGGGATTAAGACCGCCAACTCTGGCAGCATGAGACAACAGTGCCACTCACTGGGACACCATGCAAATCACATGACTCTGTAATCACATGATTCTACAGATTATCCATTCATTTGTCATTCTGCTCTTCCACTATTAATCAGAATCTTACCTGTTTAATTCACAAAAACGATCATTTTCAAAAACATCACTCTTTTTCATGCGTATTTCGCCAGAATTTCTCGCTGAGCCGAGGACCCCCGTCCTTGCTGGTCCAGATCGGTAACCACACGGCTGCTGTGGTGGTGAATATGCCGAACCATATTGCCAATGCTGCCCATTGCGTGCCGTACCAGACACTTACGTAACACGCATAAGGCACTCCTCTCATCTGTGGCCCTTTAACAGGAGTCCAGGATGATTCCAACGATTAGCCCAAATGGGCTATTTCCATGGCTCGTCAATCTGCATTATGTGTCATATTGAAGCTTACATGTCTTGAGTATGCCGTAATACACCAAAGGCGAAGGAGCCAGCACCAGGGAGCATGGTCCATCATGGACCGGACATTAGCAAGATCTGTTTTGGACCCACCTCAAACACATATGGAAAAATGTGTAGAAACCTGCGTTAGACCAAGAAGAAATTAGCCACGGCAGCTGCAGAGGTTAAAATCCTCTTGATAAAATACTAACAGCACTGACTGTCCCTAAACTTAGTCATAAAATGGTGGGGTTGGTCACATGAACCTGTGAACAGCAGCTTACCAGCACGTTATAATCCCTCATAGAACATAGCAAGCTGAACCTGTGAAACACAGAAACCATATAACCCTGATAGGAAACATGGCATTTCTGCTCTCTGAGGCCTGAACAGGGTGCCTCACAATCATACCCTCACCTCTGTCTCAGTGCTTCTTATAAAGAAATCAGAACCTCAACAGGAAAGCATAACCTGAGGGAATTTGCTGTAATGGGGCTCGCTGCCCATCACCTCCAGTCCGAGAACCAAAATAAAATTGAATAAAACAGCCTGTCACTAAAAGAAGCCGATAGGGGTAAGCAAACGACTCAGAAGGTTTATCTTTGCAGTAAAAAAAAATGTATTTTAACGATTCATTTATCCATTGTAAACTTAATTCAATCTGACTTTAACAGCATCTTACAAGTTACACGTAACCCCTGTGTAGTTGGTTTGGTATTTGAGTAGTTTTACAAATGAATTCTGTTATACTGCTTTCAGCCGCATTCATAAATGCTTCTATGTAACAACTGATGACATCTTGACAGGGAAAATCTTGATGACCAGGGTAAAAAAATAGAACATTTACTAACATCAAGGATGTGCCACTTGGAAAATGCGAGGTAATAATAATGCGGACTGAAAAAGCAAAGGTGATGGTACCTGCTATGAAAAATGAAGATTTGGGTGCTAAAGCAAACATTGCATTAATATGAGTGAGCTCAGTAAAGCCCTGCTAACCCTGCTGATGTTCAGTCTGTTAATTTCTCTCCAAACTGACTGAGCAACAAAAGAAGAAAGCAATGCAGGTCAGTGGCCAGCACGTCAGCCCTCAAATAGAGACAGACTGAATATTCAAGTAAGAAAGGCCTACGTTTCCCGTACATTTACCGTCTGGACACATATACCGAGGAAATTAATTATCAGATCAGAATGTACGTCTTGGGAGGTTATTTTGCACTGCACATACAATGCTTGGGATAACAGCAATACAATGTTTACAGTAAAACAGAGAAAACTAGAAAATGCTGATGTACTGCACACTTGTTTTAGAAAAATACTTCATCTTCAAAAATAGTTTAGATAAACACTTTGAAATCTGGCTGGCTAAATAATATGAATGCACGGCCTTGTTTGCCCCATTGTTTCATGACCTCATCCCAGGAGGTCTTGCATTCGTATTGTTATTGTGTACTGGGGCACTGTGCTCTCTAACGTGGCATTCCGCACAAGCGAAACAACAAGAAAACAAATGCTTGGGTGCGACTGTACACGTACGAGAACCAAACAAAGGTACTTCACCCAATGCTGGTTCTTGTCTCTTTGTTAATGCTAGAGCACAACACTGAAGGCTAGACAAAACCAAATCAGACACACTGGGCAACCTGGTGCGCTCAGTCCGCAAAATACGATTTGTGACATTAAATAGAATTAACCTCAACGATAAAATGAACTGAAACGCTCCGGCATGGGGATTGAAACCAAGGAGGATCCCTGTTCTGTGGGGGATTGTACATAAACCCACCTTGAGCTAAAACAGCTGTAAATAAACACGTACGGCTGCACTTAGGAAACATATGCCCAGTATTGGTGTCTGTGAGTCAGGTGACCAGCCCCTCTACTTCGTTCCTGATTCTCTTGCTCCCAATGCTGATATAATTCAGTTCTCTTTCCTCAGTAAATACACCCAGACTCTGATGTCCTACCCAGGCCCCAGTTGTAGCCCGTTTTATATTTGTGTTTCTCTTCCACAACTCCATTACAACGAAACAGCCATCTTTTACTATGGCTCCTCCCCGCAGCCTGTGGTAACCCTTTCTTGACTCCTGTCCTCCAGATAAAGTCCCTGCTCCTCCTGAACAGAGAAAACCTTGGTCTCTTTGCAAATAGATGGACCGTTATTTTCAGAATTTTACCGGAACTCTACATATTGTAAGATGCCATTTCAACTCACGTACAAACTTCTGAATGACAGGGAGTGACATCTGTTTTGACCAAACCAGCTTTGTGTTAAAGGCATTATTTTAAATAGTCAAAAATGGATAAATGAGCTGATGCCTTTTAACTAAACCGAAATTTAACGAAGGCTTTCATTTGGGTATTGCCCAAGCTTAGAACTTCTACTTAATATGACTAATCAAGTGCCCTAAGAAAACCTTCAGAAGAATAGTCAACCATGACCAGCCTTCACTGTGATGGAGAAAAATGGTCATCCCGACTTCCAGGCTTTGTAACAAGCTATCTTGACACTTCTCCTGCAACCAGAGCCCCCAGAGGAAATTTGCATGGAAATCAGGAGGACAACCAGCCTTCACACACACCCATGGGCGAGAAGCAAACTTACAGCCCCAGAGGTGTGAGATGGTAGTGCTAACAGTTATGTCAACAGATCATAAAATTTGAGAAAATGAAAATAAATTTCAGTATCGGTCCCCTTAATTGACATGACTGAAGCCATCTTAAATTCACAGGAAGGACGATAAAGGTTAATGCTAAGCCTATCTACAGTTAGAGAATGGCCAGTCAGCTCAGTGTCCCAGCTTGATGTCACATGTACCCTGGTGGGTAGTGCTCATACCTGCATTTGGCAGGAACCTACTGCAAATCAGTGGGGGGGACACAAGGGTCCTGGACACACCAGCTGCCACACCAGACGAACAGCACAACAGTGGCTCAATCTATGACATGACGCTGGCTGGGGGTCCACATGGCGTGGCCCCTGTGGCACTGCGATGATGCGATAAACCGCAGTGACGCAGAGGAAAAAGATAGTTCTCTAAATTCTGGGTGCCCCACTACCAAGCTGACTGCCCCCTGTCTGCCAAAACTGACACCATGTTACACATTCCATAAAACTGCTACACTGCCACAAGACTGCCAGGTGCATTCTGGGTAAAGGTATGGGGCTGGAGCAGCTGGTTAAAATGCCCTGCATGGGGAAGTTACACCTAAGATACAAATGATTTTAATTTGCACTGCATGTGTGTCTGTGTGTGTGTGCCCGTGTATTCTCATGGATGATGGGGCAGTGAGTACCTAGCCAACAGTCTACAGGAGCCCCCCCCAACCCTGTCAATTAATTTTTTCTCCCACTTTGCATGAAATTTCATTATAGCAGCATTTGACTTCATGCTCCTTCCAGAGGAGATGTTTTGTTTGTAGAGGCCAGAGTGCAGAAACAAGTTATTAAGTTAATGAAGTTAAAGTAACGAAAAACAATGGCTCTTAAATGGACAGTCACCTAGTTGTGAGTAGCTGGGCAAAACATGAAAACACGTCTCTTTAAAAAGCAGAGTATACTCAATAAATTCCTCAGAGCTATGAGAGGATGTTTGCCTCTTTAACTAAGATCCATAACAATGTATTACATTACACTGTTAATTATATACACATCCTTGTCTAGATGGAATTAAACGGCTACGTCTGAATTTGGTCAGTGTTCCAGACTGCTGAGCGTCTAACTGTGATTAACTGTCTGCTCCCAGGCACAAAACCAATGGCTTGCTGTTCTAAGCCTGCGGTTTTTTTGATTAATGGCCAGGTATCTGTGACATAAGTGGCTCAAAGGTCAAGAGCAGTCTGTCAGTACACAGTTATTGAGTCTGAATTTGTATTACTGTGTTTGTCATGTGTCACTGAATCACTTGGTATCCCTCCGTCCACTCTGTGTCACTATTTCTGTGTATATAACTGTGTCTTTCACATATCTCTGTGTCGCTGTGTCCTGTGTCACTTTCTCTATCTCATATCACTGTCTCTTTGGGTCCCTGTGTCTGTTGCTCTCCCATACTGACCTGCAGCTGGGAAATGACGCACATCTAGGCAAGTCTTTTGCTAAATAAATGCACAGTTTAACTGTAATGTAACTATTCATATTTAAATCAGGCACAGCCAGAAACGCAAAATTCCGGATGCTAGGGTGCACAAAAGATGGGTTTTGTCTTTGCCCATAAATACCCAGGCAGAAAATTGTGATTAAATTAAAAACACTCCATGCAAACTTTCATTTGCTTCATTTTCCAATTTCAATGACATTTAAGAGCTGCAGCTGGAAAAGGCTGTAAGACCTGAAAATTACAATTCTCTGTGGGGAAATAAAAAAAAAATCTTAATAAAAAGCTGCAATGATGTAAGCTGCAGGTGTAAGATATGGTTAATAAAAAGGAAATGGATTTCACTGTATCAATAAAATATATAAAGATCATGTATAATGGCTTTATTACCCACACGTTGAGCAGGAAATGTTGAGTTAACCGGCCAAGGCACAGTAACACAATAAGCTGGTAGTAAGCAAATAAGGGGGGTGAGGCCCTGGGGGAGGGGGGGTTAACTTCCCTGCATCTTGGACCAGCCCAAAGTGAAACGACAGCAGTCAGAGGAGTATGGGTGAGAAAGAGCTGAAAATATAGTCAAGCACAGCATTCACCATGCAAAACTGAGTTCGAGCCAAAGCGGCACACATGCATAGAGCTGCATGTTACACGGCTGCAACCTTCCCAGGCACATGTCCGGCGCTCCCACTAAGTGTCCGGCTTACCACGACGCGCCTTGGAACGGCCTCAGGCTTCTCCATTCCTCATGTCCCGCGCTCACCACACAACTGCAAGTCTGCTATACAGCGCAGGTGGCTCAGGTGAAGGTGCGCGCGTGGGAGAGGGGACCTGCGATGGCGCGTGGAAAGGCGTGTGTGCGTGAGACGGAAAGGCGAGTGATAAAGTGAGTCCGAATGCAGATGAGAACGGGAGACTTTCAGTCCAAACCTCGAACCCAGCAAACCACGACCCCCCACTCCCAAAACCTGAGACCAGAGCAACAGAAGAACGGGGAGGGGGGGCACTTGGAGGGAGGAAGGTCAGGTTGCAGGAGTTGTGCTACATTTGCAAACTTGTGTATTATATTTAGCCCTGCCAGGACGGGACCCATAAGGAGCCTCAGCATGTCGGATTCAGACCCTTAATCTGATGCCATCGCAGCCTCAGTCAGGCTGAGGAAGCCAGCAGCAGCCAGAGAGACCCCGCAGCCATTTGGTCCAGTACATCCACCAACCACCGTGCTAAGGCACCGGCCGTCCCCGTGCCACCTACTTCGTTTTGCGAGAGGCCTGGGGGCCTTTTGTCGACTGGGCCACTACAAAACATAGCATGCTGGGGACCAGCCCACGTTTGAGTGACCCCCAGACAGACAGGCGGGGCAGTGGACATGGGATAGTGAGCAACAGGAAGTTACAGACAGCTCTGCTGTATGCTGTGGCCAGGACTAACTAACTGGAAGAACTGAACAGAAGTACTTAATTCATCCTCTTGGGGTAATCTTCCTCAGAAACGCATGTGTATGCAGGCGAGAGTTTAGGGTTCAGAGTGCAGGGTCAGGCAGCATATAGTACCTCTAGAGCATTTAAGTGTGTTGCTCAAAGGCCCACTCAGTCAATATTAGAATTTTGTTCCTAATAAAGTGGCCAGTGAGATTATATTATGCAGAAAAAAGTGTTCTTTTAACTAATGTATGTTTTTTTAGCCCACAGGAGGTCCTCTAAGTTAAATTTACTGTACACCAGCAAAGCATGTCCTTTTCTTATGACTAAAAACACATTAACTGTCATTAAAAACAATATTCCTCTGTGAGCTAATGTGCTGATATCTGACCTCATCTGAGGCAACTTTCAAATTCTCACACTGAGAAAGGAATAAAATAAAGAAATGTGCTCTAATAAAGGAAAATGGCAGTAAATGTCTAAGTGGGGTATGACCAGTCCTCAGGAAGCAAAAACAGGACACGTCAATAGTTAAAGTAAAACAGATCGTTATTATAGCCTCCCTTTGAACAATGCATGCAGGTCAGGAACAGAAATCCACGTTTTAATGTGCAAAAATCCCATCCAGCTGCATAAATGTGTCATAAAACACCCATCGGGCTTTGTATAAAAACACACAGCTGTATTAATGTAGTATAAACTCATCTAACTGTATAAGCTCGTATCCAGCTGTGTGATTGTGTAGTATAAATCTTTCCAGCTGTGTGACATTACTGTGCAAAGCCACGCAAGCTGATCTGGATGGAGTCTTCCTTACAGACAGACAGGAGGCCATGAGTGCGAGGCAGTACCGCATCACTGGCTCGTCAGCACAGACCTCCACAACAGACAGTCTTGCTTATACTGCCGTGAATGGAGCCAAGGGATCTCTGTGCAGGCCGACAGAAACACACAAATGCAAAGAAGCATACATCCCCGCACACGCCCAGTCCTCTTCCCGTTATGCGCACAGAGACTGGAAGCTCAGTATCCATGGAAACCAGGCCAGAACGGTATAAGGGGTGTATGTGTGTGTGTGTGTGAGATCTTCTGAGTGTGGTGACGGTGTTTTGAGATGCTCGAGTAGTGGGTGTGAAGCGATGAACACATTTGTTGGTGTTTTTTCCCCCCAGACATGCTGCAATTCTTGTGATCTGAGAAGCCAAATATTTCCAGTTTTGTTCCTGACGCTGTTCCTGCACAGATCAGTCGACACAGGTGGCACTGGATGGTACACCAATTTAGACGGAAAGGGGGGTAATTTTGGAAGTGGTCTATTGTACTACTGGGCTGAGGAAAAATAATTTGATATGACAGATTTTATTTCAAACTGCTTTGTGCCATTGGCCTTAGGGAACATGGTACCATCTCCACACCTCCAGAATTGCAGGTTTAACCCAGGTCACAGGTGTGTGTGTGTGTACTGGAATCTGTATATATTCGTTGGGTTAGAGTAGGCAGTATGGCTTTAAAATGATATTATGGTATACCATGGCATTTTTGCAATAATGATATTCGTGACTATATGAACGATGTTTTATTATTAATAGCACCATTTGCTTTTTCGCTCACCGTTCAGATGATCCATCTATGCTAGACTGAGTCACTTGTCTCCTTGACTTGAGCCTCACATCAGCATCTAGGCTCCTAGCAATACATGACTTCTGACAACATATATATTTATATACATACACACTTCCGGCATGAGCTCCCAGCATGCACCAGCATTGTATACAGATGCACTGTGTCCTTTTATCGTTATTGCTGTAGTCATGTTAGTGTAAATGTAGTTGTGTGCTGCAGTGACTAGTTAATGTGTTCTGTTTAACAATATAAATCTCCCAGTGTATATAATGTGGCAACCCTGATTTTTGGCATATTATGAGTCTTCCCTTACCTTATGTATGTGCTGTCTAATGTGTGTGTTGTATTGGTTAGCCTGATTGGGTGCCAATTAATAAACTTGTGTGAAAAGAACATTCCATTTTATCAGTATCATGGACTCGTCCATGCTTGCCATTTTATTATATATATTTAAGTTGTTTACAAATTACGGATATCTGTTGTAAGTCTGACCTCATGTAGCCCAACCACTCCCACATAACAGAAGGTGCTCCTGTCTCAGAGGTTATTCCTCCTCAGAAACTGACACCCTACCTACAGTTGTAGCCATGCTGCCCTAAGTCGTTTCTATACATCGTGCTCCAACACATCATCGCAGTGCAATTAAGTGATAAGACAAATTTATATTTTATTAAAATGTATACTGGTGTTATCATGAATGGTATAATAAGGCACAGCCATACCCCTCACTTCTGCACATGTCTCGGTTGCCTCTGGGTGCTCTGGTTTCCTCCCACTGCCCAGAGCATTTAGACATTTACTTTACACTGCCCTTTGCTGAGTGTGTGTCAGGGTTTCCAGGCCTGGACACAGAGGACGTAGGGATGCAAGTGCGAAAGTAGTGTTTAATGACAGGGTGAAAGGAACGAGAGAAACACTGGGGATAAACTAGATAATAACAGGGAGACGGAAGCCTAACAAACTGGAGTGCGCGGCGTGCATTCAGAATACAAACAATGACTTAGAAACCAGTAAGTGGTCAACAAACGCTCAACAAGGAACAAGGGCAAGACGCTGACTTATATGGGGAGGACACAGATGAAACACATGGGGGTAATCAAGGCATGATCGTTGGCTATTAGTAAACATGACAGGGAAACATGATCAGAAAACACAAAACCTCAGGCAGTACTTTGAGGATTAGGATCACTTGAACCCCAGTGCTGATGTTACAGTGTGCAGCTGACACAGTCATACAGCATCACAACCACAGGGACTGGGAGCACTAGAATCCCAACGCTGATGTTACAGTGTGCAGCTAACACTTGGAGTCATAAATCATCACAACCACCACTACTGCCAACTTCCACTTACAGCCTATGTGGGTCTAATTCACATATTTTAAAAAGACAACCATATTTAATATACATTTCCATATCAGCCAAAGGCTTCATGTGTTTTGCTCAAATGAAGATATAAGCCCATATCCCAAAATGTTCTTGTGGTGATCTCTGTCAGCTCAGCTGGCATCCCTTTTACTGTGTGCCTCCTCGCTGACGCCTGCCCCCCCCCACCCACCCACCGCCTGCCTCCTTCGCAGCCCCTCAAGTGGCAGCAACACAGCCTGCCAAGCCAAAGAATCAGACGAGGCCCCATGAAGAGAAGAACCAGTGTAACTGGAGAAGCAGGAGTCCATGACAGGCGTGGACACCATAGGACACCATCTAATAGCTAGGAGCTGGAGAAAACACAAAAATCTGATGGACTTGAGTCCCAGGATGGGACCTGCAGCATTGTCAAGAGAGACATTTATACTAAATCACTCTGGGAAAAAATCTTGATATATCAGTGAAAGCATAAACTTGGTAAATGACATTGGCTAAAAGTGTTATGTTTGGAGAAACTAGGTAGCCCACTATATGGACCATGAGCCATTGAACGTCCTGTGCTGGGCTCAAGTCCCAGGCCTGCCTTATTAAGAATGCCACAGCGCTGACTAGTGAGGTGAAGCTGGCCTTTAAAGGACGGGACTTACAGTGGCCTGGTTGTGAGCTAGGCAACAGCACAACACAGGAATGGGGCAAATACAGTACATGCCAATCAGAAGCGAAGAGACTTTGAATATCAGCCTCTCATAAGAAATACTCGGAACTGGGCTGAGCAAAACAACCCAAACCACACCTTAGGACCAGATGGCAGTTTCAAGGAAAACCACTTGTCAGCCTGGGCCAACATTGCAAACATTTACAGTCGTGAGCAGAATGTAGGCGCTGACCATTTTTAGTAAAACCCACCATCTTCTGATCCCCTCCTTGGAGGTAACAGCATAAATCCCACACACTTCTGGAGAACTAGATGATGCCTGGCAGGACAGGAACACAATGTGCACTGTGACAGGAGTTTGGACCTGGTAATGCAGGCTTATGGATCTACAAAAACACCGGAATGTCTATTGTTTCCCTTTACCATGTTTTTCAAATAATGGTGAAAAGGAGAAAATATATACCTATGTACTGTACTGTGCAAAAGTCTTGAGCCACTCCTCATTTCTTTATATTTTGCTAGGAAAATGGGACAATAGGTACAGTATTTTATTGCAACATCATCTGATCATCTGTAATCATCTGCTCCTGTTTCTTCACTGGTTCATGCCTTAACTTAGATGGCTTTGCTATGCTTCATGATGATTCATACGTGGGTCACTGTGTGGCTTAACAAACAAAAAAACGTTCCTCTGAAACTGGTCCGGTACAGAGACTGGACTGAAAACGACAGCCAACAACTTTGAAAGTCCTTCAGGAAGCCTGGAGAAATTTTCGTCAAGACTACATTAAAAAAAAAAAAACAAGACGGTGTCACTTTTTGGAAGCATGTGAAGAAATGAGGGGTGGCTGAAGACTTTTGCACAGTCCTGTCGATCAGGTACATAGAGCATTGAAATACTGCGCAGTAACTGCACCCATATACCCAGTGAGTGTAGCTATTTCAAAGTGCCAGAGCTGAACAGGCAAATGTATTTTTTAATCACTGGGATTCAGGTACAGTATGATTAGCAGAGTTGGACAGTTCAGTCTCAACCTGTTAATGAAAACATGCCACTGTGAGCCTACCCTGACAGATAACCTTTTGCAATCTTAACAGAAACTCAGTGACATGCTCACTGAACCAGTTTTCAATCCATTTTTCCTGACAGGCGATGTGCCCTTGCACTATAAGCTGCTCAACTGGCAGTTGTCAGAATGTGACGTTACAGTGTGATTATTTTTTCGCTGTAGTTTTTGTCTTTGAAGCTTTTTTTTTTTTTTTTTTTTTTTTTTTGCCTGTTGCCAGCCTGGTCTCAAAAATCGGCCCGTATGGTACAAAAATAGCAAACTGTACAGAGGTGGCAAAAGATTAAGAATGAGCGGTAGAGGACAGCTCTTCAAATGTGAGGAAAGAAAAAAAAAAAAGAGATGTAACTGCAGTGGTTTGCAAGTTCCAAGGCAATTTCAGTGCAGAGTTGATTTCTGACAAATCTTTGAGGCATTTTGGAAGAAAGTGAATTTTGAGGCAAATCATATGTTGTCCTTAGCAATCATTTCAAAAGCAAAAGACTAAATTATACCTTAGATTAATTGCCAGAAGGGATTTTTGATGGCAGCTTTTAGCCAGTCCAAGATATGCTGCACCTGCCCTAATTCAGTATGACACCTTCCCATTCCTTTGATGTGGGACATGTCACAGCAGTAAATAATATAATGCAGGTATTTACAGCCCACGCAAGTAATAAATTAATTATTATATATATATTATATTATATATGAATATGCGAACTTGCCTATGTTTACAAATATAGTTTCACTATTTGTTTATTTTTATTCCTTTTATGGAATAAAAAAATTGCCATTGTCATTTTATCATTTGATAGCAAACAATTCCGACATTTGCATGCAGTTAACAATGCAATCTTTGTTTATTGTATTATTGGTTCATACCATTCAGACTCCAAATGAGGTGTGTCACACTGCATATCTTTAACACACCTCCCCCAGCACAGAAAACCAGCCAGCAGGAGGAAACACAGTTCATGATTCTCTGCCAATAGAGGAAAGTCTCACCTTTCACTGTCATCAGCCCAGCACATCAAGACCTAAATTCCCAAGGATACTTTAGTGCACTGGACAGGCGAGATACCTGGATGGATTTTGTCTCTGCTTTGTGTCAAATACTAGAGTCTGCAACAGAACTCTGACCATTAATGACTCATACATTAATATAGTGATATAGTGGGAAAAGCGATACCTATATGTTTGATATTATTATTATTATTATTATTATTATTATTATTGTTATATGTTTCTCTGTAAAAATCTTGCATTTAATCAAGGGTTTGTCCATAATAGTGTGTCTCTCTCATATCAATATCAGCTCATAGTAAGGCATTAATCAATGGCACAAACCCGCTGTCCCATCAATAAAGCTCATTCACGTAATGCTTCTATAAGCAGCTTTGTGGTTCCTTTCAAATGGAGCGGCATGCTTTTTCAAACTGATGGGCAAGTCTTCTGGGTCAGCTTTACTTCAGAGCATGAATTCCAATAAGATTAAAATCTCAGTAAATTAAAATTTACATATGCTACAGAAGCAGTAAATAAGAACGACATTTCTTTGGTGTGTGTTCTTCAGTTTTTCCAAATGTCTGCAAAAAGTATAACAAAATATGTCATCCGATTATTGCTTATGATAGATGTGGATTCAGGAGTAACTTCGTGTTCAGTGAAAAGTGCTTGCAAGTCATGCAATACTCACTGTAAGATGAATATTGCATATTTTCACTGATGGATATTTTTCAATAAAAATGGAGAGTTAGGTATTGGGCATATATGTGATTACCTATTGGAGCCTTTCATTATGAAATGCAATAACTTCAGAATGTTTGAAATAGGTTGCAATTGTAGTACAGTTAAAACAGGGACATTAAATGCATGAAATTCAAACGTCAGTTTTCAGGGAAAGTAAAACATGGAACATGGACTTTCCATCGATAATGTAAATTAAATCTAAAATCCACAAAAACTAACAGTGACATGAAATTTTATGATGACACACATTGACACAATGGAAATGTCTGAATAAACGATCAAATTAATAATAAAACTACCCCAGTAAACATGTTGATACAATGAATGAAAAAACATGCACAGCATTTATTAAAAAAAAAAAAAAAAAAAAAATTGTAATGTGGATATTGTTTAAAAATACCTTGCTGAGAAATGTACGAGTTGCAAGTTATGCCATTCGGAATGGAACGGCAACTACCCGTCTATGTAAGCATTTCTCTAAAGAAGACACCTTCTGGCGTAACAACAAAATACAGCACAACATTGCAAAAGAGAATAGCTTCATTTTAAGTAACAAAAAACAAGCTTGGTATTAGGGTTGCCACCTGTCCCGTATAATATAGGATCACCCTGTAGGGAAAGATAAAATGCTGTGCCTTTTATATAATATTAATAAAACTGAAAACTAAATTCAGTCCCCACATACTTTCCTCATCCACAAAAAAAATTTATGAACAATTCATGTTTAGTTACTTAACCTGTTGTGTTCCACATATGGTAATGTTTATGTCCGTGTTACAACTTTGAGATTTTATGATAGCAAGTTTAAAAAGTGATACGTAGCAAAAAAAAAAGTTTAAATTCACCACACGTCTTTGAGGTACATCCGACCGCTGCTGTAAACTCTTCTAATAGCGTGGAATTGGAAATAGAACGATTTTTTTAGTATTATATTATAATATGGGCTACAGTAGAGATGGACTTCCTTCTGTTGTCAGAATACGTCCTTGGGGCACTATAAGGATTAACATCATATATTCAATCAGACACTTTCTCAAGGCCTTGCCGAAAGAGAGTAAGTTAGTATCCTGACACTTTATTTGGGCTGTTAATTGTTTAAAGCTCCTAGATTGTGCTAGGTTTGTTAAGACAAAAAACTGAATTGTCGTAAATCCTATATTGCTTATTCTCTTGCTTTCTGTCTCCCTCTCTCTTCCTTTCTTTCTCCCTCTCTGGCTATCTGTAGATCTCTGCTTCCCAGCTGCACAATCCAAAAAAATTATGTTAAAACCCTGGAAATTAAAACAGCGAGTCTTTAGCCAAACTAAGATTTTATAGGCAAGGTGAGAGTCATAGAATATGCTCGGATTGAAGGGTACTCTGGTTGTCTTTGTCCTGACAGAGGTGCAACAACATGTGGGCTTGCAGCAGCTTAATTATGAGGGGGTGGGGGTTATGTGAGGCAGTGGTGCTGGGTGCCAGGACTAGCTGTGTGGAAGGAGAGACCGAATGCTAGAGCAGGGATGTCCGTCTTGACGTGCAACACAGGAAAGCTGTGGGTTGACATGAGAAGAAACAGAGGTGATGTATCATAGAGAGAACCCTTTTTCGCATCTGAACAAACACATAAATAAGAAAATTTTTTTTTTTTTAAATATTTTAAAGACAACAAATTTTGTTTCTCGGGCAGATCTACAAGGGCTGCAATGAAACGAATTTCACAGCATAATCTGTGCAACTCTCCTGCAGGCAAGTACAGCATGCGCATCCTTTTCTTAATGCAAGAAGCAATTCATAGTCATTCTGGTGGGCGGGAGGGTTAGGGGAAGGCACCTTGTAGCTCATCCAGGGGATGCCAGGACCGTACGGTGAGGGGAACGGAGACTGTGAGGGCAGGAGAACGGAAAAGATTTGGAGATCGCCTGTCGGAAGCTGAAGCAGCGACTGTGAAGAGCTGACACAGGAGGGAACGGATAAAGGAGAAGGGAAGAAATGAAACAGGAACATTAGTGATGCGTGGAGACTCGGGTTAGTGTCGGCATGGAAACCGATCAAGCCTCATCCTCTGCCGGTGTCGAAGGCTGAGAAGAGACCTGCCTTGCCAGGGGCACAAACCCAGTCCAGAAGCGTCTCCAGATTCCGACACGTTCCGGGCTCACACAATCGCCGTGACTCCTTATTCACTTTTATTGGACTTTATTTTTCCGGATTGTGGACTCAGATTTCCTGGGATCAGTGGCACTGTTTGTTTATTTTTGTTCTTCATCTCATACTTAAATCCCACCTACACGGCTTTCATTCACACTTCTACTGGCTGTCTAACACTTTGGTTCTCCGTCCTCTTCATCTTTCTCTTTCGTCGTACTTTTTTTTTTACTCTCTTCCCCCCCACTCTCATTTTAGACTGAAGGCCACTACAGCATGAGCAGTTTGCATTTGCAAAAACATGAGATGAAAAGGAACAAGTGGATTGAACTGAGGACGACGTGACAATCGAAATTAAAGAAGAAGTTTGATTCAAAGGACACTTGCATCTTAAGGGAGCAGCTAATTACAGCTGTCTACCCTGGAGCTTAATGTGGGCCCCAGACTTCCAGGCTGATCTGGATCATGATGCGGTTTATGCTGCACTGGTGATTTGGACAGCCATGGCTTCAGAGGCAGGCTGTCCCAAGCAGGGATCGCCGACTGCCACACTAGCCAGAAGGAAGCGTCCGGCCGCAGCCCGTGAGGTTCAAAGGAAGACCGGAGCCGGGACACGGCACGCCGGGCTGGCTGAGACGCACCTTCATGGGCTGAGGTATGTGTGCTCACGTGGATTGACTCTCCACCACCGTGCCTTCTGGCTTCTGGTGCTGTGCACCTCCCTGGGCCTGCTCTTGTCCTGGTCCTCAAATCGCTTGCTGTACTGGCTCTCCTTTCCCACGTACACCAAGGTGCATATGGAGTGGGCCAAGGAGTTGCCATTCCCTGCTGTCACCATCTGCAATAACAACCCTGTCCGCTTCTACAAGCTCACCAAAAGTGACATGTACTTTGCTGGTCACTGGCTGGGCCTCCTGCTGGCCAACCGGACGGCTCGGCCGATTGTCCTGGACCTTCTGCAAGATGACAGGCAGACCTGGTTCCGAAAGCTGTCAGACTTCAGGCTCTTTCTGCCACCCCGCAACTTTGACGGCACCAACCTGGAGTTCATGGACCGGCTAGGACACCAACTAGAGGACATGCTGCTCTCCTGCAAGTACCGTGGGGAGATATGTGGACCCCAAAACTTCTCCTCTGTGAGTTCACATCACCTTGCTCTGATATTCTCAGGTTCTTTGTCTTACTATCCTTTCGAGGTTGTTAGTCTGTGCGTCTTTGCTTAATTCTTTGAAACTGCCTGGTGGTTCTTTACGCACTATGCAAATATTTTCTGCTAATAGCAATCAGCTGAGGACAAAGCGGATTTTGATACGATGGTGAGCGCAATCATAAGCCAGGTGTTTCTTGGTTCTAAACCAAATGATGTCAATAAGTCTCTCATAGGTGAATTTTCTGATTCATTGTACGAATGCGGGGTGATTTCAAAAGTCAACTTGGATGTATTTGCAGTTTACACATAGTTTCCATTCCCAGTGTCTTTAAAAATATAGTGAGATGGTAGGTGGAATCCTTCCCAATTTCTAGGAGAAACCTGCAGGGCATGTAGATGTATAGAAAAAAACATTGCCTCTGTTTGATCGTTCCTCTGCAAAGACACTGCTGGCGCTGGAACTGTGACAGCTGAATTCTCTTCAGGATCTTCGGAGGGCCACTGGTGTCATGAGGGAATCGGTACTCCTGCCTGTAGATTTTATTATCATCAGGCCACAGAAATACTTTTTATTGAATTGTTATTAAATAGTTTCCAGTATTGCTCAATATATTGTTATTTACGTGCCATATGGCCTCAGCTGACGGTGTATATGGAGATGTCTTGACGAATGTATTGAATTATAATCCATATCTTCTGCACTGGAAGCTTCTATCAGCACATCAAACATTAACACCAGAAAGCAAAAGTCAGAGTGGAACACAGTGGGAAAGCTGGACGAGAGTCCGGCTGCCATTTCACCCTCTATTGACATAGCCAATCAGGTTGCAGCTTAGTAATAGATGCCCGTGATTTCTCTTGTGTATTGTGTAGGCAGTACGAGTCCTTGGTTTAATTTGATTTGTACGAGCAGTTGATGTAATGAAAACTATGCATGGTGTTATTATTGAAAGCGTCCTCACTTGACAGCATTTTTTCACAAATGCCTAAAACTTCAGTGTAGTACTGTATTTTCAGTGCTAGCTGAGGCACACGTTCCCCTGGCCGTTTGTGCAGATTTTTATACCATCGCTTTACAGCAATGGTTACATCAGCTGCCAGTAAAAATGAAATTAAAGCAGAGATTCATACTGACTACACGATAAGTAAGAGAGGGCTTTAGGCAAAGACATACCTGTTTTCCCAATGAGTGTAGCAAACAGTTTATTTTATACGTAGATCTTGAATGAGAAGATTTATTCTATGATACAGTCACTTTGTTTCTCTGCATGATACAGTGCATCTATGGCTTTCCATGAATATGACATGTCATCACTAGTCTGTATCATCATCCAAAAACTGGAAAAAGAAGCATGGAAGATTCACCACAGATCAAATGGTATCAGGTGAAGAGTGAAAATGGCGTAGTTTCACTGTAAAAAAAAAAAAAAAAGTCAACAATTTGTTTTATTTTTCCATTCTCTGCAGTGGTGAAAAATCACCGGGTTTCTCGGTTTTCATGACTGCTGGCAGCATGTGTCATAAGCTGAGTTAAAGCCTCACTCGTCACCGAAAGCAGACCAAAAGACAGGGAACTGTCAGGATATCAAAAAATCAATTTATGAAGAAAGGAAAACCGTCATATCCTATACACTTTAATCCATCAACGGTAATCTGTCGAAGGTGAGATGTATTACTCCTTAAACATTTCATGTGGATTTTCATTAGCAATCCTTGTCTGCTGTGTTTCACTTGATTTTCTGACAACCAAGGACCTGTGGCGATTACTGTAGCCAGACACGCGTTTAATTTTCCGAAGATCCGAATCACCTTAATGCTATATGAAATTGCTGATATGGTGAAGAAATGGGCATATTCAGATTTTAAGGTGCAAATCATTTGCATTTTTGTTACTTTCGGTGAAATTTGCAAAATCCTTTTACTCAGACCTTGAAAATAACCTTTTATATGTAATATTGCTCTGCTGAGTGGTTGGTGCGTCTCTTCCTGGGGTAATTTACAGTCAGCTGTGATGTGGCAGGTGACATTTATCTATACACTGGCAATACAAAGGCAATGGTGACCCTCAATTGCCCAGATTCCCAATCTACTCCCCTTAGAGGAGTAAATACAGAAGCACAAATTTAAAAGTTTTGCTTCTAATCTGAGAAATCACCAGTGGCATTATGATGATGTTTAAATCATGAAATTGCTTGCAGTTTTCTTTTAGTCTCTGGTAACCGTAAGTTTTAAGACTGATGTCATTGTGGTAGCACTCTGACATGTGGGCACCCACATTGTTATTACCGAACGATTTTCCTGCGCGTCACTGCGAGTGTGTGAGTGTGCAGATACCGGCTTCCAGTGTTTAGCTTCGTCGTCGTCGTTGTTGTCATGTCCAGCCTAATGTGAGACTCCGGTGCTGGTGACTCTGGGAAATGTGTCATGATAGGGTTGGCAGGAAGAACTTAGTGGCAGACTGAGAGAGGGATGTGAAGCAGTGGAGAATGCTAATGAGAGGGACCGTGAGTTTCAGGTGTTCCGTTCTCTTCAGGCAGAATCTGTGGAGCTTGTGAGCAGAATAAAATATCCAGACAATTAACGTGCTGGTTGCTCTCAGCTTTGAGCCCAACGCAGTCCCCAACGACATACGTAACACTTGGTATTGACAAGGTGTAACTCACCCCCTCCCCACCACATTGTTTAAAACCCAGTGTCACTCAGCGGAGTGACTCCATTTCAGATATTGTTTCGTTTGCTCTAATGGCACTTTAAGAATTTCACATTGCTAGCTGTGGAACTTCATCACTGAGAGCCCAGCTGACAATGAGCACTTTGAATCCTGTCTTTTGTCTGCAGAATGGGGCTGTCAGCAAAGTTTGTGTGTTGAAATAATGACATAATTTGCATTTTTATTTTGATTGTGTGAAATTTGATGTGATAAATGCCGCCTGACCTGCCCTCTGTGTGTTAAATGTGTCAGTGAATTCTGATATATATTTCTGTCCAGATAGCCTTTAAGACATACACCAAGTACAAATGAATTTGAATTGTTTTTAATGTGGAAATCAGTTACACTGACTTGAGGTTTGTAGGACATATGCATGAAATGGTAAGGTGGCAGACAATTATGAGTTGAAGAGTTAGGTACTCCAGCTTGGCTCCCAGACATCTGCTTGGCTTGTGGTCGATGGAGGGAATCAGAGCAGGACGCATAATGTTGATTTTGCCGGGTCATCCTCCACAGGCTCTCGGGGCAATTAGCAATGAGTGGCCAATTCTCCTTAGCTTGGCAGCCGGGGTTCACTGGAGTTTTCCCAAAACTGCTGCTGTCTCCTAGCGGAATAGGTCAGCTAGGAATTAACATCTTAGCTCCTTTATGCAATGGGGCAGCTGGTGTTTCACCTCCAGCATGGGGCATGGGACACTGTTGACCTGTGATGCACTAAACCGCACATGGCCAAAATTTGCATTACACACAGTACCTTAGACCTTATGTTGTTTGTATTTTTATCATGATAAAGTACTAGGCTCAGTGTAACTGTAAATTGGTGCCTCTAGCTCCTGTGAGGAGAGTAAAGAAGTACGAGATTTGATATCTGCAGCATGAGTCAATGTTTGAGGCAAAGAGGGCAGTGGTGAAATTGAGCATTTGCCAAAAAGTTCAACAATGCTGGCTCAAGGTGATGATTCAGTGTGCATTACGAAGACCTGCTTCTGCGTTTCAGAGATAAATTTACCCTCCCTTCAAAACTGGAGGTGAGCACTTCCACCAGTTTCCAGTGTGTTGTCTCGCAATCCTAACCCCATAATAAATACTATTGTGACATTTTGTTGAACTTTATAAGAAAGCTCACACTTCATAAGGATACTAAAAAGGTTAGTGCAATGAAAAAAAAGCACTATATTTGCCAGTTAAACTGTTCACAGTGCCTCACCATTCAGCCCAGCAAAAAACAAAAAAACGGAATGTATCAGGGTAGGCCAGAATTCTGTACCAAGCACAACGAATCGCAATGCACCCAGACTGTTGACTCAAAAAATGAATTGGAAACTACGTACTTTGGAAACCTGGTGCATGTTGGATTGTGTCAACAGGATGTCCTCCATATAATTACCACTAACGACTGTCTCCTGTAAATATAGTCATTGATCTATGTACTTATAAAGGATGGTTTTTTATTGCAAAGCCATTTACTTCTGTGTGAATATATATGAATGTGAAACTTAGAGTTAGTAGGTTACGGTTGTTTAACTAATGCTATTAGAACACAAACATCAGATGCTCTGCTTGAAGATTTTAACGGTTGCAAGGCCAAAAGACAAGGGGTGGTGCGGGCACAGGTGCAAGTGTAAATGGGGTTTTAATGACAAATTACAAGAAATGAACTGCCGGGATCTGCACTGAATACAAGGGGTAAATAAGGCAATGGACTCATAGGAAAACAAAGCGGGAATAGTGTTACGGGGATGAGAGAACTAACAGGCAGAGACTAGAGGCACACAACACCGCTCCCAACGTCCTCCATGATGAGATCCTGCTGGTGGGTTGGAATGCCATTGGATCCCCTTTTGTAAACAATGCCTTTCAATCTTGCTGGCATTCCATTCTTTAACCGACTTCAACATTTGAGGGCAATCAGGGTAAGGACAACTGGGAGAAAGGAGGAAACACAATGGGCAGACACAAAACCCCAGTCAGTTCTCTGGGGACTTATTTTTCTATTATGTTAAGTATGTAACCTGCAGTAACCCTCAACTATAGCTTAGAAACTCCTACACAAATTTCCTGCTTAAGTTGCATTTGTCACCTGAGCAAAAAACTCTGGCTGGTTTCACTTTTTGTTCTTGCATGTGTGTGACATTAAAGCCCTCCCTATCCTGCCCCGCCTCCTTACAGAATTTTTACGTTTTGCATTTTCTTCGCTGTTCAGACCAAAGAGAAGCTAACAGACAATATGTATTCTGAATGCTGTAAGCCAGCATGCTAATGCTGTAGGCCATGATCTAGACACGTGTGATCAAACCTGGGAGCCAATGTGCATCATACGAGCTCCACATATGATCCACAGTGCAAAATGTTCATTTAACACAGACAAGAGTGCAATTTTGTAGTAACAGCATGTTGGGGTTGATAATACAAAGTTCACAATAGACTGTGTCATCTATAAGTCGAGAGATATTCAGAAGAAGAGGAGTCCATCAGGTTGTAACTCCTTTGTCCTTATTTTCAAAATAGTCTTACTTGGCCTGTTATCGTAACCAGAGCTGGTGCATTGAGGACCACGTATCTCCAAGGTGTGATCTAACCTCTATCCTTTTGCATTTGGCAAGCAGCACGATTTGCCTGGAAAGCCTCCATGAATGGATGGTGCCTATTTCTCACAGGGCGAGAAACTGAACTCTTGAACAATAAAAAACACATTAACGTCAAGGTAGGCTAGAAATAACAAGGAGGCCCAGATGTTAATCGCTTCCAAATGTCCCCTGGGATGAGCGAAAAGTGCCACCAAGCCATATAAAGGGGGATCTATGGTGTAAGTGGGCATTGCAAAAACACTAATGAGAACAGAATGTTCCGGAGTGCAGGGCTTGAAAGGTGAAAAGGAACGCAAATATGGTGGATGTAGTGTGGTACCAGGTTTCTGCTGCATTCATTAGGCGAGGGAGTTGGGAGGCTTAGCTGCTGCAGTGATGCTGTCCGTAAGATGGAAAGCTGAGAGAAACAACCAGCGTGATGTTGATGGTTCTCACATATGAGCTGAGAGGAATGACCAGCGTGATGTCGATGGTTCTCACATATGAGCTGAGAGGAATGACCAGCGTGATGTCGATGGTTCTCATATATGAGCTGAGAGAAACGACTAGCATGATGTCAATGGTTCTCACATATGAGTTGAGAGGAATGACTAGCGTGATGTCAATGGTTCTCACATATGAGCTGAATGACCAGTGTGATGTCGATGGTTCTCACATATGAGCTGAGAGGAATGACCAGCATGATGTCG
>JAACJT020000075.1:22079044-22116318 GCA_009936485.2 Gymnarchus niloticus | reverse complement strand
GTGATGTCGATGGTTCTCACATATGAGCTGAGAGGAATGACCAGCATGATGTCGATGGTTCTCATATATGAGCTGAGAGAAACGACTAGCATGATGTCGATGGTTCTCACATATGAGCTGAATGACCAGCGTGATGTCGATGGTTCTCACATATGATCTGAGAGGAATGACCAGCGTGATGTCGATGTACTATTTCTTCCAAAAAAGGACAACATGGTGAATAGTACTAAAATATATTTTGTCCACCTACCCATCTTCCAGTCAGTTTTCCTGTCATTTAGAATTTTTCCCCCATTTTGAGTTTATTTTGTAATGAAGGGATAGCATCATTACAAGCCTGGTGTATATGACAACACCAGCTTTTTGTACCTAGATTTTATATAAGAAGCTACTCCAGGTTTGAGCTCATATTTAAACATTAAAGTAAAATGCAGGTGCAACATCACTTTCTAAAAACATATTTTTAAGTGAAGGATTCTGTTGTCTGAGTTCCCTTGTGTCATGTCCTGCCTGCCCGCCCCTTCTGTTTCTCCCCAGCGTCGCCCTAACGAGACTCGCCTGTTAATCGTTGTCCCCTCGTTAGTCTTGTTTAAAAGTGCTTTCCAGTCCTGTGTTCCTCAGTCTAGGCATTGATGTTGTGCGGCTGGGGTGCCTGTGACGAGGCTTGCTCTTTTGTCCTGGTTTGATCCCCAGTGACTGTGTTTGTTTTATAGCTCTTGTTTTATTTGAATGAACCCGTTTTGTTTGCTCCATGCCTGCCTCCTTGTCCTTCTACTCTCCCTACGTGACACCCTGCTTCTAAGGCCTATCAGTGTATGCTTTACTTTGCCGTAGAAACTGCTGCTCTCTGCATTTTTGCCACACGTCGTCCTGCAGTAATGCGATAGGAATCTGTCAAATAAGGAGTAGACTGGCTTCTGGAAAACTTGCAGACCGGAGGCGGTCACTGAGGACTCCTTCATCACTCACGTCACTTGCTAGATGTTAAGAATTTGAATTCCGAAACCTCAAAACTGAACAGACAGAATGCCGTTAAAGGTGACCTTGTCTTTAAAACTGGAGCTCAAAATGTCACTGATAATATTGTAATGTAAAAAGCGGTATAAAACATTCCACAGCATTAAAGATCATCGGCGATGCAGTAAAGCTGCTGTAAAATGCTGTATTCCTGAGGAAATGTGGACTTATTATTCCATATAATTCAATATCAAAACTGTGAGAACATACAGCACAAATGAAACGTGAAACTTATCTGTAGCTGTTCTCAAATATCCCATTACCTGCAAAATGTTGTGTTACAGCTGGATGTTGCCATGGCAACACGGTTTTTTAAATAGCTTGTTTACACTGTGCCTTGCAGCCAAATAGCTAAAATGGTGCTAAGTATCTAACCTAACAAGCAAAGTCTTGAGGGCTGCTTTTAAAAAGCGTGTCATCCCAGTTTGTGGACTGTATCCTGGAGATACATGATGAATTTCCAAAAAAAACCTACATTTTAGAATTTAGAATTTCCATCCCACCATCTCCCCATTATGGGAGAGTTGTGGCTAATCCCAGGAGGCACTGCGCTGGGGGAAAACCTTCAACAGGATGTCGGCCCATCTCAGGGCACAGGCTCTAAAAGCTGGAACCTGGTTTCCAGTCTCTCTTTGTGAAGAAGGATTACTCGATACCCTTTAAAATGAACAATCGAGTCTCACTACTGAGCTCCCGACCTTTGTTCCTCTCCCACAAAATCCATGCCTGCTTCCTGTCTCACAGACCTTTCTGGTTTTGTTGTTCAAACTCATCCTACAGCAGTGCATAAATGTTGGGATAACTGACTGCGATATGCCTGTAGGTATTGCCGTTAAATTTAGACTTACTAGTGCAATGCCTTTCAGTTCTTCTTTAGGTAGTATTGTGGTTATAATCAGTTAATCCAGATTTAGTCCTGGCATTGCAACAAAAGTCTCCTTGGTATGACTGTAGCAGAGTCTGCTCCAGGAATTACCAATTCAAATTTTTTCTGTAGAGAAATCTATAAATGAATTAATTTATCATCACTTACATTTCAAGGAATGATGGCGATATCTTGTGTAGTCAACTGAAGCAATGCTGAAACCCATTACCAATTTACTAGTAAGATGTGTCTGATTTTCCCTATTAATAGGATTGGGTTGTGTGATTATGTTTGCCTGAAGTTTGCACCATTGTTACTGTTAATCTTTTACCTTGCCTGCTTTCCCGCTGCATTTAATTACAAATGATCAATTACGTATAGGACAAAACTACTGCAACAAAATTATAATTACACCTGGAATCAATTATTCAGTCCCTTCAAACTCCATGTAAATATTTGAAAATTTTAATTCATTAATAAACCCATGTTAGACTCAATCTAGTCTAAAAGATTAGCCGTGGATTTTGATCTATATCACAGCCACACTTTGAATAAGACTCATGTTTAAAGTTAAGACTCAGAATAAGCTCAGTATTAACCAGACTATATCCCAAATATGATTATTGACATTGACATTATAATTTTGTCTGATGTCTTTCACGATAAGTTATGCATGTTTCACATACTCTGATAAGGCTTTTAAATTGCAGGGTGGGATGCTTAATTAAACCTGCAACATTGAAGGTTGGCAGTAGAATTTTCTCAACTTACTCTAAGTTATGAAGCAATTCTAAAATACATGGGAAAATTATGATTACATTGGACATGTTTAGAAAATAATATCTCCATCCTTGGGAAAAACCCCTCCAAAGTGAATCACTCTTGAACAAGTGTTGAAGCCAGGTGATGAGATAGCACGAGGGAAACCCTTTGGTCACCCTGTTGCTCTGAGAAAAAGACTGGGCCCTCCATTACAGAAGACAAGTCAAAAACAGGACAGGGAGATGATGGCATGGTGTTTAGAAGAAAGTTTCTCCCTGGGAGCACTGTCTGGCTCAAGCAGTCAAAAACATACCATAAGCTAGCTCTGTGGTCACTGAGCTTTTTCAGTCAGGGCCTCCTTTTGCAGATAAGCATGTATTAAAACCCAGATCCACTGAGCTAACTGAAGGTGTGATGAGTGAAGAGTAAAACTACCTGATTATCCCCTTAACTTCATCTCACGGTGCACCTGTCTAAGCACCCCTGATGTCTGTACTCCAGAGCATGTGGACAAATTTGTTCTCAGGAGCATAGAAACACGGAGAACCGAAGAGCACTGACTGTGACACACCCGCGTTCTCTGAACATCCGTACATTTGTCTAAATAATATTTTTGCTGGACTGCCTGACTCTGACATCCATAAGTTGCATTTAATATTTTAACAGTTCAACTGAGAAACTGAAGGAAGAGTGCGACATAAAATACAAACTTATACAGCTTTCAGCTAGAAAAACCTTTCAGATCTTGCGATGGCATAGTGAATATCATTTGTTTTTCAAGGAGTTGTTTTAACTGCGTTTGCAGTAATGCGTGAAGGTCCTGTAGTAAAAACGACTTTTTTTTGCCTGTTGAGGACTTAAAGGAGCTTGCTGCACAGAGCTCACCTCCCTGGAAAATTTATTCCTGCTCTTTCATTTAGTCAGTCAGTCTTTAATTAGACCCCCTGTGAGGCAGTGTTCAGCTGTAGCGTGGGCAAAAGTGGAAAAGGGCACTTGCTCATGCAAAGTCACCATTCAGCACACGGTCATGTTTGTTCAGTGTCACCTAGATCTTCTTCCTTTTAATCTTCCTTGTACTTCAAATATGTTGTCAGCCTGGCACGATTCAAAGAAAATGCCTCAGTTTTTTGTACCGGGGCTGAACGAAACAGAAATGTCTTTTTAATCCCTTTTTCTTTGAACAGGTATTGCGATATTACGTTTTTGGACGTTGCTATTAAATTTTTCTTTTTTAAAAATCACATTCCTCCGGCTTGAGCACAGGCAGTGTCTGATCTGTGATGGACGCTTTGTACATTAAGCCAGAATAACATCTTAATGATCAATTCAACATTTCCGTCAGGCCTCTGGAATATCACAGAAAGCAGAGAAGATAAGGGGTAGGGTAGGGGGAATCTGCCCCATCTGGTAAATTAAATGTCACTTTACTGGTACAGAGGAAAAAAAAAAAGTATAAACTTGATATGTTAAAATAACATGGCCATCCCTCAACAGCATAAAACAAAATTCTTGATTAATTTTTATGACTGAATTAAACAGTGCAGATATTTCCATGTATATAAGGTGCACAGAGTCTTTTAATCATCTTCTGAGCCTTCATTTTTGTTCACTACGCTAATTTAGACACTCGATGCAGAATCTCAGGTTGCAGGCTCCACAGAAGAAGAACCTGTCTTCCTAGGATTTAATTAAAACAAGGCTTAACTTGTCATAAATTCATTAAGAATGAATCCAGGTATCATCTTCACTCTAAAACAACTGCACTGCCCGCCGTGCTTTGCAAGGAAGATTTCATGTTAAGTTTGGGTTTTTTAAACTGTTTTTTTTTTTTTTTTTTTCTGATTTAAGCAGAGTGAAATTTAATTTGCAATTAAAGTTGGTTCTTTTCACCTAGCTTGGGTTCCTCATTAAAATAGAACAGAAATCAATTAAATGCATACTGATGCTAAGAATACAAACAATGAAGGGTGAAAACACAATCTGTTAATTACATGGACATGTTTCATATCAGCAATTAGCCCACAGAAACCTTTCTGGAGCATGGACAGAACTACAGCTGTCAAAGAGAATATCTTTCATCTGTTTTTCAATCGTCGTGACTGCGAGGTGAGCTTATTACTGCTAATCACAGTGCATTCCGTTTGATTCTCTGTGTTTTTGTCAGTTTTTGAGAAGTTTTGAATACATCAGTTCATTCATCTTCCAAACTGCTTTATCCCATCCGGGGTCGCAGGGGAACCTGGAGCCTATCACAGCCACAATGCGGGGGACACCCTGGATGCGATGCCAACCTGTAACAGGGCACAGTCACACGCTCACACACCCACACACACATCATTTAGCCTGCAGAATGTGTGTTTGGACCGTAGGAGAAAACTGGAGTACCTGAATGAAACGTGCAAAGCACAGTAGAGCATGCAAAACACAGAGTAGACAGAGTGGAGGTGGGGTTTGAACCTCCCACTCTGGAGGTGCATGGCAACAGTACTAGTCACTGAATAACCATGTCCAAGGTCTCAGCTTGAGTCAATAACATTTTTATAGCACCTTCTAAAAATTGTAGCCCCAAAGCTATTAACAGAGAATTAAATACCAGTGGCTCTCACTGACATACCACCATTTAAAGTGTCAACAGTGTAACGTCATAATAAACAAGGGCAAGAAGACAGCAGAGCGGAGGAAATTAAACTCTGTATAAGTGAAAAACCCCAAAGTCAAATGGTTGCCCCCGCCAAGTACTAGAAAAAAATGATGCATTTTTTTTCCTAAATATTTGTGTACTGTTAGTTAGTAAATTCAAAATGAAATCTTATTAAAAGATATTCAAATGAAGAAATCGGCAGTGTATAACTGCTTCTCCACCTCAGAATTTTTGAGCGAAAATTCTGAATGAAGTTGCCTTGAATATAAATTACACAAATGTTACAAGACTGCTACAATGCTGTTAGTTATATTTTCTAATGCTATTATCCTGAGATTAGTTAATTTTCATATTTACTGTATAAATATGGAGTGATTCACAAAATAGGGGTCTGGAAATTACGTAATTAAGGTGTCATTCTCACTCACTCATTATAAACAATGATAAACAAATTAGCACGAGCTTGCATGCACTTGTGTGTATGTAATGATTTGTGATCTTTGAACTGATCTGTGAACTTGTGAATGGAGGATGCAATCGAATGAAGAAAAATGTACTGAAATTTGATCAGCCTTGCTCAAATCTCTTTAGAGTATAATATCATCATTTGTTTTACACTGTAAATCATTTGAGCGTGTACTACTCAGTTGTACAATACCCAATGTTACTAGGCCTGGCTGCAGTGAATCGAAGAACAATTTACTCTTTCAGGAAGGGTGAGTGATCAATCAAAACCTGAGCTAGAAGACAAAATGTCAATAAAACTTTTAAGAAGAGCAATTATATTTGTCTGTAGTGCCTACGGACAAATGTACAGTTGTGATCCATTTTTTTTTTTTTTTCTTCAAAATGTCAACCCGCGTTAACTGGTTGTGGGGATCTAAATGCAGAGAACATAACAGACGATAAAAAGGGGTTAACACATAAGGGAGATGGAAATAATTAAGTGATACAAGGAATCACGAGACAAGATGGCAGTTCAGGCAATACTGGGAAAACATGGGGCAGAATCTGGGGGAGATTATGCAATGTGGGGAACGGAGTGTAGCTAAGACCAGATTGCAAACAGTTAAATGACTGAACACGGATTGATCCAAGCTGGGAGACCATGCAGACAATGGTGACTGCATGCAGGTGTCGAACCAAGAAATTGACGACAGGTGCTATAGCACTCCAGGCTTGGTGCGGGAGCGCCCCCTTTGGGCACACAGTGGTCATGACGTGACGAAACGGCATTAAGTCACTTTGTGAAATAAAGTAATATTGATTTGAGTTTATCAGTTTAAATGGTCTCCAAGCTTATCATGACCACTTACTAGATAAATGGTAGATGAATGGATGGAGAATGTCAATTTAAGGAAATACATAAAAATGACAAATAAGTGAAATAATAAACTCAAATAAACATTCGAAAAATTCAAGCGAATATTTTCAAGACATATCAATGTCACAGTATTTTGATTTCAAGTTAAAGGTGGGTTTAGGTCAGTTCAGACACTTTTGGCAAAAACAAGCAAATCAACTCTGGTTTGGAAAAGAAAGAATATGCCCACCTTACAGAAAGTGAACTAATGTTAAATCTCAGGGATTTTTCTAAAGTCATTAAATATTGTAGCTCTATCCGGTGTGCAGTTTTAATCTAACCTGCATTTGGTAACTGTCTCCTGCTGCCAGTGACAGATGTTCTGCTTATAGATTTGCCAGGCTGCACCAGATGACACACCTGTCAGATTTTAGAAGGGGAATTCTATTGCAGCATTTCAAATCGCTTGTCATTGTCTGAGAGGAGCTGGTCGTTGGTCGTACTGCTGCTAAGTTTTCGGCTGGCATTCACAAGCTGGGCACCTTGAGGAAAAATCTGGTTCTTAGGGAAATGGCTCTGCTTCTATGCTGTGGTCTTAAGCTCTCATTTTAAATATTGTCTTTTATTGAAATAGGCCCATTACACTAATCTCAGTGAGCTTTCAAGGCCCTAATGCATTCAAATGGATTTTTGCTAGCTGACAAAGATGAGACACCGAAGGCCAAAATGTGCCCAGCACGGCGAGCTTTGTTGTTTGTTCTGCTCCCGTGAACACTCGCCACCGTCAAATGTTAAAACGGAATCCCCCTCTGTCCCAAATGTGTACATGTTTCACCACACTACGTATCGTATATTACACACAGAGAAGGGTACTGCTGTAGTTATTTTTGACTGTAATACATGGGTATGGCTTAAGGTTTGACCGTGAAATCAAAAATACTTGACTAAATGCTAAAGCGTCTTCATTTGCAGTGAATTAGTGAAGATGAATGGCAGGTTAGTCATGATTCTTAATGGATCTGTCTGGCAGCATAGTGAATTATGTAAACCTTTGTCCTTCCAAAGTAATACAGAACTGAGAGACATTCTGAGCAACGTATGAGTATAATTAATGATTTTTTAATGTATTAATGTGACGAAAACACACTAATGTGTTTTCCCCCAGACCTGGACCAACAGCAGTAAGTGCACATTAGAAGATAGATGGATAGGTTAATGTATTTTTGTTTGTTTAAACGTCAGTGGAGGTCTTATTGATTTGGATGCCCAAAGCATGATATCTCAGAAGATCACATCAAAGGGAACTGCAATGAAACAGAGCGAACTTTTACCAGGTGTCTCGACTGTTGATGAAGACAAAGCAGCTTGGGAATTGAGTGGCTACAATAGATAGGCACTGAGAAGTAACCCATGTGTGACTGAAAGTTCATGAAGACCTCAGATCTTACTATGGCCTGAAAGGAAATCCCACAAACCGATTCACTGGGCTCTTGGCAGAGAACAGTGGAGCACACTTGTCAAGGGCAAAGCCAACAGTTCTGACCTTCAAAAGCTGATTTACAGGCTCCTTTGATTTGTGGGGAAAAAAACAATCCTGAAAGGATCCTGAGAATGTTCTCTAATAACACACTGTCCATCAAATATGCTCTTCCTTTCAGACTGGAGTAATGAGACTGCAGTGACGAGGAAAGAGTTCAGGCAAACAATCAAAAAAAAAACTGATTTATCTAGGATTAAAGGCTTTTCTCATCTCCTTTACTTTGCTAAAGCTGCAATAAAGTCATCATAGATGACTTAACAGAAAAAGCATATTCCAAACATTATCCATTATGTTTGAGAACAGGAATTTAGCATGGAAGAGTGAAAGAAGAAATGGCTGAGATGAAGAAATATCATTTTAGGAAAATGGGAAAATACTTCTTATGACATTTGCTTATTAAAGGTCTTCAGGAGGTTGGTATGGTATAAGCCGTTGCCAAAGCGATAGCCATATCTGCTTGCACTTGTCCAGTATTGAGAAGGCTTATGTCCATCAGTGAAGTGTCTGATGCCCAAAGCCCACTTACAACACTGAAAGTTCCAGAAAAACTCTTTGCTCATACACAGAAAGAAAACAAAGCACAGGGAAAATGAACATTATTCATTAAGTTTTTCTTCCTGTTCTATACGAGTAATCTGGTTTTTAGGTTAGGGGCTCCCACAAAACCCCAGGTATCTACAGAAGGGGTCAGCTTTGAATCCTCCATTTCAATGTTCCAAAACACGTTACTCAAAATTTAAATTTGCCAGTGGTGATTTTATTATGTGCAAATGATTTGTCATTCAAACTTTATTCATTGTGCCTTGTTGTCCTGTTCTGTGTATACTTTTTATATAAAACATGGGATAAAGATGCTTTCATTTTGGAAATCATAAATTAAAACTTAGAGATGCTATGACCCTAGATCATAAATTAATGCTCATGCTAGATTAGTCTCTAATCTCGTTCCCCCACTTATTTACCTTCTGAGACATGTTGTCTTTTATGTGAGCAAACAACAGTCATTCAGTCATCACTTTTCTTCCAGAAAAGGAAGATTATAACACAAGGTATCTGCTTTGATTGCAACACTATCTGGGCATGTTGAAATGTATCCATCCGTCAAGTTCTGGGGTCAATTCCTGGAGACAGAGTGAGTAGAATCCTGGAGGAACCTCAGAGGAAAGCTACACAAATCTGAGGAGAAGGTGCACTAATGTTTTCAGGGAACCTAACCCACAACTCTAGAAGTGTGAAACTACAGCTCTACTCACTGTCCATCAATTCTGCCCTTAAGTTTAAATCCAGTATGTGGGGGAAAAAAAAAAATCAATTTCAAATCTGTGCCCTGGAGCTTTACCCTGCAACTATAGATTTCCTTATGCATCAAACCAAAATAAAAATGTGACCTTTCACAGTGTAGCTATGGAATTATATACTACATGGTATAAAATATAGATCTGCACTGTCTGTTTTCTCACAAAAATAATGAAAAATTTATTTGCACCATGGATTGGGCAGGGTTTTCAGTACATCGTGGATTAGAATTTGAGACTGTAGTACGATACTGGGGTTGAGGCTACCCAAGCTTCTGGAAGCAGAACTAATGGACAGCCCCCAGGAAAAGGATCTCCTCATCCTGCATCCCCATTAGTCCAAACTAACCAGGTTCTTCTACCCAGGTGCACTTTCTACATCTTTTATACATGAAGACCTGCATAGCATCATTTTTAGAACGTAAAGTAGATGAGAGTTTGGTTGATGATTTGCTCTGGTTAGAATAAAAGAAAAATAGGCTGGATGCCTATGGCTATTTTTCCTTTACAAAGCCTTGCATTCTTGTTGATAGAATTTCTTTTTCGTTTATGTTGTTTCGATGGATTTTCTCTCATCGTTTTGATTAGAGAATGACTTCCTCACCACTTGTTTTTCGACAGGTCACATATTTTCACAGATGTATGAATTGTGTAATGAATCGTGTGGCACATTAGTATTGGCCTCAGAGTTACGTCTAATTGTTCACTGTAAGGCCAAACTTAATGAGTAATCTGCAGCATCCCTCTTTGTCTTAATGATTTTATGCATGGTGGACAATCGGAGAACGTGAAATAGATAAAAACTTCAAGTGTTGCGTTTCTTACCATGATCAAATGTGTGTATAATGTATAACGTGTGTAGACGGAGTTCTGCCTTCCATTGACATGAATCTGAATGAACGCTGTCATCAGTCATTGCTTTCAAGAGTTAATCGGTCTAAAGATGTGTAGTTAAAAACAAACATCCCCCTCTGGCTGCTATCGAGAGGAAGTTAACTTCACTTGTAAGTTGTCAGCTGTCCCCAGACGGGCAAGTCATTTTTTTGATGCGCCGGAAAGGGTCATTAGCATGCAGATAATTTCAAATCATAGCCAGTATTTTTTTTAATTATAATGGGTAACGCAAGAGTGTCCTTTGTTTTGAAACAAGCTGTGCAACTGAGCCACGATTGAACCTTATGAAATTTTTGCTTTAGTTGAGCCCTGAGGTAAGAAAACGGTGGTCGCCAGTCACAGGACCCCTCTGTACATCAGAGGATAATTCAATACAGTCAATGTTTCTGCCTCCAAGGGCCAGTATCTGCTGTTGACTTCAATTAAAGTCAAATTCCTACCACCAGTGGAGAAAAGAGACATGCTAGTGGATGGGCCTCCATCACAATGAATGCATTTCTCAGTTTGTTAAAACAAAAACGACAACTAATATGTAAAACATTTGAATATGTCCTTCATTAAAATCCAGCATTGAAATGGCAATTTATCTTCTCCCTTTTTTGCTGTGCGATTTAGCATCAATTTCATACTCATATCAGTCCAATAATGTGCATGGCTATTTGAATTCCTTCGGCCGCCTTCCCAAATGAAAACACTGCAGTATTAAGAGGAAGAGAAGAAAATGGCTTCAGATAGTGCCTGTTATGTCATTGCCCCTGAATATCAAACAATTAATATATAACCAGTGCATTAGGTGCAGGGTTAACAAAAAACTACTGTTTTAAATACTGAGTTTGCCAAACAGCGCTAAACATTTTGTCTGATTCCGTCCCTGTGCAGTAGACTAGAAAAAATAATTGTTCTAAAAATGTTTCTGTCAACCATAATTTTGCTAATTCATTTACTTAATGTTCTATTTTGTTATGTATTGCTGTCACAGAAAGTATATTTCTGTTTTATTTCAAGAAGTGCATGTTTACTCATATTAATAACTTCTACACACCTCACTGCATATAAACAGACTGCATCATTCCACACTTGTGTATATAAATAGCTGGTAAATGTTTATTTAACTCAGTAGCATAAAGCTATTTCCCCTGATAGCTTGTTAGTCTTTTTTGAAGATCTAATGGCTTCAAGATCTAAAGCACGGAAAAACTCTATCGGTGTTAAGCAGGGAAAGGCTTGAAGTATCTTACAGCAGTAAAAAATAGACACCATACTTACCAGACAAAAGCTGGCAATGTAAGAAACTTCTGGAAAGTTAGAAAGAAAAATGTAAAATGTAGGATTAGCACATCCCATAGTGTTTATAGCACTCCCCATAGGACTTAGATGATGGGTTGTCTGTAGTTCCTACAGGCTTGGGCCCCCATAGTGTTGGAGCACTTAGACGATGGATTTTCTGTGGTTCCTGTAGGCTCTTTGGCTATTGCTACATTTAGGTCGGTTTGTGCTGTTTAAAGCACCTTTCTGTCGTCTTTAAAATGGAGGACGCAGTGGCTCAGCACTATCAAAGTCAAATACAACCTGGACTTTCTGATGATGCCAAGAATAAATTCTGCGGTTAAATTAACTTTTGCATCGCATTTTTTTTTTTTGATAAATAATCAAAATATGTCAAGAAGATGGAAAAATCAGCTGCCAATTAGCATAGTCAGAAAACGATACTTCATAGCTGCTGTATGAATTGTACAATTTAAGTTTGGGCAGTCGAATTAAAGTCAAACGTCAGCATTGAATAAGCAGAATGTTTTTGTGCCATTGTATGTGAGTGTTCTATCTCTCTAATGCTCATCCACGCTAACCTTGAAATTACTTCATTTTTCAGTGGTCCTGTGCTGTCGCATTATTTGACTCTGCGGTAAAACTATTGATGTGACTCTGTCACCTAAGGTCTGTATAAGCTGCTGTTGACTCCATTTTATTACACAAAAGCAATGACAGATAATTACAGAAATGGGCTGAAATATTTCCTCTGTTGCTTCAGCACCAGGGCCGTGCAGGCTGTCTACCAGGAAAATAAGGGAGCATTGAAGTCTAGTTGCCCCTGGCTTCAAAGAGAGTTATTATACCGTGAAAGCGAAAAGAACAGCGAAGTGTAAGAGGGCATAGACCAAAGAATAGAAAACGGCTGCTTTCCTTAACTTCCAAATGCCACCCATATCTAGTATAGTTTAGACAGTGACATGAACAGCTTAAGTATTTTCTAGGCCTAATTATAGCATTTAGGCAATTAACTATCGGCTACTAAAGTATACTTAATTGCATTCACTTTCAGCTGTCAGTTTATTTCTTTTCCTTTTGGATAACTAACCAATCAAAAAAATTCAGAACATTTACATTAATTATGTTATAGTTATATGGCAATAAACAGTACATAATTCATTGGCTCAACAGACAATCCTCTAGTATGGAAAATGGATAGTGTATCACTAATATTGATATCTTGACTGATATCATTGACTGATGTGATGCCAGCGCATGTCCTAATTTTAAATGATACAACAATACAATGCGATTAATCTGAATTAATCTGAATAGTGTTTGAAAGCTGATTTTAACAGTAATTAAAAATATCTTTGATTTGAACACAAAATAAAACTCCTGGAGATTATATGTTATATGTTGTTGTTAATTTAATTGTTTATCTCGCTGTATGGAGGAGGAGCGTGCAGTGCTGTAGCCTGATGCCGTCAGTGTTGGTGTCTTGAATCTTGCCCCAGCTCTGTGTGTTTGGGTCTGTCTTGTATTTCTGGCATCTCTGTGTGCCCTGTGATGGACTGACATGAGTAAGTTAACCATCTTTATAAGTATTGACAGAGCACAACATAAACGCTCCTTGTCACAGTCTGTGGTCAAAGTGAGGAATTGTGCCATTTCACATTTGATTACTGTCCTGTGGTTATTATCGATTAATCAACCAATCTTGATTTTATTTAGCACTCTTTCAACCACAGGGTTTATGAATTTTATATGATGTTTTTGTGAAAACATAAGGCTCTATTTTTAACCAACATGTATTAGGAATGTTGATGTTTCTTGAAGGTCAAATTAAAATGGAAAGACTCTGTGTGTGGATGGTGTGCAGGAAACTTGATGTTTGCCAGAGGCAGAGAACAACTGTAACCACTGGCTACTGTATAAGCCAGGTGTGCTTATAGTCAGTGACTTAGTATTAGCCAGATTCATATCCTCCAACACAATTATTCCAGACTATTTTAATGTTCTCGTTATCGCTAAGCCAGTATGTTTGAGGTATTTCTGTACACCACCAGCCTCTATTCACAGGGGAGAATCACATTTTATTTAATGACGCTTTTTTATTGAACTGATTTTTAATTTGGCTGGGAAATAATTTCCAATGAAAATGGTCAGCCTTTCATTAAGAGAGGTTGAACAAAAATCTCAGTTCATTGTTAATTTGCATAGCGGTAGAAACTAGCATGAATGAAATGCTCGCACTTTCATAAGACTACACTATCCAAACACACTTTAATATCTCTAACAAAACTTCAAACCTCTGTTTACCAGTTGTGAATATTTTAGTCATCTCTTGAGAGTACTGGTGGGGCAGCATAATCTGGACCCTCAGACTAAAGAGTCTTGTGGGTTATATTTAGTGAAAAAACAATTTACTATGGATAATTATAGATAGGTCGATAGATATTCTTTATTGATCCCGGGTGTGAAATTCTTTAAGAGCCATTGGAACAGCACACAAACAGGTATGCCGTACATTACAGATGTTTTTCTGCTTCAGCCCAGATAGGCAGATCTTTAATCTTTCAAATAACAACTAGCTGGGTGTCATTGTTATCTGACCGGCATTATTCATTTCCTCTTCCATTTAAGCATACTGTAACTACCATGCACTCCTGCCTTGGGCAACCGTGTTGTGAAAAGAAAAAATTTAATTAGAAAAAATAAATGCAAGTCGATCAAGGTAAGGAGGCTCTGTTTCCTCGCACTTCCAGGGTTGGGGGTCCGAATCCCGCCTTTGCTCTTTGTGTGTGGAGTTTGCATGTTCTCCCTGTGCTTTGCAGGTTATCTCCAGGTACTCTGGTTTCCAAAGACATGTATTGTAGGCTAATTGATGTGGTTAAATTGTGTGTGACTGTGCCCTGCAGTGGGTTGGCACCTTATCCAGGGTGTCGCTCACCTTGTGCCCTAGGCTGCCTGGTGTAGGATCCTGGTCCCCCTGTGACCAGAATAGGATGAAGCGGTTTGGAAAATACATGAATTAAGGTAATCTGCAAAAATGCCAATTTGACTATCGTCAGCCTATCGTACTTTTGCACTTAATATCTGTGCATGAAGTCCATAGAGCCCATGAAATTTATTTTAAAAAGAAATCTAAATAAAAATTTGCATGAAAGCATCTGTGAAAAAAACAAATGGATTTTCATGACCACGTCAAGAATTCATTCACAGATATTCGCTGTAATGCCCACTTGAATATTTCGATGATTTCCTGGATTATTTTCACAGTATTTGAATTTTGATAATCAACAAATAATTACTCGCTTTACAATTACTAGCTTGAAGTTATTGTTGATGTAATTAAACCCATCCGGCGATTAATTGCAAATGCAGAAACACTCAAATAGAGACACAGAATGACTGTTTTGCGTTGTCACTATAACAACTTTACAAATTCAGTCGTCTTTTCTAGTTGCATGTGTACAAACAGAGGGAAATATTCAAATTAATCTGCTTACAAGTATTTCAGATTTTGTCTTGGAAATAAAATCTGTAATGATCCAGAAAACTATCGGCAAAAAATCTGTAATCCAAACAAGAAATTGCAGCAAGACCTTGGCCACGATAAATCTCAATAGACGTCTTTCAAACACTGTGTAACATATGGCAGAATTAGTATTTACATTCAAGGTGATCTGTGGTAACATCCTGTGTAATTCTGTAGGATTGACCACCACTTCCTTAAAATTTAAGATGGCTGTGTTATGATATGTATGGCTGGTTGAATTTATTTCAACAGGCATGTGCATTTCAGCATGAGTTTATATGTCTCTTCCTCCATTCTTTTTTGCTTTTAATTATTATTTTGCTGGGGCTCAGTGGTTAACACTCATGCCTCACTCCTTGACAGTCGGGACTTTGAATCTCACTTCGGCTTTCTGTGTGTGGAGCCGACGTGGCCTCACTGCGTAGAAAACATCAGAACGTGCCAGTTCAAATCCCATGTCTGGCAGCAATCCTATCACCACTGGGTTCTTATGTAAGGCTCTTAACATCAGAAACTGCTCCAGGGCTGACCCCATACTCCAAGTGAAAGTTTTGCTCTCACCTGTGCAGGTGTGTCTCATGGAATGCATGATAGGACACATCAAAAATGAAGAATTTTTATGAACTTGTACAGATTGCCAATGAAGTTCATTTCAAGAGCAACATCTCTGTGTTGTCCTTCACATTTGTGCACATACAGTATTTGCCCTGTGATGGACTGGCATGCCATCCAGGCTGTTAGCCAACCTTGTTCGGTACTTCCTAAGAATGGATCCAGCTGCAACTGTGACAAGAATAAGCAGCTGGAAGACGAATGGATTTACTTATTTTTTCGATTTCCTTGAGCTGTGTTAGTGTGCGGTCACGCCAGTTATACCAGTAGAGGATGAAGTAAGGAGTACAGAGCTACAGTAAGGAGCATTGCCACATAACAGATCTGGGCCAAATGTGTTAGACTCCTGGAAGCATTTTCAGCACCACAGCAATATAATCCTATTATAGTTATTTAATATCGAAATCCATAAACCACTTGAGGACATTGAGGATGATGACATCAGCCAAAGTTACCACCATGCCTGGGCTAAAATAAACTGCAACCTGCAAGACGTTCAGACTTGGGTTTCTCGCACGTACTTGTGCCGGATTAACGGTATGACTCGATTTGCGGTTATGCTCCTGGGCCTTGTGTGATGTCATTTGATAAACGTGTCACATAGCTTGGCAGTTGATATGTTCTTATTTTATTATCCTCTCACATTTGAAAGATAAATATGAGGCTGGAAAAAAAAAGAAGTACTTTTAGTGTCCTTTTCCATTCTTGTCAATGTCACCGTGATGAGTCATCATATCACTGTTGCTGGTATTTTTTATTTATGTCTAAATAAGGTCAATAAATCCCCTCTGGACGTGAGGGTGCAATTATCTGCTTAAGGTTGTTTGTTTTTTACAATTAGTTAGATCATCTTGTTTAAAATTCGGGAATTAACAGTGAAGTTTATTTTTTTAACTGTGCCACCTGTTGCCTTATTGTGTCGTACATCTCTATGATATACTGTATCTTTGAATATTAAGCATCGCAAAGGTTGGCTGTGCTGAATTTTGGTAATATTGGTGATACGAGAGATGTTTTCTACGTGATATTGGCCCGGCGTCCGTAGTGCCATTCAGATGAAAGCAAGTGGAGTTGAGGGTGATTCGTATACATTTTTCAGTCTTTTGACTTTGGCAAATTGTTTTGGAATGTAATACTGGCTTCCTGTCCAAGGTGTTCTCCTGCTTTGCACAATACTGATAAGGGGTTAAACAAAGATGGATGGATGGATGGATGGATGGATGGATGGATGGATGGATGGACAGACGGACAAACGGACTAATGGAGTGGCTTAAGTCAGGCTATGAGTAGTTACTCATGAGTAGTTAAATTTAGTCCAGCCCTGTTCTGAGTCCATGGCTGTTAGGATTGTGCTGTAAGCTAGACTACTTAAATGTTTACTTCTGTGTGGGCACCACTTTTCCACACACATTAGTGCCCCCTGTGATACAAGACAACTGGACATGGACTGCTGTGGTCTCTACTTCCAAACAGGCACGGCAGGCCCAGAGGGTCATGTGAGTGAAAAAAATGAGATACCACTCAGGAAGTAACCCACAAACTCTGGGGGAAAGCACACATTACCACTGCAGGAGGTCATGTGGGGTCTATCTGTGGAACAAGCCCACCAAGGAGAACAGGCAAAAAAGAAAAGAAATAAGAGAAGAACCTGACTGGTGTTCTCAAGGAGCATTGGGTTGTTCTCACAGAGCAAGTCACAGACATACAACAAGTGGTCCCAGAACCATATTAGTAAAAAAGATACATCTTTGGACAATTAATGCATTTAGCTGTCATTTTCATCAGCGTACAGCCATCAATAATACCTGCTTTTGTAAAGACATGAATTCAATGGACAAAACACTTTAACTTTCTCCAATAACTGGGTTATATTTAGTTCTGTGCTTAATGACATTAAAAAGATGTTTGATTCGAGTTTCCATTATGCACTGATGTCTGTCACACCTGTCATCCTGTACTTAACCTCTTCACTTGGCATTTGTACATGCCTTCAGAATCCAGCTTTATGGAAATTTTGACAAGTGTCAACAGTGACTGTTTTGGTGTTGCATTTAGTACCTATGATGAATACACAGACTGGATCTAAGTGCAGAGTAAGGCACTGTAATCGTGGTTGAAACAGGCAGGGTCATTACCAGAACAAACAAGATTTACAAGGCAAAAGGAATATGCAGATACATACTCATGATAGCAGGCAAAATAGTCATAATACTGAACAATCCAAATCAAACGGCAAATGGGAAAGTCAGAGAACTAGCAGAGATCAGACACACGCAAACTAACAATTACCGCACCACTGAATAAGGGTGCCAAAAACCCATTACCTCACAGTGAGGCAAAGCAGACTGAGCTCATTTCAAGGGGGCTTAATTGCACAATATTCAGGGGGAGAGATGTGGGAAAAAAGCTAGGCATGGCCTTCCGGTTGTGGGTATGACAATGACACGGTTTGAAAAAGGGGCTATACGAGTATTATCAGGATCCGAATAATGAAGTCCAATGGCTGTGGTTATTTACAATGATCTAAATCACCACATACTACCCTATTTTTCTAGGCGAGATGAGTAATCATTTAAATTTCTGAATTGTTTGAATTTACTGCAGCTTCCCTCCCCATTAAATTAGGTGCGGGTTAAATTTAGAGACTCCCTTTGAATATTAACATTCACCTCGCAGTATAAAGGCCTTTATTTCGTTGTCGTGCAGAATTTATGCGCTTCTGTTGTACGTTTTTGTGGTCGAGAGCAGATGGTAAATAACTAAGTGTGAATTAATAACTATGAACGCACCGTGCTTAGCCCTGTCACTTCACACCTCTAGTGTCGGGGGTTCAAGTCCCGCCTCCAGCTCTGTGCGCGTGGAGTTTGCGTGTTTTCCACATACTTCATGGGTTTCCTCCAGGTGCTCTGGTTTCCTCCTGTGGCCCAACGACAGGCTTTGTAGGCTGACTAGTGAGGCTAAATTTGTCTTTAGTGTGTGAGTGACTATGCCCTGCGATGGGTTGACACATAGGCTCTGGGCATCCCCAGAACCCTGAGTAGAGTTAAGTGGTTATGAAAATGGATGGTGCGTTATTGGCTGTGCCAAGTGTGGGTGTCAAGTGAGTATTCTATATATAAAGTTGGATTCTGCGACCCCTACTGTAAATTATGATGTCATGTTTTTTTATAATGACTGTATATAATATAGTATTAACTATGACACTGTTAACTGATTTAAAAAATTAATACAATAGTATTTGCTGGGGTCCACTTTTCTCTAAGTTCCAGTACAGATCTACTGTGTAATCTGAAGGGTTAATAACTTGACAGTTATAGGACTGGGGTTTCAGATGTTCTGCAGGATTTTGACATTTTTTTATCTCTTTCCTGAGGGCAGCAAAATATTGGGCCAGGTTTACGAGTGCTGTTCCAGCCGATAAGTTCGGCTTTCTTCCTCTCACATTCTTCTCATACTCCCTGGAGTGTAGTTTACTGTCGTCCACAATGTCCGGTTCATACATTAACAAGCTTCGCTCAGCTTGTTTCTCATAGTCTTCCACAGTATGTCAAAGTCAAGGTCAAGATGACATGAACCAAACATGATAGATGCTTAAAATATTAAGACTGATGCAACTTGTTGCAGCCTGGGCGAGATGGAAGTGCATCCTGGTAACTGTGAAGGAAGCATGGTCAATAAAGCAAATATCGTCTATCAGAGGTAATGCCAAGTTATGTAAAGATGTAGCTATTACTCTGTTAAAGCCAGCTGATGCAGTATCCTCAGCCAGCTGAAGGTCATTGTCTTCATTGGCTTCATTGTTATTTGTGCTGTAGGAGCTGCCAGTTCTTTTCAGGCTTTGTTGTTCCCAGATTTATCGCCTTCCAATGACTTCTGTGCTGCTTTCCCTCCAATTTACTGTTATGTTTCCCTTTCATTGTTTGCTCAAGTGCATCATTAAACCATGCTTTGGGTTTTTGGCATTGTTTAACTGTTTTTACAGAAGGAAACGAAGGAGCAAATATGTACAGTTCCTGTAAATACAATCTCTCTCAAATGTAGTTTGCAGTGTCCTCGTAGGAAGAATGTTTGTCTTACTGCACGATTTGGTATTCACTCATTAAAGTGGTTTGAACAATGACTGTTATGCTAAACTGCTGATAAGTTCATACGCAGAAAACCCCATGAGATAACTGCAGCATTTAACTTTTTCCCATTGTAGAGAATTTCAACACATGTCCGAGAAGCAGTTAACAACGCTTGAAAAACCACCAAAGAACTAAAAAATTAGTCTGTGTAATGAGTGAAAATGTGAACGTTTGATTCGTCTTCTGGAAGAGCCTTCATCTCTAAAATTGAAACGAGGAAGAAATTCACTTGCATTCCGCTCGTTTCAAATTATTCTCTAATGTTTAAGATACAGACCCACAAGTGTTTTACCTTTCACATCGCTCCTTATTCTGTCTTATTACAATTGTCTTCCAGTATGTTAGTCTACAAAATAGAGATTAGTTTGAAAAGCTGCAGAGTTGACAAGTCTACAATCCCCAGGATATTCCCAGCATGATCTACTGACTGCAGATAGTGTCCTCATATAGAGACATCATATCATTATAGATTTATCTTTTGATGCTTACATCTTCACTTCTCTGAGGAAAGGAGAGAAAACTGTGAACTGAATTCACATAAGAGTATTTGAGTATGTAGTTCATAAATCAACAATTAAATTATCATTTTGAATTGATGTGGAAGTTCACTGGCAAAGCCGGCACTTTCATTGAATCAAAATACCACTGGCGATTTAGTACATATTTGCAATTAGTCGTCTCTGTATTATACTAATCTACTTAAAGTTTTTACTGAACTTTGCTTCCTGCATTTTTATTAAGTGAATAAAGGTATAGCTTTTGTTGACTCACAAATTATCTCATTTTTATAGGAACAATAAATGTTTTTCAAGCTATTTGACATTCATGTGTAGATTTTTAAACTCTTTATGTTGAACCTAAATATATGTAAGATGAATATAAGTTAAAATTTTTCTTTATTTCATTAATGCAGCTCAGCACAATTTAAAAAATGACAGAACCCCCTCAGCACATCACCCTGCTGGAATTTGGCCTCTGGATTGGAACCTCCCAGCCTAACTGGGAAAATTGGGAGAAATGGGTTAGTCATTTTATTTATGAAATGCAGCTGTACTACGGTTGAGATTTTGGGTTGAGATTTTATGGTTGAGATTTTGGGGTTGGAAATGATGATTGAACCACATTTCCCAAGAGCAGTGGGATGTTTTTTTTTTTTTTTGAGTAGGCTGAACTCAGTGCATAAGAAGCTCAATTCGTTAAATATTCGATATTTATAGGGGGTCTTAATGAAACGTCAAGGCATCTTCCAAAGGCTCAGTACACAGTCACAGAGCATCTTCTAGGAAGAGTCATTGGGGGCGACCTGGACAAGATGGGTGAATTCTAATAGACTAGCTGGAATACACTGCACTTTTTTTTGCAGTTTTTTTGGGACTGTGGGTGGAAACCAGCGTACCCTGAGAAAATGCATGCAGCGTAGGGGAGCCGTGCAAACGCCACACACACGGAGCTATGCACGCTGCAGGTTCGAGGCCACAGTGTCACTGTGCCTGCCACCTACACCAGAATGTCTTAAAATATAAGTAATAAAGATGCTGTTTGGTTTTTGCATTGCAGTTCGTAAATGGGTTCTTTGTCATTTTGATCCATGAAAGCTGTTTTCCACAATTATATATTTAATTCACAACTACTGATTATTATACAATATCCTGAAGCACACATTCAATATAAAAAATGTGGGCATAACTGGGCATATCTGGGGATAACTGGGCATATCTGGGCATAACTGGGCATATGTGGGCATAACTGGGCATAACCGGGCATATCTGGGCATAACTGGGCATAACTGGGCATATCTGGGGATAACTGGGCATATCCACATTTAAGCACCTCATGTGCACCACATGTGAAATTGTGGCTTTTATTTCTAATTCCAGTTTGGTAAATGTGGAGTTTGCATGGTTTCTTCCAGGTAGTCCAGTTTCCACTTATGGTCCTAAAATGAATTTGTATCTCAATAATGTGACCCTGCATTGGATGCATGGATGCATGAATGGATGGATGCATGCATGAATGGATGGATGGATGGATGGATGGATGGATGCATGAATGGATGGATGGATGGATGGATGGATGGATGGATGGATGGATGGATGGAAGTCATTTTTTAGATTAACTTGTGCTGGTGTATTAATCCCTAGGAATTACTTCCTTATGATTTACAGAACGTCAAATGAAAATAAAGAAATATTTTCAAATGTTATGTAATCAAATGTAAATCCACAAAGTACTCTGTGGAATGAAAAAGCAAATTTCCTCAAAGGACCAAAATAATCATCGTTCAGCTAAATTAAGCAGTTCAGCTAAGTGTGAACAAGAAAATTCTGTCAATTGTATATTTCCATCTGTTAAGCTTGCTACTAATCCCATATATTACCTCACAGCATGGTTTTCTTTGAGTATTCATTAAATAGAGAAAAATGTTTTCAAGACATAGAAATCTGTGTTTATCGCTCTGGAAATTGAAAGTACTCGTCAAGAGTACAGATTCTCATTGCTCATAATCCCATAATATGAGCAATCACTCTTGATTTCTGAAACCGATGTCATCCGTTTCAGAAATACCACATAAGCTAATGTAGCAAATGAAGCACTATTGGTAGGTCGTAGGAGTTCAATCAATTCTGCGGAAACAATGCTGTAGGATTGTTTAAGAGTCATAATGGAGCCATCTGACGTGAATCACTGGCTGTGTATGCAGAGAATACCACGGTCAGCGTCATTGCAAAAGGACACCAATAACGTTAAATAATGGTTTACTGACGGATACATAATGTGGCTTTCCTAGCTGTCCTACCAATAATACTTTCATATTTAGCTTCTGTGACTATTTACAAAACAAACCTCAGTATTAAATGTATAACATGCAAAAACAATTTTTAATGCATACCCATGTGTGTATTTGTGAAATGCAGTGAGTCTGTGAGAAATTGTATGAACACTGGAGATGTAAAGAGTAAAGATGCTATGGTGACATTTCTAGAGTTTGTCCCCATTAAAGATGCCACAGTGATGTTTCTAATTGGTCCACGATCTCTTCCTGTCGCAGGTCTTCACGAGATATGGGAAGTGTTACATGTTTAATGCCGAGGAAGAGGGGAAGGCCGTGCGCACCACAGTGAAAGGGGGCACCGGAAATGGCCTTGAGATTATGCTCGACATCCAGCAGGATGAATACCTGCCAGTCTGGGGAGAGTCAGGTAAGCCAGTTCAATATGTACAGTACTACGTATGGTTAGAACAAGCGTATCTATGGTTAGAAATGCCTTGGAGGAGGAGCCAATTGCCTACAGAAAGTCTAAAATATGAAATAATAATTTGTTAGACTGACACAGTGGGTAGCAAAGTGCTGGATTTTTTTTTTTCCCCCACTGGACTTTGTGTGTTCTTTGAATGTGCTCTTCAAGTTTGTGAGGGTTTCCACTAACTATTCTGGTTTTGCTCCATGGCTGAAAAGACACAAGATTTCGGTAAGCCAGTATCTCTAAATTGTCCATGGTGTGTGTCCCTATAGAACTAGACTGCCACCATGTCCACTGTATACCCTGCCTTGAGTACTGAGCTTCCTTGAACAGTCTCCTTGCTGACCTTGACATGAATCAGCGGCCATAGAAAACGAATCAATGTTAAGTAGAATCGGAGAACAACTAAATCAGAAACTCTTTTGCATAACAATGAAAACATTGATTCTTTAGACACACGCTGTAAGTGTAATATTCAGAAATTATTAAGACAATCTGGAAATGTATCCAATTACTGTACAATTAAAAAAAATAATCTTTGGCACAATTCGAGCTCATGCATTTCCTTAGAGAATGTTAAATTTGACTATAATGTGTCTTGGCATTGTCCAATTTTCTCCTACATGGATTCTTAAAACAAATTAGCAGCATCACAATCTTTGTTTTTTTCACTTAGAAAGTTGCAAAATTTCCTTGCACTGTGCATTTGTTTTTTTTCCTAACGGAGCTGAAAAGCAAGTTTCTAAGAAATTCTGTAAGACGACGAGTGGACCTTTTCTTATCAGTCACTGAAAGAGGAAGACTAAATTAAAGTACTTAAAAGCATCAGCCCACTCTTTAATCTTTCTTCCATGAAGTAAATATTCACTGTTCTATTGAAGGTTAATAAACTTTTCTCTTTTTTTCGAACAATTATTTTTATTTTGCAAGAATACAAAAGTGAGACCAAACAGAAAGGTACAGAAATAGGAACATCCCCACTCCTAGTTAATAAACTTTCTTTACATTATTCGGTCTTCCACTCATCAGGTTTCAGGGGTCAAGAAAAAAATATATATATATACTAATTATTAATTAAACAATAATGCAACATCACAATAGGAAAAAAGAATCAGCAACCTTAAGTGAATAAAATTCTACCAGGTAATCAACATACTTTGTTAATTAATTAATTAATTAATTAAATTACTCTCTCAGTCATGACTCATGACTAACTAACAAAAATTAGTCAACCTTCTGGCCTATAAAAACTGGAGTTGCCTCCCACTGCCTCTTGCTAGATGGCCTCACAACAGAAACACAACGATCCTCTTGCTAACAACCAGATTTATTAATATTATAAGGGATAATGTCAAGTTGATGCCTGACAACCATATATATGAAAAGTCCTCTAGACTTCACTGTCTATCAAGCTATTCAAGCTTCTCAGAACAGAACAGATTGGAATTTTCAAGATCGAGATTCTTCATACACAGTTTTACTGGTACAACTTGCAGTGAGATGAAATGAGCAACCAGGACAGCGTCTGAACACAGACACACCGTCTTGAGGTGATGAGTCCACAGACATTTTTACCATTTATACTTCATTTACCTTCAGCTTTATGGTTTTCTCCGACACCACAGAGTCTTCTCAAATATGCCCGAAATAAGAAAAATCTGGCTTAATTTGTGCTTCAGTTCTGGTTAAAGTGAAAATTCTGGCTTGATTTATTCAAGGATCCTCTTTGGGTCCAGAGTATTTTGTAACAGATTTCACATCAACAGAACTGAAAGACTTCAGTTTGTCCTGCTTTTACAAACATGAAGAGTCACAGAAAAACATCATATCTTAAACAATTCAGATCTTAATTCTTAGAAAGGCATCGCCTGCTCTTGAAGACTTTTTCTAAGTTATTTGTTGTAGCTCTACCCCCTTCCACGCTGCCATATTTCAGCGGGGGGCTTGGAGCCTATCCCAGGCAGCACTGCTCACAATTGTAGGCTACACCCTGAACGAGATGCCAGTCTATCACGGTGTACGTACAATATATTCTTGACATGCACTATGGGTAATGTTTAGATGCCATTTAGCATAACTGCATGTCTTTGGACTGCGGTAGGAAACCAGGGTTCCCAGAGGAAACTCACAAGACATGAGGAGAGCACGCGAAATCCACTGCAAACTCTCTGCATCTTAGAACTGCAAGGTGGTTCGACCCAAATATTTCAAATTACGTCTCATATGACTGACTTCCACTCCTGTTAGATAAGCGTATACAGTTAAAAGCAGAAATAGTTACGGTTTTAAGCAGGAATTTTCAAACTTTGGACTGGTGTTGAAGGAATACACACACACACACAGACTGCAGATAACGTTTATATCTGGGGAGCAAAACTTTCACATCTAAGGCAGCAATCCTAGTGATGGCCTTTTAACAAGACCCCCCCCCCATAAATTTTCTCATCCCACATCCTACAGCAATGATGTGTTTTCACCGGGAAGCAGCCTGGAGTGAATTTCAGAGCCCAGTCTCCATACCAGAGGTAGCAACACAAACTGCATGATGAAAAGGCCAAGGCATCCTAGTACTGCTGCAAAGAGAGCTACAGTACTTATATAGGGATGGTCTATAAGAGGCTAAAAGGGAAATTTGGAACCAGATTGACAAATCCTTCCTTCCTCTCAGAAAACCAAACTAATAAAATGTCACATTTTTGTATTTTTTGTGCCCAGTGCTCTCAGAAATAGACGACCAAGATTGATGGATTGATGGATGGATGGATGGATGGATGGATAGATGGATGGATGGATGGATGGATGGGTTTTTCACTTATACTCTAGTAGTGCTCTTTTCTATTTTCAAATTGCCTGAAATGTACAGGAGGCATCTAGTTACCTTTGTTCATGAGAAAGCAATGCCCTACCAGGCGGCATATCAACTGAAACTGTATTCATCCTGCCAAGTCTTATTTCTGTCATATGCTGCATGTCATCTTTGCTGAGATTTTCTAATAATAATAATGAAAACAACAAGTAACTAATCTTACCACTAACATGCTCCCTGTTCATCGGTTGTGGTCACTTAGCAACACTGGATGCTCTTGTATTTTGCAGTTTAGTCTAGTAGGAACCTACTCCTCATGGTGTTTTGATTTGACCAGTTCTTCTAATGTTAGATTCTAACGGTGTTTTGCATGGCTCTTCCTCCAATGCTAATTTGCACGTTCTTAAACTGATTTATATTGTACTTTAAGTCCTGCATCCAGACCGCTTCGTAAATGAACCTCACAAACCGATATACATTTTTCAATTCAAAGTGGTACAAGCAAATGATTTTAATCGGAGTAGCCCACTCCAATAAAATTTTGGAAGAGCATCTCACAGTATGGGTCCTTTTAAGGCAGGCAGAATTAAAATAAATGAATAAATAAATCCTTATTATGGTGAATCTCCTTAAAGTACCCCGGCACCTCTTCCCGTAAAACTATTGCCAGTCTCCCCAGCGTCTGATAGCTCAGGCTGTACAGGATGTTTGCCCCCATAGACAGAGGTTTTCCCCAACGGATCTGCTCCCTGCTGTTCAGTGTATGCTTCATTGTACTGAACGAGCAAAGCCAAATCATTTAAAACGTAGTGATTTCAAATCACAAAAAGCTCCATGAAAAAGAGGAAGTATTACTTTTCTCAGAAGGAGAAAGGACAAGAATCATAGGTGTGGACGACTGCCTTTAATCAGTATGTAGATGTCTCCACCCACTCTTTGCCCACATGCATCATTATCTGAATTGTTTGTACTTGCTCTGCTAGCTGGCAGCGGATGTGAGCTCTCTCTCGTGTTTTTGGCATTGGCGTTAAGAGAATTTGCAGGCCATGTTATACAGTCTGTCTGCAGTGTCAAACAGCAGAGGGTTCGGAGTAGTTCTGACTTTGCGAGAGGCAGAACAGATTTTTGTGGCAAACAGGCAATCTGTCGGGCATTAAAGTGCCATCTGTCGTTGTCTTAACCTTTGGCTGCTTTTGTGCCCATGCCTTGTAAAGTCAAGAAAAGGTAGAACGTTTCTGAGATGGTTTTCTACTTTTCAAACATAACATGGTGTGGGACTCCATCACTAATGGAAAAATCGCACCTAGTATATTGTTTATTCTCTTCAAAAGACAGACTGGAAAAAAATTCTTTAAAATAAACTGCATGTTTGTTGTGGCAAATGTAATTTTTGGGGAAATTTTCCAAATGAATAATTTGATAAAAGATAAATCAATTTTCTGATTTTCTATTACAAAATTAAACATGACATATATTTTTTCATCAACATTATAATGTACTGTATATCTTGGCAGTTTTTTTTAAACAACTCTCAAATACACTGTGTTCACCTATCGATGGCTTGTAAACGTTTAAATACTGGAAATATCATATTTTTCCCAAGATCATGCTACAGTTTGACAGTGATGTACTATAAGGAATCATAAAAATATCATATTGATATTTATCGATTTATTACCTTTTTACCAGAATCTCTCTTTTTTTTCTTAATGGCTCTATTTAATTTATATAGCAGTATATTTATAAGAAACCATTTCATATTGTAATCAACTGCCATATCCATACAAGACTAGCTGATCATAAAATCAGGTTTATTAAACATAGCGTGCCTAAAAATGCCATCTTGGTCATGGAGTACCTCGCCTTGTGGTCTGTGCTTACTGGGCGATGCTCCAGGATGAATGGATCAAAGAACGGAAAGCTTTTTGAACTCGGTATGCATCTTCCTGCTTTATACAAGCATCTCTCTTACTCAGGAAAGTGTTTTACTGCATATAAAACAGCCAAGCAGATAAGAGTCACACAGAAGCACAGTGGAATTTGGAGGAGGAAAGGTGATCTTTATTGCTCTGTACGGCATTACGGGGAGGGGTTACCGAAAGAGCTCTGTGGATGGTGTCCACGGACAGCTCGGGGGAAACGTGGAAGGCGGGCAGCAGTTCTCAGATACGGTGGGAGGACAGGGAGTAGTTCCAGGATACCTGCAGATGGAGAGAAGGGAGCTCCTTCTGGCGGTCTGCATGGAGTGGATTTATTCATTTCCGAGAGGCCCTCACTTCTTTGATACTCTGTCGTCTTCCCACACGACTTGGGAAGCCAGCGGATGAAATAAATAAATAAATGACATGGTTCTGAAAGTCCGTCTTCCTTTCTTCATCTTCTGTTATATGAAGAGTACCAGGAGGTAGAAGAAAAATCAATAGGGAACCTCAGCTTTGTGAGCGCCCTTAAGGTGAAGCTTTTAAATCCCGCCATCCGTTTCACTGACCTTCTCCCAAGGCTCGCTTGCGGTTCTAGCATGACAGAGGAAACTGGTGTTGCTAGTTGTACCGCAAACGTTATTGATCTCTGCCCTAAATTAACTACCACACTCCAGTACAAAAGGTGTGGGCAACTTTAAAGAGCACTTGAAACAAAAAAGATGTACTACATTTTCATGTGGTAGGTGATGAAATCTGCAAGGATGGCCAAGTCAAACAAGAAATAAATTGCACACAAAAGTCAAAGGCAAAATACAAGCCTTGAAAGGCAAAACTGTGAATTCCACAAAAAGACACTTTAAACTTCAGGAAAAACTATAAAGTCAAATTCAGGGCTGCACTGCTGGTGGACCCTTTCTCCATGATTTCTCGTGTGTCCTCTGACAGCATGGAGGAGGTGATCACTTAGGATACAAATGCAAAAGATCCTCCCAACCCAGCCCAGAGTAATTTCGTTTTGTTCCTCTTTATCAGTTGATTCTATTTAAATTGTTCTCCCAAGAAAGCTGTTTATCTCCTCTGTACCTTTGTTGGGTTTCAGACATTTCATGCCAGTTATTAACTGAAATTCCAGCTTACATTTGCACAATACATGTACGATTGCAATGTAATGCAAATGTAATCAAAGAATATTGTCCAGGTTCAGGGATGTTGACAAGCCAGGAGAGAAGTCAAGTGATTATAACAGATCTTCTATTGGTACACGATAGGAAAAAACAGAAAGTGACACAGCAAAACCAGGAGGGTCTAGGGGTAGGCACAGGATAGTAAGGATCATCAGGGAAGGATTTCCACCCAAGGGCCACAGCGATACAGAGGTGCAGGACAGAGGGTCAGTGATCCAGGGATCGAGGGTCTCCACACAGCCATCCTCCTCTTGAGTCTGGAGACCACCAGTTTCCAGAAGGACTGTATTTTTGTCTTTGTGCCTTGGCTGGGTCACGGGCACTGCCTGTTTGCGGTGTGAGGACCACCAACAGCCTGCCGTACCATAACAATTTCAATAATTTCAGCTGGTCACACATTCATGTGAAAGAACAACCAGTAGTATTAAATAGAGTGACACGTGGAATTAGGTGTGGCCAGATGACATCAAGCTTTGTTTGTGTCTAACTGCTATGAAACTAAAGCCAGCTCAGAGATCCTCCCACCACTGTAAAGTTTGATCTTTATTTTTTTCATCTTGCATTCTGGTATTTTTGAGACTACAGTGGGATGGATTAATGCAGATTTTGATGCGGTTTTTCACATTTTTCTCTTACATTGCAAATTTTTCATTGTGATGATTGAAATGTTGACCCCACTGTTCCAGCATTTTCATAAATGTCCTAAATCTTTGGCAGGGATCAGTTTGCATCAACACTGACCAGAAGTTGTTAAAATAAACAATAATGCAACGGAATGTTTTATACTCCTTACCTAATTTGTCAGTAGACCAGTGAGCAGCAAAATGTTATGTGAAATGTTGGGCGAAGTGAACCGACACAACAGAATTCTTTTCTTTTTGAGATCAAAGTACATTGTCACATTATCTCACCTAACAAAATTCTTTTTTCAGACCATCTATAACAGAGCTTCCAGGTTAACCCACCGGAGTACTCCACACTCTCTTGGGATGAAGAAGATAGACCCAGTATTAAACTTCTTGGCAGACATCATCAGAATCGCCTTCCTTCCTTCCTTGACGTAAAATCTGACATAATCCAAAGATCTCATACAGTTTTGACTTTAAATTCAATTGATAATCAGTTGAATAATGAGGGTTATATGCCCAGGAACATTTTAGGCTGAGGCTGGACACCATTGAAGTGAAGGTTAACACGTACTGAGCTGACATTTATTAAAATGAATATTGGCATTCAGACAGCTGTATATGAATAATGTATATATATACATAAAGGTAGATAAGGCATTTGATTATATATTTCATCCAGCTGGTGTGTTTGAATGGATGGTTTTTATGGGTGCAGGATTAAATTTCTGACTGGAACTACAGGAGAAAGCATCCATGAATGACACATTGTGGCGAATCATTTAGCGGCGGCATCCCCTTCTGTGCAGCCTTGGTAGATGTTTGCCCGTGATATAGCAGCTTAGATCACATTATGCTGACTTTATGCACAGTGGCTGACAAGATCAGCATGGTTCAAAATGCCCCTCAAAGCATCGGAAAGGTAATCCTCACATAAACCTCACGGCAAAGTGTGTCATTCCTCTTCAAAACCATGCTTAGTACCTGCTCAGCCAATATTCTAGAGGATATTTTCAGCTGATTTTGTCTGCCATTCCTTAATGGATATTTTCCAATGTATCTCAGAGTTTTGGCTATAAGGTCGGTCTATTGCAATTCCTTCTCTTAATATATACACCAATGAGCCAAAATATTATTTGGAATCCCATAGCAGAGCAACTGGCTCTTCCCAACAACCAGATGGGACACCGATAGAGGTACAAATGAGAATGGGGATATAAAAAGGCAGGTACGTACTAACCAGAAGCAGTTGTGTTGAACATTCCAGGCTGCTTGTCCATCCTGGTGAAACAGGTCTACCCCTTCATGATGACTGTCTACTTCAATGGCACAGGGCTAGCAGGACGAATCCTCTGGCTGTGTCTTTTGGAGTGGGTATAGGAATGGTTTGAGGCAGCTTACAAAAGTTCAAAAAAAGCCCACTTAGTAGGTGGCAGGACATGCTTGTGTAGTCCATGCTGCAATTATCTGGTGAGGCATTTATTTAATGAAGCCTCTGAAAATTTCCATAGGGATGCTGCACCCTGCTGACTCAGAGCTTCCTGTAGACCGTCTAGAGACTTTAGTGGCGGTTTCAAGCACTGAAGCTGCCGATTAAGGTAATCCCACAGACGTTCAATATCATTGACGTCTGGCGAACACAGTGGCCAGGGTAGTAAACTGAAGACACTGTCGTGTTCCTTAAACGATTGTGAATGATGACATTGTCGATGTATATGAGAGCAATATGGCATGTATTTTACAACTAGTTCAGACCTAAACACCTAAAGTTAGCTGGTTACCTATCACAAGCAAACACTGTGAAGGAAATTCGCTTAGAAAAATGTGTACACAAATAAAGTTCTTTTTTTTCCTCGTTATTGACTGTTATCCATAAAAAAAGATTGCTTGAATAATGCACGTGTTTAATGAACTTCTGAAATGTGCTCCTAGACATCGTTAACTTATCTTACTGCTCAGTGGCACCAAAATAACAATAAGAATTCATTCTTAGCTTCCAAGAAGGGTAAAGCAGGAACTATCCATTTTTCCTAAGGGCTTAGTGTAGTGAGCTATCATTAAAGTGTTACTATGGAGAGGGAAGAGGGCGAATGGTTATATTACTGTTCCCATGGAGCTCACAATTCGTTTTTACTTTCAGGTGAGGAAACACTCTGTGGTTTGTGAATAAAACCATAGTTTTGCCATTATCAGTCCCCTCTGCCAGTGTGCTCTCCTGGCAGCCATGTTGCTTTATGGTGTGGCGGTAAATTACACCTTCCTCTCTGCAGCTTCGGCGACAGGGAGACACTGTGCTTTTAGCTCTGAGTTTTACTTCGTTCCCTCTCATTTGCTGAGCTTTCGGAAAGAATTAGCTACACGAGGCACAGTGTGATGCTTAATTAGAAGTGAGAATGGTGGTGTGCCCTTGAGCAGTGCTTAACTTGAATTTCTCCAGTAAATACCCAATCAATAATTCATTTGATGCAATTAATCAAACTGACAGTAAACTGTTTTTACCAATATATTCCATTATGCATAGACTGTACAACAGAGGTTATATATAAAAAAAAAAAATTACAGTATACCATTCCCTTCAGTCTGTGAGTCAAATTTAAAGCAGGATTTGTAAATTTTTTTGTAATCCTGCCCTCGGTCATTCCATTCCACAAATTTAGCAGATTTGTACAATGTTAAAATATTGTAAAAAGATAGATTTATGTGGAACAGTTTGATAAAGCTAAAACCAGAAGTGGTTTACGTAAAATGGTTTCTAGCTGTTTCAACCTGTGGTGTTGGTAATTAAAGCATGAAATCTTGAATGTACTGTCAAAGTAAAATTGCCCTGTTACAGTCAATACCAAAAAATTGGAAGAAATGTACCAATTAGTAATAAAACAAGTAAATAAACAAGTACACAGTGTGAATAGAAAAAGGAATTAAGTTTATGCTGTCGAGTTTTTCACTTACGCTTATCCAAAATTGGGTTGTGGTGAATCTGAAGTCTCTTTATGAAATAAAACTTACATGGGATGTTATTCCGTCACTAGGTACACCCTCAAACCATGCAAGCAGTTAATGGCACTGATTCACCTACACAGGAAATCTTTAGACGGACGGAAAAACACACTTAGACAAGGTGAAATTACTCAATAAACTCCACAAATACAGCCTAGGGATCAAACTACCAATCCTGCTGGTGTGAGTCCACCAAGCTACTCACTGAGGCTATACACCACTGATAAGTGTACCACATTTTTATCAGTTTATGTAGCTAGAGACTTCATTGGGGAATTTCAGGTTTGGTTCATCACCTGAGAAACAGCCAGCAGGACCATGATGGATTAAACCTTCAGGTCTATGCATATAATCTCATGGCCCTTACAGAAATGACAAAACTAGCTATCAGTCTGGGCCACAAGCAATAATAAAGTGTCAGCAAGCAAAATGAAATGCTTCGGGTGTCTTTGAGCTGGCTCGCGTAACCAACCATCGGAATTACAGGCCAACAGTTAACTGTGAGTGCCTGTGTGCTTCTGCAGAGGAGACGGCGTTTGAAGCAGGGATCCGAGTGCAGATCCACAGCCAGGCAGAGCCTCCCTTTGTTCATGAGCTTGGCTTTGGGGTTTCTCCTGGGTTCCAGACCTTCGTCTCGACGCAGGAGCAGCGGGTAAGCGCAGTCCTGTTGTAAGCGCTGTTTTACTGCAGTTAAGGCACATCCATTCATCATAAACCACAAATAAACATTTCAAATCGTGTACATGTGTAGACAATAATATGGGATTATGGTAATGAGAATCCAAGAAAAGTCAGTCAAAAAGTCCAAAGCACTGGGAAGTTCCCCCAATCTCTATGGTAAATCACGCTTTTTATTTCTTCATTATACATACATAAAAACTCTCTTTTTTGGAGGCACTAGTATGTGTATACACAGTCTTCCCTATTCAATTTCTTCAGTGTTGATGGTAACAACTTGTCCAAACAACAAGGTGCCAGAACCCTAGAGCTTCTCATTAGTAATTTTGTTCCCCGCAGATCCACAGCTTAACCATTTTACACTGTACATAGTCTAAATTAAGACACCTTTTAATTATCAAGGCAGGATTCATTATTAAGTTGGCACATTGCTTCAAATATACCTTAGGTTTGCCACCAGTTTAAATGGCCTAACAAACACCTTTCACAAAAGGAGCCTGTTGGGTGGTTTCTAAGGAAAAATAACATAAAACAATAAAGATATAAAATATTAACGTGATATCACGTTTTGTTGTCCCTAATTTGTATTTCCTGGGTTACTTAACTGGAAAGGATCGTCTTGACAAATAGGTGACTTATAATAAAAAGCCACATTATTTAGTAATTGACTGGTTGCTGTTATTTTGTGTGCTTTTCAGTCATTCAGCTCACCATAGAATTTAGTGTCTCACTGTACGATGCTTTTCGTTAGACTGTAAGGGTACTCCAGGACTACTAATGTAAATTAAAATGCAAAGGTACATAATCAGACTGTCAATAATTTACATTAGTAGTCCTGGAGTGGTTGTTATATTTAAATATTGCTGTTATTACAAACAAATTATATTGTTTCAAAGTTCTCAACCTAGGCAGTAATGGGTAATTGGCGCATCCATCCATCCATCCATCCATCCATCCATCTTCTATCAGGTAATCCTGGCCAGCGTAGCAGGTGGGCCTATCTACGAATGTATAGGGCACAGGGCTAAAACACGTCCCCGATGGGACGCTGAGCCTAAAGAGTTAAATGTCTGAGTGAAATGAAAGCTACCGCCACCCCCTCAACATTCCTGCATTCACACAATGGACAACAGTACAACAGACAAAGAGAGATCAAGGTCACAGCAGGTTCTCAGTCCATACAGTAGCCAATGCCAGTGTTTCATTTTAACTCCTCTAATGACAGATTAAGATGATTTCTATCCTATATGGCATGTATATTTGAATAAAAAAATGGAAAGAAATGCATTAAGCAGCAGGATACATCAGCACACCAACCAGTGCAGAGGAATTGTCTTGATTTTAGTTTTTTTGAGGTGGGGGAGCCTGGTGGGGGTACGGAGGTGGTTGCTTGGAAAATTGACAGTTGAGATTTTCGACATCCAGATAATCGACCCTCTACCATTCTAAACATAATGATTGTGGAATTTATTACTTGCAAAATTTCAAAGCTTGAGGGAAAGAAAATTTCTGAAATATACATTTTAAAATGTGTGAAATTATCATAATAAGGTTCGTAATACTTCAAAGAAGGGCGAAGAAATACAGGGTAACACCATAATGATTTTTTTATCATTGATTTGTATGAAAATCAAAAATGCAAAAACACTAAGCCCCTAATCTATTGACTGGCTTTATGAAAGGAGTTTAAATTTATATATATGTAGTATTTATAAGTGATTATAAATTATTCAAGTTAATGTATGGCACCAATGTTTACATAAACAGTATAAAAGATAATATTTCACTTGATGTTCTGCACCAGGGGCTCAGTGGTTATCACTGTTGAAACACACCTCCAGGGTTATAGGTTTGAATCTCCAATTAGCTTCCATATGCTTTCTGGATTTCCTCCAGTGATTCAGAGATACGTGATTGGCATCTCTAAACTGTGTACGCAATGTGCCCTGTGATGGACTACCATCTCTTCCAGGGTGTACCCTCACTGCCGTCTGAGATGGGTTCCAAGCTTCTCTGTGACCTTGACCAGGATAAGTGTGTTTAGAAGATGAATGGTCCGCATCATCGCTGTTCAATAATTCCCATCATGCCTTTAGTAGGAAAGGTCGTTGTTAAATGTTGCTTTTAATCAATTTTTATTGTGCTTTGAAAGTTACAGGTGCATCACCAAAGTTTACCTGCCTCGTGTCTAGCCCTGAAAGAAGTGGTTAAAGGTTCATGCTTGACTGTTAGCGGTTTTTTGTAGGATATTTGAAAAGTAAATAAAAACATTATCTTCTGTTACCCCAGCTGCATCTGTTTTTTTCCCCTTGCACAGCTGCAGTAATTTGCACTAGGAGACATAATGAGAGCAATTACTTCTACATAACTGGAGTTAAACCAGTGCTCAGTATTGTTCCGTTTATTTTATCTGGTTCACCAGTGTGCTTATCGCATGCATATGTAATATTACCAGTACAACAGCGTTTGTGCTTCCGCAGCTGACCTACCTTCCTCCTCCGTGGGGCGAGTGTCAGTCGGGAGCCCTGGAGTCAAGCTTCTTCCAGGTGTACAGTGTCACGGCCTGCCGCATCGATTGCGAGACGCGCTACATCGTGGAGAATTGCAACTGCAGGATGGTTCACATGCCAGGTAGAGAACTATCTCGGCTCGCTTCGTCGTCCTCTCCACCTGCCTGCTCCACTCCATCTCATGTCCTGCCGCCTCTGCTTGCTGCACTTAATTACATTACTGGCCTCGATTTATTCCGACTTCCATTTCATTGATGCCCGGTCAGCTGGAACATGCCAAGTTCATCCAGCTGTTTTAATATTTAATCCAGCTACACTAATTTAAAGTCATTATAATGGCACTTCTGTCTTAATGTTATGCTTCAGATTGTGGATTTTTTCAACACACCATTTTCCTAATTTCCTAAATTTAATTCATAGTTCAATATATGTATTTGTATGCATAATAAGCTTGCATACTCACTAAATCTGACAAACGTACTCCGTTAACAGATATACTGTCTGTGTAATGGTTTGTTCTTCGGCCTCGGTAATGTTTAGTTTTAATCAGAAAGAAATGAAAAAAACAGGAATTTGAAATTACACAGTACCACAGTAAGGTGTTCACTCAAAGCACACCACTGGTTCGAATATCACTAACAGTACTGTGAGTCTGGATATTGCTGTTAACCTGCTGTGGCTGGATGTTCTATTCGGAGACACGAGCGGTCCACAATCTAATTAGTATGCTATTCTAGGGAGTACTGGATTATGCAACTTTACACATAACAAACAAATATGTGTATAAGATCATTGCATAGTGCTTTTCTGCTGCATAGCTTAAAGAGAAAAGCAAAGCCAGCATCTCATAATCAAAACAGTCACGATAAATTTGGAACATGTGGGGTATACACTGTTTGTCTTTATCTGTTTGGACAACAGAATTTGATGCGATTGTTTGTTTGTTTTATCTTCAGGTGATTCTCCTTTCTGTACCCCTGAACAATACAAGGACTGTGCAGAACCAGCACTGGGTAAGGCTTTGAATCCCTCTGCAGCTGTACTCATTTAGTGTGTGTGTGTGTGTGTTTGTGTGTGTGTGTGTGTGTGTGTGTGTGTGTGTACCATGTTTATATTACATTGTGGGAACAAAATTTCCCCAGAAGGTAATAAAAACCTGACATTTTTACCTGGTGGGGAGATTTGTCATGTCCCCACAAGGGAAAACTCAATTTTATAAAAATCTGCGAATGCGATCAAAAAACCAAAATCGTGTATTTTGTTGGGTTAAGGTTGGGGCTGGTAAGGGTTAGGGCTGTCATAGTTAAGATTAGGGTTAGTATTTTAGGGTTTAATTAGGGTTAGTAATTAGGGTTAGTAATTTAATTAGGGTTAGTATTATAGGATCTGTCATGTCCCCACAAGGGAAAACTCAATTTTATAAAAATCTGCGAATGCGATCAAAAAACCAAAATCGTGTATTTT
>JAACJT020000075.1:22061329-22078944 GCA_009936485.2 Gymnarchus niloticus | reverse complement strand
GTTGGGTTAAGGTTGGGGCTGGTAAGGGTTAGGGCTGTCATAGTTAAGATTAGGGTTAGGCTCATAGAAATGAGTGGAAGGTCCCCACACGATAAGATAAGAAAAGCAAACACGTGTGTGTGTGTGTGTGTGTGTGTGTGTGTGTGTGTGTGTGTGTGTGTGTGTGTGTACATACAGATCATTCTTTAAAAGACCTGCTCTTAGTCTTTCACTGTCCAACAAGCTAGTATAACATAATTGATCATGTTTGGTTTATTTTGGGAGCGGGTTAATAAAGTATTTAATTTACACTATAAAACCCTCATATGAAAAAACTCTGGTTTCAGAAGGGAATTACTGTGCCAACAAAGAGATTTCACCTCATTATCAGTTGACAGGTTGAGAATGCTTTCATGTCTGTCTTTATTTTCAGACATAATGTTAATAACACTATTTACAAAGATGTCTACAAGGTCATAGACTTCTCAAAGGTCATTGCTGACTTTAACCCAGAATATCATGGTAAATGGCTGGAGATTTTCGCAGTGCACTAATGGCCACTAAAAACCTTATCTCATCCAAATGGAAACAATTTGTTGCTCTACTAACAAGAGGATTGTTTCATACTACCAAAGGTTAAGTTCAAATCCCAAATGAAGTTCTCTGTAGAAACAACCTAGTTGCTCCAAGCTCTATACTTATTTATTATTTGTCTTGCTGTACGGCTCTTTTGACAACGACTTCCATTTCGGTAAATAAATAAATGTGCGGTAAATGAGAACGTATAACTTAAATCCACAAAGATTCACTATGAAATTGCACATTAGGTTTGTGAGTTGGCCATCCAAGAATTTTAAATCTGAATCATATCCCACAATAATAATATCACACCCGTGGAATTTGACAATATGCAGTGAGGAGGGTATAGTAGCATGCAGCAAAGATAAGCTTCATATCTCAACAAAATGTTACAGATTAAGATTACACAGAGCAAGAAATACATTTGAATTGCAGGCAAAACGTGGAATTTTCAACATAAATCATATCTGAAGGCTCACGCCTTTTGCTAGCTTGTCAGACATGACAAACCATTGTAAAATAAATTCATTTACAAGATATGTGTGGAACAACAGTGTGAAAGGATCCCATTCTGCTCAGGGAATAGATCACGGAGGAACAGCCAACGAGAATATAATTCTGTTATATCAGGAACACCTACCAAGCCAAAAAACAAAACCTCCCGAACCTTGCAGGAATGCAGAGAAATTCAGATTAAACTGAGGTGTGTGAAACATAGACAGAAATGCAGATAAACAGTTCGATCTGCAAGTAGAAGACTTACTCTTGGTGTTAATGTTGCTGCCAGGTTACTGAAGTTGACTCAGTTATATTAAGAGTGAGAGCAAAGGGTGGGCAAACGCTTAACCGAACCACCTGTAATGAACCGACTCTCCCTCCAGGAGCTTTACCCTGACTGCCTCAGTAAATAAAATACTTTTCAATCACTGGGCTAATGTATGTCGTTTATTTCAAATCATGTTCAAATTGAAGTCCTGATGCGTTGTGAAGAGCTGGCAGCCTAGACTAATAAAAGCTTGAACGGGTGTACAGAGAAGAGTGACTATTCAGAAATTAGACAAAAGTTATCAAAAAGGTTTTATGCTTAGAGAGAGCCTGCTGCGTTTCCCCCGTAATCACGAAACCTTGTGCTTCCCCGTCTCATTCCATTACCTGAGAAAATGCATAGCTCTCTAGCTGAGAGGTAAAATGAACTCTTTTCCCAAGCAATCAAATAACAGATCAGGCAAACAGATCATGTTTTCTTCCGGCTGCTCCCGTCAGGGGTCGCCACAGCGGACCAGCCGTCTCCATCTCCTCCTGTCCTCTGCATCTTGCTCTGTCACACCAACCACCTGCATGTCCTCTCTCACTACATCCATAAACCTCCTCTTTGGCCTTCCTCTTTTCCTCTTGCCTGGCAGCTTCATCCTTAGCATCCTTCTCCCACTATACCCAGCATCTCTCCTCTGCACATCTCCAAACCAAAACAATCTTGCCTCTCTGGCTTTGTCTCCAAACCGTCCAACCTGAGCTCGCCCTCTAATATACTCAATCCTAATCCTGTCCATCCTCGTCACACCCAATGCAAATCTTAACATCTTTATCTCTGCAACCTCCAGCTCTGCCTCCTGTCTTTTCATCAGTGCCACCATCTCTAACCCATATAACATACTAGCTGGTCTCACTACCATCTTGTAGACCTTCCCTTTCACTCTTGCTGGAACCTGTCTGTCACAAATCACCCCTGACACTCTTCTCCACCCACTCCACCCTGCCCGCACTTTCTTCTTCACCTCTTTTCTACACTCCCTGTTACTCTGAACTGTTGACCCCAAGTATTTAAACTCATCCACCTTCACCAACTCTACTCCCTGCATCCTCACCCTTCCGCTGTCCTCCTTCTCATTCGCATACGTGTATTCTGTCTAGATCAGGCAAACAGAAAGGGGAAGTAATTCAGCAGGAAAATCACAGTAAAATGAAAAAAAGAAGACGATACATCTGATGTTCAGTTACCTTCCATATTAAAGCTATAGGTATGTCTAGATCTGCTCTGTTTTTGCGTAAAGTACCTACATGCCTACAAACAGTCTCATTATCTATAAGGATATCACTTAAATAGTCGCATTAGAGAAAAAAAAATGCTGAATTTACATTCGTTTATAAAATCATTTTTACTGGACAGCTAAGATCATAATTTAACATTTGTAATATGCAAACACTAACGTGCACAAGGTGAAAGATATTGAAAATGAATTTACCTAAAATAGTAACAGATCACATTTGTTTATTGCAATTTGACATAGCAGCATCAAAATGTTTACAGATGTTGTGTATAGGGATTTGTTACAATGTTGTATTGTTAATTTTTTTTTTTTTGCCCAGATGAAAAACTCTCTAGACTGGATTTGTTTGTAAGGCTTTTAAAGCAGAAATGTAAAGCACAGCACTGATCGTCTCAGAGGCTCCCGGGTGTACCTCTGTCCTGTACCCTTTACTGGCTGTTGTTAGGCTCCAAGCCCCTCACACCCCTGACCAAGATAAGCAGCTGGAAGATGGATTTATTAATCTGTTTCTTTGACCCTCAGTGTCATAGAACTCCAGGGTCGTGCTGTTTGGTTGTGCACAGGTTGAGAACTTCACTTTCCTCCAAAAGACAAAAAAATGCGTTAAGGTGAATTTGTGTCTCAAGAATGCCTTGTGTGTGACTGTACTGCATATCAGTCTGGCATGCTGTACAAGATAAGACCTGTCCTCCACTACCTCCAATAGGTTCCAGGCTCATATCTGTACTGGATAAGCACTTGTGAAAAATGGATGGATATATTTTATTTATTGGACAAATATAAGACATACGCTTATTCGGGGTATTGAAAAACACTAGGTGAAAAGGGTAAAAAAATAATAGCTAAATAAAACAACTTAAAAAATGACAACAATACAACAGCCCTGGAACTACATTAATGCCGGTGCTTTGACAAAACTTGAAGTGCATTCATACCATGCAAATCTAAATATAATCAAAAAGATCATCCATTTCAAACTGTCGGCTGGTTGGCAGCAGTGTGTTTCGGCTTTGCCCGTATTCATGGGACTGATGCTCAGGATTCGTCTTGCTCTCCAGCCACACTTTTTGAAAAGGAAAACCACAAATGCGTCTGCCGGACCCCGTGCAACATGACGCGCTACAATAAGGAGCTCTCCATGGTCAAAATCCCCAGCAAGACGTCCGCTCGATTCCTGGAGAGGAAGTTCAATAAGTCGGAGAAATATATCACGTAAGCATTTTCTCCTTAGGTTCATCGGTCCCATATAGCAGCGGTGTTTTATTTATTTGTTTTATTCTGTATTGTATTTTGTCTCCTTTGTTTGTCTTGTGGCTCGGTTGATGTTGTTGCCTCGCACACGAATCCTCCTCGCAACCCTTGGTGTGAAATGTTGCCTTTTCTCTGAATGTTCATTTTTTCAGTTTTCTCCCACAATCCAAAGACGTGCAGTTCTGTGCTACAAAGAGTTTGAGCAAGTGCCATGTCATCATAGGCTTACCCTGTTCTCGCCCTCATATTTTCCTGGATAAACTTCATTGTAACCTTGGTAGAGCGTGTTGTATTTTGTAGCTACACCAGTTGATCTGAGTGAACTGTCATAATTGTACCTCACAGTACAACAATTGTAAGACAAAGAAAACCACATGTGATGGATCCAGGTCTTCAACTGGTCCACAGCTCAAAACTCTACTGAGATTCGGTTTATAAGCTCATCTGCTTTCTGTGTGATTTAGGGAAAATATACTGGTCCTAGATGTCTTCTTCGAAACCTTAAACTATGAGACCATAGAACAGAAAAAGGCATATGAAGTCGCTGCTCTGCTGGGTATGTACTCCGTATTCCACGATACAATATACAAAAGATAATAACATTCTGTTCTTCATACGACATGAGAAGCTCTGCATTGAGATTGCAGAGATCTCCTTCTTTTGATCTTCAGGTGATATCGGTGGTCATATGGGATTGTTTGTTGGAGCAAGTATACTGACAGTTCTGGAGCTGTTTGACTACGCTTATGAGGTCAGTCATCTGGTGCCAAAAGTGGTAGGCTGTGCTGTGCAAGTACAAGGAAAGTTAAATTAGTTTCGAGAAACTTGACTAAGACTTAAAAAAAGAAATGTTGGTTAATTACTGCGGTTTCTTCTCTGAATCCCATGTCTCTGATTTTCTCATTAACACCTACCCAGTTTATATTAATTTCGAGTCTCATTTTGTTGAATGAGACTGCAGATGATATTTTTAAATCATGTAGTTTATATACATTTATAATGCTGCACGCTTGTGTTGTGTCTGCTTTACTGTTTATTGGTTTGGACAAAAACGTCTGCTGAATGAATGAAAGACAACTATTTTCATGTTGAATTATTATTGCTGTTGTTGTTTTTGTTAATAATAACTGGGTGTTCTGATTGATACCAGATAATGAAGGACAGACTTTTGGATTGCTGGAGTCAGGAGGATGAGGAGCAGAATCATGAAGAGGACATGGTGATTAGAATAAATATATAACTATTTGTTGATTGAAAATCATTAGCTGAACTTTATTTCTTTTTATGCTCCAAAACTAAAGACACCAAATAAAATGTAGCTTTCATTGAAATCAAATTCACTTCAGGGGAGAAGATTTAAGTATAACTGAAAGTTTTTATTTTAAACTGAGCTCTGATTCAATAATAATAGTGAAAATGAGGTCTGGACCTTACTTGATTAAGTATTAAAATAATTTTAAAAGCTGCATAATAAATTACCTCATTAATTATTTTATATATATATATGTACCTTATCAGAACAAAAATTAAAACATTGTTATTCTGAAATCATATGAGAGATTAAATTGGTCTCCATCTGAACAATGGGAAACCTTCTAGAATATTCAAACTGGTCATACACCATAAACCAATTCCGTAGTTCATTTTTCTTCTGTACTTAAAAAGTATTTACTGCTTTGGATGGGCTTCAGGGGCTCAGACCCCACAAAATTAAGTGGGCTGAAGATGGAAGGATGGACGGACTGATGGATGGATGGATGGATGAATGGATGGATGGATGGATGGATGGATGGATGGATGGATGGATGGATGGATGGATGGATGGACACCACATAGAGAAACTGAGTGAAAATCTATGATAGAGGTAAAAGTTCCCGGGGTTTTTGTGACTATTATTTCTTACCTGCCTAAATGATCAATTGACCTGGAGTCACTCCAATGGTCAGAATGCATCCAAGCAATTAACGATGCCACTGTATCAAAACCAATTTTCTTTTTTGTGTTTGTCTTTTCTGTCCACAGGGTGCTTGCGATCCGGTGCCAAATCACTCAGAAGTCGTCAGCCACACAGTGAGCATACCGCTACAGACCGCCCTGGGAACAGTGGAGGAGATCGCCTGCTAGTGCCTAGCCTCATCTACCCCCCTTGGTACCTCCCGTCCCCGCAGACAGAACGCACATCCTCTCAAAGCTGATTAGAATGACAGCCTCCTTTGAACAGAGAGGTTCAGGGAGTAAAGCCTGAACTTCACTGCTGGACACTGACCTTACCTGCACCATAAAAAGACGGCCAACCCTCTGTTTCCAATTTCATTCTCTGACGGATATGGGAGGACCTTGGACATCCACTTACTTATACTCTCCAAAGGAAAGTCTCTAATTTTACAGGTGGAACAAATATTAAAGAAATATGACTGTATACCTCTGTATGTGCACAAATCACAGTGTATCGGCAAATTGTGAACTGTTCCGTCTGCATGTCGGTTCTTCGGACACTGTGTTTTTAATTAATTCCAAGAACGACCTTCAGCATTAGCTCTGTGTCTGTCTTTAGGTGGTCTGCGAGGACGTGTAAGACGACAAACCTGTTTTTAATGGGGTCTCAATCTGTCAATACTCCATCATAATTGACTTTTTGTGACTTGGATGCATTATGGCAAGCTGTAGTATTTGTCACAACTTATTTTTGTGACCAAAAACTGTTTGTTTTTTCCATATATTATCTTCATTTTTATGTTATGCATAAGCTGCTTCCCTGACTCTAACCTTCAGAGCATTCTCCGAGATAGAGAGGAAGTCTCCAGCTATGAATGGCTATTGGTCATCATGACTTGAAGGTCTGCACCATTGAAACGAGACAACAATTTTGATCATTGATTTTATTTCGTTTTCACGAAACTGAGCTTTCATCTGAAGTGACGTTGTAATATTCCACCTCTTTTTTTCCACGCTGTGTCAGAACAAATCTGTTGTACAAACATTTTCCCTCAGTCCTGTCATCTGCGGATTTGGATATAAATACAGAGATCCTTGTTAAAATTCATTCTGGTGGATAATAAAATTTGATCTAAATGGCATACATTTCCCAAAAAGTGAATACTGTAAATACAGAATAATGTGAACCTGTGTAAATTAAGTTTTCACCATAAAATGCATCGTACTTCAGCATTTATGATAAGAACCAATTTTGGGAAAAATATCTAATGACGAAGGTTTACACAGTGAACTCTGAATAAACTGAATAGAACATTCATTTTCTGTACTTTTAAATATAATTTAGAAAACATTTTAAGAATTTCACACTAAGAATAATGCAATGAGTGTAAAAAAAACATGCTTGAAACGTGTCTCATGGCTGAAACATCATATTTAAATGATAACCATCAAAACAATCATCTGAACATGACCTTTCACTAAGGGGGGGTGTGCTGGGTTATAAGGGACCAGCATGGTAGTGTATATGGGAGTCTGTATGTGAGTGTCTGAGTTTTCCACCTTGCAGTAGACTGGCATCCCATCCAGAATCAGCCTTGTCTTGAACCCCGTGCTTTCTGGGATAGGTTCCAAGCCCCATGAGCACCACAACCCAGGACTGGGTAAACAGCTGTGGATAAGGAGATGAGCTGAGATGTCCAAAAAATAGCATCCAGTTATCAGCATTATGCTGATTTATAATACTCTGAAGAACCACATGTTTACCATTTTGATTGCAAAACATGATTGCATTAGGAAGGAAGCCGCAATAATTGTGATTATTTCTCCTCACTCATCACAAGCAGAAGACAATGGTACTAATACACAACAGTAAGAGTAGTTACATTGCCATCATAAATGGAGACTTTAGTGCGAAGCAACAAATCGGGCAGCTTTACAAGTGGCCCTGCTGTATACAGAAATGATACTTTATTATATTAATTCCTCATTGCAAAGGTTAAATTTCCAATTATATTTTATAAAATAGTCAAAGTGGTAGTTTTTCCTCTAATACATAAACGAAATGCCAAAAACAAGATAATTGCTTAGATCAGTAGGTTTGAATAAGTTTTTTAAATAAATTTGGCTGTCGATGTGGGGGGAGCTGAATTTGGCACTGGGGGCTCACATCTCCAGGGCTGCGGTTCCGATACCTGCTCAGGATCATAGACATCGCATATCCTCCTCATCTTCGCACAAGTTTCTCTAAACTTTGTGGTTCTGTATGACTTTCTCTCTGCGTCAGGGCCCTGCAATGGACCGGCATCTTGTCTAGGGTCGCCCCGTCATTCCTGTGACTAGCTGTGACCTTGCAGTGGTTACGGATGGTAAGCAGCAATAGATGGATCACCAACTGATAAAATTAACTTGGAGCATGAAGTTTGAATTACTAATTTTAGGCTGCATATTTAAATGCATAGAGCCCGAGGCTATTTTTTACTTCTATTTCAGGTTTACATCTCATCTAAGTTAATCTCCCTCATATATCCCTTGTGTCTTTTGTGTTGCTTGACCCCAGGTCTGACTGAAATTACAGACAGCATAAGAATTAAATACATACTACATTTGTAAACCCTTTCCTTGGTTCATTCTACGTCTTGTCCAATCAGGGACCAACCAATCAGTAACCTTGGAAACTCTTTCAGCCCCACAACCAATCCCGAGATACCCTGGACTCCAAGGTAACAAGCAACACTTGCAGGACATAAAGAGTAATCAAAATCATCTTCCCACTGCTCCAAGGCCAGGGTTTTAAAGAACCCTGTAGGAGAGCACAGAGAGAGGAGGAGAGCTAGTAATGTGCCTTGCAGGTCCAGGCTGCCTATAAGGGTTCTAAACTGCCAGACTCATGCTTGTGAGCCTGTGCCTGGCAGATGCTGTAACAAGATGAATGCCGCAGACTCCAGCCGCGTGTCCTTCTGTCCTGCATCTTGTATGCTCAGCTTGTCCTTACTTGCTGTACCCCATTGAAGACCCCCTTCTAAGTATCTTCTCCAACAAACTCACCAGTGTTTCACTATGTCCTGTCTTTGGTCTCCTAGTTCAAAGAGTGTCCTGAGAATCTTACTAAAACATGTATAAAATAAACTAGCATTTGGGAGTATGGACGAGTGATTGTGACATTTTGTTTTATGTAAAATAAGGAGCTATTAGATGAGAAGACATGATCTTACTCAAAGTATATTAGGTCAGTTTTATATTAGGCTGATTCTGAATACATTTGTACTGCATGATGCAGTAGGTAATCAGCAGAAATATTGATAACTGATCATCAGCCTCTCCCAGAAAGTCTAACAAAACACTATGGGCATTTTTGATTGATTATTATAAATCTTTATTCTTTAAAATAATAATTCACTTCTTAAACCACTTTCATGTGTTGATTTATTCGTTGGACTGTAGAGCTGCTTCATTTAAGGCTCTACACTGGCCTTGAAATGGCACTCGCTTCCTGCTATTGACACACAAAAACAAATTCGAGGTCTTTATGTTTGAGCCTCAAACCAAGGGTGCACCTCAACCCTTCCAGTATTTCAGGTGCACTATTTTGTGATGCTGCATTTGAGTTTTATCCTCTTTTTTTTTCAATAAAACCATACGTCATGTTATTTTGATTTGAAAGACACTGCATGACCACCAGACGTAATAATTTTGGATTAAATGAAAAGTCTTTCCGGGAATCTGCAGATTAAAACGATACGCTGCATTACAATATGTACAGCGCAGTAAAATTTCAGAAGAAAACAGGGACTAATGATGACTGCAATACCACATAATGTTCTATATGTTTTGTGTGGGGGCGGCAATGAAGGATTGTCTCCCTGTCAATCGGTGCAACTCCCAGGCGGTACTGGCAGATAAGGGGTATCATGTGACAAGGGGGCACGCATCTGACGAGGGCTGCTGTCTCAAGAAATAAAGGCAAGAACAAACACAGGAATGCCAAGATGGGAGATACATGGGCAGGTTGCAAAATTAAACACTGGGTAGTAGTGTTGCCTTACACTACCAGGGCTGGGGGTTCGAATCTCACGTCACGTCTGTGTGTGTGGAGTTTGAGTGTTCTCCCTCTGTGGCGAGGTTCTCCGCCCGGGTACTCCAGTTTCTTTGATATCTCTAAACTATGCACTTTAGTGTATCTGTGTTTCTGCCTTGAAACGGACTGGCGTCCCATCCAGGGTGTACCTCAACCTTATGACCAGTGCTGCCTGGGATAGACTCCAGCGCGGCCCTGACCTGGATTAATGGAAGGTGTATGTATAATAACAATAATATTGATATTGTTGTAATTACTAGCTCCCAGCCCACTCTCTACTCGCTTGTGGCTACAAACCAAAGTAGATTTTTGTGGCATCCATGTTACTTTCATTTATTAAGGCCCTGGGTTTTAGAAAGGAGGAAAGAAATGAGGTATAGTTACGCATAGCTTGAAGACTTTGAAAGTAAACAGGAAGAAGTCAAGAGTGGAAGGAAGTAGTAAGAAACTGTACAACTTGAATCTTGCCCACAGTCGGGCTCCATCTGCCCACTTTCCTTTGTTGATTGCAATACACAGATTACGAATGATTCTGCTGAACTAGTAATACAGCGAGAGAGTGCTTTACTCGTGTAATGAAGCGTAACCACAAGGCAAATCGCACTTGGCACTCAAGTGAGAGTAGCAGGGCTGAAAGAACTGGGGCAAGGACAGGCTGTTGTTGGCGGCGGGGTGCCTCGGAACTCATTCCAGCTGAGCACTAATTAAATTAACCTGTTTTTAATAAAACGCGATAAATTCAAGTTGATGGTTAAGAGGAAAGTTAATTGTTTTCATGCAGCAAAGAAAAAATCAGTTGGAATGAAAGAATCATAAAAACATTTTAAGCAAGAAAAAAATTGAACTAAATACTGGAATTGTTGGGTTCAGCTGGAGTGCAGCTCTGTCATGCCAATGAAATGTATGGGGTTGTATAACATAGCATGTAAATCTAATTAGCTTACCAACTGACATTACCCCCCACCCACCCGTTTTGTTGTTAACATCATTTTGACAGGTGAGCACAGCAACGTACCCTATAATGAAGATTTGTTTAAATAAATGATTTCAGACAGTAAATGCTGCATGATGGATGATCACACAGCACAGCTCATAGATGCCTTTGTAATTTTCTTAGAAACTAAGTTTTATCATTGTCTAATAACATTGAGAGAGAAAAACCAGATAGATAGATAGACATTAGATAGATCTATCATTACATGAATAGATGGTTATGCCCTAAATTGTCTATTTCACCTTGTTCAGCCATTGCATTTTGTCAAAAGCTCCCATTTAAGAGGACAATTTTCAGTTTCGTACCAACTGCTTACGCCTTCTTTGAGCATAACCACTGATATTCAGCAGTTAATGTGACTAACTATCCGTTCATCTTCCACACCTGCTTGTCCAGTGCAGTGTTGTGCACTGAGGAAAATTCTGAGATACCCTTTCAGCTAACTGCATGTATTTTGGACAGCAGGAGTTCACAGAGGTCACCCTGGCAACACAGGAGATCTTCCAACTCCACAAGGACCCAGGGGTGGAATTGAAACCCCTAACACTTGCTTGTGATTTGTGACTTACCGTACTATATTAAGTAATAAATCAAACAAAAATATTAGGACCCTCAACCAAATCATTCATAGCACTACCTTTGGACATAATAACTGCAATCGGGTACTTTCTGCAGCTCTGAATGAGATTACTACACTCTCCTTGAGAAAACTTCTCCTGTTCTCTCTGGATTGTGGATGTCTTCTCCTAAATGTTAATGTCATCTTTTCCACAGATGTTCAACGGGATTCTGATCAGGACTCATAGCAGGCCACTTCAGAATGGTCTGATGTTTTCTTCTCATCCACCCTTTTTGATGGTGGATTTTTGACGTATCTTTCAGGTCATTAATCTGTTGGAAGACCCATGACGTGAGACACAGCGTTTCAATACCGGGCTCAGCATTTTGCTCAGATATGCTAGAAAAGTATATGGATTTCATTCCGCTTTGCACAAATTCAAGGCATCCAGTACTAGAGGCAGAAAAATTACCCAAAAACGTCATCCAGCAGAGAAAAGTGTTGAGAAGCACTGGTGTAGTAGATCTGAGTGTTGTGTCCAGTAGTCTTGCTTGTCAGAGTGTGGTACTGTCTCGTGCCAACTCTGTGAGTGTACTTGTTTGTCCATCATGAGTGTAAGTGTCGTGACTGGGAGCGCTGGTGCTAGGGTGTTGCTGGTTGGAGATTTGTGAGCAAATACTCATTTCGATAAACTCTGAGTCCTGTGGTCATTACGAAGGCCTGTTCGATCATCAATTGTCTCAAGAACACCTTCAGAACACTGAATGTTCACCCCTCCAATCTGGACACAGGCAATGTACAGCATGTAGTACCCTGGACAGCGGTCCCCTGTCAAACATTCAGGAGCAGTGTTATGGACAGTTAACCGGAACATGGCCCTGAAGACACGCCCCCAAGTACTGCCAGCTGGAAGCCGGCAATGACCTCGTCTACCACCACCATTACAAGGGTCATACTGCACATTAAGGAGCTTGCCTGAAAGACACCGGGAGGTACGATCCAGAGGTCTCCGCACTAATCTGTGGGGCAAGACCACCATGCCCCACCACCCCAAACGGAAATTGCCTGGCTTTTAGTGATCGTGGTTACCGGTTTCCAATCCAACCCACCCCGCCATCCCGGTGGCTTATCTTTGTTTCACACTCTGTTTTCTTCCCCTCTCACATCAGGGTGGACCTCATCACTGGACAGGAGCATCACCGAGGGAGCCCACTAGCACCATACCCCACTGCCTGTATCATTTTTGATGCCGACCGGCTTCACGGCTTGGATTTCATTTGAACTGTTCCTGTTTTGTTCCTGCTGGCCGTGCAGCAGCTTCATCACCTTTGTTTCTATTGGTCATTTATTCATTTTTTTTTCTGCTTTGCCCCAAATTAAACAATAGTGTGTGATTGTGCCCTATGATGGGTTCCCCCAGCTTATGTCCAAGGCTACCTGGTATAGTCTCCTGATGACCCTGCATAGGATAAAGTGGTATGGAAGATGGATGAATGGATGGATGGAATGTGTGATTTGATAGTTTAATCTATTCCAATAAATCTTTTTCAAAACCAGTAAGACATTAACGAGATTTGGATTTAACAGATACTGAAGAAGCAGTACCTCTCGAGACACGAATCTAACAGATATTGAAGAAGCAGTACGTATCGAGACTCGAACCTAACAGATACTGAAGAAGCAGTACCTCTCGAGAGACGAAGCTAACAGATACTGAAGAAGCAGTACCTCTCGAGACTCAAACCTAACAGATACTGAAGAAGCAGTACCTCTCGAGACTCAAATCTAACAGATACTGAAGAAGTAGTATATATCAAAACTGGGATATAACAAATACTGATGAAGCAGTACTTCTCGAGATTCGAACCTAACGGATCTCATGATGACATGAGTCCACCTAGTGGTGAAATTTTTGTAAAAAGAAACAGCACTGGACACATTTTTCACTGTTTCCCCTCCTCACTCAAAGCCCTTTGTAGGTTTTAGCTTAGCTCAGTCATTAGCTGTCCTTTTTACCAACATATTGACTAGTGAAAATAAACCTGAAATGTCAAAATAGTGCAGTATTCAATTAGAATATCATTTATATAAGTGTCAAGCCTAAACTGGTCATGAGTGTCACCCTAACTGATAGAGATAGTCAAATGCAGCACAGGATATCAATATTTTAAATTTATTTAAAATGACAAAACCCAATATATTTTTACATGTATCCATTCTCATTACTCATCATTGGCCGTACTCCAAAATGCTAGTTCAGTTTATACATTACACATTGCAGTAATTATTCTAATAATTGTAATGTAATTATTATATAATGCTGTATATATTATTATATAATTGTAATTATATAATAATAACACTTGAGGTTTTGTCACAAATCATACTGAATTATATATGTGGTTTCTGGTAAGATATTGTCAAGACATGGTTTGAACCAGAGAGCGAAAATGTGGGTTTGTTGGAGAAGAGTCTTCAATGGCCATGGGGACAGCAAGTGAGGGCATGCAGTGCATGGAAGATGCAGGGCAGACGAACACACAACTGCGGTCTGTAGCATTCAACTTGCTACAACAACCTGCAGCACATCTAAAAAAATGAAAATGGGGAAGACAGGAATGCATAATTCAAAATAGCTGATTAATCAAAGTAACAATGGGACTCATCAATCCAAAACAGAATTTAAAACATTTTTCCCCACTTGTTGACAATTATATGAATATTTGAATGTAATTTAACTATGAAAACTGTAAAGGTCTGATTCAACACTGGGAGACTGCAGGTTATGGAAAAATAAGTTATAATTGTGGCATAGTTTGTTTGTTATATTTATATTATGTGTTTTTCTGAAAGTGAGTTCAGATGTATTTCTATAGATCATTTAAAATATTTTCATCGTTGACCCCTAAAAGTATGTAAATTAAACGACAACTTGGCTATTTCTGTTAGGCAATTAACAATGCTCAATAGATATTGCAGTAACTTAACAAATGATACATTATATGTATATGGTATAAGGCAAACAATTAATAACAGACTGCCCTTAAGGAAAAGCATTCTTTTGCTTTGCCACCCTATTTAAATATTTCTAGGTCCTTCACCGATCTGAACGTGCCATGCTTTTATAATAAAGACCCAGGACGCCGAGCTTAACCACGACGCTTTATTAAATTTCTCAACACCGAGCACTACGCACAGTATCATTTCCGCAACGGGACTCACAGTTACTGTCACAACACTCAGGGTGGATAAACAAAAAAACAAAAAAAAAAGTGGAATATTTCAGAAAAAAAAAATGTGGGTATTTTTCAAACATATAAAGTCTTGACTTTCTGCCAGCCAACTGTATAGTAGTACAGAACTGTTGTAGCACAGTTTGGACTGCAGGGGGCGAAAGAGTGCGGATATTAGCGCCTGGGTTGCCAAACATGCAACGCAGCATCCTTCAGGTTTACTCAAGGGATTTCCTGTATTAAAATGTATTTGATGATTAGATTTTTTTTTTTTTTTTTTTCAAATAAACAACATCTAGGCAGCCAGTTTCTGCGATTCATTCAGCTTAGGATATGATAATATTAATTTCCATGTACAAATTGCAACAGGTGTAGTTTACAAAAAATTACAGATGTCTCTGAATTCCGTTCTTTTGGAAAACTTTACTTCTCTCATCACTGATTCATTCCCTACTAAAATAAGATTAGAGCACTCCACATGGTTGGGGATAAAACGACATTATTTGCTTAAAATGCTGACACTAACCCCAGTAAAAATAATAATAATAATAATTACATACCAGTGCAAAACTGTGGCAAAATTGGTGAAACAATTTGATAGTTAAGCACTGCAATGATCAAAACCGTCTCTTTATATTTGTTATCATTGCTTTGGGGTTTAGATCTGATGAATCGTCGTACATCTAAAATATTTCTCTAGCTGTCATGTTTCCTTTAACATTTGGCGCCTCCTGGCCACAGCATTAAGGAAAATCTCAGAAAGCCAGAGATGTTTGGCAACCCGATGAGGAAGAGGTTGCGTGTTTTTAGACAGCCAAACCCTTTCAGATCGCTATCTTTAGACATTGGCCAGGCTCTTCAAATCTCGTTTCTTGCCACTCACTTGAAGTATTCAGGGGAATGAGCAAAGTCATGGATTCGTGGGTAGCGCTGATTCGTGCGGTTTACTCGCAAAGAGGAGGAGAAAGCTGTCGTTAGAAAGAAAGCTACCAAGCAGCAGGGTATCCTTCTGAGATCAATAGCTAGGTGCGGAAATCAGGAGGCAGATCAATAGCTAGGTGCGGAAATCAGGAGGCAGATCAATAGCTAGGTGCGGAAATGAGGAGGAAGAGCAGCAGCTAGGTGCGGAAATGAGGAGGAAGAGCAGCAGCTAGGTGCGGAAATCAGGAGGCAGATCAATAGGTGCGGAAATCAGGAGGCAGAGCAGCAGCTAGGTGCGGAAATCAGGAGGCAGAGCAGCACCTAGGTGCGGAAATCAGGAGGCAGATCAACAGCTATGTGCGGAATTAAGAGGCAGAGCAGCAGCTAGGTGCGGAAATCAGGAGGCAGAGCAGCAGCTAGGTGCGGAATCAAGAGGCAGAGCAGCAGCTAGGTGCGGAAATCAGGAGGCAGAGCAGCAGCTAGGTGCGGAAATCAGGAGGCAGAGCAGCAGCTAGGTGCGGAATCAAGAGGCAGATCAATAGCTAGGTGCGGAAATCAGGAGGCAGAGCAGCAGCTAGGTGCGGGATCAGGAGGCACAGACGCTAACCGATGGTTTTAGGCAGCCTGACCAAACCGGCTTCACTTTCGGTGCTAGAATCTACATTTTAAAGGCGTATTAGCTTATTTTGTCCTTTCCAGAATGACTTCGAGAGGGGGGTACCCAGTTAACACTGGTACGCCAGTCAACCCTAACATTAACCCCATGAGCGCTGGACATGCAGGAGGCGTCAGGATGCCACCGGCCATGCAGCAGAACCCTGGGTTCCGAGCGATGAACCCCGGGGCTCCTCAGTACCACCAGGTAATCCGTCTGTAGTCTCCCAGGCTTCGGCTACGAGGCCGCCAGGATCTCTGATGGCTTTCTAATGACTGACTCCCAGATGATTCGAGGCAGCTACAAGGCGGTGGTTGCCCACTCGTTCTCATCCTTTGATTTCCGCCTTTTTTTTTTTGCTGTAAATCAAGTATCTCGAATTTACTCCATGTATATGTTTGACATTATGAATAGTCCCAAAACGCTTCTGCTGTTTTACGACAAAGCGCGGTGACACAAGGTGACGTTAGCCGCGTCGCTAGCTTAGCTGGCTAGCTTGACGCTAGCAAATGTAGCTTAACTCGTATCACGCAGCGTGTTTCCTCTTTATTTGAAAGCGACTAGGGTTTCAGATGCGCCTTTCGTGTATTATTCTCGTTTATATATGTTTATATACGTGACAGTGGCTCTGAAACGAAAGGCCTGGGGGGAAAAAAAATGTAGCGCCGTCAACTTCCGCATTCTACGGTTTTGCTGAAGGGAAACAAAGAAACGCGCGCGCTGAAGGTGCAGTTCGCGTGTTATGTCTTTAGTTTGGTTCGCTAGTGTCCAAAAAAGGCCGCATGAAGGTATTTCGATATATAGGAGTACTTTGAACACTTAATATGGAGACTCCAGCGAAAGGAGCGGTCACCAGGGAGCCTTGACACTTGATTAAAAACACACCTGGTGGGACAGCGGCTTGACCCGCTTTCCTACTGTAACTGTACGGCCATCAAATACAGGTTTGATTCCCGCACCTCATGTAGGAGCGGTCACCAGGGAACCTTGACACTCGATTAAAAACAGACCTGGTGGGACAGCGGCTTGAACCACTTTCCTACTGTAACTGTACGGCCGTCAAATACAGGTTTGATTCCCGCACCTCATGTAGGAGCGGTCACCAGGGAACCTTGACACTCGATTAAAAACAGACCTGGTGGGACAGCGGCTTGAACCACTTTCCTACTGTAACTGTACGGCCATCAAATACAGGTTTGATTCCCGCACCTCATGTAGGAGCGATCACCAGGGAGCCTTGACACTTGATTAAAAACACACCTGGTGGGACAGCGGCTTGACCCGCTTTCCTACTGTAACTGTACGGCTGTCAAATACAGGTTTGATTCCCGCACCTCATGTAGGAGCGGTCACCAGGGAACCTTGACACTCGATTAAAAACAGACC
>JAACJT020000075.1:22046400-22061229 GCA_009936485.2 Gymnarchus niloticus | reverse complement strand
GCCATCAAATACAGGTTTGATTCCCGCACCTCATGTAGGAGCGATCACCAGGGAGCCTTGACACTTGATTAAAAACAGACCTAGTGGGACAGCGGCTTGACCCGCTTTCCTACTGTAACTGTACGGCTGTCAAATACAGGTTTGATTTCCGCACCTCATGTAGGAGTGGGAACCTGCACATAGGTGAGACACCTGGCCTCCCTTTTCTGAAATGATTAACAACTTCACCGCCTAAATTTGAGAATTTCAGGAGAATTTTCATCTTTATGTAATTATTCTTGTAGATTCAGTAGCAGTTCCCCTTATAGTATGTGAAATTGCACTGTCAGTTTAAAAACACATCCATACCTACCCTGCTATTGTCTCCCGTGACGTGATTGGGGGGGGCAATAAAGATTCTCATTTGGTGTTTTCTTAGTTGCCTGTTGCGTTTAAGTACTGAAGCAAAACTTTCCTTTTCTTCCAGCGTCCGGGCATGCCCCCAAATCGTGGGGTGCCGATGGGAGGCATTGGGGCCATGGGGGGACCTGTTCCGGGGCCGTCGTACGGTTCCAGCATGCCCGTGCGGCCAGGAATGCCACAACCGGCCATGGACCCCTCACATAAGAGATTCCTTCAACAACAGGGCATGGCAGTTCAGAGACGTGGGTGAGTTGTGGCTGTGTTCCCCTCTCGCACCTTGTAGTATTCATAGAATTGAACCATGAGGCGACCATTTGCTAAATTCCATACATATGGAAAGTAGAAGGAATTCTGAGCCCTTTCACCCAAACGGGCCCCAAGCACAGCCATTGTAGGGGTTCGGTCTTTAAGAATAATCCTTACCAAATGTGCTGGTGTCTTCACACATGGATGGGCATCCAGATGTTGAGAAGTTTGATTGTCTGGGATCTTCATGCGGGAAGTTAGGATTACCTAGTGACTATATTAATTTGGGGCCCATGTCAAACATACCATATCCTTCCATGCTGGACTTCACTCATTTCATGTCTGTTGTGTACAAAGTAGTGGTCTGCAGATTCCTAAGCTGAAAATAGACCCCTTGCCCGTTTACTTCTTAGCCTTGACTCCAGAGCGTCTTTGTGTCATTTCGGTTTTACGTTTCAGAAAATGGCCTTTGTCCGCGGTGTGGGGGTGTCGCTGGGTTAGGGCTGCTGGGGAAAAACACAGACTTGGTGTGGACTATAAAGTCGGGGCACAAGAAGTCCGGTGACTGTGTCAAGTTTGTTAGAACCACAAGGAGAAAGATACTGACGAGTGGAAAATTTGAGCTTGCAAATATATTAACAGTGTGACTGCTGATATTAAATCACGGTGTTCATTATGTTCTTGCTGAAGTCTTCCTTAACTTTAAATGTTAGGCTTATGGGTTTTAACATGTTTGGTAGATGTGCAAAGATCCGGTAAGCTTGGTCCATTTCGGTAATATTGTTTGGATTATCCGTAAGTCACATAACGATTCCACTTGTCGCTCGTCATTATATTACAGTGTGAAAAGGCGCAAGATGGCCGACAAGGTTCTTCCACAGAGGGTGAGTATTGAATCACCTTCATCTAACGTAGATGTCTGATATGGCGGAACAAGGATGAGCAAGCACGATTTTGTCTTCCGGAGCAGCCTCACCGAACCGTGTTCTTTCTCAGATCCGGGACCTGGTACCTGAATCTCAGGCGTACATGGACCTGCTAGCCTTTGAAAGGAAACTGGACCAGACTATCGCCCGCAAGCGTATGGAGATCCAGGAGGCCATTAAAAAACCCATTACGGTAGTGTCATCTTCTCTCATCACGTTCTGCTTCGGGCTGAAGTCCTAGCACACTTTGTTTTTTTAAACCATGCATTAAGTTATTATACTGAACATAAGCACACCGATCCTGCAGGAGTATTTTTATATACTGTCACTTCTTTGTTTTTGATGTAGTTGTATGAGTCTATTTCTGTTAGTTTTCCTTTTGTGAAATTTTCCGATAATAAGGAATTTCATTCCTTTTAAGATGCGTGTTGTATAATATTGAGTGTTAGATAACTGCCGATTCCATTAAATTCTTTGTGTTCCTGGGGGGCAGTAGTATTCCTGTTAAGTTTACCCCGATTTGGGTTCCTCTGTTTTTGCTGAATGAAGAATTCTTAGTTGATGAATCTTGTACGTTGTGTAAAGTTCATTCCTAAACGATTTAGGCTGCAGCTCAGATGGTAGATTGACTTGTTCCTCTTTGCCGTTAGCAAAAGCGTAAGTTGCGGATATATATTTCCAACACCTGCACACCCGGAAAGCCAGAGGGTGAAGAAACGGAGAAGGTGGCCTCCTGGGAGCTGAGGGTTGAGGGGAAGCTCCTGGAGGATGTAAGTGTGGGTGGGGCTGCAGGGATGTGGTGTTTGGTACGTATCTACAGTCATGAGGCCTGTTTATTGCCCTTTATCTATCCTGACTGTCAGCAGACGCATCTGTGATGCAGGATTACCCAGTTAGCTTCCCCCGAGTATCTTGTGCTCTACCATCTACCAGGCTTAAACATTTCTGTAATTAGCTTTTTTTCTCACATCATTTGTATTTGCTTGTCTGTTTTTATTTATTTTAATCGGTTGTTCACTTAAACTGGAAGCATGAACTTTTAAAATGTCTAGTAGTTTTTCTAAGCATTAATCATTACGCTTTATCTTTCTAATCAAACCAGCAATTTGATTGTAACACATTTGGTTTACAATAATTTTTGTTAAAGTCTTTAAGCTGTTTGTTCAGTCAACGTTGTAGTGAAGCTTATTTAATAACTGTAATTGACTATAAACCAGAAGATGCATTGTACAATCAGCAATAGGCTTGGAAGACACTCAGATAATTAGTTATTTGCTTAACTTCAGGTGTCATGCAGTACTTGTAGAGGGATGGTAAAAATTCAAACGAGGGAAATATGAATGTGTTTTTTTTAATAAACGTCCATTAGTAAGTCTAACATCTACACCTTTCAGTTGCACTTGAATCAAGCCAGACTAATTGGCATGAGCTGAATCCAATGCCCGTATGCAGTCACATGGACCTTTCAATGTCAGCTTGAGGGAACCTGCCTTATTGAGTTGGACCTGGACTTAAACTCGTGCTTGCATCATATAGACTAGCTAAGTCATCGCTAGACTCGTGGGAAATTACTGTTGGTGACTCAACCCATATGTAGAACAAACTTGTTTTCCTGCTCTTCTGTCCTGAACGAGTGAAAAGGTTTCGAGTCCCTTAAAATCTGAACATTTTAAGTACTTCAGTCAGGCCATCTTATTAGTCTCTTAAACATTGCAGGGGTACCGAAACATTCAGGCAGACGTTAGCTCAGGAAGGGAGAAGGGACGAGGTGTGGTGCCACAGAGGAAAAAGGGGAACCCGTTTTGCTTTGGTGGTTTGAGCTCAGGGTGGAGGCAACGGGGTGGTCATGTTGCACAAGGAGATGCAGGCAGTCTGGAGGTCCTCGGGAAGCGATGCCTCATGGTCAATGAGCCAGGAAGTGCAGTTGTTAGCCCACAGAAAAACTGTCCTCATTTAATTGTTTTCGTTTCCCTTTGTTTCATTTCTTCTTCTTCTTTTTTTTTTTTTTTGTCCTTCATAGCCCGGCAAATTTAAGAGGAAGTTTTCATCCTTCTTCAAAAGCTTAGTCATCGAGCTTGACAAAGAGCTGTACGGACCGGACAACCACCTGGTGGAGGTACAAGACCAGTAGGACCAAAGCCGGTTACGGGGTCAAGGCTAAGATACAGGACATGTAGTCATCGATGAACGCCGTGTATCTGAGCCGAAAATCAGAAGGCCGTTAATTGAGTAGAAGACATTTTATTTATTCGTTTAGCCAACTGCAGCTCACGTGCAGCTCTCTCGGTAGGGTTTCACTTAAGTCTGGATAAACAAAGCCTGACGACAGCTGTATGCCCACACACACGCTTTATTTTTTGGGTGTAATGGACACTGGCATGTCACGGTTTGGACTGATGGACCTTAGAGTATGGATGACCATAAAATCAGCCGGTCACATCATTACTGATGACCTGCGTTTTGTCGAACGTTCAAGTTAAAAGATTTAAAATCTTTTTTATCAGACACACGGATATCGGCATTTCTACACAGGAGCTTCCTGCGTATTCCCACATCGCTGTTTCTCACACCGGTTGTGTTTGCTGCTCGTGTCCTGTTCCCCTTCCTTACAGTGGCACCGAATGCCCACCACGCAGGAGACCGATGGCTTCCAGGTGAAGCGGCCAGGAGATGTGAGCGTGAAATGCACGCTACTCCTCATGCTGGATCATCAGGTACTCCAGCATCTTCGCGGTGACTACGTTTTCCAGACGATCGCAGTGTTGACTTAGGGGATTGACCGGAGTGTTCAACTCGGGTATAAAAAAAACAGGCGGTACGACGAAAGCTGATAAAAATGATTAACATCCGTCAGTCAGATTTTAAATATGAGGAACTTTATAATAATTTGCATGTCTTCAGGTAGATGATAGAGCTGTTGTTGTTAATCTATTGATGAACCGTATCTTTATTTTTTGGCTAGACTGTGTATGAGATGGAATGACCAATGTTCCTGTCTTATTTCCTCCGCAGCCTCCACAGTACAAGCTGGACCCACGTCTGGCCCGGCTGCTGGGCGTGCACACGCAGACCCGGGCCAGCATCATGCAGGCACTGTGGCTGTACATCAAGAACAACAAGCTACAGGACTGCCACGAGAAGGAATATATCAACTGCAATCGCTACTTCCGACAGGTGGGACTCTGCACCAGGGTCTGCATGCAGACAGAGGTTACGAGGCCGTGTCTCCATTCGTAGACCTCTGTCCGTCCCTCAGATATTTGGCTGCACCCGAATGAGATTCTCCGAGATCCCCATGAAGCTGGCCAGTCTTCTGCAGCATCCCGACCCCATTGTCATCAATCACGTAATCAGGTGACTGGAAGATCTTGGGGCTGTCGAAGCATAGTCGCTGGAGGGGTGCCTTTGTAGGAATTAATAGAAAATGGCTTGTTTTAGCGTGGACCCCAGTGACCAGAAGAAGACCGCCTGCTACGACATTGACGTGGAAGTGGATGACCCTTTGAAGGGACAGATGACCGGCTTCCTGTCTTCGACTACCAACCAGCAGGAGATTGCTGCCTTAGAGATGAAGGTATCTTCCCTTTTGCTTTTCCCTCCTAAGATTTTGATGATAAAATCCTAATGTCATAACGGCATGCATAGAGCCTCACCCTCAACTAAGGAGAAACCATCCTTGGTGACTGTGAATACAGCATTCGGGCCTCAAGATGGCTCACTTGGAGTGGTGGAATTCACCAACTTTCTAACCAGAGATGTTCCACGGTGGATTTATACGGTCATTAAGAATTAAGGCAGCCAGTGCTATTCCTTTCTGTTCATCGCTAAGCATTTCCCTAGTGTGTGTCTTCACATAAGTCATTACTGCTCATGATGCAGGGAATTTTAATTCTGGTTAGCAAATCAACATATAATGATAATTGGAAAAACGTGACTTTTCAGGCATAAATCTGAACAAAGCTCCATTTGATTTCTGTTAGATCCATGAGACAATCGAGTCCATTAATCAGCTGAAGACCCAGAGGGATTTCATGCTGAGCTTCAGTACAAATCCACAGGAGTTCATCCAGGATTGGCTCAAGTCACAATGCCGTGACCTCAAGGTAAAACTGTGTAAATAAAGCTGTGCATTTATTAAAAAATTAAAAAGTTAAAAAATGTAAATAGTTTTGATATCTTGGGTTTAACTCCCCTGTAAGTTTGCATGCTAACCTTTGATCGAGGAGATCCATTAACGTGGCTACGCTTGTCTGCCAGCTGATGACTGACATTGCTGGTAACCCAGAGGAAGAGAGGCGTGCCGAATTTTACCAGGCTCCCTGGGTTCCAGAGGCAGTTGGGCGTTACATCTATTCCAAGGTAGGCAAATGGTCCATCTGAAAGCTACACTCTTACTCTGCAAGACATCTTGTTAAGCTCACCTTTTGTTCCCGAGGATCATTACTTAAAACTTACAAAAGGAAGATGGAGGTTTCATGTTTTAGTATAAGAAAGACAGTAGTTAAGCACAAAGATTTGTCACTTAAACCAGTTTAGTCCTAAGGAGGGACCCTCTTGCCAGACACCTGTGCAAGGTATTTAATTGCTTATCCAACAAAAATATGAATAGCTAAACCTAGTTATCCTTGACAAAACATTGGGGGGGAAAACGCTTTATGACCGCGCTCCGTGTTAAAAGCGCTATATAAATAAAAGTGAATTGAATTGAAAAAAAAAACGGAGCTGATGTAACAACTAATGAGAATCATTGTCAGCAGATAAATATTGACATGACCTTTTCAGGCCTTCTGATCTGCATAGGATGAGAACTGTGTTCTCACTGCCTTATTCTCAGGTGCAGCAAAGGAGACAGGAACTGGAACAGGTGCTGGGCATCCGACTGACCTGAAGATTCAGATCCTCCTCCTCTTCTCAGTCAAGCACCACCTAAGGGTAGAAGCCGGGAATCTCACCCAAGTGGGTCTTGAAATCAAACCTGGAAATCCTGCGGCAAAACTGGAACCAACTGAAATCTGCAGTTTGATCCTTTCATTTAATGTGTTCCCTGTCCGTAAATGTAAAGTTTGTAGATTAATTTGCAGACTGTTCAAATACAGAAGTGCTACTTGGGCAGAGTCAGCCACTTAAACTTGTTTGGCCATTTAGTGTTTTTAGTATATTGTGAAAGAAAACTAGAATTATTTTGCATTTTTCCTCTTGCACTCTTGTTAATGAGGACCGAAGTTCTAAAATACTTTTGAGAATCTTGTTTTTCTGCAATAGTCATTGATATTTTTTCATTTTTACATTTTTTAAATGTAGTTTACATGTATGGTCTGACAGGTATTACAACATATGCAACTTAGTTTTGTAAAATTTTCAAATTTAGCTTTTGGTTAAGAAGTGTGTTTGCACAGCTTGTGATGTGAAGGGATATTCTTCCCTAATTCAGGAAAGCTTAATTTGCAGTGTTTTTGTAAATACCTTTACAAAAGCCTGAAATTTTCAATATTTGGCAAAATTTGAGGTTTGTCCTCATGTATGCAAAAATGTCTTGTCTACGGTACTCTCAGGAAATATTTGTGCAGTGATGTGGGGCTGAGGATGCTGCCTTTTGGCTGGGGGAAGCTTAGGGGCGTTGGCAGTAAATATTCACCGGGCCACCCGTTCTTGGCCAGTACGTTTCTACCTTGGTTTGAATGTTCACGGTGTATTTTCTCATGTCGTCAGGGTGTTGCCTTGCAGGAAATTCAAGAGAGGAATTGTAACTTGGTTTAGTGTTCTCCAGAGATGTTTTGAAATGTGATTTTGATTCAAAGTAGGAATCCAAGCCATATGTTTTGTCTTTCCGGAACACACACGACACTGCTTAGTTTTGCATGCGTACACCTTTCGTACCACTCGGACTTTGTCGATCAAACCTGAATCGGGTTTAATTTTCAGGTTAAATCGTAATCATTCCAAAAGTGTACAGTGCTATTCTGCTTACATATGCTTATTACTGCTAAGTTAGCTTTAATACAACTTTAGAAGATGTGCTTTTTTTGTGGGGGGAAAAAAATGTTAAGATTGTTTGGTAGCATGGTTTCATTTCAGGGTTTTTTTTTTTTTTTTTTGTCTTACATGTTTTTTTTTTTTTTTTTTAAATGTGATTCAAAAATGACTGATCTGAAAGAAAGATCACTCATTGAGATGGTTCTTAAACATATATTGAAATCTGTTTTTTTTTTTTATTTTTTAATCCTTAAGGTCTATTGGGCCTAGAATGCCGACAGTGTGCATTTCACAGAAAGTATAGGAATAGTGTTTTTTTTTTTTTTTTTTTTTTTGTCCTTGGCAGTCAGCCTAATGAAAACAACTGTAATCATTGTAGAGGACTTTTGCTGAGCAGCACAGCAGCAACCTTTGGGCTAAAAGAAAGAGAACATTTAACTCCACAGGGCAGAACCAACTGTGTCGTGAAAAACTCTGCATTGGGGTAGTGCCTGCCAGCCTGCCCTGGTGAGAAAACTGCTTCCTCTTTTTGCAGATTCATATATCTTTTTTTTTTTTTTTTTTTAAACCCTCTACAGAACTGTCATGATGTGGAATTCCCTGACTTTTGTGCTGTCTGCTTTCTTAAAAAAAAGAATTGTTTTGTTACCTTTTATACATATATATTTTTGGATTACTTTTTGGTACATTTATAAAATAAAGGTGCTTGCAGCAATCCAAATGTATTAAAATATTTTCTCTTCATGGTACAGTGGATCCTCCTACTATGCCTAACTCTAGAGTATTTCTATAAAATGCACATTTGATTTGTGCTGCAACAAGTTTTCGAGATATTTGGAGAAATAATATTTGAGAAGCAGGGAAAACCATCATTTGATTAACTGGTAAATACTAGAGGCATGGATAGATACCACATACCCACTTAACCACCTTTCAAGCCATTTAAATGGCTACACTCTGTATTACACACACCATTTAAAAATGCTCAAATTGTGAAAGAAATATTGTAATCTTCTAAAGGAATAATTTACGAAACAAAATGCCATTCTGGCAACATGAAACGAGGCTTGCATATGTATCGTATTAGACTATAACTTAATTTTCTTTCCCAGATTCGATACTGGGGAAGCGAGCACTACGTTAAATAAGGGATTCATGCCAAGACTTTCCGTTAAACCAGTCGTGGGATTAGTGCAGAGAGAGCTTATGTCACTGAAATGGCGCGTATATGTTCATGTTAGGGCTGGTGAAGAATTGTCTTGAAACTGAGATTCATAAAACAGGATAAGCCAGTTCTACCTGTGACACACTTGATTCCACAGAGCAACAAAAAGTACAGATTATCAATCATTTTATTTATAAAGCACATTTAAAAAGCAACACAGGATGGCACCAAAGTACTGTACAATACAATAATATATAATTAAGATGAAAATAGAGGATAAGACTACACAGACGGATCTAACAAAATAACACCATCAGGGTGTTACAAGGCAGTCAAAGTGCGTCTTTAAAAGACATTTAAAGGTAGACACCTGGAGACAGCTTTGACCACTAGGTGGCGCCACAAGTTCATACAAAAGATCGACAAAGCGGATCCACTTCTGAACCATGTATGAAATCATGTATTTTAGCATCTCACCATCTGCTTTTCCGTGCCTAATTTATCTGGTATCTTTATGTATTACTTTGTGATTTACGTCTTTGTCGTAATAGCGTTTCCCTATTAACGTATGGCTTGGAAGAAGTTCCATCTTAGGTAATCAGGTTTAATAGCTTTATATCCTTCAGTATTCTACGAACGACCGGAGAATTCATTTGTTGGGGCACTTCAGGTGGGTCGGGCAAATAAGGCAGGTGCTGGGATACCCTTAGTACACCCCGACGTGTTTGTATACCACCATCTATCAATATAATTTTACCATGCCAAACCGCACGAGATTTTGCAAAGCACTTTTGAAGCATTTTTTATATTTTTGGGGAAAAAAAATCGACATTTTTACGGCATCTACAAACATTCACAAGAGCTGTAAAGGTCAGCCCTATCTCTGGGCAATGCGGTAATATTAAAAATTAAATCAGTTTTTCGACAGATCTGCATCACCGCGATTCGACGTTGTTTTTCGGTGCCGCTAGAGGGCGCTGCGTTTGATCGCGCTCCTCAATTCCAGCGAGCTGATTTCCGGATATGACGTCGACGTGACGTCACAATTCAAGCAGGCTGCCAAAATGGCGTTGGACGGGCTGGATCACGTAAGGCATCTTATATTCCGAAAAAAAAAAATCTGTTAAACATTCATGTTATATATTCTTTTCCCTGTACATTTTTTCTGAAACTATAAATATGCAGTATCCAGCTTGTTCTTTGCTTGCCTGTACCCGCCTTTGCCGAGTCTGAGCGGTCACTTGTACCGGTTTGCTGTCTCATTGTAGCAGTCTTGATGCCTCGACCTGATAATGGGATGCGGCACACAGCTTATATTATAAATATTATATTATTATTGGTCTTTATCTTATAATATATTATTCCTGTCACTGTTCCTAAGCTGACCGTCGTATTTCACGCTGCTCCCTACCTGACGTTTACGTCTAGGACTCCTGCATTCAGGTTAAGCGTCGCGCTGTTTTGTGTCGTTCGACCCCTCGGTGTGCCATTTGAATCCGCCATCTACGACGCGCCTTTCTTCTGGTTTAAATTCTGTCCTCAGATGGAGACGGAGGACACCAAAGGAGGCTCTGGACTCAGGCAGTATTACCTGTCCAAGATAGAAGAGCTTCAGGTGAGCGAATCACAAAGGAGGGCCGTGAGGCTTCAGCGATGAGCTGCTCACTAACCACTGTGTGTTTATAGCTGACAGTGAATGACAAGAGCCAGAATCTCAGGCGCCTGCAGGCACAAAGGAACGAGCTGAACGCCAAAGGTACCACATCCTGAGGGACTTCAAAATCCACGTGTCTTTGTTTCGTGTTGTAATGTCCTTTTTCTGTACTCTGTGATTTACGCGTGGACTTCCCATGTTGCATCGTCAGTGAATGGTGCCGGCTCCTTACCGTCGTCTCGATGCCTCTTTCAGTGCGTCTTCTGCGTGAGGAGTTGCAGCTCCTGCAGGAGCAGGGCTCCTATGTAGGGGAAGTCGTGAGGGCCATGGATAAGAAGAAGGTGCTGGTCAAGGTAGTAGATGCTTTTTCTTCGTTGTGGAGGTGACAGCGTTCTGGGTCGGCTCATTCTGACAGCTGATCTTTGTCTTGGCCTCAGGTGCATCCAGAGGGAAAGTTTGTAGTGGATGTGGATAAAAACATCGACATCAACGATGTGAGTTATTTTTTTTTTGTTAACATTAATTTGTCATATTCTTAAATTATGTTGAAATAGGTTAAAACATGTTCAGTGACTTTTTGAAAATACTGATTTGCGCTTGCATTCCTGAATGTTCGTAGGTATCAGAAATAGCGCAGACACGACTTTGACTTTTTAACCGATTGTAAAACTTAATGGCTTTTAAACAGAATCTGTGCGTCTTGTGCAGGTGACTCCGAATTGCCGAGTGGCCCTTCGCAACGACAGTTACACGCTGCACAAGATCCTTCCAAACAAGGTGGATCCCCTGGTCTCCCTCATGATGGTGGAGAAAGTGCCAGATTCCACGTACGAGATGATCGGCGGCCTGGACAAGCAGATCAAGGAGATCAAGGAGGTGATCGAGCTGCCAGTCAAGCACCCGGAGCTCTTTGAGGCTCTTGGAATTGCACAGCCCAAGGTCAGTGGCAAAAGCAAAGGGCTGCCTTGAACTTTGGCTCGTGTCAACGCTGTGTCTGCGCAGTCGCTACCGGAATACACTGGTTTACGTTTTATATCAGTAATCCATATCCTTTCCTGTACATTCCAGGGGGTTCTGCTGTATGGTCCTCCAGGGACGGGGAAGACCCTGCTGGCTCGTGCAGTAGCCCATCATACTGACTGCACCTTCATCAGGGTGTCTGGCTCAGAACTGGTGCAGAAGTTCATTGGAGAGGGTAAGTTTGAGGCCCGCCTTAAAGGGTACGCGGTACTGCCGAGTGGTTGTAGGAAATCTCTTCGTTCCGGTGAGATATGGCTGGCTTACCAGCAATGTGTACAGCACCGAATCTGGCACAATAAGAGTTCATGATTTGATGATGGTGTAGTGGTGGACTGCTTTCCCAGAAGTGACACGAGTTTGATTCCGTATCATAAAACGGGGCGTGTGACTGCAGGGGCCCGCATGGTGCGGGAGCTGTTTGTCATGGCTCGGGAGCACGCCCCCTCCATCATCTTCATGGATGAGATCGACTCCATTGGTTCCTCGCGCTTGGAGGGAGGCTCGGGTGGTGACAGTGAAGTGCAGAGAACTATGCTGGAGTTGCTAAATCAGCTGGACGGTTTTGAGGCCACCAAGAACATCAAGGTACAGCCCAGGGGTTGAACATGGTTTCTAATGGGTGGGCAGGTCTCTCTTTCAAATAATACGTTTAGTGGATGGTTAATTCATTAACCCTTTTATGTATCTTGCTTACTACAGTGGACAGCTGTAAGGAATATCTTTTCCAGGGCTTCAGTTTCCATTTATCAGCTTTCTCACTTTGAATGTGTGTCAGGATTTACAGAACTATACCACATCATGTAATTTTTTTTAATTTTTTTTTTTTTTGCTCCAAAGGTTATCATGGCAACCAACCGTATCGACATCCTGGACTCTGCCCTTCTCAGGCCTGGCCGCATCGACAGGAAGATAGAATTTCCTCCACCCAATGAAGAGGTCACACTTATTGATTTTTAAATTTAGAGGTTTTTTCCATAATTTTCCCAGTATGGTAGCTGGTAAAAGCTAAGTCTACAGAGTTGCACATCGTCTATGTATCAGAAGCTGTAGGCATAGTTTAAAAGTTGTCTTGAATTTTGTGGCTATTCTCTCCAGGCTCGTTTAGACATCCTAAAAATCCATTCGCGCAAGATGAACTTGACTCGTGGGATCAACTTGCGTAAGATTGCCGAGCTGATGCCAGGAGCCTCTGGTGCAGAGGTCAAGGTGAGAAATGTGGGTTAACCAGAGCACTCAGAAGGCCAAAGATAGACTCATACTCAGATTTCAATTTGAATGCCCCCCCCCAATACAGGAGGTGGACAAAACAGAAAGCCCAAATGGAACAAGTTCTCGAACTGGGTTCAGTTGCATCTTTAAGTTTGTGTCCAGTTTGCAGGTGCATGGTTTACAGATACTGCAAAATGCTTTAATACACAAAAGTCTGGTCATTAAAGCCCTTCTGAAGGCTACGGGTGCAATTCTCATTTGGCCCATGATATTTGGGACCCCCCCACACACACATCTGCACTAATTTACATTAGCTGTACCTCAGAATTACCACACAACTCTCATGTATGACTGTTGCATTAAATCATTGTTTAGAATCATCTGGCAAGTCACAGATGTTTGTCCCTGAAATAATTGGCTGCCTCACACAACAGCAGTCACAGTAACATCTTTTCACACTGTGACCCGCAGATGATTACACGTCGGAGTGCTCTTTTAATCCAGTGAAGCTGCCACTATTTTCCTCTCGCATCTAGGGTGTCTGTACGGAGGCTGGCATGTATGCTCTGAGGGAGAGGAGAGTGCACGTCACACAGGAGGATTTCGAGATGGCAGTCGCAAAGGCAAGTCATCGTCTGTCGTTTCACGTTGCTGAATTTATGTTGTACATCAGATCCATTTTTGGAATTTTTTTTTTTTTTTTTAATTTTCCTCTCTGGAGTATTGCAGTATTTCTTAGTTCAGTGGCCAACCATACTTTGTCTTCCAAGCAGGTTATGCAGAAGGACAGTGAGAAGAACATGTCCATTAAGAAGCTGTGGAAGTAGACCTCTCAGAGACCTGCATATGTATATTATCATTCTTATTCTTTTTCTAGCATTCTTCAGGGTTTGTCTGTAATTCTCCTGCAGCTAAAACCTCTAAATAAATAATGTACATCCCTAAGAATGTCTTTCTACAATTTTTGAAGATAGATATTTCATCGAAATTTTCTGAGGCTGTGTCCCACTTGGCTCCTTGAGGATGTTTGTAATCATGATTGGCTCCTCCATTCAGATGTTCGTGATCATGATCGGCTCCTCCATTCGGATGTTCGTGATCATGATCGGCTCCTCCATTCGGATGTTCGTGATCATGATCGGCTCCTCCATTCGGATGTTCGTGATCATGATCGGCTCCTCCATTCAATTTTTAAGTTGCCATTTTTGGCCTGATATGAAATGGCACGTCAGTTGTCTTTATACTCTTTGAGGTGTAATCTGATGCCTATTATTTTGTTAATGTAAATGTCCCGTAATTTAAAATGTATGGGTTTTGGGAATTTTGCTAGCTAAAAAATTAAGACCAGTTTGGCCTTTGTTTTCAGTTATGTAGTCATTAAAAGTGTTATTCCAGTATAGTCCTGTCAGTGTCTTTTTTTGAATCTTTGATTATATTTGAGAAACATGCAGTGTGTCTGTACTGATTAATGATTACTTTTACTGAGGAGTACTCTGAAACTCTTCAGAAGAATTCAGTGTTTAATGGCCTTTTTTTTTTTTTTAAAAAAGTGTCTTCCGATTATAAACTATAGTGTTGAAGGGCCGCTTGAAGGGTGGGTTTCTGTTGAAGGGCCGCTTTGTGTCCCAGCACTTAGTCAATAAATGGAAACTCATGTTCTCATCTGAAGTGTTGTACAACTGCTGCCTCGCCTGCCTGCCTGCCTGCCTGCCTGCCTGGAGGCTGACCAGTCAGCAGCCAGTTCTCATCTGTGAAATGGTACACTCTGCTCTACTCAACTGCTGTCTTTCAGTACACAGCAGTAACTCTTGTATCGTGAAATAGGCTTTAGTTTATTTCCCCCTCTTACAATGATACATACGAGTAAAGGTTTTACTGAATGATCAACGTGTTTCTCTGTCATACGTGACAAAACGTCATGATGTGTGGAAGTTAATTTGGGGAGATTAGAGAGTTTGGATCAGAAGTTGTCTTTAGAAAATGTGGGCATAACTACACTGCTCAAAAAAATTAAACACTTTTTAATCAGAGTATAGCATCAAGTTAAACTTCTGGGATATTGATCTGGTCAGTTAAGTAGCAGAGGGGGTTGTTAATCAGTTTCAGCTGCCTTGGTGTTAATAAATTTAACAACAGGTGCACGAGAGGGGCAACAATGAGACAACCCCTAAAACAGGAATGGTTTTACAGGTGGAAGCCACTGACATTTTCCCCTCCTCATCTTTTCTGACTGT
>JAACJT020000075.1:22014172-22037388 GCA_009936485.2 Gymnarchus niloticus | reverse complement strand
GCCCCCCCCCCCCCCCCCCAACACCACCACCTTGTACTGGATAAGTGGTTGCAAAATAGATAGCTGAACAATAGAATGACTTTGCTGAAATGGGGCAAGCATGTAAAATAACTTAATAAGGTAATCATTTTTGATGTGATCTTATATCATATTTTGGAAATTGGATTTAGTTATCAATGTCACAAATGGTTTTGGATATCAATGTCACAGAAAGCCAAAAGCAACACTCCAGTCTATTATGCATATGTTTTAGAGAGGATTACGAAATTTTTTATTTCAGATGAATTTCAGCTAATATTTTTGACCCTTTTCTGAATCTGCAAACAAACATTATTCCTTGTTATTTATCTCATGTTCATTTATTATTTATGATATCAATATTTATTTATGCTGAACTATGCCACACGTTTCAGGCAAATGGCAGATCGTGTTTGTAATTTGTGCTGTCACTTAGACATTTGTACGGATTCAGTTTTGGCAGACATTAGTTAATCATTCAGAATATCTCATTTTCATAAGATTACATCATGTGTTCTTCTATAGCTGGACTCAGTTTTTATTTTCGGCCTTTACCATTAATTTAAACATCCAAATTATCCTCATAGTGCATTAATTTTAGTTTCAGCAGCTCATGATGCACTAGCTAAAAGTGATATATTCACACATCACTGTCAACTATGACGTTATCAGGCTCAATCCTGTCCTGCTGCAAATGGTTTAACATTCATGTTTCATGCCCTTTCTCAGTGTTCCTTTTACACCGCACTTCCCTTTGCAGTTCCTAATCACAATGTGACCGGATCCCCATGCACAGGACATTCTCAAGATTACACAAGCGGTTCTGCTATCAGCATTCTGTTGCAGGACTCCACAAGTTAAACAGCTGCAGCAGGACGCAAGATGCAAGTCCCGCACCTCCGAATGCAGGTGCAGACTCGGACTAGTCAGAAAAAGGTAGTTAACGAAGGGTAACGTTAAAAGATCATGGAAGGACCCAAATAAATATACTTATAGCGTTAACCTCTGGCGTGATTATGGGTCCATAATTTGTCTTACTTTTAGTAAATAAGCATGAAGAGACTGGACCCAGTATCTGTCATTTTCTGTAACTGACGCAGGCCTCTGCTCACTAGTGCGAAATCGGAAGGCCAGGGGCAGCCAGGAAGACGGCGATCAGTATTCAGAAGCAGGTGGACACCACGGCCACTTCACAGGATTTCTTGGGAAGGGGTGATTTCAAGCCGCATGAATACTGCGATTCGTCCAGTGGCATGACAGACGTATAGTTGGCATCATCATCCGTAAATGTTATTGTTGTTTAATAGCACCGAAGATGCCCTGAAAAAGACATACCTACTAATCAAAAAATGAGTCAGGGTCCCTCATTTTCCTTTGCTACTTCTCCTTGTATGGAACCTCAGTTATACAGAAACTGAGCATCAGAAAAGAAGACACTGGAGTGTTCATCCATCCATCTTCCTAAGCTGCTCGTCCATTAGAGCTTGGAGCTCATCCCAGGAAGCAGAGGGCACAAACGCAGGAAGCACACCGGAAAGGATACCGGTCCCCCACAGGGTGTACACACACACACACACACACACACACACACACACACACAAAGACACAACCATGTCTAATACCCTAACCACCAGCTGTGTCGCTCTTCAGAGTATCATTATAACAAATGAAAATCATGTCAGTAATCGGCTGAGCCTTGTGAATACCTTCTACACTCAAATGCACTTTAAATTTCTTTTCTCTCTTGATGAAGACTCCATATATATTCACCAAAACTTGTTGCCTCACTCCATAGCACCACGCATTAATGCGTCATGAATGCATTAGGTATTTGCAGCTTGAGGAAAAACTACTACATATAACACACTACACTATATGGCTAAAAGTATGTGGACACCTGGCAGTGCAATGCTTCATTCCAAAACCAAGGGTATAAATAGGAAGTCGTTCGTGAGATTTGCTGCCGTTCAGCCATAACAGCATCAGTGAAGTTGGGTATTGATGTTAGGTGATCAGGTCCCTCTCTGGTTGTGTGGCCAACCACATCACAAGTGAACTTTTGTTGCTTTTCGAAAGTCCCACATCACAGTCACTTCATTTGCAGCTGAGCGGGGCAAAAATTTGATGCTGACACGTTGGAAAGATGCCATCCCACGACGGTACCAAGTGAAAGACAAGCCTTCAGCATGATCCATTCTGCCGCCGATTTTTGCTGCTGGAGATTGTATGGCTGTGTGCTAAATCAACCACCCATATCAGTAAAAGAGTATTGGCTTAATTAGTCAAGTCCAAAAATATGTGGATGCCCACAGAAGTTGGCGTCCGGTTACTTTTGGCCAAACAGTGTACCATCATTATATAATAACAACCAATGAAATCGTAAGCAGTGACCCTGGGCACTGGCTTAACTAAAGTGTGAATTTATTTGACTGCGTGGTTTTTCGTTTTTTTAACTAAAGGGTTGATTGTGGGAAGCCAAACAAACATAGGTGAGGTGTATCAATAACCTAATAAATATCCACAGACATCGTTAACCTGGAAAGCACTGACATTGCATAAATTTTGGAGTACCAGGCTTTATCCACTAGAAGAGCTTTTTTCCTGACCAATCATTCCCCCAGTACCCAAACTTGTCCCACTACCTCCATCTGATTGTAGCATCAAGCTCTTGCCGCTCACTTTCATACTAATTTCTATCTTCCCTACTTTCCGAAGACCTTCAAAGACGTTGTACTCAGCTGCACATAGCCAAAAACTTCTCGCACATTCTACACACTCTAAATCACCAATCAATCACTGATCGATGGACAAGGCCATTTTTAAGCATTCTGCTCTTAATCACCTGCACCACAGCCCAACAGCATTGATCCATAAAGCATCTTCATCATTGATGATTTATCGAATGCACTTGCAATCGTTGGAATTTAACCAAACTCTGATTTCTCCGGTTTAAACCCCAGAAGATTATGCTTTGATTTATTGATATACTTTTCACCATTTGGTTCAAGTCATTGAATCCCATGCAATGGATTAAATCCAAATTAAACTAAATTAATAAATATCTGTTCATATGCATTACATGTGCATTATTTATAAATCCTACTAAGAAAAAATGCACAGCCTTAATAATTGTTGCAGTAAGAAAATCAAGTCTTAATTAATAATATAATGTATACAAAATTAAGAACACTTTAGGGGTGACGAATGCAAAAGATGTAAAATTGGTTAAAAAAATTGTCAGGATTAGCCAAAATCACTCAACCTTGTGGCAACAATAGAACAGATAACATACAGCCACACCAGCAAAATTCACAATTTTTCTGTTTTCACTGAGAATGGATAGCAGACATCAACAGGGTCACGGAGAGAAACAATTTGGGTACAGCCAAAAAGCCTGGCCCGGAGCCTGGAAGAGTCGGTCTCAGAATATTGGTGATGAATCTGTTTTTAACTGAGCGGAGAGTGGGTGGAAGGCATCCCTGCTGGCATGAATTAAACCTTGGGGGACTGGCAGTTACGCAGGACCATAACAACGGCTGTAATCGCCCGGCATCAGGCAGAAGCCGCTGAAAGCTCAGAAATGCAGCGTGACCCCAACCAGACAGTCTGTTATTCAGCTGTTGAGGGGCATGCTCATTTCCATTTCTACGTGTTGAGGATGCAGTACCTGGTGAAGACTGAAGAATTCAGCAAGTTCCAGCCTCTTAACGTTGCTCCCTCCTCCAAATATGCTCAGCTCCTCCTTCTCACACCAGAGCAAAGCTGTCACACAAGTCGCACGTCCACCTGACCAGCCTTTTTGCAACGCTGAACATCAGTGCCAGAGTGCAGACACATTCTCTCACACACATACACACCAGAGTGACAGGCTCTTTGGGGAAGACTGAGGGCAGGAACAGGGGTAAAATTCACACCACCAAGGGAACACAGCATCCTGAAGCCAGCATCCTTCCATCATCATGACAAGGAAGCTACCTTACCTTCCCCATTTTTGAGCGTGCACCCAAAAAACAATCACCAGCAGTGTACAATAGAAGACCAATTTAGTTAGGAGTTAGAATTTCCATTCTTTAGCAGTCTGGTTGTTCACAGTCATGCACCGTCGCCTCCAACCCAGGATCTCTGAATTACTGAATCCCAGCCCCCTGCTGTGGCTTGACTAGCCCTGGGCATCATAAATCAGCCTGCACAAAAGGAAACTCCCTCGCTTCTTCTTACCTTCTCTCCGTCTCCGTATTCTCACTTTCTGAATGCAGGTGCTCCTTTTCCCTTGCCTGCACCCAATTCCACGTTTTGCCTGTGTGCGAGCTTGCTTTTGGTATTACTGCTGCTTCTCTCCCGGTCCTCTCCTCATTCTCTCTCTCTCTCTCTCTCTCTTTTTCCCTCCCTCCCTCCCTCCCTCCCCCGTCTACCTCATGCTCCCTCCCCCGTCTCATTGCTACTCATAGGGACTGCGCAGTTTAGCTCCAACTGTGCCGTAGCTCATAGACAGAACGTTGCATGGAGAATGAAACACATGCAAGCTGGTGAATGAATTCCGGTCCAGCCCTCACGACCCAACCACCTCAGACTGTCTCTTGTCTTTGCATAGGTTTCATTCTGCATAATTCTCCTGTCCCCATGTCTGACTTTTGAGCCCCATTTACTTAGCCAGTTTGAGCACATGCCCCCATCCTCATCAGATATTGTTCAGTTTATGTGTGCAGGCTGAAGACAGAATTCTGGTAGTTCAGAGAGAAAAGCCCGTTCTTCTGCTATAGCAGATTAATGGAGCTATGAGCTAAATGGTCCAAGGATGGCTGTTGGTCCTTTTTTAAAGAAGCAGATGTTTGATTAGGTTTGATGAGAGGTCATCACACATCAGAAGTTCTGCATGTAATACTCAACTCTTAATATCTTACACCATGCACTAAAAACGATGGCTATTACAAATGAAAACCTCTTCTGCTCTGCAAATGACCTAACCTAACCCTATATAAGATGGAATCATGTCAACTAGGACTTTGTCCACCGTGTTTCCGGCCTCATGCCCTGTGTTTGTGTGAGCAAGCTCCACATTCACTATGAGAGTATACTAGAAAAATAGTATGGAAAGTAATATGGATGGATGGATGGATCATGTCAAATTTGTATCATTTTTAGGACAGGTGACACACTACTACCAGAGATACACTGCTTTACAAAGAAATGTCAATGAAACAATTCAGCGATGGACATTTAAAATATAAATGATTAGATTTATTGGTTAAATGTACTTAATGTCCTTAATACAATATATTTTTATGCTGATTTCCTTTATGGCACTTCCAGAACACTATTGGAACAAAATGTTCCAGACATACAGATCGAGCTACAGTCATGTGACACATTGACTATCTATGGGATGTCATTGCACAGGAAAGAAACAGATGCACAGGTGCTGACTCTATAGGGTTGACCCTGATGATCTTCACAAGCGCTGACCCTATAGGGTTGACCCTGATGATCTTCACAGGAGCTGACCCTGTAGGGTTGACCCTGATGATCTTCACAGGAGGTGACCCTATAGGATTGACCATGATGGTCTTCACAGGAGCTGACCCTATAGGGTTGACCCTGATGACCTCCTGGACATGTGCAAGCTGCTCACCTCTGCTCACCTCTGCTTTGTATCCTGTGTCTGTAGAGACAGTGGGCCACGAGAAGGATCATCATAATATAACATGTCCTATTAATATTATCATCATCATCTAGTTCAGGGTGGAAATGAGTCTGGAAGCACAGACTATGTGGCAGGGGAACACCCTGAACAGGATGCCAATGAGCAACATCATCATCATGAACAACAACAATTATTATTATTATTATTATTATTATTATAAATCTCCCAACTACTATCCAGTACAGGGTTACAAGTGAGCTTGTAGGCTATCTCAGGGGAACACCCTGGCAGTTTGGAAAATGGATGGATGGATGTCTAAAGTAAATTGAACTGTTTTGATTGACCTGTCATGTTTAAATTTGTATAAGAACAAACAAAATTCACAACAAAGTCGTACGAAATGATTTATCCTTTTTTCCAGCTTCCGTTTGTTTTAGTGTTCACTCTTTTTCCATGGTAATGCCAATTGACTGTGACCCTCCCTGTGTTGATCATTGGTATAGACTCCAGTTCTCCTTGAGTCATAAAATACCTCTATTTAGAAATACATAAAACTGTCAAATATTTGACATGGATCAACTTCTTGTTAATAACAGAAATTAACACATTTTAACAGCATGAACTAAGAGAAGATGAGGTACAATTTTTTGATTGAGAAGCTGATAGAACCACTTTTGAAAAAAGCTTCTTTCTATTGCTCTGTCATTAAATACATTTATGCTTTTCCCATGCAATCTATTAATTATTAGTAAAGTATATCGAGTACTTATTATTAAAGCTACAATACCCAAGGAGTGTTCCACTCCTGGTCCTTTCTACCCTTGACAGTGTACTGTACATCCTTCTGTCAAGTACGAAATATACTCTTCTTATAAAATGTTTCAGTTCCAAATTCTCTACTGATTTTCTTTCCCTCCCTGTCACTCCATGTTTACTCAATCCTCTAACAATTTCACATGGTGTTAAGTTGAGTTATGTACGGCATGCCCATGCTGAATGACAGCTTCTTGAAAGAAACCCTGACAAAAGAGGTTATAAACAATTACAGCACCATATGAGCAAGGGCATGATGGAAAGCACACATATTATAAAGCATAAAGCTATGCCATGAGATATCTGGATTACAGGCTTGCTGCCAGCTGTCAGTACCAATACTTGTCCAGATATTGCTCCCTGTTTCTTGGCAATGTCATGGTCTATTGCTCTGCCTCGCAAAAGGACATTTTTTTGTTTGTTTATATGGAGGAACTGGAAGGTTTGCAGACTGCAGAGGCTAACGGCTGAAATCAAGCCGGCAGACTGGAACAGATGGGCCCACAGACCCGTGAGGGCAGACCTTGCAGGGCCATGAAGACCACAGCAGTCGGCAGCAGACAGCGAGGTGACTCATGCGCTCAGATTTGATACTTGATGAAAGCTTCAGGAAGGCACCAAGACCTTCCTGCAGAGACTCTCTCTGTCCTGGATTTAGCTCGGCTCTCCTCAGGCTGCCTATTTATCATCAGCTGGGCCAGTCTGTCACCTCATTCCTTTAAATGTCAGACACACTGGACGTCTGTCAAGGATCGCTGGTCATAAGCGTGAAGAGAAGAAGTAAACAGTGACATGGCAGGGGTAGGCTTTCCCACCAAACAGCAGCGAAAGCAAGGAGAGCCACAGTGTGTTATTTCTTTGTGGACAACGTACACGAAGGAGGTTCTGTCGGAAGGCTGGAATGGGGATCCTGCCAACCCAAGGCAAGAGCTGCATCTCAGGAAAGCGGTGATGCCTGTTAGAACATTTCCTGTGTTCAGAAAAGAGCAGCAGAGCCGCCTTTTGCTCATTGAAGCTGATTTATTTTACACTCCCTATCAGGACCTGGTCAGGGGTAGGGCCCGAGCGAGGAGAGGATGAGGCCGGTCACCACTGGTTGGGGTAGGAGCAGAGGGTTTATTGAGTTGTTCACACTCTACGTCAGGGGTCAAACTCAGAGGACAGGTACTTGGGCAGTCGCAGGGCAGTAGCAGGTTGGGAGCAGGGCATCCACAGGACACAACCTCTGGTCAGAAGGCCGGAGACAGACGCAGGAGCATCCAAAGGGCAACACAGTGAAGTGGTAGGCTAGGGGTATAAATAGGCGTGGTGGAGACCAGCCGAGGCTCCCCCTGGAGGAGGGAGGAGGAAACTGCGACACTCCCTTTGGATTGTTAGGGATGCTGTGAGCCTAAATGTGCTTCAGAGATGATAATTTCACAAAGCAAGGAGCAGGGCATTCAACAGACAACTGAAGAGGAATAAAGGAATTTTTATATCACTTGAAGCAGTTTAAAGAAATTATATATAGCTATTGTAAGAAGGGTTAATGCACACAATGTATTTTACAGTGGATTGTGAATCATCTCTAGAAGGGTAAAATAGCTAAAATTGCCTTTCTGGTGTTGTGGAAAGACTGTCATCTGCCCCATGATAATCCACAATGAAGGCTGCCATTTGGTTCTTTGTGATGCAAATCAGTGGACTTTTACTTACTGAGAGGAAAAAAAAAGTGGAATCAAAACAGCGTTATCAGAACTGCCGAAAGAGTCCAAAAATGACTGCATGAAAGTGATATGGCCTGGATCCTTTCCTCAAAAGAAGCAATCGGATGACATCAGAGGAAGTTGCAGATACTGACCATTGTGGGCCTGTGGTCATTGGCTGGTACTGTGGCACCGTCGGAGGAGGGCATAGGGGCGTTACTGGCATCTGCCGGTCCTGAAAATAGGTGGCGAAATCAGAGCTAAATGAAACAAGCACAGTAGTCAGTGGCCCTAAAACTCATTGTTCTGGCTTAGCATCACGTCATCACAGTGTGTGTGTGTGTGTGTGTGTGTGTGTGTGTGTGTGTGTACATGTCGTTGTACCGTTGCAGATGAAGGCACCGTCTTGGCACACAATGTAACCAGGCCAGCGGGTACAGATAAAACCAGATCCGCTCAAGTCAGTGCAGCTTGACTGGCACACTTTCTAATTACAGGTCTTATCAGGTCTTATCCTGTCTGGAATCTGCATTGCATTAGGAAATTTCTTTATTTGGCAATCTTGTAATTCTATACGTCACTACTGGAATGATTTTTACTATTAATTAAGACTGAAGGAAAAAGGGAAGAGAATACCACATCTGTTAAGACTGAGGAGGTGCAATATATTCTGGTGTACCATTGCACAAGTCCAATATTTTGGTCTTTAAAATATTTGACTATTAAATGATTAAGGATGATCAAGTTAAAGGGTCACGTCAACAAGGACAAGTCTTTCAATGCACCAGAAGCACATTAAGGTCCCATCAAATCAGAGATGAGTGTTTGCAAAATATTTCTGTCTATTTGCACATTTGAAAGATATTTCACCGCTGCACATCAGGCTTTGGTAGTGCCAGCTGTTTGACGTATTAAAAGTCTTTTGTGGTAATTGCCCACCAGCTTTTTACAATTAATGTACACAAGCATCTCTGTAAATGGAAATTCTGGTACTTTTGATAATGCAATGATTATTCAAACGTGATTTGAATGCCATACAACAACACTTTCTAACATTAACTTTTAAAATTAATTTCACTTTTATTCTTTCAATGCATTCCTTTATTTATACCATTTCTTTGTTTTGTTAAATATATGTAAAATGAATGTGTAAAAATAAACTCTTTTTCCGCATAATGTACCATAAGCAGTCGGTTACGATATACGAATGACTAATTTAACATGTCTAACTGAATGCAAAGAATTTTAAAGTAATTCATGCTTATGTAGCTGACCTACTGTGTGAAGGAATCTGATTGCTAAGGCGGATGAAGGGGGATTCTTTTAAAAAGGTGGCCAGTCGTTTTGTTGCTCTTGCTTGCTGTGCTAAAGAGACACAGAGAATGTACCGTGAAGTGATGACGAAAACGTGGCTTTCGGAGGTTCGAAACAATTGCAGCAATTGATTCAATCAAAAAAGTCAGAAAGTCAAAAAGTTTCAATTGTGAAGTTTTGAAATGTTCGAAACATCGCTTCACAGTGACACCTACTGGCCAAATGATGCCTCATGGATACCGCAGCACCATCTCACCTGGACGGTGTCTAGCAGAAATGTACAAAAATGAAACGCATGTGCAATGATTCGTGTTCAATAAAGACTGATTTTATGCCAGTACATTAATTCAATCTGTCATCTAATTGCTTATTATTTCATTAGACTATACATTTGTCAGTGCCATTAAAGGTATTTATCCTTCTTATTATTATTTGTTTTTATGACTTTTTTCTTTTGTAAGGCAGGATCATTTAATACGATTTGTAGGAATAATGTTTGTGCACTGAGCTCGCGTAGTGATCCAGTGTGAAGTACAAATTTGTCTTTCTTAGCCTCTGTGTTCACCTTTGGTTCAACAGAGACATGTTTGCTTACTCAAACCCTCTCCTGCTTTGGAGAACATACTTTTTTTGTGAACTGAAAAGATGAGGAAATGGTGACTGGTCTAATAATCTAGGGGGGTTATCTCCTCTGGGCAGATACGAACCTGAGAAATACCGTTGAACCTCCATTGTGGCATCAAAAGAGACACGTTCTGCTGTCAAAAAAATCAAGGCCACGTCTTCGTGATCTTCATTGACTTGAAGAACAGTGGCTATAGATGAGTAATCTCATGGGATGGGACAGAATGTCAGAGCAGCGGCCACGTCTCATGGGACCCGACCCCCAAGCGAGGTGTCTGAGGGGTATGTTTCAAAACCATGTTTCATATAAACTTTACGCTGTAAAAAGTTAAGCTTGCCTCTGCCAGTGAGCAAACTGACCATGCAGAGTTTACTGCCTGACAAAATGCTGTCCTGTTTAACCCATGCCTCTGCAGTCTGGCAGTATTTTACATTGGAGAAGGCATAAAAAATGTAAAAATCCTGACAAAACTTATACTAAATCAATGTCGCCAAACCTAAAGCATCTTATGACTTTTCACCTAAATGGCGATAATGGAGACGAGACATATGAAGGTTTAACTATATAAGGATATATAATAATCCCTAATAATCTGATGGTAAATTTTTAGTATTTTAAGATGTATTGTATTAAATATTTAAAGTGTAAATTCTTTGTTTGGAGTAAACATCATTCATGATTGTCTGTATGTTGATCGTGGTCCTGGGGAACGTGATCTCTGCCTTGAATACGAACAGTATGACTATAAAGTTTACCTAACTTGACTTGAGAGATTGTGAGCTGGGGTCATCACAAACGCAACAGATACACATGCTCCTGTAAAACACGGCTAGTTGTAGTATCTTAAATCAGCAGGTTACAAACAGAAAACAGAGTCAGTAAACATATGAATGCATGAACAACCGTATACTACAAACAGCAAACAAAGCTGAGAATATAATTTCCTGACTTTAGCAATCTGGTGAGCGTTTGATGAGTCACGCCACATTGACGTGGAGAAACTTAGTATCCCTCACTTTTGAAAGAAGGAACAAGCACAAAGAGTTGAATGGGTTTACTGCAACTGCTTTCCCGATGACTTATCCACGCATTCATTCACTTTGTATACCTTTGGGACATACTGTCCCTCTTTGTAGATAAATGAGTCAGGAGCGCAAGTTAAGCCATCTTAAAGGACAGACAGTGTAAAAAAAAAAACTGAATGTTACCAACCTGTAATGTCAATGTCTTTATGCCACACTAGTGCTTAAAATGCTACACGGGGGACAAAAAATAGAGAAAAGAGAAGAGAATGAGGGAAATGGGGAAAATGCGGGGCTAAGCGGGAAGCCGTCCTTGAGTTTGTTGACCAGCCATTACATGCATTACAGCTACACACAGATTTGTCTACTGCAGTAAATGGGTTTCATCCCATCAGCAAACATATGCAAAGATCTCTCTAACTTCCACCATTTTTTTTCTTATCATGTAGAAATAAGAATGGTTCTGCCTGCATGTTGGCACAGCAGTGGAAAGGTGCTAGACTTAAACCATCTTAAGTCTGTTAATGGATGGTTCAGGGACAGGCTTGTAGCAGAGTGTAATGAATACATTATTGTATCATTATTGGAGCAGTCAAGGTCAGTAGACTACAGACTACACAATACTGTAAAACTTGGCATTTGAATACACTGTAAACTGTTTCTGAGCAAACAAGATTAGGTTTCAGTAGAACTTATCGGAAACATTTTACCATTTTTTATGAAGGTCACAAAAGAAGTTTTTTATTTTTTCCTTTTTAAAAACATTTTAATAATGTTGAACATGTTCTCAAAAGTCATGTTTCAATTTATCATCTTAACATTTAACAGTTGAAACGTTTCAACTGAAACCTTGCAACACAGTATGCCTGAAGCACAAACAATTTTATTTTAGTTGAATCAGTTTCTCACAAGCATTAATATATGTCTTGATGGTGTTACCTCAGGAGTGTGTAATGTCTATGCAGACCAGCTGGATGGAGTGCTGCATCTTCAACCTGAGCTTGATGCTCTAAAGCGTCCCGGTGCTCTAGAACAGTGTTTCTCAAACCAGTCCTCAGGGACCCCCAAATGGTGAGAATTGTATTTGATGTGTCCAGTGCTTCTAATGCCATCTCTAGATGTATGAAGACAAGAAACACCCAGAGGTTCAGGAGAAAAGCTGGCTCAGTGCTGGAGGTCAGTCTAGATCTCCTAGCAGAGGAATTTGCTGACCAAGCACTCGAGCATCATGAGGAACTCCTCCCAACTCCTCCATGAAACTGTTTTGGCACAGAGGAATGCCTTCAGTGGAAGATTCCTTTTTCTAGATCATCCATTTCTGCTGCCTTTAGGGTTTTCTACCTTCTGCTAGCCTGAGCTTGCTAACAATGATGGTTATTCGATGAACATTCTTTTAACATTCTATCTACAGTGTCTGCTTTGTGCACAATACATACTCATTACTACTCCTCTGCAAATTGTTCCTTTCTCATGTTTGAATATTTGTTCATTTTAGTTTTCGCATTCGTAGATTTTATTTTTTAATCGGTGTCTTCATTTAATCTGTTTATCTTCATAGCTTTCAGCATGGTGAGAGCTTTGTTTTGGCATAATAATTTCCCCTGGGATAAATAAATTTGAATTTGAATGTTGATACATTTTATTTTGCTTTCTTTTTTTAGTACAATGATATTATGTTTTGTTTTATTTATTATATTTTTATTGATATTCTTATTTAATCTGCCTCTTTCCTATGTCAGTCTCTGTTGTTTTCATCTGAATCTGAGTCTCTGTCATTTTCTAATTTCCCTCCAGGGATCAATAAAATACTATCCATCTCATTTCTTCTTTGTATTGTTTTTCCCAATGCAGTCCAGTTGAAATACAGTTCAAGACAGTAGTTTGATTGATGTCTGGTCCACTGCAATTCAATACATTTTTCAACATTAGTCCCAGAAACCCAGACTCATGGCAATTAATGACTTCCGAGGCATCTGTAGAATCTGCCCCAAATGGGGGAACATTATTTGTGAGCGTCCATTGAGTTTTTCTTGTGCAATCAAAAAGACCAAAGCCAATGAATCGTAAACTTTTCATTTACCTCCCAAAGTGGCAGTTTGGAAGTCTGGACCAGCATCTGTTTAGTTTTTTTTTTTTTAGCTTTTCATTCCTTGTGGATATAATATTGGGTGTGTGTTATTTCAGAAAGGTCCAATCATTGTGCAGTATGCAAGTAAGCATTTTGTCTATACTGTTTATATTTCAGTTTGGATATTGCTCCATAAAGTGTGTTTGCCGGTGCATTTAAGAGTTGTGTGTACATGACATTCTATTATGCTTAGGTAGCGTGGGGTATAAATAAGGGGTTGGACCAGTAGGGCGGAACATTGTTCTGTGTTTGGGCTACATGACCTACTGTGTCTTATTAACCTAGAAGCTGTTGTTTGTGTTTCCAAAATAAAGGTGTTAGTGCAATTCCTCTGGGAATGAAAAAAGAATATTTCTGTGAAAGCAGTAAATGGGTTTTACAAGAAGTAGTCTGATTTCCAGAAATTAAATACGTAGCTTAAATACACACCTCCAGTCATTAGCTGAACCCAGGAGCACACAATCACCCCTGTATTTTGGGCCTAACTTTGAGTTTGCCCTCCTCTCTCCAGCTATTTTTTCTAAAAGTTTATTTTTAAGGGTTTGCTACTTTTAGATCTTGTGATAAAAGCTATGCCAGCAACCCATGACATGCAATCATACTTGGCAGGTCCCATGATTATCAGCGTTTGTTGTGATTCTCACATTTTTTTGCCTGTAGTCTAACCAAACAATAAAGGTTCACCAGCCACAGCAGTATTAGGTGGAAGAGCCTTTATGGTTCTGTCTGGTTGGGTTTCGCAACGAGCTGACACGTGTGACAGGAGCGGCAACAGTGCTCCACATCTTTCTTAAGAGCTGGCCAAAAAAAATGTCAACGATCACGATTGTATGTCTTTGTCACCCCTAAATGAGCAGACCAAGGATGGTCATGAGCCAGTGAAAACCGTACACAATGTGGCTGTTAGATGTCTTGTACTTTGGTAAAATACTGAGCTGGATCGGCTTTTTGAGGCTCAATTAGCTTCTCGCGGTTACCTGTAATCTGTCCTGGAGTGCATTACTGTGTCAAATCCACGTTGTTATCATTGGTATCACTGGTATCTAGTATAAGTTACTAAGAGCCTCCTTAAGAAACGTCAGACGGATTAAACTCTTCAGCTAGTTTCTGAGCTTGACCTTGCACACAAGTTGTTGTGCAAACAGGAAAAACAGTAGGAAAGGCCTCCAAAGGAGAGTCTGTTACAGGCATTTCAGGATTCTTTGTAACTTCCAACACAGGCACTACTATACCGCCAGCGATATCATTCCCCAAAATGAATGTTATTCTCTCAACAGATAAAGCATCACACACGCCCAACTTTAAAAGTACCCATAACTAACTGGCAATTCAAATGTACATCGTATAGCGGGACCTTCCTATACCCCATATCAATTCCCCGACACAATGCATACATGCCACAAAAGGTAGCCTCCGACAAAGGAATCACTCCCACGAGAATGAAGGACTGTGCTGCCCATGTATCCCATAGTATCGTCACAGGACAATCTAGATCGGTTGGGTTAACAGACACAGTCCCATCCAAAATGAATGGTTTATAACTTTCACCCAGCTGTGCCTGGCCAGCAAAACCTTCAGAGTATAAAAAAGGTTCAGCTAATGTCGTTCTTTTATGTTCTGAAGTGCAGTTTCTGTCTCTCATCCTTCGGCTTTAGCACTGGACAGTTTGATATAATGTAGCCTAGTTTATGACAGTAAAAACATTCACCTGACTTACCCGCTGACTGAGATTTCAGCTGAGTCAAAGACACAACAGGCTCTAACATGGGTTGCTTGACCATGCTTTTATGAGGGAAGATTGTGCGGATAGTGTTTGTTCAGTGCATTTTGTTACTAAGCTTGATTTACTGAAGGGATATTGGCAAGTACCTCTAAAATCACATGCTTCAGACATTTGTGGTTTTGTTACTCCTGATAATTTCTTGAAATATACTGTTATGCCTTTTAGTCTCAAAAATGCACCAGCCACATTCCAGCATTTAGCTAATTGGGTTTTTGCTGATGTAGCTGGTTGTTCTGCTTATTTGGATGACTTGGTTGTTTATTCATCCACCTGGAATGAGCATTTGTCTATTTTGCAATGTTTTTAAGCGTTTAGCATCTGCTTCTTTGACCCTCAGTCTAGACAAATGTGAGTTTGCTAAAGCCACAGTGACCTATTTGGGGAAGCAGGTTGGTCAGGGTTAATTGTGACCAGTGGAAGCTAAAGCTTCTCACCAGGAGCTGCGCCAATTTTTGGGTATAGCGGGATATCACTGTAGTTTTTGCAGAAATTTCTCCCCTGTAGTATCTTCTTTGACCTCTCTTCTTAGCCCTTCTAAATCTTTTATCTGGTCATCAGACTGTCAGTCTGCCTTTGAAAGCATTAAGGCCCTACTTTGCTATTCGCCTGTGTTGGCAGCCCCTGACTTTAATGTGCCATTTATGTTGGAAGTCGATGCGATAGCTGTGGGAACTGCCGCTGTTTTCCTGCTAGAAGACGAACTTGGGGTCAAGCAACCCTTACATTACTTTTTACATAAGCTTAGCAAACACCAAGCTAACTATTCTACAATCGAAAAAGAAACCTTGGCTTTACTGTGGGCTCTACAACATTTTCAAGTGTATGTTGTGTCCAACTTGGTTCCAGTTAAGGTTTTTACAGATCATAACCCGCTTGTTTTTATCTCTCATATCTAGAACCACAATCAATGACTGATGAGATGGTCTCTCATGTTGCAGGACTACAATTTAGAAATTGTGCATAAGAGAGGGGTGGAAAATATTGTGGCAGATGCCTTGTCAAGTATGTAGTCAATGTAATGACTAATAGACATTTTTGAGGGTATATGCTTCCTCTTTTGGGGGAGGTGTTACGTTTTCTCGTTCCCTGGTGTCCCTCTGCTTAACTTCCAGGTCCTGTCAATCTGCAGGCCATACCCAATGGCTTTTCAATGTGAGAGGAGCTAGAAGCTTAAAAATGGTGACACCTGGAGTTCACGATCGACACTGATTGTGAGACAGGCTGCTTGTTTGTTTGTTTGGTGTACTCTCACAAAGAACAAGATCTGCATTGGGAAAGGGACTTGATAGGCAAGATGTGGGCAACTTACATGTTCACGTGGGCATTTTATCTGTTAAACACACCAGGAAGGCGGGTGGAGTACCAGCCTCTATATGTTTTGTTTGGTAGGAGACAGTTGGTTTTCTTTAACCTGTTTTTTTGTAGGAAGGTTTATGGGCCCTAAACGTGTTTGAGTTCTTTTCTTTGGCACCACCCCGTCTCTTTTACCTTTGTGTTTTGGGTGAATAAATTGTTTTATTGAACTAGGCCTGCTTTTTGTCTCCCTTCTGTAGCCAGGGCACTCCTGTTTCCCCAGACACATGTTTACAGCCTCCCGACTTAGATGGCAGGCGTAACATTTACCATTACGTGTAAGCACAGTCTTACACCTTCTAGCTGGAACCCCACCCACTTGAACAATCCCCTCTTTCACAAAATTGTTAGCAGCAACTCCCTGCAGCCAAACATTTTGCCAGAGTTTTTTTTAGTTTGCTCTTTTCACCTGCATTTTTCCACCTAAAAACGCAGGTTTTCAAACGCATGTCTCCACATCCCCACTGCAGTCAGGTTGACGTGTATGAACAAAAGGGTACAAAGGTGATTTTTTTTAAGCGTTTGAAAACCCCAATTAATGCCACTTTTCTATGTCAGTAAAGCTGTTTTTGCCCACTATCCATACGGAAACCAAAACTGATTATCAGATCAGCGCAACCCCATCTACTACACCATTAAAACCAAAGAAAGACAGATTATTAAAATAATTTATTTCTCTTATCCACATAATCTTACTGTTATTTCAGAAAAATTGCAGGTTATTTACAAATATGTGTACATATATGTATTTCTAGCATCAGTTCCATGGCAAACAGTGCTTTTCAGTGTCAAGTTTCGTTTTAATGAAAACAATGCGGACAAAACCAAATGAGTCAGAAGGCGAATTCTAGAAACATTGGCACACCGAAGAAAAAAATGTAGTTTAAACTGAAGTATAAATGGGACACACAAAAGGCACAGACAATGTGAAATGAAAATCATTTTGGAATAATGCTTGCCGCTGATTTAAGCCATCCCAAGATACGCATGTAGAAAACTGTGGATTCCATAATCATAGCAAGCAAAAATTAACATTTATTCATTAATGAATTTTAAACATATTTATATTTTATCTGATTACCTGTCACATTATTTTGTGGTTTATTAACACTGCACAAAATGTCGTGGTGGTAAGAAACACGGTCACGGTCTAGAAATGAAGAAACACGTTCAGAAACAGGTGAAAGAGTTTGCTTTTTTTAACGGTGAAGAAGGTACCTTTAGAGCCAAAGGTAGCCATGGAATTTAGACCCGATTTAGACATACCCTAATAAAAAGAATACTTGCAAATTTAAAATGTTACCCCTTACATTATTCATAATTTCAAATCTGAAGTTTTACCCTGTGCCTTACACCCCCCGGGATCTGACAGACCCGTTATTTACTCCGCCATGTAAAGGTGTTGAGTGAGGCATGACTACGCAATCTTTCGCTTTGCTGAAATAAACATTGACATCCATATCACTGCAAAGATCGTTCATGGGGGGATCTTACTCATCAGGAACAAAATATGGATTTTCCTGGCCTTGGATAGTGTATGAGTATCTTGAGGGATTCTTGCCTCCGAAGCTCTTCAGGTCATCGCGATGTCCCTGCAAAATAAAAAACAAACAATTCAATTTGTAGTTCTTTCTGACCCTATTGGAACAGATTTGATAATAAACATTAATTAAAACTTTGGTTATTTCCTCTTCCTTGTACTGTAATCTTTATACCTACAGCTAACATTTTTCAACGAAGACTATCAAATAAACAAAGTCAGCCATTCTGGCATATGACAGTAACCTGTAGAAGTTAAGGTGTAATAATGGTCTATGAAGAATTTTAACACAACAAAAACATTAACCAGCTGAATATGGAGTTGCTCGGAGTAAGTCCTTCCTTGTGAAAAGCGTGCGACGTTAGCATAAGGACAACCGCTAAAATATCATTTTAGAATACACTAAGAAGACGTTGAACATTAAGCTTCAATGTTTCAAGTTAAACACTAAGCTTCACACTTGGCAACGGTTATACTGGGACGACAGGCAATTCAGAGTCTCATGTAAATGTTGCCATTTACCCCTCTGCTAGTTGGATGTTCCATGGCCGCCACTGGCTGTGTATTGCCATTCTCCGACATTTCCAGTTCAGGTGGGTCCCAGCGGCTGTTGGCACTGGCCCGTGGAATCTTAGGGATGCCCTGAGTGGACCATGGCTTGTGGGTCTCAGGGCCAGAGTATGGGCAGCTGTAGGTCTTACCATAATTTTCTGTTCTGAAAGTCCACATTTCGGTGTTAGAATCAAGGGGGAATCAAAGGAAAGATTCCACTGGTGTTCTTCAGAGAGGGAGGGGCTGTTGACAGGAGGATTATGGGGCCTCACCTGCAGCAGCAGCAGTAGAGAAGTAATCCAAGGACAGTGATGAGCAGCAGTCCTCCTAACACACAGGAGATGACAACCACTGCCAGCAGAGAAGCTGCAAGCACAAGGACCAAGCAACTCATACATGGAGTAATGAGGGATGGATGTACTCTGTGTTCTCCTGAGTACTGTTCTAATGAGTACTCCTGAGTGTTATACTAATGAGTACTCCTGAGAACTGTACTAATGAGTTACCCTGAGTACTCCTGAGTATTGTACTGATGAGTACTCCTTAGTACTCCTGAGTATTGTACTAGTGAGTACTCCTGCTGCTCTTGTTTATAACTCTTCCAAAAAGCAAATTAATAAAAGTACTATTGACACTGGTGCTGCACTGATTAGGTGTCAGTTAATTCATTGACATATTCGAATACAAAAAAAGGCATTGAAATGTATCGAAATGTTTCACTTGCAAAATGTGGAGCATTTGTATGAGAGAAAATTATGTAAAAAAACTGAGAATGTGTAAACGTTACTGCATTTGAAAGAAAGAGTATCTGTAGCTTACAGTCATTGCAATTGAATCCTGCATAACCAAATGGGCACCTGAAAGACACAAACAAAACATTACATGTAATAGCATCCAGGAATCATCAATGGGAGCTTGTCTATAAATGGCTATATTAAAATGCATGAAATCTAAAACTCAGGGGATGAAAAAATCCAGAACATTGCACTCTGTGCAGTTTTGCAAAAATCACACAGGCAAGTTGCTCTGTCATTTCAGGTACTTGCTCTGTCATTTCAGGTACTTGCTCGGTCATTTCAGGTACTTACGGAACACATTTATCATTACTGGCTTGCTGGCCACTTGGGCAAGCTGAGGAAAAATAACAGAAGTGGTGTTAAAATAAAGGCCTAAAAATGTCCCATGAAAATGCTCAATCACCAAGCTATAATCTTCTCTGTTACATGTCAGACCAGCAGTACAGGCCTGACAGTGTATTAAATATAACAGCAAATTAATTATCTGGCATATAGAAAAAACACAGCAGAAACATATTCAAGAAATAAGCCACAACTTGTACAAAGGCATGTTAATATGACTCGATCGATTCACTGGTAATTTATGTGTAAAAGGCATTCTTCAATGATAGGAGAAATAAGTTTACATCCTTGAATTGTCATACCAGTGAGTAAGGGTGATGCCTCAACTCATTGGAAAGCAGGAATATATTGATTTCAGTGGAGGCTTTTTGTCTGGTTCTATCTTGCCACACAAAACCCACCCATTCACCAGCAGGAAACATCCATTCTTTTGCCAGTATCCACAGAAACCGCTGGGTCACAGAAAAATACCGTAAACCAATAAACAGGGCAGGACTGTAAGTATGCTGGGGTTATGGGAGCCACTGATGAGCAAGTTGCATGCCTGAGCTGCTCTTTTTATTTCTGTGTGTGTCAGACAGGGATCTTAAATATTTCCCCGTAGACACCATTACTGAAGATTCTATGCTACAAACAACTGAACATGCAAGTCAAACACCCCATGCTGTTGTTTCAAAAGGTTAAAGATGCCTTACATTTCTGCAGTTTAACTTTATTGAAAGGCACTTCACAGTGCTTATAATCTTGATTTCCACATTTTGTAGCACTTTAGATTGACTTTCGCAATTCAAATGTGCGTCACCCAGAAGCCATCTACACAAGGTTAAGGTTACAGCTTTCTAACCTTCCCCCAGAGCAGCCCCCGCACCCCAAACGCAGAGTCACACACACACACACACACACACACACACACAAAAAGATCACCCAGAGGATTCTATAGCAGCTGAAAATGAACGCAACATCATAGTAATGATTATATTAACAATAACCAACCTGTGCAACTCCTGAACGAAAACGGAGAAGGTACATATTCGCTCAGGCAGGAACAGAACGTATTACCATTGTCGAAGATGCAATACGTGGTATTAAAGTCACAATAATATGGAGTGATCTGGCATGAATTTGTGGCTTCACAGCGAAGAGGAAAAAAGAGAATATTGTCAGTTTCAGTTTTAAACCCAACATATCATTAAAACTTTTTTAAATTAAGTATGGCATTTTTACAGTCAATGCATAAACCCATCAAAACGCTGGACATTATTAAATTATCGAAATCACTCGTCTGACACTTTTGTTTTCCAATGTCATCTAAAGGATTTCTCATGAATTGGAACTTTATTTCCTTACCAGTGTACGTCGCTCCATGGAGGACCGAGCAGTTTTCGCAGTTTGCTATACCGCTCGTTATCGCAGAATTGACTGATTGCAGAGTGGCATTACATTTGTCTTGAAATATATTGTTTACTGTTGCGATAACACTCCCCGGGCTAAAAGCAAAGAGACATGGTCAATAAAACCCCCTCCCCCCAGAAAATTTCCAATTTCTCAGCATCATTGCCATTTGGGCACCTTTTTTGAAGCATACAATTTAAGGTATACACAGATTTTGGAAAAATACTGGTTTATATTGCAAAGCATAGGTCCAAACATGCAACAATGAAATTAAAAGGACGAGGCTCCATTGTGTTACTTTGAGCGCATGACCAGCAACGAAGGTGACATCACTCACTTGAGCTGGAGGACATTGGATTCCATATAACCTGTCTGGTGCTTAAGTATCTGCATCATCTACGTTGCAGAAAACAAAACAATGTATTGGTCATTCCTGAAAAAACACCTTAGCTCCCCACACAGATCACAAGTGTTAATAATAAATAAAACATTATTACATGCATCTGTTTAAATGCTACAAAACAAGTTGTTTCATATACTTATAAAAGACAAATGATTTGCATCTGTGTGAGGGGGCATACTGAAAATAATGTGTACTATTCAGCTGGGTTCTACCATAGCCAGGAACCCACACATGGATTTTTACCACCACAGCACTGACCCTAAAGCAGAATAAAGGTGGGATTTGAGGGAGCAGACAAATGAGTGTATATTTACAAGGCTTTACCGTGTCTGATATTGCCTTTGCAGTGTCTTGGAATATTTTTGACCTTCTGTCAGACATCTGATTTTTGAACGTCATGTTTGTCAAATGGAGCGTGCCGGGAAACGTCTTAGCTGCAGAGCAGAATGAAGAAATGCAGAAATAGGGATGATCAATTTGTCATCACTGAGACCTGGAGATCATGACGGGCACAGTAAAAAAACACAGCAACAGACGCAGTTCGTAGCTGGAGATTTCAGGCTGGAGCACTTGTTTTGTGTATGTTAGGCCTGTCAGAGTTAACTCATTAATAACGTGTAACGTATTAACACCGTTAATTTGACACGTCGGATATTCTTCTGCGCTAACCCTTCTTACCATCCATACTTTGTGGTTAAGTGATGCTGGGTTGTACATGTCGCACATTTTATGACGGCATAATAGTGAAAGCGGACATTGGTCTTTTAAATAGCAAGTTTTCTTGGAAATCCCTGCCAGATAAAATCGGAGTGATTTGCGCCCACTGCCAGTTTGAATTAGTTTACCACAGCACGTCAAATATCATTTAAAACTAAAACACGCCACCGACAAAATCACTGACTTAGGCAAGGAAAGACACAAATACCTGGCAGCTGCCGCCACATCAGTACCTTGCGAGAAGTTTTCACCCTCTGGCTATATTGTAGAGAAGCAGCTCACCGTATCATCGGAAAACGTCAACAGGCTCGGTGGTCTTAGTGACTGGCTCAGTGCAAAAATCAGGTCGAGCCGTACCATTGACACAGCTGCTCCCAGTGAAGTACATCCCCGGTAGGCACTGGCACGTGAAGTTTGCGTAGAGCTCCAGACAGGTGCTATCAGGTGGACAGGGATTGGATGCACAGAATCCTGAAGAAAATTAATCAAAGATTTCCATATTCATAATGCACAATATATTGACAAATTAATCTTGACAAGAACGACAAAGACCAATGCATTTACAAAAAAAAAAATCAGTCTTGCAGAAATCCTATGTAAAATCACAAAGATACAACCAGATTTAACGCTAGTGAATAACTAGACCCGACTTCACTGCTGTGAAACTGATAAACTGTTAGATACACACCACAGCAAAAAGAAAATGAATAAATGAATGAATAAAGCAGGGTAAACACCTGGAGGGACTGAAGATGTATTGCTGGTGGCAGTGGTGGTACTGGGAGATTCTGCAGAGTTTGAGGTACTAGGCTGGATAGTACTGGTAGTGATGGTCCCAGCAGATGTGGAGGTCTGGTTTGTTGACGAAGAAGCAGAAGTGTTGTTGCCAGGTTCAGCTGTGCTTTGAGTTACACCTGGAAAAAAGTATAACAAAAATAAAATCTAAGAAATGCTTACGATAGATCATATAGGTATAAAGACATGGAATTTCACATTGCCAAAGGAATATTGTAGGACCCAGACCTGAGTGAGTAGGTGGTGATTCTGTACTGCTGGTGGTACTGGGTTGGATGGTAGTGTATCCGGGGGCG
>JAACJT020000075.1:22002197-22014072 GCA_009936485.2 Gymnarchus niloticus | reverse complement strand
CCACGTTGGCAAAGGAATAGAGTACAGACCCAGACCTGAGTGAGTAGGTGGTGATTCTGTACTGCTGGTGGTACTGGGTTGGATGGTAGTGTATCCGGGGGCGGGAGACGTCTGGTTTGTCGAGGTGCGATTTTCAGTAGTAGCTGTGAGTACATTACCAACGAAATGTCAGGAAACAGAAAAAATACAATCAAAAGATTTACAAAGCGTTCTCAAACATGTCATATATTCATGTATATTGGATGAGCCACGTTGGCAAAGGAATAGAGTACAGACCCAGACCTGAGTGAGTAGGTGGTGATTCTGTACTGCTGGTGGTACTGGTAGTGTTGTACGGTCCAGTTTGGTTCGTGGTACTGGGATCTAAAGTACAAAAATTGAACAAAAAACATTACATCCAAAACAAGGCAATGGCAAAATATGTAAATATCACATAACCAGATTAATACAGTAAGACAATGTCCTACACCTGTGGGTGGAAAAAATTGATTTCAGATAAGTTGAAGTGTTAAAGGCATTAGGGAACAACAAAACTGACTGACGAAGAATGGGGAAATTCATATTTTTAAAATACCTAATGTAGCTTATCACGTCTTTCAATCCTTACAAGCAAAGGATAATTCCACATCAAAGGCTGGAAGGGGTTGGGTGTATAAACATTCACACACCCATTTCTAGCTGTAATCAATCTCATCTATCATTCCTTGCCCTTTTCTCGTCCTTGCCTATATACTTGTAAGGTCTTGTCCTCGCTTCTTTCATTGGTCTACCAGGAAACAGAAGACAACTGTCTTAAAGAGATCCCGTTTCCGTTAAGGCTAAATATAACATGAAGTCAAAATTACTATTGCACTCATCTATCAGGCCAGATGTGAAGGAATGAGGATTTTGGGGAGTGGTCTTCTGGTGAACATACAGGGCTAATGACTCCAGCTTTTGTATATGGAATGGGAATTGGATTACAGGGTAATAACATTTAATGAGTATGACTGCAGAAATCAGAAGTTCACCTACATTATTTATGACATTCTGGTTTGTTTAATGCAGCGATAACAAAGTAACTAACCAGGCTATGAGTGCCCAAGATAAAATCTAATACACCTAGAGTATCAATTACAGCTGCAAAACACCACTGATTACACTCACATTAACTAATAAAGCTAACTAATAAATAAATAAAACAAGGTCAAATATTCGTGTAGCATTGACCAAACGGTAAGCTTATCCAGCAAAAGGGTCAGAACTTCATCTAATCTCCTCTGCGAAAAACAGCAGCAGTTGAAGCTTATTTGCTGTTGCCATTGTCCAGATACGTAGAAATGCACCTCAAAAAGGTTCCCTCTCGACGCAGCGACAGCTGGGCTGGCCACGGTGCCGTTTCATCTGGGCCGTAAACAAACAAGTTTCACGGCTTTGCTCTGTATTGCCGCTGCCTACTCAGAAAGGCTCTTCCCTTAGAATATATACGGCAGCTAAGAGCTAAAATGTGCCAGCAAAGATTAAGATGTATATCCTCTGAAATGATCGTCTCGTTTTTTCAGTCTCGGCTATATTCTTGGTGACGCCTCTGTGGGTGTTTTAAAGAGCGCATGGACCAGAATTTGGTGCAGAAAGACAGAAGTACAAGCAAATCAAAAATAACAAAATGGTCTCCAAGAAGACAATCGGTCAGGAATCAAAACATCAACAGAATCCACAGAAATCTCTGATATTAAGAGAAATGGACATTAATACATGTATTAAACAGGCCCATAAACTTTATGCTGAGTAACTGACTTGAAGACGGTAGCATGTGTGACTTCTATATTATGTGTTGGAGTTAAAATCTTGACGGTTTATATAATGTTCCCTTAGGTGAGAGACTTGATATCTGACACATACGTTTAATCTGATCTGACACTGGTGACCCCCTCCTCAGATCCCATAAGCAACCAGCATCTGTCCTCTCTAAAATATGGGCCTCTTCAGGAAAGACCAAGGCTTTATTCTAGTTGCTAACTCACTGAAGATTAGCCCCAAGCGTACTGATAGCTTTCAGTCTACAGTGAACTGCGGGAGTGTTCCTTAAATACACAGTGCAGTACCGTTTCGAGCTGTGCTGGGTTCAAAGAAATCGGAAGCAGTAAAGCATTCGAGAAGCTGCTCCTGATCGTGGTGACAGATATGGTAAACTGCCATCTCTATGGCTGGTGTTTATCAAAGACAGCAGACAGTAGTCAATAAACGTATGAGACACTCATGTGCCTGGTTGCATACACTATGATTAAGTTGCTTTATCTTAAGCCAACATCAAGTTCTACTATAGATGAACTTTTCAGCAAACAAAGTGTGTTTATATATTGCTTTTTCATTCGATTTCTGATAACCACAAATGCACACACCCACACAGACCAAGACAGAAATGAATGAAACTTCCTAATCCACAGCTGTCGGGGGAAGGGTTTATGAACATAGTAAAAATAAAAAAAAAAATTAGCTACAATTATTATAAGTGGAAAGCCTATCACGACTGAAAAGGCAGTTGAATACAAGTGGTAAGGTTTTCCCTCTTAGCAGCTGGGAGGCAGGTTTGTCATTGTTTATAAGAGTGTACTGTTTAAACAGTCATTATCACATGTACGCTTAACGTAACATATACCCACAAGCCGATAAGTCAAACTTCTAAAAAAAAAAAACAAACACAAATGGAGTGTCATTACACAATTTACCAAAAGAGGAATGACGAGAAACAATGTGTGACTTCCCCACTGTTTCCACCACACCGATGACAATTTCAATTTTCTGCCTTGACCTTAAATCCATGAGACTTTTACACAAAGCCAAATATATGTAAATATAGGGACAAAAATTAGGGCCACTACAATACAACTTTTGCCTGTTGTGTCCTAGAATACATTAAATGTTGAATCGGTCCTTGATGAAATCATTGGGACTCTTAAAGGTTTCCGTTTCTGTCTTTGTATAGGAATACGTTTTTAATTAATGTTGCACCAGGATTTCTGTTTCCTTTAAGGGAAACTGATGACAACATAAGTTTACAATAAGCACAGCCCAGCCAGTCTCCTAGACTGCTTAGAGTCATTTTGCACTTTCAGATAAGGATGACTGTTGAGTTTTGCTGTGGTGCTGGGCAAAATGATACGTAACCTGGACTGATTTCTCGGCCCGGTCCGCTCGTTTTTCTGTCACTGTCATCATCAAATCCAAACTCCTTCCTGTACGACACAATACAGCTGTGTCTCAGAAAACATTTTCCATTATTCTCCATCTAGTAGTAAACCAAGTTAATAATTAAGTTAATAATCACAGAATTACATTTGTATTTATGGTTATTCACAGTATATGTACACACCCATCTTCTAAGCACTGAGCCTGATTGGAGTTGTGGGAGGGGCTGGAGACTGTCACTGACAGCATAGGACATGTGTGGGGTACAACCTGAATGAGAAGCCAGTCCACAGAGGACACACACACACACACACACACTGAAACTCAATGGGAAATTTAGTAATCTCATTCAGTGAGTTACAGATCTTCAGATTACGGGAGGGAACCTGTCCAACACGGGAAGAACAAGCGAACTCCACACCCCGAGCGTAGAGACGGTATCCAAAGGGATGAGGCAAGAGTGCCAATGACTGTACCACCAAGCCTCTGATTGTAAAATATACATTAAACCATCCAGGTCCGGGTTTTCAGAGCCACTAATCCAATGAGTCACAGCCCGCCTGGAGCCAGTCCCAGGAAAGACGTGGCACACCCTGTTTATCATAGGTACCATGCACAAGCAAAGGTAATAAAAGCCAGCACATCGAAACCGCATTCAGTTGTGGGAATAAACAGAAACTCATTATACATAGAAATGGTATACAGATGGTAGAGCATCGATTATCCAAACCATGACCATACCCCCCAAAAAATTACACTACCTAATTTTAATGGAGCCTAACATTTGAAATAAAACAATGAATCAAACAGTATTTTTTTCATTTTAATGAAGCCTACCGTTTTGAAATAAAGCAGCACTTTTCTGCATTTCACACAGCACATTGGAATGTCTTTTTGAGTACCCCAGCACGCTCTCTCCGTGAGACACATACAAGTGAGAGCGAAGCTTGAAGACACAGCACAAAGTCAGCCATTTCTCCAGCACCTCTGGAGAAATTTTGTGTAGGTTAGGGCCTTGCATAAAGCCCCAAAGGTGACATGGGCATTTTTTTTTTGCTGGGTGTGGGATTTGAACCAGCGACCTCCTGGTGACCTCTTGGTATTCTCATGTACGTTTGATTGGCCAATCTATTTGATTAACCTCACCAGACTTGATCCCAATTGGTTAAAATTAATCGTCATTCTACTATGAATTGGTATAGGATAGTCTCAACCATGCAGTTGTTAATGCTGCCACATCAAGTCTTAGATCGACAGAAAGACAAATGAAAACAGAAGTTCTCCAGCTAGGTCTGCTCTGTTCTTCTTTCAACAGAATCACTGTCACAGGTACTGGAACCATGAGGATCCAGGGAACTTCTTCACCCGAAACACTTTCAGTGTCTATTCATTGTACCTATGTCACGCACCCTGTATTTACTGCTGTGGTAGTCTAGCATAGTCCAAATCCTCTGCAATTTACCAAAAAAAAAAGAGAAGATTTATGCCAGAAAATTTCAGCACTTCCCGTTAATGAAACGATGTTGATGGAAAAATCGAGCATTAATAAAGCAAACTCAAATAGCTGTCAGAGCAGATTTGTTTAGACATCACTTGGCCGTAATGTACCGTAAGATCAGGAATTATTATTCCTCTACTGGTGGGGTGTGTGCTGAAGTGTGTTAGCTAATTTTGAAATTTTCATAAATGATGCTGGCGATGTACAATATGCTGAGTGTACAGTAATAGAGGAATGATATATTCACAGTACCCTACAATCCTAATATGTTTCAACTGTGCTTTATTAATTACCTCTAAAAACGGAGCGGACAAGTATTTAGGGGCAATTTTCTTCACGTTGTCTTAAGACACATTAGTCAAGTAGCAAATAATGTTAAAAAAAATGCAAATGCCGAACACAGATTCAAGGACAGACACTGCGTACCGTACAGATTGAACTGGTCATAGAGGCAAAAAACTGTGACACTTATTAGTTGCATTTAAGTAACAATTAGAATCATATAGGATATTAGTCCATCCATTTATTCAGCTTCTATGCACTTATATCATACATAGCATATGTTTGAATTGCTGGGGGAAACTCTTGCAACAGGGGGAGATCCTGTGAACCTGACAAGCATAGTAGAGGTGGGATTCAAACCCCCGATCCAGTGGTGCGAAGTACTACCCACTAACCTACCCCTGTCTCGAGGAATATTTAAATGATTTAAATAAGCATTCGGTCCCATGTGCATATTGCACAAATGGTTTAGTAACTGTAGACCGGAATGCACAGAGAGTAATTTTACTGATTTAATATGGGGGGGGGGGACTTCACATGATGTGTACGGAAATAAAAAGAAATTATGAAACCATTAAATTCTGAGTCACACATCTAGATGTTTCTCTTAAGTGTATACGACAGCTCCTAAATGAGTAATGACCACATAAGGTCACCATAAGGTCACAAACACTAAAAAAAAAAAAAAAATGCTAGCTTAAAACGCCACCGCAAGCCTTGCACACTTCACTGTAGTACTGTATAAACTGCATACCACAGTTTGCAGGGTTTTATGATTAGTTTATAGAGTGCAAAAGACAACCATGCTACCCGAAACTGCTCTGAACTTCCCGTCTGCAGTGTACATAGTGTATACTGTAAATAGATGAAGGCTGAACTTATGTGCGTCATACCGAAACAAGCAAAACACCCTTCTGAACATTTTTAAAGTATTTCAAACAGCAGGAGGGCATTTATCCCGTCTGTGTCACTGAAGTAATTTCGTATTTAATAATATTGCTATGATACTGTTGCATCCAGTATATCTAATAGACATTGCAATGAGCACACACTCCAAACAGACCACAAATGCTCATTTATGCAATGGCCATGTGTTTCCCGAGATTTCTTTATGGACCAGGAAGTAGATCTCCATGGAAAATACATAATGGCTTACGCCAAAGGAAATGTGACAGAGGTGCATTTTGGGCACCTGTTTGTCCAGTTTAGAAAGAACGCTTGATGTGACTAAATATGTTTTGACATAACGGTGTATTGTTGAAGATTCGCCCGTCCGGCTTCGGCAAAACAGAGTTGACAATACGGCCGATCCCTGCTGCATATTGCTGTACTAACATATTAGTAAAAGACAGAATACACTGTCACAGGATTTCATTAAAAATTATGCACACGTGCTGTCAAAAACACACGCAGAATTAAGAAAAAGAACCACTTCTTTTCAGAAATTAACAGTTCTTATACATTTCTTACGATATATGACTTAAAACGCAACTGCCAATTGTTTATTACCATGGGGACTTTCGGGTTCTTCATACGTTTACACAACACGAACGCAGGCCTCCAGTGTTGCCATGGAAACATCTACGTGCTCAGAAGGATTAGGCTGAATTCCTGAAATATTTTGTCTCCAATCAAGAAGTGCTGAATTCTTGATTAAAGGATACCAAGTTATAGAGGGGTGAGATGTTAATGTCTACCTGGCTGAACAGCCCTAACTCAATTAAAACACCAAGCCTTCAAAGATGTTTTGGCAGAGTGTATTGTAATTATCAGCAGTCATTTCAGGAAAGTCGCCTTAATGCCGTTAAAAATCAGTTTCTTCAGGAGCCATAATCCAAAGTACCCAGTTTGACCCCCGTCACGTTGAGCCTTTGAGAAGTCCTGACCTTGTCAGGTACGATGACCACACCCCTGCAAGCCTTGTGATGCCAGCATTGTTCAATCCCCTTTCACAGTCGTTTGCCCAATGCTGTACTCACGGAGGGGGGGGGGGGTAGGTGAAACCAGAACGTTCACTTTTTTTGTCAGGAGTGCTACAATCTTTCTGACTGATACCCCTATCACAAGCCCTCTGGGGGAAAAGTTTGCATGACCTCGATAGTGGCAGTGAAGCCATTTTGTTATGTGTTTGAAAGCTCATTTCACTGGCTGCCGTTCAGCTGTAGTGTCAGTCTAAAAGCTGACAGGTATAGATCTCTACAGCCAATGCGATCCATGAAAACAAAATTTTCTCCATTTCTATCTCTAACACACATCCCGTACAGTCAAATATTAGCAGTTTTAACACGTGTCATCTGCCAAACAGAGCTGTTGACTGAAGGGTTAAGGAAGCTGGTTATTTGGATACAGCTATGAAGAAGCCACTGGTCCACTTGTGCTAACGAAATTAGAAGTTCAAAGGAGGCCACATACTTAGAACTAATTAATGGAAATTCACTTTGACCTTGGTTTTGGTGTAAGGAGTGCGTGTAAAGCAATTCTCAATTTGGGGAAAAAAAAAAAATCATTCAAGAATATCTGTTCAGTTACCTTGTTAAAGTCAGTAATAATACAATTTATAATGTTTGCACTAGCTAAAGTCGCAAGATAAAAGACAAAAGTTATACTATGCTATCCATTTCTGTGATTGGAGAAAAAGTCTCCATTATGCCACTTTTTGCTGTGTGTGAACGTTAGAGCCCTGTAAACACTGACAGCTCATTCTTGCCGGGTTAACAGTGAAAACTGGTATCCTTAGGTAAACTACAGTAGCAAGAGACTGAAAACAGACAGACAGAGCAGCTCTCAGCTGTAAAAACAGCTGGACCTACTGCATCTCTCTATTGGCTTGTAGTTAAACTTGAACCAGAAACGAAGACTAATTGAAGCTTTAAATCTGAAATGTCTGAGGACAATACCCAGCTGTCTAAACAGGTATGAAAGCCACTTGGACTGAAACTGTCTAATAAGCAACCAACCCATAATAGTAGTACAAAGTTAAGTAAATCAACCATATTTCCCACGGTAAATCAAGGGTAAGGCAAAGTCTGACAGAACAGTTCTGTTGGCATAATATGAGGTGATTGTTACACTACTTATGTTGAGTCATGCCTAAAAATAACACTTATTGTTGCAGGGAATTCTGTCCTGTCTTTAGTGGTACCTGATCTTCTGTTTTGAAGCAGTCTCGAAAAGAAGGCTTACAGTGAAGAACATTTTTTTAACCATAATCCCCATAAATCTCAAGGACTGGCAAATAATTTCCATTTAAAAAGGAATACAAGTTTTCACCTGCTTGAGTTAGGTATATTGGGAGATATATATTTTTTTTTTTCATGCAAATCAATTAATAAATATTAGATATTTGTTCTAGATTCACTCTGCCAGAACACCGGGAATTTCTAACCAGAAGAACAGAGCTTTTCAATTTGCTAGTTACAGACTGCCCTTGAGCAGTCAAGTACCTCATTTAAAGAAGCCCAAAACTGTTTATAAGGCGACATTGTTATCCAAAATGATGAAAGTTCAGATTACAATGCTCCACAGAAACAAGATGGTCAGTGGAATTGGTCACACTGTTAATGGAAACTGTAAACTGTCAGATTGTTTTTCATTGATATTTAGTCTTGAGTCATTTCACTGGGCCCTCACATCTCACTCTTAAACATTAAATCCTCAAACCTGAGTCAGTGCCATGCTGGAATAAAGCTTACTTCACTGATTATATCTGCTAAAGCTGAGGGATCAGCAGCAACATGAGGGCTGACTGAAACGTGCATTAACGCTAAACCTAAACAGTTGCCACCCCTGTTTGGTTAAACGGATGCAACTTCCCAGTAAACTGGGAACGTTACAGGTACGTTACAGGAACGTTAAGAACGCAACGAGAACGTTATAGGACGTTGTGGGAACGTTCTCTCTTTGCTGGGAATTAGAACAACCCTTGTAAAGTCTTAAATGTAAAAAAATGCAATCACAAGTATAATTTTATTGTAAATTATGATTTTAAAATAACAGACATAGTAATGCTTGGCTGCTTCTTAGAATCTGTTATAAGCACATTCTGAAAATGCCTAGATAATTCAACTCATGTGGTTAATATTAACATTGACGCTCGACTTTGCCTTGAAGAAAAACACATTAATATCAAATTTGTGCACAGAAGGCACTGCTACACACAATGTGCCTTTCTGATGCTGCCATTCCCGTTTAACAATATGAAGTTACTTCTGAACTGAAGCATAAGTTTGCTGGAGGCCGGAGTGCCGTCAGGTTCCACATCATTAAAGCCACACAATGTTATTCACATGGAAATGACATTAAAGTTATCACAACGAGTGAGAAACGATTCAAGCTTTTATCATACAGAGAATGTTAAATTCCCGACACAATAAGCTTCGAACCCAGCAGACGGAACGTTCCCGCAACGTTCCCGCAACGTTCCCCGCTTGCTGGGAAAGTGCTTTGTAATCGGGTCATGCAAAGCAGCTTGTTGAGAATTCACTTTTTTTTTTTGGCACTCTAATATTATGCGGTGATAAAGTTTACCAGTCGCTTTATAGGTCTTTCTTACCCGCATTATTGCTCATTCCGCAAATGAAGGTGAAGATAAGTATGACCAATAACGTCTTCACCATTTTCTTTAAACGAAATACGCAAATAAATTACAAAATATATATTTTCAAAAAATATATACGTAAAAGTCGGCAGGTGGTCAGAATGCTCGCTCCCTTGGTATGACGGTGTCCGCCGATGAAATATTATCTGATCAGCATGAAGCTCGTCCAGGTGCTTCAAACGGGGGCTTCGAATACACGCAGCACCACTGACGCGGAGCCACGCCCCCCCCGGGCGGTGCCTCAGTCGGTGATGTGGCCCACACCTCGCCCGCAGTGACGTGACATTCACACTTGGACGCTGTGTGCCCGTTTCCACCATTTTTCACCCCGCTATTCAAAGGCGGGCTCGCTCTCTGTCTGTCTGTCTGTCTGTCTGTCTGTGTGTGTGTGTGTGTGTGTGTGTGTGTGTGTGTGTGAGTGAGAGAGAGACAGACAGACAGAGAGAGTGATACTGCAGTTTGCATATTTTGCTTTCATATTTTACTCATTTAATCCCACGGTTACTAGCCTCATCGTTTAACAGATACAGTTCTGATTAGTTATGACGAAGAGGAACTGCAGTGCGGAACAATGGAAATTTGAAACACAGCGTGCCACCCGACTGTGTAAAACAACAGCTGTTCCAATGGCTGACTGTGCCATTGAATTCAAAGTTCAACTGATGCGCACACAAAGGGTCGAAAATCAGGAAGGAAAGTTAAATCTGTCCATCAATTCGTCTTCTATGTCACTTGGCCATTACAGATTTGTGGTATTCCTGTTGTGGTAGATTATAGGTTTGTGATAAGGCTGGAGAGGATCCCAGGAAACACTGGCCGGTAGGTAGGCTGTACCCTGGACAGGATGCCACTCCATCACAGGGCACACTCTCACTTAAACAATCACATATAATGGACATCACAGATACAAATCCATGTCTTTGAAGAGAGGTAAAACATTAGAATACCTACAGGGAAACCAGCATAATCAAAGGGAAAACGTAGAAAATGGACCTCACAACTCTGGACATCTGAGGCCACAGTGATGTAAACAAAATCGTGTTAGTCACACATTTTTACTCCATTATCTGCATGGAAGTGCCTACCCAAACCTGCACCCTCGTCATTTAAAGAATCAGAATGAACCCAAAATTAATAACAATTAAATATGTTTCTCGGCTGTACAAATTTTTATCAAGTAATTATATACATGGTATATGTAACTGAATCCCAACAGGGAACACGCCATTGAGAGTCTTGAAGACACAGATATTGAGGACATTTTGAAGAAATGTATCTTAATAAACTGTAATGAAATTGCATTGATTTCTAATTTTCTAAAGTTTTTTCAAATATACTATGAGGCATTCGGCTTTATGATTTGAGATTTTAAAATGATTGGTAGAAACAATAGCTGTGGCACAGATTTTCTACCAGCTTGTAAAAAAAAAAAACGTTTCCTACAATCACTTTTTTCCTGACTGGTTGATTAGCAATATGAAACGACAAGCTAGACTGACGTCACCAACAGTTGATCTCAAAGATAATGATGAAGACTGGAATACTGAAACACTAGCCATAAAATGCATTACAACATTACCCAGGGCAGTACCTAAATATTCTGTTACTGACAACTCATAGCTTCTATTTTGAAATCGTTCTAAAAATATTTCAGCTGATTTACAGCCTATGTTACATGACTGGATGTTGTGACCTACTCATTATTGCTTCACTCAGAAACTTTTCATAATAAAATCAGCAATAGTTTGAAAAATAGGTGAAAACAAACAGTACTGTCCAGAAAATGAAGAATTTGCAGCTCCAACTGAATTTAAATGTTCTTCTTCTTTCAGCTGCTCACCTTAGGGGTCACTACAGTAGTTCACCTGTTTCCATTTCTTCCAGTCCGCTACATCTTGCTCTGCCAGACTGCTTTTAAACAAAGGTCCAAAGAGACATTGTCTGTCAAATCAGAAAAAGGAAGTTGAAATGTTTAGTAATGATAGAATTATTACATCAAGCCTTATTGATCGAGTTGAGTCCATTGTTTTCCACCTACGATGGGGCAAGTGAATGCACGTTGGGAAAGTTGGATATCTGAAGACATTGCACAAGGGGTATTGTGAGTCAAGGCTCACGGCCCACCAAGAGTCCAGCAAAGATGGGGTATGACTCACAGTAGTGTTACCGGCAGAACAAGCTTTAAATTAATATGGACTTGGGAAAAATCTGAGGAGGGGCAATCAGGACTAGTCTTACAAACATCGTGAGCATTTATCTTTATAGTTATTCACTCGATATTCTTATTAGGGAGTGGAAAAAGTCAGCCATTAAGTTTTAGTGCATCATAC
>JAACJT020000075.1:21981804-22002097 GCA_009936485.2 Gymnarchus niloticus | reverse complement strand
TTATCTTTATAGTTATTCACTCGATATTCTTATTAGGGAGTGGAAAAAGTCAGCCATTAAGTTTTAGTGCATCATACAATTGTAAAACAATGGAATGCGACTGGTTTCTGGCTAAAGGACCTCACAGATTCAGAGATACTAATGTGTAATTTAAACTGGCTGTTCTGTCATCGCATGCTTATTTAACTCATTTACAATAAATGTGAATGTAACTTGTTCAATGTGTAGGAATCCCAATATAGCTTCTGTGCCATAAATAGTATTTGGACAGCAACCACAGCCTTAAAGTTAGTTACAACAGGTAACTTAAAGAATTTAAACTTAAAGATATTGTGCAGCTTGTCTTCCTAATAAATTTTGGGAATAAGAATGACTTTACGACAATTCTGTCTTAAAATCTGTATTTTCAAAGTCCATTTCCCAACACCCAGTCTTTCTTAAGCAGGGACTGGTCACGCTGCTTCAGTTGTGTGATCGTACAAATGACATATTATACTCTACTACAACATAATCTCTCAGAGCATTTTCTGCAATAAAGTAAATACAGAAGAAACAGTACACCGATACTGAAGCTTGAGACGCACCGTGTCACCTAGCCAAATATCTAAAATGACACACTTATATAAGTCAGTATTTTAGTGTGGAAAGTCACTAAGCGGAGGTTCTAGATCATTTCAAGTGGGACTGGGGAGGGGGCAGTTGTGCTATTGGAGGGACACATGAAAAAAAAGCTTGCATTGCCACCAATCAGATCACAAGTTAATAAAACAGTCATCTATTTGGGCCATGCAGTTGGGGGTTCAGGACTGTAGGGGGCACTGTGCCCCCCCCAACCACTACCTCCCAGAACTACCCCTGATTGAGAGTCCATGGCCATTATGCTATGTGTATAATAATGAAGGAAATGAATAATGGAGGAAAAGCATTTATCGGCATCATTTGCCTGCCATAACATGGGTAATAACAGTCCTTCGATCGCACAGGCATGCTGATTGCCGTTACACTTTAGCCGTTGATCATTCCGTTAAAGTCGTTCACAGAGTGAAGGTCAATCTAAAATATATTCGGAAGATCATTACCATCTAGTGGTCGTAAAGTGAACTACAGTCAAAAAATTAATTCGGAGAAGTCGATACAATTTTGTTGTTCTAAGCAATTTGCAAGAAAAAGATATACTGAACTACGTTCTGTATACTAATATATAATTTTAACGGAAGATCTTTTATAGGTGTGTCACTTACACGGAACTTCGTCGTCTTGTGAAAAACTGGATATATAATTTAATGCAAACATTAAGTCATAAAAGTCTTATCGCTTCAGTTCTCAAAAATCCCTATTTACCTGGGCCCTACCTTCTACAAAGGAACAAATGAAAATCGTAGACAGCCAACAGGTGGGAGAGCAAACAAAAGATTACCAACCTTTAATCAAGGTCATTGCACGAAAGACAGGTTAATTTCTGCACTGCTCTTACTAGAACACCTGATAAGTCTCTTTTTAATATCCAAAGCATGATGATTTTTCAGCATGAAGGACGGGTGTTGATCCTGAGCCCTGGAGAGGAGATTGACCCAAAATAGCCTCAAATCATAACCTAGAAACATCAAATATCCCATAATACACCACTATATCTTGAACTGGAGAAAATGTGTGCATGGGTCCATGTAGTATGAAGGTAAAATGTTTTTCAAATCCATAAACAAGCAACACTGGAGGAATTGTACTGTTAGATATGGAAATGCATCCACCCTTAACCATACTACCATACTATACTACCATAAACATTATAACCCACCAATTACCAACAGGGTTAAATGGGTCTTTTACGATCTATTCCGGATTATTGTTACACCCAGAAGAAAAAAAAAAATTAAATCATGCAAGTCACAGTCTAACAGTTATTGGCACATTGATTATTCTATTTTCAGTAATTCTACAGCAAACTGAAAGCACATCAAACTTAGCAAGACGGCAGTCTTTCTCCCCTTTGGACAGTAAGACATCATCTGAAGGCCCAGGGTTAAAATGCCTGTTGTTCAATGTACAAGTCTTATGTTTAAGTGGTTTTAGAGGGCGGTGCCAGCTAAACTAAAATCAGTAAAACTACTATGAACTAAGGCCTTTCACAAGCTCAGGGGTGAAAAAGAATATTGAAGCAAGATAAAGCAATAGAAAACGTATCATCATTCATATTAAGATAAAAAGATAACGACATATTCAAGTAATCTTACAAACACACAACATGAGACTATTATAGAGATCAGAGTTAAAGGGAAAGCATGCAGAAACGGTTCTGATGTCCTCTCATTACACTACGTAATATGTAATTATTCAATGGATTGTCAAACCAGTTGGCTTTTTATCCGGTGCACAGCCCCCTTAGGGTAAACAGATTCCTTGTATCCATGTTTCTTAATCAGTGGTTCGCACTCTCACCTCACACCTCCTGGGTCGGAGGTTCGATTCCCACCTCCGGCTCTGCATCAGCAGAGTTTGTGTGTTCTGCTGGTCCTTTGTGGGTTTCCCCACACAGTCCAAAGACTGCGTTGTAGGCTAATTAGTGTGCCTAAACTGTCTGTGGTATGAGTCACTCTGTTCTGCAGTCGGTTGGTACCCCATCCAGGGTGCCCCCCCCCACCTTGTGCCCTATGTCTGCCTGGGAGAGACCCCACCACCCTTGAATTACTTTTTATGTGAGATTCAGAAACTGACTTCAACCCAATACTGCTCCCCTTTCCATTAGATTTGAATGAGAAAAGTGAAGGTGACTACTGTTCAGATGTCACAGTTACATGTCTGAACAGAGTCACATGTACACACAAGATACATTCACTACATTTTACAGAGTTACAATTAGTATAGAACCGTTTGCCAATCTATCATGGAGAAAGTAAAGGTTCTATTTGGGTCACTTAAAAGCCACTGGCTTTAAGATTACTAATCTGCAGAACCAAACTTTCCAATCAATCGGGACAACTCAAAACCATCAAATTACAACATTAGGACGACCTTACCAGAACTTTGGGAGAGACATTAACACAATACTATTTGCATGTGAAAACAAAGTTTGTCTTCAAATATCTTTAATGTCAAGCGTAAATACATAGTAGAATCTTCGAGGGTAAATGCACAAAAAAAAAAAAAAAGTGGTCATTCAAAAACCTGCTTTCCTCACATTTTGGTCGTAGAAGGTTATTAAGAGAGACAAACAATAAGCCTGAGAGGTGATGAGATTTTATTCTTCCTAATCACTTAAAATATCATTTAACAGGTACAGCCCTGCAAAATCATGTCACAATAATCTAGAATAAAATAAGCAAGTAGCAAAAAAGATAAAAGGGACAAAAAACTGCTAAAAATTTGGTGGCACAGTGATAACCAGCAAAGCCCTACAAAACCTCTCGTATCATGCATATCTGAGAAAGAAAACACATTAGTGTTTTTGAACATTTTGTAAACAAAACTGGTCTAAATAATATTAAAACATAGAAAGTAAAAAAAAATCTATGCAATTGACTGCAACACTGCTTGGTGTTAATGCTTTACAGAGCAAAGCATTTGACAAAATCATTCATATTCCATTACTGTAAACACTGTTTACATAAAAAGGTGTAATATGGATACAATATGCTGAGTTCATACTACAGTATTTTGCTACAAACATGAATGTGTGTCCCTGGTTAGACATTAACAGTGATATGAGGTATATACTGTAATAATCCTAAGATTTTGTTTTTTTTTTCGTTTTTGAGTGGTCAAATCAGTGTTCCCCATGACGTTAAACTTCACACGCTCAGCTGTGTCTCTCAAGTCTGTTTGGAGATTGCGGGGGTGTGGAGGCATCCATTCCACAGGGAAAAATGCTGCATTTCAAGGACAGTCAACCAACAATGGAAGACCAAATCACGACCTACTCCTTCTTATAACCCGCACAAAGACAGCTGGAGAAGGAACATTTATAAATGGGTAAACAAGACTAATTTCTGCTGACAACTCATAATTCAATCCTTTTATGATTCCCAGACTTTTAACATGATAACAGACTCAACACATCATCCACTTTGCCGTCTCAGATACCGGCTTCAGCTCAGAGGTAGGACTCACCAGAATTAGGTGCCAGGTAATCATCTGCATGAGTGACATTTTCCTGTCCCTTATTTCCAAACAGATCCAGTACTTTAGAAAACTGGCCTACAGCCTGTACACGAATTTCACTCTCATGGTATGCCAGTGACACTGCCACACAAATCTCTGCACCCCAAAGCAGAAGTTTAAAAGACTCAATCTTGTTGATATCCACTGCCCAAACCAGCATGTCATACAAGTTACCCTTCACTTTTGTTCATTTACACTTGGTACTTTTTTGTAATAAAAGGTTAAAAGTGCTTATTGGAACCGGGGGGGCAGGCAATTCAGTGTGTACGGAGTGACACAGCAAATCCTTCACTGCTCTACATCACTACTATTGACGACAGGGCATTTTTCTCTGAGGGGAGGCATTGGCCTGCCCAGACACCATCTTAGACTGATACGTGGACTCAGGTGGGGACATATCATGACTAGACGAAAGGGGCGGGGAATACAATATTCACATTTTCCCTTCTCACTGACCACACTGTCCCACAGCAGGACAATAAAACGTTTTTACGTCACATGGCCCTCGATGAACAGAATGTGACCGCTTCACATTGACCGAAGAGTACCATGACATCTGTACGACTCTAGGTGGAAAGCACTGTCAGTTTAACACGTGCCAGGTCCGTTACTGGCTGCGCTGATTTCTGAACGGGCGAGAAAATCATCTTTGTAGTTGCAAACATACATCTCTAAAATGAGTCTTCACTGCTCCTTATAATAAATTCTCCTTAGTACACGTTTTTCCTGAGTAATACTTTCAATTCTTGTAACAGACAATTTTTTTTTTTTTTGCTATTTCAAATCTGGGCTAATCCCTGCCATTATGTTTATTACTAATAATTATTATAATACAATTGCTGATTGCTAAAACAGAAAAGGCTCATGGAAAAATAAGCTAGTCTTTAGCTACCCTCTATTTTAGCATGAGATTTAATCTATCTTTATGTAACAATCATACCTACCACTACTAGTACTACACTAAAAGAAACTGACTAAATAGATTTTTTTTAAAATTAAAATTGCATTTGAGGGAGGCCATCGTCTTTTCCGGGTGGGATATTGTATAAACAATTAATGGCAGTGTAATTAAAACATAACCTCGCTTAAAAAAATAATGGTAAAAATCAAAAACAAACCTCCAACTAGGTCCATCTAATTCGGACCTTACCTGTAGCTTTGGCTCGTTGGGGTCTTAGATCCTGTACTAACTGGCTCATTGACGTCAGCTAACAAACTAGTGTACCCTGAGAATTCGGACACAGGAGTCCTGATTCGGTGCCCAGCCTCTCCGCTGGAGTCACCGCTGAAAGCCAGAGGGACTCGGCTACCGGATTTGAACCCAAAGGCCTGGGCGAAGTTCTCAATCTGGTAGGGGCCCCGGACGTCCACACTCTTGGACGGAGCCAAGGGAGCCAGGTCAGGCGATGCCAGCTGGTAGCTGGAGGAGGCGCTGCTGCTCTTGGGCTGCTGCCCTTTCTGGCTGGATAACTCTGGGGTGGCGATCTGATAGGAGGGCGAGTGCTGCTTCTCCATCTGCTCAGTGAGCTCCTGGGAGGGGGTCAGCTGCTGGTGGGTGGGCTCCAGGCTGCTCAGCTGGAAGCTGGGCTGGGCCGAGCCCACCAACATCCCAAAGTGGGACTTTGGCAAGGAAGAAGACAGGGCTGAGGTAACGGACGGACCGAAGCCGCATTCCAAGGGCGAAGTAGTGTAGATCTGTTTTTCGGAGAAGAGAGAGGTGCCCGGTTGCCCGCTGCTGGAGACGAGGCTTGGGAACGGCCCACCGGGTCCGAGAGGGAAACTGTTGCTGTGGCTGGTTCGCTCCAGGGCCTGCAGCAAGAACTTGGAGTATTCATGCATGCTGACCGTCTTGTCCCCTGAGGAGCTGGGGGAGTCCTCCTCTTGGCCGAGTTCTGGGGTACCCGCAGGGGGGTGCAGTTCCACATGCTGGTCGGTGAGATCGAACGGGACGTCGTGAGACACGTCAGGCTTCTGGGAATAGTGGTCTAACAGGCTCTGGAGCACCTCGTCTGGAATGCCAGATTTGTCGTGCTTGATGTCACCACCGATTGGCGAGTCCAGAAGATTCATTGGCGCCTCGCTGTCCATCACGCCCTGGATTACCGTCTGCTGTGACGCCATGTGCACCACACTCGACCCGTAGTCTCCGCCGCTATTGGCCGCGTGCAGGTACCGTCGCTTCTTTAGAAACTGCATGGCATCGTCATAGTTGCTGCTGCTGCTGGTGGGGCCCTGTTTGGCCCCAGAGCCTTGCAGAAGCCCGATGTGGTCCAAACTCGAGCTCCCGGCAAGGTCCATGGAGTCCGGTTTTTGGGACAGCATCTTCTGACCGTGAGAGCTCGTGGACTCCTGCTCCAGGGAGACCAGGCTTTTGTCTGTGCCCTTCCGTCCCACCTTCTTGAAGACAAGTTTGGGAGCACGACTGTGTTGGCTGTGCAGGTTACTGTTGGAGGACACCGTAGGGACCTCAACTGCATAGTCCTGCAGGCCAAGACCGCCGGCCATCTGCACCTCGCCGGTCTTCTTCTTCTTGCGCTCTCCCGCCTCGCCAGCATGTTTAGACTTAACCCTTTTGCGCCCAGAAGCGCTGCCGTTTCCCTGAGTAATAGAGTAGCTGCCTGAACCAGTCTGGCCAACCCCGAGGTCCAACATCTCAGGCTCTAGCCCTTTCTTTATGGCTTCTCCACAGGTTCTCTTGTGCTTCAGTAATCTATCGGTTCTGGAGAAATACTGCAAAGAAAAAAAAACTGTCACAAACAAAACAGAACCAAGGTATATCCCACACTGGACGTGGGCTCTCGGGGGAAAGGAAACCGAATGTTTTCATTAAACACGGGTATTAATTTCAACAGCATGAAATCTTCCTGGAAACACCAGCGCCCCCTGCTGACCTGTTGGCAAGTGTCGCATTTATACGGCTTTTCTCCACTGTGGGTCCTCTTGTGCCTCTCCATGTGGTACTTTTGAATAAAACGCATGTTGCACTGATCGCAGCTGAAGGGCTTCTCACCTGCAGGGGTCACAGTTTAGCAGAGGGCAGGACACTGCGAGAGAAGACCTCAAGGGCCGTGGTCCTTACTGCAAGGTCTAATGCAAACTGAACGTGTTAGAAATCTCACCGCTGTGTATCTTCTCATGCCGCTGCAGGAGATACTTCTGGATGAAGCTCATGTTACACTGGCTACATCTGAAAGGCCGCTCACCTGTGCAACCAAAACACCACATCCCAATCTCCACATTAAAATTACATAAAACACAGTTCAGACTCGGAGCAAGATATGGATTCAGATATCACTGGATATTAAAGCTGAAATCAGTGCAGAGCACAGTAGCTGGAGAACAGTTTTTAAACTAAAAAGGTCGTGCTTTATTAGGTACAACTACACTATAATATACAATTAATATTTTCATAAGGAGTTACTACAAGTGACATTTGATTAATATCAATGGTGTTAATCCATATAAAAACTAAACCATGTTCTTACATTACTAGTTTAAAAAAAGAGGGACGACGTATTACAAGGAGGGTAATGACGTTCACATTTTTGACACGTTATTGTCCGCTGTACAGCTACAGGTACATAGGAATTCTTCCTGTATCCCATTCTACCCTCCGTACACACAGAGGTGACAGAGCACAGGGTCTATCCAGCGACACTGGAGAAGTTTTCATGAGGTTACGGGCCTCTCTCAAAGGCCCAGCATCGATACAGCCACTCTTGCCAGCAATGGGATTCTAAACAGAAACCTTCCTGACACAGGTACAGACTGATCATGTCGCAGAGCCACACACTGCCCAGGAGACCATGATCATTTATAAGCCAAATTGTGGACCCAACCTGCAAGAACTCCGCTAAGACTTATAATAACCTGTACCATGAAAAACTGAACACGATTGAACAATCAAGTTAACTTTCTTTTGTTGAATATCACCCATCATCCATCCTTCAAAGTTTATCCAGGACAGGGCCACAGAGGGCCTGTGTGCTGATCTGCCTGGGACAGGCTACAAGGCAGGGGACACCCCAAACAGGATGCCTGTCCATTGCAAGGCGCACACAATCACACAGAAGGCACGGCCAACAAGAGTATCTGGAGGACCCCTGGACACAGACGAGAAGAACATGCCAGTTTCACATACAAGCCATGAGTCGAATCCACAGGGCTACCATATCATTAATGATCACGTACCTTTAAGAAGCAGGGCTAAATAAAGAGGAGATGACCAGCAGGGCAGCATCCCAGAGAGCTCCTTACCTGTGTGAATGAGCACGTGTCTGCGGAGGTGGTAGGAGCTCCTGAAGGCTGCATTGCAGTGCTCGCAAATATGCGGCTTTGAGTTGGGGGACAGGGCTCCGCCCTCGGCGTCCAGCATCACCGACTGTAGCCGCAGACACGAGAGGGGCGTAAGCCGAATGAATCGGGTACACCGTGCAGCTGGGAGAAAACCGCCACCGTCTGCAGCGATCATACCTTCGACGAGTCCCCTCGCTTCCGTCTGGCTTTGCCCTCCGCCTCGTCCCCGTTTGACTTCCGACCTCGTCTCCCTGAGGACTCTCTCTGATCTTTCGAAAGTCTACCTGACAGCTGTTAAAGACAACAGGAGACATGATAAATAAAAAATATATATATAAAGCTTGCAAAACAAACCTGAGCATCACTGAGGGCCAGAGGAGATGTTTCGGAGGAAGAGTAACATTGGTGCTACTGATAGCCAAGATGTATATCATTCCTGACTACCAATTCAAAATAAAAACTATCTGCTCATTCATAAGCCCCGAGTGTAGCAATCAAGAGATGGAAATGATAGGCATTTGATTAATAACAGGCAGAAGCAAAACTGCAACTTTGAACATGGACTTAAAACCATGTATTAGGTGGCATAACCCGTTTTAAGCAGCTTCGCATTCTGCAATACAGTGATACAATATAAATTTGTTACCGGTCATACAGCAAAACCACTTCAGGCATTTAAACACCAAGACATTTAAAGTGGATCCCTGCAAATACACATTTGATGCTCCCTACAGTCCCCTTTGTCCAGCCTCATTAAATAAAAAATTTAACAAGGGTGAAGTTCGTAGCATGACGTCAAAGACATCGATGATGTCTGATGACTCATCACGAGCCAAACGAATCAACTAGACCACACATGAAAATATCATCCAATACCTAAGAGTAAATGGACCAAAAATCACAACGAATGTGGAACCCAACCATCCAGAAAGATCCAGAATCAGGGTTTGGGACCTAATGCACATGGAATGCAATAAGGGCTCACTCATCGGCTGCGAGGCATCTTACGTTGTTGAGGCTCAGATCGTGCACCAGCAGGTTCTGGTGACCACCGAGAGACATCTCCAGCAGCTCGGTGCTCTTCCCCATGCCACCATAGTGAGCCATGCGGTAGTCGTGCTCCGTCATCTTCTCTTGCTTGATCCCCATCGAGTTTATGAAAGCACCGCTGTGGTCGGGCGAGTCGCGCTCTTTCTTCAGGATCATCTCCTGCGGCAGGTCCTGCATGACGGACTGCGCAGCCAGGCGCGTGAAGCTGGTGACAGGCGGCAGGTGGCTGAACATGAGCATGCCGGGCGCAAAGTTGGGCTCCATCCCCCCGTTTCGCAGGAACTCGCCGCTCAGCTTGTCTTGGATAATACTCATGGTGATCTCTGGTCAGGACAACTACCTGGAGCTAAATGAAGAACAGCGACCTGGACAAACAAAACGACAAAGAAATTAAGACCCGTGTCAATACAACACAGCAGGCAAACAAGGCTAGCTTGAAACACAGCTAGCTGGCGATCTCAAGTCCATAAAATAAAGTAGTAAAGTACGACGATTCATTGATCAAGTGGATTCCGAAGGCATCACTTCGTATATTCAGGCTATTTAATTTTGGATGAACAAAAGTGACCTAGAAAGTTTACAACCTGTGTGTAAAAGACAACTACAGGATTGGAGCAACCATAAAAATGATGATCACAGACAGATTAATTAAAAACATTAATATTAAAGATGCTGTACTACATTTGAAGGTTAATCAGAGGCTCAGGTCACCACGAACTGTCCAGAATTATGTACACACACACCTCTTAAGATGCCCATTAGAATTCCGCTTCATTAATCATCATGCTAGTGCATTACTTAATTGAAAGCTTGCTAAAACGATACAAGAAATGACAATTTTGTGAGGAATCCATTAGGAATTACGCGCTGAAAAAAATACCTTTTGAATTCAGAAATCTGACCACCTGCAACAAACCACATACACATTGAAATCCCTCCCTCTCTTGGATTACGGCTGTCGAGATGTGCACCCTGCTTAAGCCCTACACTTCCTGGGTGGTTAAAATGAACAAATCATTCACAGTTTTTGGATCATCATTCTTCAGAGCCATACAGATTTGCCTGAAAAGGCCTAAAGCAATGAAATGAAACCGTTTTTTTTTTTTTTTTGCATCTCACCTCAAATCCACTACAGTCAGGCTGTTTTTAAATTTTCCTTTTTTTTTTTTTAACTGGTCTTACTTTCACCAAAGCAATCGGTCATGGGTCTGCTCATTGGCACAAAATGACCTTGGATAAATAAAATTAGAACAAAAGCATCTAAAGTAAATATCAAAACGAACAGAGTCACGAGTGAATCCAGCTCTTGGTTTCACGATGAAAAATCTTAAAAGTAACTTGCCTTGAATGAAAGCCACTTCTCATAAGGAAATATGCACTGGTCACAGTGTTTGACATGACTCCATTTCTCCTCAAAATACAAAAGATCACTGCCTGCGAGCATCTACAATACCCAGGTCCCTAGTAACCCTACCCCAAATATCTCCAGATCACTTGACCTCAAGCAACCATTTGCTGGAGCTTGATGGTCGTCGTTCAGTCAATCCGAGTCCCCCATTGTGCCACTTAGGTGACTAAGCTGACTGGATGGCCTGCATGTTTCCAGCAAGCAGCCAGGCACACTGATAACACTTGAGGAAGATGAGATCAGGACTCAGGCTTACACACAAAGCAAGGCAAGGTTACAGCATGGAAGATGGAGATCCGTGGTTGTCAGACGCCTCAGTCATGCCCCCACCGACCCATCTGAAGCCTTGATTCACAAAAGGCAAAGAGCATACGAGGCCGCACGGATGATGCTGAGGACTTAGACCGCATGGATGTGAAATTTAACATCAGAGCCCATCGTCGTGTTTTTAAAATGGCCCGACTGATGCGGGTGGTGGTGGTGGTGGTGGTGGGGGGGTTTACAATAAATCACCATTCAACCCCAAAGCAGGGGGCATGCGAGTGAGATGCAATACACCCAGATAAAGAGCAGAAGGCACGACTGGACACAAAATGCCGACACTCCTGTACGTGTTACTGCACTCCCAGCATCGTTTAAAAAAAAAAAAAAAAAAGAAAAAGAAAAAAATCACAATACTAATAATAAGAATCATTACTTTGGTGAATAATCCGTGCAAATTAACGCTCTCCCGTACGAAATGAAGGCGAGGCTGAGCCCGTCCGGCACACAATCGAAACAATGATGCTGAGCCGCGGTGGCATTCTGCTACACCGACGCCACTTAGCATGCAGGCTAACGCCTTTCGCTTTGTCGCATCTCCCCTCGTCTTTATTCGACCGCCTTTCCCGCTTCCTAACCTCATCTTCGCACCACTCCGTCCGCGTCCTCCCAACGCGCTTACCGGCACATGACCGTCGCCGGCGTGTGTGTTTCGCTTTGTTCCGTTTTACGTTTACTGGCTGCGTCTTTTTACCCTCTCCTCGCCCGCTCCTCCGCGTCGTTTAAAGCCCAAACATTGTTCTCCTGCGGCTGCGAGGCTCCGCCATTTTGTCTGCGCGCGGAGGATTGTGGGTACGCCGACGGGTCCTGAGAGGAGACAGACGAGCGCCGCGGTCGCCTCAACAATAGCTAACTTCGCACGCTTTCGCCTCCAGTTCCTTTTCCTTAGACAGGAAGAGGTTAACGTAAAAATAGAGACTATCTATGTATGTGACCATGTCATACTACAGTAAACAGCCCATTAATTATGAGCTAACTGCAATAGAACTAACAAAAGTGGCCTTCAAAACACATACCTGCTTTAATGAGGTTTTATTCTTTAACCCTTAATCGTTTTTCTTATTATGTTCGGCTTAATTTTACAAAGGCTTATTATTTACCAAAGAGTAGAATACATGTGGTTTTCCAGTTGGAATGGATAATCCATGAATCAAGGTATTAACCAGAGAACGTGCAAGATCCACAATATAAATACGTTGTTCGTAAAGAGATTGAACAGTCATAAAATTATACCTAAGGCCTGTAGCCATTTAAATGAATCTTTTCTCAATTGATTACTTTTTTTTCCTAATTGCTCATCCAACGTGTCGTTGCAGTAAGCCTGGAAGTTAAGCATGAGGTTGACAACTTCATCCACCCCAGCAATGACTATAAATCAGAGATGACACAATGTGAGATCTATTAAAGACACATGTTCACATAAATCACATGTCTGTAGGCTATACTGAAGTAGGCTACCAGAAGAAGTCAAGGGGAGAACTTAGACATGCAGCCAGGGCAGGAATCGAAAACGTAACCCTGATGATGTGAGGCCTAGCTCATCTGATCATGCTTATTTAATGTAATTTCTGAAACACTGCTAAATTAATCAATAAGCCCAACTAAAACCATGGCCGGAATGAGACTGATTCCTAGAAACCATTCAAATGGTGCAAACTGGAATATTGGTATCCTAATTCAATTCAAATTTATTTACATAACGCCTTTAATGAGGAGCATTGTCACAAAGCGCTTTACATAGTCCCGGGCCTAGGGTCCCCAGAGAGTAAGCCAAAGGTGACAACGGCAAGGAAAAACTCCCTCAAGAGCAAGAAACCTTGGGAGGAACCAGATTCAAGGTGGAAGCCCATTCTCCTCTGGCTGGTACCGGGCAGGACAGGTTCATCCATACCATACGGTGAACAAGAGTGATGTGGAACAACGTAGAAAGACAACAGCGTATTGGAGGAAGCAGTCAGGAGAATGAGTTGAAGAGCAGGTTCGGTAACTCAGATAACAGGAAGCCGGTCAGGATGGACAAGTAGCAGGGAGGGGGCACATGGTATTGGCCAACAGAGAGACAGGGGGATCTCTTGAATCCAGATCTCCAAGAGGAACACCCCTGAAAAAAAAGGGGGGGTAATATTCATTCATCCAAGGGACCCTAATTAATCCACTCCAAATATCCCCGATGCTCAAAATTGAAAAATACCAATTGCTGCATGATATAAACACTTCAAGCATCAAATACCTTATTAGCAAACAGTCAATGAGGTAATATGGAACTGTGCATTTGTAGTAAACTGCCATACATTACTTTTCACGTTAATACAAAAAGCTATTAATAGTCACATTCATGTAAACATTATAAAATTATTTATGTATAGTACATATAAATATAAAAAGAAAAAATATGCAGTTACTGTAATGATTTATGACTGAATTCATACCCGTGTGAATTTTGATCAGTAGATATACCTTTCTTTTAATACTATCAAAAAAATATATTAGTGCAAAAAAAGAACTTGCATTGTAATCTTTCCCTGGGCTTCATTAAAAGCACTTCATCCTCGACGAGTCAACTGTCTTAGTCAACTTGAAAACCTAGATATTACTGATAGCAAATATAATATTGATGTTTCGCAAGCACAGTGAGGAATTTATACTTTCACTTCTCACCCCCAGTAATGAAATTATTCGTGGAGAAGAGCAATGGATTTCTCTGTGCTGGAAACCAGCAGATAACTGACCTGGCCGTAAGAAGTGCTGATGAAGCAGACCACTGATTTCTTTCCCTGAATGAAATGACCACCCCCATGCAGAAAAAAAAGTCAGTTACATTCTCCTGCAACAGAATTGATGATCACAGCTGGCTATTGGCATAGCTCTCATGTCATGTCATTGTGCTATCGCTAACGAGGTCATTTCATAACTGTGAATGCTTCTATTACTATTTCTGAAGTCATTGTCACTTTCTCCATGTGGCTATAACAGTTTCCTCTCACTACTTCACTTCCAGGCAAAATCTGAAACTTCCAAAATGGAAGGCTGGTCCACATCTCCTCTTGTCATACTCCAAGTAGAGCCCGTGAAAACGGTTTTCCAGATTAACGTGATTGTCATTAATCCACACGTTGTTGTTCCTCTCTGTTTGCTCTGATATATAGGGGAGTGTTAAGTGGAGCTGCATAATGACCCCATCTCCTACTGCTTCTGCCTTGAAAGTAGACACCTGAATGCATGACAGCAAGTTTTATTTCTTTCGGCAAGCTGCTGGAAATGAAGCTACTACTGATTAGGGAAGGTTCTGCTTCCTGAGCAGCATAACTGACCTTCGGAGCAGTGGGCATCATGGTGCTTGAGCTCAGCTCATTAGAAGCTCAACTGGGACCCTCTGAACACCTGTGGAATACTTCACTGAGTTCATCCTCTCTCCAGCAGGGAATTTTCATATAAAGAAGCAATTTAGAAAGTTGGTATTTTCTCACTAGCATTGTCTCAGCTGGTTAAAATGCATCTTTTTTTTTTTTTCCTGTGACATGCCATAACACAGTATTTTGTACCTTAGTATGTGTGATTGCTTGCATGGAGCGTATAGCTTGACCACTGAGACGAGTAAACCAGAAACAGTAATTCTTTGAAACAACATTGACATAGACCAAAATAATACGTTTCAGGGCAGGGGAAGGTCTTAGATGGTGGCTGTAGTCCATCACAAGGTGCGCGCACACACACACACACACACACACACACACACACACACACACAGAGCAGGGATGGGATTCAACCCTTCAGCTGTGAAAATATGATGCCATCATGCCGAACTCCATAATAAACCAGACCTTGTAAATTAATTTGTGTGAAACACTTTTTTTTAATACTATTTGGGTATTTCATATGCTCCTAACCAAACCAAATGAAGCAAAACTGTATAAATTATGCATATTATATGATCATATTTTACAGTAACAATTTTCTTGCTGTAAATAAGAAAATATACCATCACTGTAATATTGCTGCTGTGTTCAATATCAAATTAAAGACGGTACAATACAGACATTGAAACTTAGGGGTCTTTCTTTTATTAAATGTCTATTTTCCTCATACTTTCAGTATATGGCTCAAGATAACATACTTTTTCTCACAATAATTTGATCAGCAAAATACTTCATCATATGTGAAGCAAAAGAACAATTCTGAACATTTCAAAAGCATTAAATGCAACCTCATTCTGTCTTCTGTGACTAATAGGGCAATATCTAAAAACTGGAATTGTTAAACCATCCATGGATGTGTTTGAATAAGAGTGCAGTGAAGTTGAATTACGCGGGGGTATTTCCATAAAAATGGAAAATAAAATAATTAGTATTTCAATTTCCTTTAAGGAACCCGATTTTTATAAAATGGCATTCCAAGATTATGTAACAAAGCGCAAATAATATGTAACTGATATCTTTCCCTTATTGTAGTGGGAGATTGATTTTAAAAGAATGAAATATTTTTGTGTAAGTCTACAATTTGCGTGACATGTGGGCGGAACTATTTTAAAACTGCTTTGTAGCCATTTTTAAATCAACATTTTTAAAGTGGTGTAGCTAATTGTAACAGAATTAACAGCTCCCTTTTGCTGATGTAACGTAACAGGGAAAAAGCAATTGCGTCAATTGTCCAGCAGGTGGCCCTAGTGGTGCAACTAATTGCGACAGCGTTCTGTCGCTATGAAAGAACTGTTTTCTGTTTTATTATTATTTTTATTATTATTATTATTCGTTGAATGTGTTTTGTCCTCTCGAATGATGTGCAGTCTAATTGTTTCATGTAGTTACCACAACAAAAGCATTTTCGGCATATTGCTTAAAAAGAACAAAGAAAAAACAAAAATTATTATTACACCAGTTAAGTGCCTGTGGGTTATAATTCTATGTGACTAATAAGTATACTGATATGATAGATAGATAGATAGATAGATAGATAGATAGATAGATAGATAGATAAGTTTAAAGTAAAATCCCAGGTATAATATCTAAGCATAACTGCATGTCAGATGTGGCATTTTTGGGAACACACATAATGATGCTCCGAAATAATGTTTGAATTTTGTTAGAGTCTCTTCTGATGGGGTTATTGTAACACCCCACCCACCCCCTGTGGTATCCCGCGGCTCACACCCCCTTCCATTTAGATGCTGTCCAGGAGAACACGCACTCTGCCCGGGTCTATAAAGGCAGGACGAGCCTCCCGTCCAGGGCACAGGACCGCCGGAGCGCAACTTGGCAGCCCCGACAATTTAAGACTGATGCATGCGTTTATTCTCTAAACTCTGCCGCAAATAAGCGAATTTCAGCAATCGGAGGTTAAAAAGTTGATTTAAAAAAAAGAAAAAGAAGAAGAAGAAGACATTTTGCGGCTGAATATTGGAAATCACATTTATTTCTTTATTTTTTTATTTTGTTCCATTCAGATCACCGTTTTTATTCTCTTGACACCCCACACTTCTCTCCAAGTGGTCCCGGGATGCTGCGCAGTTTCACCCCCAGCCGCGCACTTTCTGCAACGGATTAAAAACTTCACCTAATTTGCAATCAGCCGCAAAAAAAAAAAAAAAAAAAAAAAAAGGGAGCCGACTGTCTGCCGGTGCCGCCGCCACCCCTCGCAGGGATGTCCGCGCTGCGGAGGAAATTTGGGGAGGACTACCAGGTGGTGAACACCAACACGGGGTCCATCTACACGGCACCCGTCAAGAAGAAGCGCCAGAGGTTCGTGGATAAGAACGGGCGCTGCAACGTCCAGCACGGCAACCTCGGCGGGGAGACCAGCAGATACATCTCTGATCTCTTCACCACCCTGGTGGATCTCAAGTGGCGATGGAACCTGCTCATATTCATCCTGACTTACACCATAGCCTGGCTGGTCATGGCTTCAATGTGGTGGATCATCGCGTACATCAGAGGGGACCTCCACCACGGCCATGACCAGTCGTACACCCCGTGCGTGGCCAACGTCTACAACTTCCCATCGGCTTTTCTGTTCTTCATCGAGACGGAGGCCACCATCGGCTACGGCTACCGCTACATCACGGAGAAGTGTCCGGAGGGCATCATCCTCTTCCTCTTCCAGTCGCTGCTAGGCTCCATCGTGGACGCCTTCCTCATCGGCTGCATGTTCATCAAGATGTCCCAACCCAAGAAGCGCGCCGAGACCCTGATGTTCAGCCAGGACGCGGTCATCTCGCAGCGCGACGGCAGACTCTGCCTGATGTTCAGAGTCGGAAACTTGAGGAACAGCCATATGGTGTCGGCACAGATCAGGTGCAAGCTCATCAAGGTGAGATGCCAGCTTGGGCTGTGACTCCCCGGCACCCACACGTGTCTCGGTAGCCTTAGTGTTTTTCACTCACATGGGCAATGAAACACAAAACAAGCCTTTTTTAAAAAAAAAAAAAAAAAAAAAAAATGAATGGCAGACAGATTACCTGGGCGTACCTGCGGAGTATTACCGCAGTGCGAGGGGCTGCTGTCTTCTATGCTGAGATGCAATTTAATGTCATGGCAGCCCACGTTTAAATCAAACGCGTGATCTTCTTTTGTGGGATTATTCTTCCAAAATCAGAAGATCGGAATCAGAATCCTTTTTTATTAGCTAAGCAAGTGTCCAGAGTTTTACAAAGACGATACAGAAAGACATTAAGGAAGGAACGTTCAGCATTTAGCAAGAAGTATATGCGGAAAAGTAAAAACTAGATTATTAAGTATTAGCTCATAATAATACTGATAATGATAAGGATATAATGATATAGGTACGTATGTACACGGTTATAATATATTGTGAATATAAGCTATGGGAGCTACATAAACTATACAATATAATAATAATTTAAAGGGCTCATATATAGTGCAAATTATTAAGCAGCAGCAATGTCAAATCTATATCTGCAAGAGTTCTATATATATACTGTATATATACACAAGAATTTGTGTGTGTGTGCAGAGAGTGCGAAATATATTTGTGTGGAGTGTTCAATATACTCAAAAGTCCCAGGACAACAACAACAACAAAATAGTAGGAAGTGATCTGCATTCAGATAGAAGCGAAATTAATATCGATCTTTCCATCTATTCGGTAATCTGCCTATCTAACAAGTGGCACTGAGGTTTACTGAGCATATCCTGGAAAGCCTAGGTCAAGAGGAACATATAGGCTAATATGGCAGTCCTGTGCAGGACAACCGTGCCCTTGTGTGTGTGTAAACCCATTTCTATAGGGGCTAGAATAGTACTGTTTAGTTCAAAGTTTAATGTAGTTAAATATAAATTTAAATAAAGTTAAATATATACTCCAACCACACTGATAAAACTAAGGCTAACCGTTAGGTAGAGTCCACTTGCCTATCCTGTGTTTCTTGTCCACTAAAATATAACTTTAGTGATTATTATTCATCAGCAAAATTCGCTTGAAGAATGCTGCTGGAGACACAAGCTGAAAGTTTGTGAGATTAAGTTGATTTTTATTGACTGAAAAATCCATAACAAATATTGTCTGGACCTCCATGCAGAGTGCAGATTCATAACCCTAAATAGATTCAAAGTAAGTATTCTGGCAGAATACAGTTCAGAAATAGGAGCTAAACAAAGTCAAAGTAGGCTTGTCCAGCAAGGAAAGGTCATCCTAATGTACCGAGTGTAAATAAACACATATTCAATTCTAACCTTTCAGAATTAAAATACAAGTTACACAACGATCATACCAAAACAAACTATAGCTAACAATGTCTGAATATATATTGTCTTTCCATTAAATAAATGTAATAACATTGCTCAAAGTATGGAAATACCTTTGTAACTGAGAGGCTCCACACAGTTTAATTCACTGTGTTCAGCATCCTTTAATACATTTACTCTACGTCCTAGTGTCACTCCACCATCGTCATCATCACCATCATCATCGTTCCTGAAGCGTCATTGTTGCTTTGCGAAGCCTTTGACCCTGGTGTGACGCAGCCAGAGATTTCTGGGTAACACTTGCTGATCGTGTTACGATACAGTCCGGGATTCTTTGGCCTCATGCTGCACATATTATTTCCATTTCAATATGAAAATGATAAACGCACCAAAAAAACCTGCAGAAAACTTTGAATTAAAAAATAGACAAAGGCGATGTGATGATCTCATTTATGTGGTTTTGCACGTAGAAAACGCGGATGTAGGTTACTACTGTGTGACAGATGACACAGTAAGTTCGGAGTCTATATTGAACAAACACTCCCAGCCTATAACCACAGGATACATTTTGGAGGAAACTGACTGAAGTAAATTATTTATTCAAAAGTTGCATGCAAGTACCTTTATGACATCAGTTTTTCAGATTTACAAAGAAAGGCTTCTGTTGACCTTCAGTCTAAAAAAGTCTGAAAATTGTTGCTTTGATTGTATTTTTGTATCGAGGAACAAAAGGGACACAAGATTTGGCAGCGATCCAGTTTCATGTTTGGGGAACAGTACCCTCACAATGTACTGCTTCTATCATCAAGCATATTCTGACACACATAGGACATCTTACGCGAAATAATGCAATGTACATTGCAGTACAACAAGTGACCTTGTGGTGGCGCTATTACATCTCCGTCATCCCTGTGTCATGGACACGTAGCACTCTACTTTCCATGTTCCTCCTTTCTGAACTATTTACAAAGGGAGGTTAATCTTAGAAATTCAGTTATCAATGAGCGCTTTCTTGAGGAAATCTAATTTAAAGTACGACACACTCCTGGGGCATATCTGAAGAAACAGTAAATGCTATACCCTGAATGTGTGATAGCAATATGCTGAGTCAAGGTTGAAGGAGGGAGAACCAGAAGTGTAAAATGAGATAATTTATCAAATCATCTCTAGATTGTATATTTATACCTTGTGCATATGTTCCCTCGTATTTAACGAGACATGACCCAACAGTCAGGTTAAAGCCTTGGGTTCGAAGTTGTAGTTGAAGAACTGTAATGAAAATGTTAAAAATGCTGGATATTATAGCGGCACAGGCTGTGGATTGTGGGTAATGTGTGTGTTTTGTCCCACCATGAATGTGTGTGTG
>JAACJT020000075.1:21968431-21981704 GCA_009936485.2 Gymnarchus niloticus | reverse complement strand
ATGCTGGATATTATAGCGGCACAGGCTGTGGATTGTGGGTAATGTGTGTGTTTTGTCCCACCATGAATGTGTGTGTGGGGGTTAGCGAAGCTAAGCCCCAGGTTTGTGTTATTGTATTGGGAGTCGGTGTATTTATGGAAGACTGTTTGAATAGTTGCCTTGAGTGAAAGTTGAGATGTCGCTGCCTTTTTGGGGGAACTGTTGCCAAAATATCATTTGTCATATTACTGTGTAATGCTGGTAGTGAGATTATTTATAAGACTCCTATCATATGCTTTACTTGGGAAATTCAAATTATGATTAATTTTTTTAATACATTGATAACAATATGGAATTTTGAATGTTTTTTGTATGTTTCAAATGTATGGAAAGTCGACAGCCAGGAACAAAGATTTCTGAGGTGTGTTTAATTAAACACTCTGGTCTTTGCTGTCACTGGCGTTTGGATTTGCTGGGTAGTGGATCGATGCTTTATAAATAAACATTCATAAATGGCATGTTTGCTTGTGAAGTAATTGGAAATTTCCTCATTTCAGAGGAGACAAGCTGACATATGAACAGTCACGGTGTATTGATTTGTGTTGTTCTTTAAAGTTATATAACGGACATTTTGGATAAAAGTCGCATTTGGGTTATAGATGGTCTGGAAGCTGTTGGTCTAGAGATGCCGTCAGAACTGGAACAATATAAAACACTCCTGACCCCCGAGATCCACAACCAATGGCTTTGTTGCCTTAAAGTAGCACGTTCAAAGTGAATTGTAAAACGTCATACTACAGCCTCTCTTCAGGTGGCTGCCATTCTGCAAAAATCCTAATGAACCGATGGGCTGTGTTGTTTTGAAAGTAAGAACTGACTCACTGCATGACAGCAGCACAAAACCGCGACTAATTAAAATTACATCGCACTCTATACAAATCATTACATTTCCAAGCCTCCATAAGGTAGAGCACTGCTTTGATCCACAATTTGAAAATTATTATGCAACATCTGTGGGCATGAGGCTTGCTAGTTATTGTTTTACCGGATGAGAGGGGAAGAGGTGGCAACTGCTGAGTTCAAAGTATTTGCCCTTCATATAATGGAATCATTGTGTTTTTTTTAATATTGCTTTTTTAATAGTGGAAGCTGTGGTCCGTATTATCAGACTTCATATTGTAAATGACACTTTGCTCCCCGGGCAAATAAACGCAGAGGAATTCCATTTGATACAGTGCCATGAGTCATCTTTTTAGGATGGGGTGTAACACCATGGGGCGGGACACCCCAGGACGTGAGACTATGGCTCTCAGTACACACGCAGACGGACTTTTCACACTCTATAGGCAATATGGAGTCACCAGTCTGCTTCTGGAGTGATAGGGGAAACTAGAAGTTTCTTGACACAAGAGGAATAGCTTTTTGTAGAATATGGGCATGGCTAAAGTCACTTTGATGCATTTCTCAGCGTAATGTTTAATAGGTGCCCACATTGTGACCATCTGTACATCCCCACACTGTGTGACAGATGTAGTGTTGTGTTAAAGCTAAAGTTTAAAAGTGCTGTAAAGTGATAATTCATGAGACTTTTTCATTGAGAACATACGAACGAAAAATAAACCTGAATCAAACCAATATTTGGAGTCACCACCCTTTGCCTTTGAAAAGACATCAGTTTTCCCCAGTGAACATACACACAGTATTTTAAGGACCTCAACTGGTAGGTTGTTCCAGACATCTAGGAGAGCTAGCCACAGTCCTTCTGTAGATTTAGGCTGTTGCAGCTGCTTCTGTCTCTTCATGTAATCCCAGACTGACCCGATGTTGAGATCAGGGCTCTGTGGGGGACCATACCATCTCTTCATGTAATCCCAGACTGACTCAATGATGTTGAAATCAGTGGTCTGTGAAGGCCACACCATCTCTTCCAGGACTCCTCGTTCTTCTTTTCATTGAAGATAGTTCTTTATGACTTTTCTGTATGTTTGTGGTCACTATCAGAATGTGCAGAATGACCAATCAGACGCCTCCCTGATGGTATTTCATGATGGGCAAGTATCTGCCTATACTTCTCGGCATTGAGGAGACCATTAATTCTGACCAAATCTCCAGCTTCAATCGTAGAAATACAGCCTCAAACCTACAAGGAACCTCCACCATGATTCACTCTTGCCTGCAGAAACTCATCCTTGGACTCCTCTCCAGTCCTTCGGTGAACAAACTGCCTTCTGTTACAGCTAAATATTTCAATTTTTGACTCATCAGTCCACAGTACCTGCTGCCCTTTTTTTGCACCCCAGGACTCGTGTTTCCGTGCGTAGCTGACTCGCTTGGCATTGTTTCCACATGGGAGGTATCGCTTCCATGAAGACCACTCCTGACCAGGCTTCTTTGGACTGTAGATGGTTGTACCAGGGTCCCACTGGTTTCTGCCAGGTCTGAACTGATGGGGCTGCTGGACATCTTCCGATTCTAAAGAGAAGCCAGCATGATGTGTCTTTCATCTGCTGCACTAAGTTTCCTTGGCCGACCACTGCGTTTTTGGTGCTCAGTGTTGCTTGTTCCTTTGTGCTTCTGCAGAGGAGCTTGGACAGCACATCTGGAAACACCTGTCTGCCTTGAAATTTCTGCCTGTGAGACACTTCACTGATGCAGCATGACCACCGTGTGTCTTGTTTGCTGTGCTCAGTCTTGCCATGGTGTAAGATTTTTTTACACCCGTACCTAGGAGAATCAATGCTGTTTTAAAGGCAGAGGGTGGCCACATTAAATACTGAATTGCTTTAGGCTTCTTATTTGTTTATACACTTTGTATGTCGTTAACTGATAAATGAAGAAATTCAGGAAATTATGCTTGTTTTATTACTGCGGGTTTTTAAACTACTTTGAGATTGACTGTCTAAGATTTTTTTTGTCATTTACGAACTTTATTCTGTTTTGCTGTTGTTTCAAACAAGGAAGTGCTTCATTTTTGTGATAAAAATTATTTGATGCTATGAACCACAAAAGTATAATAGTCCACAGGTACACGACACTAACAAATCTTACAAGGCAAAAACATTTGCCCACAATGACAGCATTAGCAGAAACAGTGCATTTGCTCATAATGGAAGTACTCCAGGTCATAGGGGGCAGTGCACATTGGGAGTTATTTTAAAAATGTAGCCGTTTTCCAACGGACATCTAGAATTATAGAGTGGCCCAAAAATACTAGCACGATACATTAAGAAAACACACAAAAAAGCACAAACATTGACAAAATCCTTATTTTTTGTTTTGCTTTTCCCTATTTTTTCTGCTTCTGTAATGTTTTCCCCTTTCGTAATGTGTTATGTTTTACACTTTTGCAAAATGGCGAATGTTTTTGCAAACACTTCAGAATTATGGGACTAAGAAAAGTTATCAATGCCATTTCAAAATTCATTTGCAGAAAATAAACTTTCTGTGAGTTTGTGAATGCTGGACCAATGATGTCCAGTTCTTGCTTAACTTTGACTTGTGATCTCTGCAGGATGTAACTTGGCTGTCAATACTGGAAAAAGCAGAGATGACATTTCCATTAACAAATTAGCTGTCGCGTTTGGACGGGTTTTACGTGATAATTAGGCACACACAGATCACAGATCTCGAAGCGTGGTGTAATCTGCTTCACATTTTCTGTGGAGCCACAATCTATCATTGGGCAAACTTCACTGGGCTGTGGTATGTCATGCATTGCAGATTCAGAGTACTGCTGTTCTACTGTGGCAGAACGAGTCGAACGTTTGGCAGTTTACATTCTCCTGTCGTTCTCCGGCAGCTGTTTTCAGGCTTAACGTAGGGACACCGCTGCTTCTTGTCAAGTCTTTATGTCTGTAGAGGCAGCGAAAGATGGGACCTGAGCAGCAGGAGAAAGGCACACAAGTATACACCATGCACCACCCATCTAACCAGCCTTACTCCTCTGTGCCCTCTCATATCCACTAACATGATGCGCATTATGCATTAAGAACACCTATATGGAAAGAAAGCTCAGGCATCTTTTCTATGGCAGGTGGGGAGACCTGACTAGCTTGTTCAGGCATCACTTTTAACATTTGGAAAGCTAAGTGAACCAGTTTGAAACATTGAGGGGACTTTTAATGTGAATATTCCTCTGACGCTGTGCTCCATTTGCTTAGTGGCGCATGAGCTAGCTTCCCCTTCCCTTTGAGGGAACACCCTGACACCGGAGTTAAATTGTCTTATTAGTACCTGTACGGTGTGAAGTTGTAGGTGGTGATCCACAAATAGCTTACTTATTATGTTTTACTCATTCATCCTCTCTAAAATGTGCATTTCAAATTTCTTTTTAAAATACAGCATACCTTCCTATGGGAATTTTTACAGTTCAGTATCTTACGCCTGCCTTTTAAAGTCATGCTTATATGAGGGCGCAATGGTGGAATGACGTTGCGTCTCCAGTTTGCTTTAGATTTCCATTTCTGGTTTCCAGTACCCAAAGTCTCTACGCATCCCCTAGCAGTCTCCTCTGCCGGTCATCCATCTGCCCTGTTCACACGATAGCGGGGTCAGTATTAGTCTAGTGTCAGGAGATAACACCTGCTTTCGGGAAGAAGGACTCCCTGCTTCCCAATCAGCTTAACAATCTGTTAAGGTGATGGTACAGTACCTCCATCCTCCATCTAAAGGTTGACGTCAGATGGATGTCGCACTTCCCCTCGGTTGTCAGTCTGAGAAGGACATGTTACTTCAGTCCCTTGGGGCATCTTATTAGCTTAGTGAATTTATTAGCTTGAAATGTTGATTGTTTATCTGTACCTACAGAGTTTCAATTCCGGAACATTCACTGCTTTGCTGCATACAGCCCAGGGGAATCCCTGCAAAGTTACCTCAAAATCCAGGATAAGAGCATTTTCATCTTGGATCAAATCACCGGAAAGAATGACCTGATTGCTTCAGGAGCACTATACAAGAACCATAAGCGTATCTGCTGTGTACATTCTGTACCAATGTGGACTTGGTGGGCAGGGTCACGTTTAAATCACCTTTCCCTCTAAAGGAGGCTTACTTTTTTCAGACCCGTTTTTCTTGTAGTTGTATGGGGAGATAAAAAAATGTCACACCATGTAATATCGTAATCGGAGTGTTAAGATACGGGCATGGCTGCTGGTAGTCAAGTAAGAACCAGCGATCTTTTTCTTTGAGCAATCCGAGTACGTAACCTTTCTGAATATTGCAAGTCTTCTGTGATGCGCCTTTTAAAATATCACATCCAACATGAGAAAATGATGGTTCTGCACGCGGCCTTCAATCCAATCCGCAGATGGTGCGCTGACTCACACGGGGCTCCGCCCTTGCACTCACAGAGTGTGAGGTGAGACGTTTCACAGGAAGGAGTCTGTGCCGACATTTCTACAGCCGTAGCATTAGTGTGGAATGTAAATCATTACCGAAATGAGGCTGATTTGTATCGTACACTGGTAGCAGGTGTAACGGAAAAGTAAGCCTGAGGGCAGAACGCAGAGGACGAAGATTACGTGTAAATCACGTTATATTGGCGTAAAACCATGACATCATGTTGGTCGAAGTGTGTCATTTTACGCAATTCAAACCATCTCTTCGTGTCACCTCAGAATATACAGTTACCATCTGACATATTCATGTGCTCGTGGAGCTCCGTTAGGAGTGAACCTTGTTTGGGTAATCAGTACCTTAAAAGTGAATTAACTACTGAAGGTCTCAAGTTAAGTGAGGTGGTGATAAAGCTAATAGAAAATATGGAGGGGCTGGCATACTTTCGAGGAGAGGTTTGGGAACCGTAGTTATGTTGTTCCAGCCATAAAAACAGATATCAGTAATATTTTGGAGAACAGAAGAAATTTCTACTTCTTTTTTATTACCGTTTACTTGTCTGTTTTCTAACATTAAATTGTGTTATTTTCTGAGCAAAAATACAGTTACTAGCCAAATAAATGACCTTAAACATTTTTTCGAACTGCCTGAGACTTCTTCACCGTACTGCATCCACAGGGCATCTGCAAGCATCTCGTTTTTCATGTGTGGTACTGATGTAGCGTTTTCCAAAATTGTCTTTACAAACTAGGACATCATAATTTAGACTGTAATCAATTTATTATTAATTTTATCTGGAAAGTAAACAGTTTTCCATTACACACTGTGGATATCATTAAATACTGTAGGTGTTTAATATTTATTAGATTTAAGAAGAGATAAATATGCTCCCATTTGCCTAGACTGCGGGCTCTAAGTTGGACATTTGAAAAGATTTTAACTCGCCACTTTGAGGCCATCACCAGAACATGTAAAGCCATGATCTGTAATTTACTTCTCAGTAAAGCTACGATCTTCTGTTTAATTCTCAGTCTCGCCAGACTCCCGAAGGTGAGTTCCTCCCACTGGACCAATGTGAACTGGATGTGGGATTTGGGACTGGAGCAGATCAGCTCTTCCTGGTCTCACCCCTCACCATCTGCCATGAGATCAACCCCAAAAGTCCCTTCTTTGACCTGTCCCAGCGCTCCCTGATGAGTGAGCAGTTTGAGATTGTTGTCATCCTCGAGGGCATCGTGGAGACCACTGGTGAGTGTGTGTACCTGGAGGGGGGGATGGGGTGAGTCACTCCCTCTGCTCATTTCTCTCCTTCCGCTGGGCAATTTATGATAAATTGTACAGAGAAGGTTCCAGTGTTTATACCTCCTTCCCCCCTCCCCCATTTTTAGAGTATTTTAGCACTTTTAAAAATAAGAATATTCATCCACCCATCCATCCATACATAAGTCCATCCTTCTATCTGTGAATCCATCTATCCATACATCCATCCATCCATTTTCCAAAGCACTTAATCCCATTCGGGCTTGTGGGGGGCCTGGATCCTATCCCAGGCAGCCTAGGGCATAAAGCTCCTGAGAATATTTAACAATATTTCAGTAATAATTCTAATTCATTGTTAATAATCCCAATATAATTGTGTTGCTTCTAAATTGTTGAGATTTTATTGATAATTAAAGCTGTATTTAATATGGTTGCTTCAAACAAATGTGTACATTTAGTCATAGGTCTGTATTTGAATTTCAGGACCATTACACAAAGAAATTTGCAGAGAACATACAAATATATCAAAGAAATGCATGTAGGAAGTTGCATTACTATTGTACAAAGTGATGCATTGCTTGGATATCGAAATGGCATTAAGTGCACACTTCCTCAGAAAGCGTACACACGGAGAGATGGAAGAGTTTCCATCACGTTTCACCCTGTTTATCATAACGGGAGCTCCGGTTGGAAGCTTCTCGAGTCAACATGTCACAGCAACTGTCAGCACAGGTGACAGGTACATGGACCGCGAGTCAGCAGTGATGCTCAGACAAGAGGAGGATGTCACGATTAACGGTGGAGGGAAGACATCACGCACAAAGTGGCTCTAATAATCATCACTGACTGGTACAGGAGTCAAGGCGAAAGGTCCAGTGAAAGGCGTAATCGATGAGGAAGTGAGACAGTCTCCTCGGGAATTCCTTTAAACGTCTGCTGGACATACACTGCCTGAGCCATGAGAATGTTGTCATAATTTATATAACTTTCCCACCAGTCTACTTTTAAAAAAGACATGTCAATATGTATGAGTTCAGAGAAAAACGAGTGCGGATTGCTGCGAAAATTGTAGCTGAAAGCAAAATCTCGGATTTCATACGATATTTTATTGACTGCAGTTGGAGGCCAGTTTTAAGTCATAAAAATTGCTGCATCGTCTTTACCTGGATTCTTTTCAAGGTTTGCTCCACAGCTATTAATTAAAGTGCTGGAGCAGTGCGTTGTATGGTTGGATGGAGCCTTCGGTTTTTCTAGTCCCCCATCGACAGAAGACCCTGACGAGAGTTGACAGCTGCCAGATGAGTGGAAAATGAGAGGCGTCGTCAACAACAAAATCTGATCCTTCTGTCAAGGAAAAGTAACAGCTGTAACGTGCGATAAACAATCACAACTTCAAAGAGGAATGAAAAAATATTCGTACGTGAATTATTCTTATCGACGTAAAAACAAAAGTTATTGAAGAAAAAGCTTAGAAAAGCTTCAGTACTTGGTTGATCAGTGCATGTCAACATGTTAATTAGGATTTTGACATCTTAGAACGTCGGTACCTGTAGAGCTGTGGTGGAGAGGTATGAAACGTTATGATTTCCTGTCATCCTTTCGTTTGTCTCGTCTTCCTCTGTCAGGCATGACATGTCAGGCTCGGACGTCGTACACTGAGGATGAGGTCTTGTGGGGTCACCGCTTTCTGCCCGTCATGTCTCTAGAGGAGGGCTTCTTCCGCGTGGACTACTCCCAGTTCCACAGCACCTTCGAGGTGCCCACGCCGTCGTACAGCGTCAAGGAGTACGAGGAGAAGGCCTCGCTGCATTCTCCGGCACAGACTCCGACGCTGGGAGACGGGCGCGCCGGGGAGGAGCGCGTGTTCTCGCCGGACTGCATCGACACCATCGAGGAGCGGGTCACGGGCGGGCGGTCTTCCAAGAAGCTGCACCGATTGAGTTTTGCGAAGGAGGACTCGCAGCGTCAAGTACTTGGGATGAGCTCTCACCAATCAGAGAAGGCATCCAGCACGGGTGACCTTCCTCTCCAACTGCAGCGTATTTGCACCATGCCAAGCCAGGGCGAGGCCGAGGAAAGCCGGCAGCTGAAGGCCCTTAACGTGCGCTCCGGACCTACCACTCAGTCCACTGGGGACCTGCAGCAGCCCCGCCTTCCCCCCGTTCCTGTCCCCACTCCACTTCCTCTGGCGGGAGGTCGTGCTGAGGACAATTTGCCAGCCAAGCTGCGTAAAATGAACGCCGATCGCTGACTCGTGTTAGCAGATGTTGATCAGACTTGAAACACCGTACACGAGATATCCAAGGACGGGAGAAACAGAACCCTGAGCAGTTTCTCTTTAGCTCATCGGGAAGTACTGTGATTTTGGTTCTGCTGTTTGCATTCTGCATATATAGAACCCCAGTTTACAATGTTCTTAGCCCAACATTGTGGAGCACCGCAGCAAGCCATCCAACTGCTCCCCAAAATGCTCCATTAAAACATTTCTAGGGTAAGGACTGCTTCCCAAAACATTCAAGTAAAGTTCTAATTCTGGTTCTAGAAAAATGTTGAAAAATAAACACATGACCGTACGCTTGTAAGTCTTTTCCGCTTGACTTACATATAGAGTCTGTTTTCATTCTCTGTCACTGGATCGTTTGGCAAGAGTCACCCTAAAGTACTCTGCAGTAACACACGATGTATGTCAATACCTATTCAGAGCTTGTGTTTCTTACTTTTTCCTTGCATTCCATCAGTTTTTACATTACTGTGTATTACAAGTGAGTGCCTGGGCACTGATGTTAACTTTTGTGTTTAAAGTAAAGAGCGTTTAAATAAAATCATTCAAAGTGTCATTTTGATCTTGTCTAACCAGATTTCAACTGAGGGGAATATTTGGTATCTGATGTTAATTTTGCATTTACAATTAGTTATTAAATTATCATGCATGGTCTGACTGCAGCAAAAATCATGGTATGCTTTTAAATCTCCTAAATACTATAATTATTAATCCTTCTGAGGTAATGACTAAGTTTTTTAAACCTCTTCATTGATTGAATTAACATAAGTATTTAAATATTCCTGCATAAAACTCATAGTGTTAGATTAATGCTGTTGGATTGCTTTGCTCGTATTGTGTTACGTCAAAAGAAAGTGCATACATTTCTTCACATAATACATTAATAAATATATATTTTTTAACACCATATAAATACTATATAAATATATATATTTTACATCACAACCCTGTACCATATAAATCATTATTGAGGACAGATGAAAAGATGTCCATTTCAAAATTCTACTTCCAGAGATCCAATATTTAGTGTTTGTTTTGTAAACAGACACACCTATTTACTATAAATTGCAAAATGGGCAAAATGTTGAAACTCGTTGCAAGCACAACCTCCATATTACCATTTCAAGACAATAAGGGTATTGTGGAAGGATATGAAACGGCCATTGCATCTAAGACACATGCAGTGCATAGAACACAAGACATCGCTTTCTAAAAGCTGAAGATTATCCAAGCATTCAGATTGTTAGCATATTGTTTTAAATCTTTAAAATCTGAATTTGCAAGGTGAATGGAAATTTCCATTCCCATAACTGCTTAACTGACATTAAAACATCGCCATAGTTTCCATTTTTTATAAACTAAATACTAACATAATTGTAAGTTAAGAACCTTGAGGGACACACTTTGACTTATTTGCCCAATCCCTTAACTACTTTCCCAGCTCTATCCTGAATAAGGAGGCTCCTGTCATCAGTGACAACTATTTCCACTTTTAAACTCAAATAAAATGTTCTATATTATCATCTGGATATGTGACACATTCCACAACGCAGAGGGACACCCCGGATGGGATGCCAGTCTGTCATAACGCATAATGAGAACAATAGAAAACTGGAATGTGAGTATTTCATTTACTAAGGTACAAAGAGAAGGGGCATGCAAGCTGCTTAGTGAAAAAATTCTCTACGATTTATCAGAAAAGAAACACAAGTTCTAAATCATCTAAGAGCACACCGTGCGAACACCTAGAGTAATCTCTGAGTCCTCACCTCACTTCGGATTCTGAGTGCTGCCCTTCGGACTGATTCAGTCCCCGTGGACTTGATGGTTTGATGGCCATTTCGTGTTCTGTGGCAGCAACATTGCCAAATAAGGGCAGGACCTGGCCTCAGCTCACCCTGTATCGATCAGCCCACTCTCTACCGCTACAGCAGATAAATGTTACATCTGAATAATCTCCGCACGTCTCCCAGGCTCCCGCAGTCGTGTCCTAGCTATGAAACGCTAGAGATGTGGCGTTTGGAGAACAGGCGGTGCACGCTGCTTGGGGGGCCTCCTGGCATGGACGGTATGAGAGACCAAAAATTGGATACGGCATGGAACGAAATATCCCACCGTAAGAAGGACAGATAAGTGAATAAATACGTCGTGCCGATAAAGACAAATTCAGTCAGCGCAGTGAGTTGACGGCCTAACGTGATGGAATAAGCCGGGTACCAACAGGGGTTCATTGAAGTGAAGAAAATGGCTGTGGGGAACAGTGACAGTAGCAAGTCTAGCAAACACAAAAACATGATTCCACTTAGGGTTCCAAGCAGAAGAAACAGATTGTAAAACAGTCAGGAAAGGTAGGTCACAAGGGTAGAGAAAACGTCTGCCTTTTAGGTAAAAGAGAGCAGAAGAATGTTTAAAAATAAGGAAAAGTCATGTTCCTGTTGCTTTTGTTTCTGATTTTTGACACTTTCTGAGTGTCACATCTAGACCACCTCCATTTCCAGGAGAAATACTCTAATGCTGTGTTAAACTCTATTGCTGAATGTAAGGCTTTGAATCAGTTGGACTGCACCAAAAAAAATGAAATGTCAACAAAATTTCAGAACAGGCACATCTCATTCAAGGTCGTGGAATGTTCTTAAGGGAATAGGAATCAACAGAATTGGAGATCCAAGAATTATACTCCTCAGGAGATGCCATTTTCTTTGATTGTTTGTCTGCTAATAACTGAATAGCTTCATTCTGATGACAATACTAATTTGCAAAACATTCTGAGTATTCAAGGAAGCCTTGCTACACCATCATTTACCTGTTACCACAAAGCCACTGGCTTCCTTTTAAAGATGTAAATATTTCACAATGATATACACTCCATCCCTCTCACAGTTGGAGAGCAGAAGGGGAATACATTGTACATTATAAAAGTTATGGGATTCGAGATCATCAGAGAAGCAGACACAGCAGATCATTCTTGTATATGAATATTTTACTAAAAAAAAAAAAAATGACATACTTCAGGGGCTAATGGGAGAGCATGTGAATATATAACAGTTGAAATCACTTTATATATTAAGAAAGTAAAAAGGCATTCTGGAGAGAGAAAGAAGGGCAAAATCAATTAAATAAATAGGAAGAACTTTTTCTGTTAAACAGTCCAGGGAGGTCAGCATGAGCAAAAGCATAGAAGAGCTTTTGAGATGATAGTACTGATAGCCGAAGTACTGATAGCCGAAGTACTGATAGCCGAAGTACTGATAGCAAGTTGTATGGTACTTCATGATCATTTGACCAAAAAGGCGATCGATAAAGTGTTGTGATTAGAGATAGCTAGATACCCCATTTTCCCTCTGATACCGATAACGCAATCTTAAATATCAGCCGACACTGATGCCTAGCTGATAGCGTTTAGTTTTGACGTTGCTGTGTATTAAGTTCTGTTGAGATGTTTTTTGGCCTGTTTTGCCCACCGTATTTCAGAGTTGTCTGAAGTAGCATAAGTTGAGCATATGGAGATTTTAACTGCTTTTTTATGAAGTAAACCATTTGTATTTACAATATTTGGTGTTCCTTCTGTACATCATAGTATGTCTTACGCTTAACTCTTAAGGTATTTTTATGCTTTGTACCAATTTAAAAAAATGCTCAAAGAACAAAACAAATACTCTCATCTCCTAAAGGAATAATAACGAAATGAAATGTCAGTTTAATAACATGGAGAGAGGCATGCGTGGATCATAGACCGTAACTTTATTTTTTTCCAGTGTTTTTAGTCAGTGTCAGGACCGATAATGATATCGAAGATCAGATTGGTGCATCCCTAGTCGGGATCTAACTGACCAACCAACAGACTCGTGGCTGCTAACAACGAAAAAAAAAATGGTGTAATTGGACGTTCCCACGGACAAATGGGCTAACCCACAATTTAACTTGTTTTTCAGTTTCTGTTCAAATGGCTTCTAAATGTAAATATGTACATACATATGGGCTAAACTTTCATTCAGAACTGGGGTCAGCCCATGTGACTGTCAAACCATCCAATTACTTCACTGAATTCTCAGTTCACACACTTGGCTTCATCAGAATAAGCTTAAACTGTTATTACTTTTAATAACCTTTTTGGCTGAATCACAAATTTCAACAATTATGAAATGTAATAGAAAATATAAAATCTCACTCGCAGCTTATCTGTGGTTTTCTTCGAATTGCCAGCCAGTGGACCATGCTTAATCCCAGAGCCCCAGAAAATGTAAGCAAACTTTGGAGATAACCACACTTGTGCAGGAACTTTTAAATAATTATAAATGCATTGTTACGGTCAGTCTTTTTTTTTTTTTTTCTCTTTCTGTTCGGCCCTGTTGGTTCTCTTGTGGAACTACCAGTCAATTAGCCAATTAAGAGGCAATTAGCTTATTTGTGTTTGTTCTG
>JAACJT020000075.1:21952527-21968331 GCA_009936485.2 Gymnarchus niloticus | reverse complement strand
GGATGAAGGAAGGGGGGCCGTGGACCTCACACTGGTTCGGGTAGGAGACCCCGCACTCCTCACAGTCTGACAGAGGAGAACAGCCATGAGGAATGAAACACCAGCAGATAATAAGCAATCGTAGTATCATGAACCATTAAAGAAGTCTTGGTGAGGGTTCAAGAATTTCAGGTATATACACTAAAAATAGTTGGCTAAAATTCACTATGCAGTTGAAAGTTTCTGGAAGGGTATCACTCTAAACGAGATACACATTTTCATGGGAGATTTTAAATAGATAAAATTCAGAAGATCACTCACAAATTTGATCATCTTCATCTGCTCCTGACTCCTCTTCCTCACACTGAGTTGCATTCTGTTTGAGACTAACTTTACCGTCTTCCCCAGACAGTCCTGTGATGACACACAGGTGTAGATGGTAAGCAGCATGTGTGACGTATACACAGACCAGCACAGATGTAAGGACAGCTCACACACCCCTCAGCTGCCTGTCAGTAGGGGGGTGCCTCTCGTCAGTGACTCTCTTCTCCTCAGGAGAGGGCAAGTTCTCTGCTTCCGCAGAGCCCGTGAGTGCGGGTGGAATGCATTCAGGGTCTGAATGGCGAAACGACCACACAGATTCCAACTCACACTGTGCTGCCATTTACAGTAGTAAATGCATTGATTCTCCATGTGGACCAACTTCCACGTATATTTCTGGAAAGTTGTTTTTGTGGTAGGAAATATTCCTTTATTACACTTCTGTTGGGAAACCATAAGAAAAATGCAGCAAATGCAATAAGAAGACTAATACACAGGAGTATAATAAATATAAAGATGATAACATTTTAACATTTCTCAGGTAATCTGACAGGCAGTAATACATTTTATAAAGCAACATTTTATCCATGAACCAGCATTTGAAAAAGGCCTTTAATTATGAAGAAACACCCCCACAAATACACGACCTAAACAGACACTCTTGAACGGGACCAGACGGAAGATTTTTTCAAAAAAAAAAAGAACAAAACAAACCCTGTCAGCTACAAAAACGGCGAGGCCCAGGCACATTCAAGTAATAACTAGAAGGAAAAGGCGACATGTGTGGGTTTACTGCTGCAGCGTTCACCAGCTAGCCTACTGAGGCTAAGCTAACTACCAACCTGGCCTACCAGCAGGCATTGAAAAACCTCCCCCAAAAAGAGCCATCGCAATATGTGCGCTGATAAGAATCTGCTAGTGTTATTTGCTGTTGTTTTGTTTAAACTTGCGCTGCTGTGTGCGGTAAAATCAAGGAGTGACAGCAGGGCTATGAGACAGTAGACACACTAACGGCTGCTTAAGGGCGCCGCCATCTTGTTCGTCTTCTTCTTGGGCGGCGCGTCACTGCGCCGGTACGGCGATGAGGCATGTCGCCACCTACCGACGGTACTGGGAACTGCAGTGAACCCACCCACACGGTTGGCGTTAAGTTGTATGTTTTTTTCAACGTATCGGTGGTTCAAATAGATGTACGCATTGGTTAAAATACTATGAAAAACAGTTGAACAGCAGCAGTTGTAGCACCAGTGCACGTTTTCCATTTTTGAATAAAGTTTATTGTTATCATAAGAACAGTGATAAAGCAAACTAAAGTTTGACAATTAACCATAAGGCTTTCGGCCATGCTACTCGCCAGGAGGCATTTGCCTTCAGCTGGGCTGCACTGAAGCAGCATTCTGTGACTAGCTAACTGCCCCGTCATTATACTGTCCAAAGCAGGTACATTTCGGCTTCAGTCAAGAGGGATGCAGGAATATAAGACATGTTGGATCTACAGAGGGATCAGCAGCAGGGAAGTAAAGACAGATCAAATGGGTAGGCCCAAGTGCAGGAAATAACAAGTAAAATCCATTGTACAGGAGCGTTGTAGAGGGCTAACGTCCTTCCTCCCAGTTACCTACAGAAATGGCCAGAAAGAAAGGAAGGTGGACTATCTCTAGTCGTTTTCAATACCTCAGATATGTAGGTCTACAATGCTTTCTGTTCAGAGATTGATGCTGTATAGATACAAGCTCTAAGATGAGGAGTTATTCTTAGCAATAAATCAATACCACAACCATATTCACAGTGCAGCAGCAGTTTGTCTAGTGAAAATCTTCCTCTCGTCTAGATATTGTGGAGGAGCAGCAAATTGTCCCTGTTTATGTGCATTTTCCACTCTAGTATCCCCCCGAGACGGCCCATTATACACACACTTTTTCACAACTAGATTGGGGATTGTGGGGTCTCAGTCAGGGCACGGGCGTGGACGTGCGTGTGTTTGTGTGTGTGTGTGTGTGTGTGTGTGTATTTAAGCTTGGAATCTCTTCCTGGTGGACACCCCCCACTTGCAGTGTCAGTGGGCAGGTGACTGTGACTGCGAAACCACGCACAAAAACTCTCAAATGTGAGACTCTTTCGTGAAGAGGAGGGTGACGGCTTTCCATTGATGACCCCGAGGAACCAAATAACAGTGAAATAAATTTCCAGCAGAGAAGTTAAACTCATCTTTATTAATGAACTGAACAAGTGTGCTGGTACCCTTTTCCACACATGCCATGAAATTGTGCCTCCTTCATCACAAAACGCAGAGTCCTCTTTCCGGGATCTGCTCTGTCACAGCATCACCAGGGGAGCTGGCTGTGGCTCCTCTCTGCAGCAACACAATTATTCCATGTAATAACGGCAGTGTCTCAGCTGTGGAACAGAGCCAGCCGACGATCGCCTACGTCCCTTCCTGCTATGGGATGATCAAAGGCTGTTCGGATGGCTTCTAAAAATAGATTGTGATTATCTACTGCTGGTTCCTGTCTCTCCTATGCAAAAATTTCCCTATGAAGAACCCATAGAGATAATACATAGCAATGGAATACTAAACATTAGGGAACATTGCATAAAAATCTTTTATAACAGCTTAGGTGGCCATTGTACCAATTCAGTGGCTCCGTGCAGGACTGAGGACGGGAGCTGGGATCTTACAGAGCGTTGGTAGTGATGGAGGTTCACACAGCACCAGCTGTCTCTGTGAATATAGAATTTAGAGGCAGAGCTGACAACATATGGACCCTTAGCAAACAGTTAAAAAGTGGCCTCTGACAGCCGCTCGTAGCTGTTCCTGCTACCATCGCATCTTCTCGTGCTGACTATCCAGGATGGGGCCTTGCTTAGCAAGAGCAGCACGAAATTGGTTGGCTTCCACATTCTCTTCTGCTGAGCCACAGCTCCTGATCTCAAAGTTTCTGCTCGTCTGCCCATGGTAACGGTCCGTCTCCGTCAGCTGAGCTTCCTGAATACGAACGGCCACTAGAACTGTTACCATCTGGATTTTTGACAGAGGTGACAGGGAGGCGCCAGTGCTGTGTCAGGTCTGTCAGGTCCCGACGGATGGCTGAAACCAGATCAACCTGCTTAAGGCTGGGCGTGACATTTAACTCACATCATAGACGGACAAATGAGCAAATGAGCAAAATGCTTCATCCGCAAAAATTTAAAAATGATTGCATTATGATCATTGATATTTCATGTTACAAATGAGGCTTTCATACTTTGTGCCTCAGAATTAGGCTATAAAATTTTAAAAGAATTCTTAAGTATGACTCCATTAACAGTATTATATCTACACGATAACAATGATAATTCTCAGTATGCATGAACGGATGTATAATCACAAAAATCAGTAAACAATCTTATATGTTTTCCTGCAGCTTTTGTTAAAAAGTATCAGCACCATAGATCTGGTAGTCTATCTGTCACCAAGCCTAATGTGGTGCTTTGATCACCCCCCACACTCGGGATCTCTGGAGCTAACAGTCAGCGTATGGCGAGATGCTCCACATCAAACCTCCACCCACAGGCTGGGCTCAAATTGCTATGGCAGGAAAGGCAGGAATATGGCCTGTCAGCCTTCTGCTGAGTGCCAGGGTGTTGAGCTTGCCACAGGACCTGAAAAAGCTCAGGGTAAATGTGATCTGTAGGTCACTGGAACGAGAGCCTTTTTAATGTCACGAAAATAACGCAGAATGTCAATTATCCAAAGGAAATGGAACCAAGGCTGGTTCACCTGATGAAATACACCTAATTTGGTTAATCAGACACACAGGGAACATGAAACAAGGTGCAATTAGACCTACAATTAAATTACTGTACGCAAGGTTATTACTACTTTATTGTTTCCATTGATTGACGGTAGGCATGAACCGGCATCCCATCTAGAGTGTACCCCAGTGCTCCTGCAGCCTCGTACTAGGTGAATGGATGGATGGATGGATGGATGGATGGATGGATGTGTGTAGGTTTGCATCTCAGTATATTTAGATGTGAATTTTCTGAAACGTGCAATTTGCAAATCGTTGCATTTTGATTTTATTTACATTTTACACAGCGTCCCAACCTTTCTGGAAATGGGGTTGTAACACAGTGACTTAACTTCTCTTAATTCCATTTAAAGAAACACATCATGACACAGTTTACAGTCGGCTCAAATCCTCACTTGCAAAAAGGTGCAAAAGCTACAGCTGTGGGATTCTAATGGCAAAGTGCTGAAAGACACGACCACGGCTGAGCTGATTGCTTCTCAGCAGGAGCAGAACTGAAGCCCCAGCCTTGTAGGTGAAGCTTCCAGGCTGTGGTGTAGTAGGTTTAAAAATGAATTAGCTGCCCGGGTGGGGGCTGCGGGAGGCGGGGACCCAGCCCCGCTGCTCTCTGTGACCTGCAAGAGCCCACGTGTAGGCAGTAGTAATCTCTGCCTGGGGAGCTACACACACACACACACACACACACACGCATTTGATAAAGACCGGATGCACAGTGACTCCTGTATTTCCAATAGATTTACTGTTCTGACAATAGTAAATACAAGAATAATTAAAAAATCAAAATTGACTTCCCCATCCAGAGTGCCCCCTGCCTTGTGTCCTGTTCATCCAGGCTCGCTGTGACCCTGTACTAGACAGGCAGTTATGGGTGGGCGGATGGAGAAATAACAATACGTTATACTGGTCATTTACAGACTATTTATGTAAATACTGTTGTCTTTATAGAGTGACTGCCGCAATAAGTGTGTATGTGGCACCAGCAGGTGACATTGCGTCCAGAGGTCGCTGAGGTCATATTGCCATCAGGGGCTACCAGCGAATCACGTGACTTTGATTTTTAGAAAGATACTGAGATGGAAATAAATAAGGTGAACTCATTTAAACAACAACAGGGGGAAGTTTTTAGATACGAAACTGGATGAGAACATTAAGGCAGTGTTTTTATCTATTTAAAATCTCCTATGAAAATATACTGTATAGTGTGTGTCTCATCACAACTGCTGAATATTCCCTAGAACACTTTAATTAAAACAAGAGCTATCCAGTACATCTTGTCTCTGGAAAACCATCCCTGTTGTGTCTATTAAATGTTCTCTTCAAGATGTTATGGGGCCTGACTGACCACTCCTCAGAAAGCCATCAAACATACCATTGCTGCTGGCCCCCATTTTGGTGAAGATCTCACTATGACTCAGTAGGGCGGAGATCAGCGAATCAACATGGACTTGACAAACTTCCTCTTTAGCCGCTGAGCACCTTTTCTAGGACAAATTGATCTCTTTTCCCAAAAAAGTGAAATCAGCATAACCCAGTCTCCTTGTTTCTCCTAGTGCTGCTCTCTCCCTGTAAGCACCCTACTCGCAAACACAAGAGTACCAACACCTCCAAATGCTCCCACTGGACAGTGGGGCTGAGATTTAAGTGCCTGATGAATACGTGTGTGTGTCTACCAGCCCTTTCCCTCTCAGCACCCTCCCCTCCCTCCTTCTCTCATCCACACGCACACACTCTCTCTCCCCCTCGCTCTCTCCCTCTCCCTCTCCACCTCGCTCTCTCTCCTGGCTGTCCTTGGGTGAGTCGCCTCGCACTGCTCGTCTGCCAGACAGAGGATCAGGAAGCCCGCGTCGCCCTGTGCATGCATTTGAACGTGCCGCGGCCCGCAGGACGGAGACTAGACCAGAGAGGACTGTGATGCCTGCCTGCCGCGTCCTCTAAGCGCGGCTACGGCATGCCGGATTTTTAAGGTGAGTTTCAATCGCATGCTCGTCATTTTCAAAGCCTTTTTCCCTCGTCTGGTGTCTCAGATTCAGATTCACAGGCCATCACTGTACCGTTTAATGTCTTGCGTTGCCAGAACTAACAAGTACAAATTAGAAAAAAGGGAGGAGATGTTTGTACCCCCCCCCCCCAAAGGTTTGTTTTGAAAATGTTGGCCTCCTAGTCTGGAAAATGGGATCCGACTGAAGCAGTAGCACGTTAAACAAGTCAGTTCACTACATTTTGCCAGGTTGAGCGTGCTTGATGTGTTGTTTTCTACAGGAAAGCCCCCCCCCCCCATGTCTGGTAAGCCTCAACAACTATCCCAACAAACATCTGATGCCAGGTCCATCTAAAACGGCCTGACATTTTCTCGTATCAGAAGAGGCAAGCTGCAAAGCGTGCGGAATCTTGGGTTCTGTTTGGGGTGCGTGAGGCATGGATCCCATGGGAAATCGCTGGCCCCGTGGGACGGAGTGATGCAAGTCAGACTACGGCTTGCTCAGCTGTCCCAGATGCCTTGACCCTCCTCCGCTCAAACGGGGGCTCACACCTCTACTTTTGATTAACCTTGTTTGTTTCGAGTCACATGGACTTCGACTTTGAAGTTCACGCTGTGTCAGTCGGATTTGCATCGACTCCTCCCACAGAAAAACACGTGTGTTTGTCCTAGTAAACAGTAAAATCCTGCTGTGGCCAGGGGCCACTTTGCGGTGTGTTTGGCTCACGTTTGTCACTCCCCTTGGCTTCTCATTCTCTCTTCTTTGTCTGTTTTAATCTCTCTGTCAATCCATCTGATCTGTGCTTCCATCCAATTATCCATCATCTCCTTTGGATCCTGTGAGCAGGCTTTGTTGCATCCCATTGGCTTGTGTGTGTGACCTTATTATCGCCTGGGGGGGGTCAGGCTCTGTCAAGAGCATATCCCCATTTGTCATATATATTGAGTCAGTTCCCCAGCTGCAGGCTCAACACACTTCTTCCACTCTTTTCTGCCTTTCTCTTGGTTTTATGTCCCTGTAACTCGTCCCTGGTAGACTGAGGAACCAACACAAGCTCAAACATTCACACAGAAGATAAACATGCAACACACGGCCTCGTAAGTGAGCCACGATGTTCCGTTGCTGCTCGATGACACTTCTCCTACAGAGAGCAAAAATTCCTGGAGTCGTCCCAAAAGATTATTGCTTTTTGTGCTCCCTTGCACTCATGAGAAGATTGCTTTGGAGCAAACTCATCCTGTGAAACGAAAAGCATTTCCTTGTATGTTTCACCGTTACTGCTTCCCGTCCATCATGTCGCACGACATTTTCAAGCATCGCTGTGGCAGCCATCTTTGCTGTCTTTGACTTGCCTGAGCAGATCATAAAGATGATTGGATTAATGGGTTAGAATCTAGTTTCCCGGCTGCCTCCTTCATACCCTGACCCATTACTGCCAGCTGATTGCCTGGGGCCCTGGTGGAATTCCGAAAGCAACAAGCTGTACTTGAGTGCCGGACACTCACTCTAGTTACAGAGGAGGACTGCGTGCTGAACTGAAGTACACATCCACCCAGCATCATCCCCTGATCCTCCCGCCCCTTTTTCATACTGTGTGTAGCGAGCCGGACATATCCATGCCTCCTTCCGTTAGCCCATATGGAGGCCGGGACCACAGGCCACTGGGCAGCAGATGGCACGGTCAGTGGCCAGGCCTCCCGCAGTTTTACGGCACATCGCTCGCTCGCACCGATGGCCGGTGGGTGCTGCCTTCGAGCCGAGTCTGAACCCTCCTACGTTTAGCGTCTTCTGACAGGCTACTTTACCGCCGGTGTTGGTCAGAAGAAGACAGCAAAGGGTAGAGAATAAGAAACCAGTTAGTAAACAGCCCCCAGCTGACATCGCCAACCTGGTGGGCTACAGCGATGCCAGCACGGTAACAGTAACCAGGCATTTCTGGACCTGCTCAATGACATACGGCTATGCTAGTGGGTTCTGCTATGGTGGCATTGCTTCATTCCCATTGATCTGATTCAGCCTGGAATCTGCCTACCTGCGTGGGTCTTTAATTAAAAAATACATTTTTGTGGGCTTTTATTTGATGTGTTGGCACCAAAATTAACGGAGAAATAGATTACCATCCGGCAAATGAAGACAAGGTTTAACATCCATGAAGTCTGAGTTACTGGGGAATTATGTGGACAAAACTAAGTCTAATATTCACCCCACTTTAAAGAGACGTTGACTGGCACCTCTGTGGTCAACAGAGAAGCATCTCGTCGGAGTGGCAAAGATCCACTTTATCTCCATAACCTACCAATGATGTGACCAGTCACACTGCCAGTCTTGTCAAGGTGTCACCTACTCACTGACTACAGCCCTCCTTGTCTTTGTGGCTCCCTCTGCATTCAGCAGTCGCTGCGATGTCTGCTTCACATCCTGCGGAGATGGAGAGCGTATTTGGTGAGTCCAGCCGCATCGAGCACGCCGTTCTTACCTGCACAAATGAGCTGTCACAACCCCGTTCGCCAGGTGACAAAAACAGCTGGTCCCAGTTGTGGCATGAAGGCGGTATAAAGTAGAAACACTATTATTTTAAGTCTCTACGGTATGTTTTCGAATAATGTGGGCTATGCTAATCATATTGTTCAGTTGTTCTAGATATCTTATAATACAGAAAGCAAACGAAGGCCCGAGCAACAGTGAAGGGAGTAACCCTATCCAAAAATAGCCTATTTTATTGAACCTCTGTGCTTTCCTGCTACACCAGACAGTCAGCGGGAATATAGAGCAATTTGCAGAAGGGGAACACTGGCGTCCAGTTTCCTGATTTGCCAGCCTGCAGGATCTAGTTTCTCGTGTTCCAGCAGCTCCTTAGTGGTCCACAGATGCCGCATGCTCGTCCCGAGACAGCAGGGCTAAAGCTTGGGGGTGATTCACAGTCACATTGGGGTCTTGGCTGCCTGAAATGCCTTCCTGTATCCTCAGTTCGCTGAGGTCTTCCATCAAAGAGGTTTTAGACTTTATAAAAGGCTTTGCATTATTCAATGGGTACTTAAAAATATGCACTTAGATCTTGATTAGCCTTAAAGTCCAAATGAGGCTTTGAATCATTACAACCTGTGTGTTTTCTGGGCACACTTCACAAACATTAATGTCCAGGATAGCCTGTGAAATAGTGTGCTGCATGCAGTCGGCCTAGTTACCAATATCTAGATTAGATTACTGGACCGTATGGCTCTCGATTAGGCATTACCACGCCGGCTTCTCATTAGCAGAGATTTGAACGTTGAATTATCCAATACAGAGGTGAAACGTGAACAGTAACGGCTGGCAGAACCACCCACTGAGAATATGGTATGGTTTTTTTCACATGGTAGCTCGGCTGTGGCATCGCTCGGGCTCTGACACCGACTGACATTGACGGTGCCAAGAAAATAGCACCAAAACGCAAAGGGAGGGTACACAGAGCAGTTCGTCTCACACACTCTTCAGGGGCCAGCGTAGCTGTTTCCCTCAGACGGGATCTTCAGCTCATCATCTAATCCTCAGCAGTCCTTCAGCCTCTGGATTTCTGACTCTCACCTGTGCCAGACCTTCTCCACCTGCTCTAGGGGCTAACCTGGAGATGAGGGGTGGCGTGGATCGCAATCTGTTGCCAGCATGGCTTCAAGGACGCAGGTGTTGCATTCGCCTTACGCCCCCCCCCCCCCACACACACACACTCTGATTGGAGCTGCAGAACAGACAGCGGGGGTCGGGGGACGTGAGATTTCAGAGCAGGGGGAGGTCAGTTTGGGATTTGGGGAGGAAATTGCCTTCCTTTATTTATGAGCTAGCAGACATCCAATGTGGGGGAGGGGCAGAAAGGCTGGGTCAATATTTAGTAAGAATGCAGTCAAGAGAGGTTTTTGTGATGACAGGAGTTAGGCTGCAAAGAAGCTGCTTTGTGTGCAAGCATTTAAAGCCTCGCTCTCTCTGGAGGGACATTAACGTTTTCCTTTAGTTTCTTGTCACATGTGTTTATAGATATAGTTTAATACTGTGAAGGAAAAACTGAGATATGGGCAAACATTGCGTCGTCCAACAGGAGTCGATCGCCACAGTTGCATTCTGTCCAGAAAAACAAGGCGTGAAATGCAAATATGTACTATATGTTGACTCGTGACGCAGAGTTCACCAGAGCAGCACAAAGCAATGGAAAACAATTAGTCAAATTGAAGCCTTATTTACTCGCTCTTATTTTAAAAAAAAATATACTCGAAAAAGCTGCTTACTGACATATGAATTATAACAAAATTCCGATTCTGCAGCAAATTCAAAAAGTTATTTCTCTCCCTCATTTTGCTATAAGCAAAGTGAAATGAGTCAGAGTTAATGAGTCCGACTCTGTAGTATCAAGGCTACAAACAAACCAAGGACTTCTTCCATATTCCCACTGTGAATAGATGAAGCTGGAGATGAGGTTATGGTGATGTTAGGTAGTTTACCTTAGGTGGCTCCGTTCCCTCGATATGGGAACTAGCAGAGCAGCTGTGGCGTCTGTCAGAAAGCCCTGTCCATCCTCTTATCTCTTTCAAAGTATCTGACCACCCCAAGTCATAGTCCATTAGCTCTTCATTGAGCACAGGCCTTCTGCTGTCAAACGACCTGGTGTCACAGATCACTTATTTTGGAGCTGTGAACTAAACAAATATACCTGAGCCAGACCAGATGTGACCAGATGTGGGCAAGCATTCATGGCATTGAGTTTGGGTAGAAAGGAGTGCTCCCCTTTCTTGACGGTTCCAGTGAGGAAACAGTTAAATGCACATCAAAGAGATCCGCAGGGCGATTGCTCTGAATTAGCCTCAGCTTAAATAGCACTGCATCATTAGGCCAAGCAGTCGATCCTGAGCTGCAATTTTGGACAGGAGTGACAGTTATGATGATGATTCATATCTATCTACAAATGCACCCCCCCCCCCCATTCTGTGGGTAGTACAGCCAGAGGCTTACCTGCACAATAGTGAGTGTTGTCAGGAGGAGGACGGCGTGTTTTGATATCGAGAGGGCCGGTCTATCCCCTGCTTTTGAAACCCTCAGCATGGTACAAAGGGCGACTCCAGCGGACGCTGGCCAGTCTGCCTCATCATTCTAAAAATAGTAACCTCACCTCATGGGAAAATTCCTGCTTTAAATCCGTGCTACTTATCAAAAAGTGATGTGGAGCTCGCATGGCCGCCCTTTGACGCATTGCCCATGGAACGATATGCTTAGCAACGCCTAGTGAGGAAAGGCTGTCATCCAGGCTCATTTCTGCTGTCACAGCATGTTTGCCATTTTGGATGGCAACCCAACACGCACAGTAAAGGACAACGGTCCGCTTAGGGATCAGGTATGGATGAAGCGTACGAGCGTTCCAACAAACACAGCTGGTGACTTTTATCTGTCCTGTAATTGAGGGCTCGGTGATTGGAGAAACCACTCAGCTGACCCAGGCCGGCCGTCCCATTGGTGGTTCCACCCTAGTTCTAATAGCTGGATCCAATACTAAGTGGACTTGTTATGTGTTAAGTTGCACTGGAGCCTCAGTCAAAGGAGATCTGCACTGATCTGATACGAATGATATTTTGAGATTTGAACTCAGCTGTAGTCTGTTCTGCAGCTCCTCCTTGGTCTCCGGCTTTCCTGAATTTATAAATTAACAGTGACACAAGCTGTGGTTTTATTTTGCTAATTATCACCTGAGGGCACGGTGCTACTGAGTAGGGGTGGTCCACAGTCCGCGGCACGAGTGACTGACTCTAGGGACATCATCCAGCAGAAATGTGCACCTCCAAAATGCTGATGGCAAGTCTGAGCTTCAGAGCTGCAGAAACACTTCTGTGACTTGTGACATAGAAACGTACAAAATGACAATTCAATGTCCTGATGTGGGGGCGGGGGGTCGGCATTGAAAGAAGGTAAATCAAACTTTTAGGTGGCAGTGTCCCTGCCCTCACTCTAGTAGTAAACAATTTTCTTTGGAGAATGAGTTTACACAAAAAATTTCAGGAGATGATGGCTTAGTTTTCTCCGGAAGTTATTTAAGATTACCTGCCATGTACTTCTCAATGCATTTTAGAGCCTGGATGTGCAAACTGGAGTCAGGAATGGCTGAGCAATGAGACATCAACGTTGATGCAGGCTGGATGACCGAAAAAACAAGGAATACCAACAAAAAGCCAAAATGTACGTTATTAATTACAAGACAACATTCAGTTACGTTGTCCACAACTTTGAATTTTACTCACTAAAATCTCACAGGTCAGGTCCACAGGTCCACAGCTTGCAAACCTTTCTTGAAGTTCCTCAACAGAAGAACAGCCTAATTTGATAATGCGGAACGAATTCTCCACATAAATCAGTTGTAGCAGAGCCAAGACGATGGTTTGTCCCCTTGATGCAGGTACCTTGAAGGGAATTAAGCACACTTTAGACCATTAAGACACTCCGAAAGCTGCCTTCCTATAAGCCTGATTCATTACGCCTCCCATTATTTCTTGTGGTAATCTGCAGTTCCTGACAGCTTATTAGTACTCCCAGCATGCACCACTGTGTCTGCCGGTTTTACGGCCTGTGATGGCAGCTCCTATGGATGCTGCATCACCTGCGGCCACATGCTGTTTCCTCAGGTGTTTACATGCAGGCATGCATTCAGACCTGTCTGCTATGCATAACACCTTCATGTGGGAATAACATTTATCCTCCAAAGTGAATAAAGCCCATCCAGTTTGTCCCACTGGATTGTCAGGGACAGACTAATATGGAAGCTTTGGTCTGCAACAACAATCAAAATCCCTGTTTAACACTGCGATGCACCGCTGATGACGAGCACAGAGAAATTGATTGTGATACAAGTCTGCAACTCTCCATATGCATAAAGATAAGCTGGGAACAGGGTAGCGGGTCAAGGGAGGTGGATTTCAGTGCACCTTCAGCAGCGTGCTACCGATTTCCAGGGAAGGTCTAATCCTACCTTGGGAAAAGATATTTTAGAGTTCCCTTTATGGGGTGGATGCCCTCTGTACGTTAATGTAGATTGCACAGGGAGAAGGACGCCGCTTACACTCTCGTAGGAAATGAAGACGAGAACCATACTTCTGGCAGTTATAACTATTAGCGAGGGAATTCCTTTCCAAAATCAATTTTCTTTAACATGGATTTAAAAACAGAATGTATCAGGAGCAAAACCGAAAGAGAAAGAAGTCGTTTTCAATAATGTGTCGTTGCTCTCACTTATCCTGGCCTGTACTGTAGCTGAATTAGCATTCTACACCGGGAGGCTCGGTGGCGTTGGGTGTCCTTTGATGCAAACTGCTTCCGTTAATCACACAGCAGTAAATGCTGAAGGGGGTACGAATTCAGATCTCTCTGCCAGTATCTCTGGGAAGGACGGCTTTTAGGCAATATCCAAACAAACCGCGGATTCACTCAGTCAAAACAAAGCCATATCTCAGGCAGCTTTACTCATCATTCTGGTCAAGAGCGATGCATCAATTAGCAAAAATGTGCATCTACATTAACAATAATAAAGGAAGCTGATCTGGAGGATCTCGGAGAGATACAGCTACTGATCAAATGCCTGAACCTCCTACAGATCCCGGCATGACATTCCAGCTTTTTTCACGGGTCATTCTTTTGGTTTGGGTGTTCGGTGGTTTTGTTTCATTTGTGCTTTGTTTTTCCGCTCTGCATTGACACTCGGACCGGTGCCCAGGCACCTGTGTGCTCCATACACGGACACATTTCTTTAGTCGCGTAACCAGCAAGTCCGAGTGACACTGCAGGCCACTTTCAATCACAGCCCATAGCACCAAGGTGACAGGTGACGTTTCTGTCTATTAACTCATTGAATGGGAAGTTTGCTCTGTTGACATGGTCAGCTTGTCTTGTTTTCTTTCATGGCAAATCCTAACAGACCTGGGATTTCTCTAAGTGCAGCAAAGCTGCCATTTATCTGTCCGCCTTGGGAGAGGAACGGCCTTGGAGAAGGAAAAGCAGGGAAACAAATGTGGATTTTATTGGCTTCTCTGAACAGATGCTGCACCTCCTCCTTGCTATGGGATATGAAATCTCCTCAATTCACCGGCGACGACTGACAGCAGGTCATAACCAGATGACTGATTACATCATATAGTTTACTTTTGTATTTTCACTGAGGAAAAGGATTTGGCTGCTCTTCAGGCCAGCGATGTTGCCTTCATTTCCAGGCGCAAAATGGTGTATTTTGGTGGTGAGCGTAGCTACTGTTTGAATTTCAAGGCTTAATTTGTAATAAAACAAAGTTAGACCAGGCTGCTACTTAGAGACAAAAACCATGGGGTTAGTACTGTGCAGGAATGAGCAGACTCAAATGATGCGTCTATAGCCTGAATGTCTGGTATCACCGTAGTGGATCACAGGTTTGGTTTAATGCCGCGAGTTCCTGGATACAGCAGAGGGTGGTATTGTCATCTCAGATCTCCTGGGTTGTCTCCAGGGCCCCTGCTGCGAGTTCAGCTCTCCCCTCCGCTTGGATGAGCACGCTCCAGTGCGTAGGTGGTACCAGGACACTTTTCTGTGTGCGTCTACACAGGTGCCTCGCACCCGGCCCCTCTTGGGTGCCGGGCCCACGTGGATGATGCTGATGAACATATGCTGAGTTGGAGAGCAGCAGGAACACGACCCAGCGTTCCTCACAGTAGGTCACTGGGTGTACCTTTGTTCAACATACAAGCGGTAGACTACTGAATGTGTTTAGTTTAAATCGATTTAGCTATACAAACTGAACACACGGCGGACCGGAACTGTGACAGAGGAATCCGGAGGAAAACCTGAAAACCTCTGAATGGAAATCACTCTGCCCCATTGCAGTCTGACTCAGTTCCATCGCAGGACACATATTAATTGATTTAGTGCATTAGAGGCTCCAAATGTTTTAAATCGTTAAGAGGCTTGGTTTGCATTGATGCTTCTGGGAAAAAGATGGATGCTCTTGAAGCTGGCCTGGTGAGAAACGCAGTCGCCAGAACACACAAAGACTTTTTTCTTTTAGAAATCTGCTCGATGCTAATTGAATGATCCCATGTACTTTAAGTGCCAAAAACAGGAAGCGAGGCAGAAACACCCTACAAATAGCTGACAGTGAGAAACCCTAACTAACATCTTCATCGCACATTAGTGAAAAACTCCAAGAGAAGAGGAGGGAGCATCACTTCCACAGCGGTCTCTTCTGAGCTCGGGGAGAATCTGATTAGCTTATGAGAGTTTCCACCCAACAAGTGAGAAACATATTTCTGCCATGACAGTAGAAACGAATTTTGCAACCTTGTAACCAGTTTATGCTCGATGCGGATCCTCATACTGTTTGACTGTCTGTTATCGTCTGTCACAGAAGGGCGTCGATGTGACATGTCTATTCAAAAAGGTGTATATATGACACCCAAACAAACTGTACACAAACACACAAGCACAATTAAAGTTTATTAATGACTGAGTTGGTGCACTGGTTACTGCTGTCGCCCTGCACATCCAGAGTTGGGGATTTGTACCATGTCTGCTCCAGTGGTCCAGGTCCCTGGAGTACAGACCAGGGTTTCGCATTTAACAAATCGTGTCTCCTCATTTATGCGAATGGCCCTTGCCCTGATTGCCCTAATGTGTTCAACCTGTCACTTGTTATTTCAGTCCACATCTCTCTACTTATCATTGTTGTGCTTTGGTTGTATTGCTGCCAGTCTTGTTCCGTG
>JAACJT020000075.1:21914977-21952427 GCA_009936485.2 Gymnarchus niloticus | reverse complement strand
CCGGTCACTCGGTCTGTCTGCTGGTTCCCCTGTCTTGTTCCGTGCCGGTCACTCGGTCTGTCTGCTGGTTCCCCTGTCTTGTTCCGTGCCGGTCACTCGGTCTGTCTGCTGGTTCCCCTGTGTAGAATGTCTATGCCCTAGTCTGTGATCATGTTGCTTGTCTTGCTTACCATGAGTTAGTGCTTTATTTGTCCCTTGTATTCAGTATAACTCCTGCACTTAGCTCCAGCTGCATGGATTTAGCATGTTTTCCCTGTGTCTGTATGGGTTTCCTTCTATTATTCTTCCTGTAAATGAAGATGCATTGAATGCAATGAAATGATCAGACTCTGTGTTTTAAAGCTCAAAAGCATATTAATGTTTTGTTTGTTCTAATGTAAATTTTTACTACATTGGCCATAAAATTTACATCAATGTTCCAACCTTAAAAAAAAGCTTATTTGTTCAATATATGTTCTCATTGATTTAAATCACGTATGAGTTTTCAACAGAATTAAGCTGGTGCATTTTGCCTGAGTATCTGTGTCTTCCTTTCATCCATGAAGAATTTGCAGAAGTGGGCTTAAGGTCAGCCTCCAGCAGTTAATCGTCATTATGGTCATAATTATCTTCACGCTGCTCCTCCTTGTGAGGGTCCCGGTGGCTGCATGCGGTCCAGCTCTGAACAGATCCCTCTTTTCAGATCCACAAACACTACGACTCCAAGGTAGCTGGGAGATGCAATCCCTCCAGCCTGTCCTGGGCCTCTGCTCTGTAGGACATGTCCAGAGCAGCTCCTAGGTGTGGCATCCTTATGAGATCCCCAAATCCCTTGTCCCACACCGACTCCATGCAGACACAGCTATATTCATACGAGGTCCAAACAGCACAACGCAGCCAGCAGCAGGCTTGGTGCTCCATATTCTTGCAGCGCCTCCCACAGTCTGTCCTGGGACATGCTGTCCACAAACTGCATGTAGATTCTGTTACCTTACATGCCCCCACGGGAGGGTACTCTGGGATTTCATGGCACCCTTCATGGCGGATGTTTGTTGAATTTTAGCTGCAGGCCTCTCTGCTGCCAATGAACAGTTGTAGGCCTATCCGTCTATCAATGAAGCCCCCCACTATGCTAAGCTCACAATCCTCAGAGGGGACTACCGGTTAATGTTATTGGCAAACAGTCAAATGATATTTTCAAGAAAAGAGAAACACATATCCACATGAGGGGCAGTTAAATGATCTTGTGCATGAAAAATATTGTAAAATCATGGCAGTAATCAGTTACATGAAATCGATGCCGTACCTTAAATTAGACGCAAGAAGAATAACATACCAGCAGTTGACTTTGTAGACTGCTGAAGGTTTGCCACAATGTCACACAGGACACATCTGGGCATCACTTAAAGTTTAACGCGGTCAGGCTTTTCTTGGGGGAATGGGGGCTACGTGGGATCGTTTTCACCTCTCACTCTTCCTCTGCTGTTCTCAGTCTCTGGAGACCTCAGATTCCACCTCAGCAAGATGTGCTCCACCATGGAAGTCATTTTGCATTACATTATTTGCATTATTTATTCACCCAAGTACACACTTTTATCAAATGCAGCTCGTGCATTTAAAAACTCTCACACAGATGGATACTCGCTGCAGCACTTGAGCTCAGATCCCTCACTTGTGGGCACAGCACTGCATGCCTGCGTTTGGTCACAGTTCTCTTCCTTCAGTCTAATCCACACACAAGCTGCTGGATGGTGCTGAACTGGGATGGCTTGACTCACTGTTTTCTTAGTGTCCTCACTCCAGAGAGGCCAGGGGTAGGTGGTAGGGGGCGATCATGTGATCATTTGGTAAATAAACTAAACCTGCCACTGGGAAGTGACGGCTGATCAAAGCTGCCATGTACCTGTAAAGCTGATTGTATGAAAAATCATGCTTATTGTGTGACGATTAATGCAGCAATATAGTCCGCCTGACCACTAGAGGGCAGCACCGCCCGTTTGTACAGCATGACATCAGGATTCCAAGCTCTCTTTTCCTCAAAAAGGGAAGAAGATCGTTGGATTGAGCTGGAGTGTGTGATAGAGCCAGTATCAGGAGTCAAACAAACTCTCTTAGAACTGAAAAGATGTCTATGGCTTCGGGATGTTATGTCAATGACTTCCAAATGACCATCACTGAGATTTTGATTTCTTGTATCCATCCATTTGATCATTTTTGATCATCAATGTGTTTCTGGCCCAAATACCCCCATCAGACCTGAATGAAGCCATCCCCGAGACAGAGCTACTAGACAGCAGCCTCCAGAAGGCCCGGGCTCAGCTGTCCGTCAAATCCCGGAGGCACCGCCCCTCTCGATCACGTCTACGTGACAGTGTGAGCTCCACCGAGGGAGATGAGAGCCTGGAGAGGAAGGTGCTGCAGTACACCGCGGCTTTCACTGTAACTACACAACAGCTGGGGCAACACAGACTCTAATGTGCAAGAGCTTTTTAAAATATGTAGGGCAAGTTATGCTCAGACTCAGAGATAGTCAAACAAACGTGGAGACTGAGATTTAAGAGTCTCGTGTTTAAAGTGAAGGTGAAAGGTCATCCGCATTTTATTGTTATGCTCCATGAAGGACAAACTGAAAGGACGCTGGGCATTCCATACTCTACTGATGCCAGGCGTGAGGGGCCCGTACAGATGGGCACAGGGTGTTTTTTAAATGCACCTGTTTTAACCTTCTCACTGCATGCTGGTATCCTGTCTTTTCAACAAGAAGCACCAGTATAAATTAATGTACATATTTAGAATTACTCTCACAAAACAGCACAAAGTTTTTATTTTCAGAGGCAGGGCGGTTCAAGGCTTACCGTTCTGTTACTTTTGCCGCCCTGTGGAAGTGAGACCCACGTCACGATCCCTGTACTTTATTCGCAGTTACTTGTATTGCGTAATGCTGTTCTCTTCATACACTTTGAAATGTTTGGTAAAAACTGGCAGAGCAGCCCGTTGACTGCTGTGTTTCTCTCTGAAGTCTCTGGACAGCTTTGGCAGCCCCATGCACAACATGCGGTCCCCTCTGCACTCGGCCCTTCACGGCTCCTCCGTCTCCCCCGATTCCCTGCTGTCCTCCTCGCCCGTTCTCCGGAGCCCGGCCTTCAGCTTCGACACCTCGGTGGTGCGCCGCAGCCTGGAGGAGGGCGAGGCCGCGCTGCCGGCTCCCCGGGGCCGCTATAGGCAGCTAACTAACACGCCCTCGCAGGAAGCCCTGTGCCCCACCCCTTCGAGCTCGCCTTCCAAGTCCTGCCCCAGCTCGGACGGCTCGCCCGTCTACATCCGCCGGGAGGGGCGCGCGGAGAGCGAAGGTGATGCGGTAGCATTCTTATTCTGCAAGCTGAGCATCACCTTACGGCCAGTTAGAACCACGGCTCCTAGCATCACCTTAGAACCGTGGTTCCAGTGCTGACGTTCTAAAGTGTCAGACTGAACCAACGTGTCCAATAATTCAATACATTAATAGACAGCACGCCTTATAGTTTTCATATATAGAGAGCATATTGGATGTGTGACTAACTGACAAAGCATCAGCTGGTGTTAGATACTGCATATGAATATTGACTGTTAGGCTGCATGAATACAGCTGTAAACTTTGGCTTCAATTAAATCTAAATCACGTAGTCAGACAAAAATGAAAGGTCAAACGATAGAAAATCTCCAGTCTGAAACTCCCACTTTCTCTGGAATTCAACATTCTGATTTCCAGCCAGCCGTTTGTTGTACTACCCTGAAGGCGTTTTTGTGGACAGGAGAACAGAAGTACTTTCTCGTGTCTATTACCTTTGTCCTGATCTGACCAGAACTGGGTTTGGAAATTCCTTGAATCAAAACAAGCAATAGTACGGTTTGTGTTCCATGCACTACCCACTCATTGGTTAATCCTGGGAACAGCTGAGTCCAACATCACTGCAGTGCTGATGCAGTTTTTTGAAGTGCTGTTAACTCTCTCTTCAGATGATGGCCTTGACGGCAGCCCCGTGGAGCCGGGCAGCCCCACAGTGATCTTGGACAAAAAGACCAAGCGGAGATTCCTCGATCTGGGGTCAGCCTCTATGGCGCTGTCTTGCATGTACATTTCTCATTCCTAAATATGCACTGTGGTAACCTGGCCGTCTTTTTGACTGATCACACTTTCCTCCTGGCAGGGTTACGCTGCGACGTTCCTATGGCAAGGTTAAGAAGGAGAAGTGTAACCGGCTGTCAGTGGGGAACAGGTGGGTACCGAAAGTAACAGCACCTCGGGGGGGGGGTCACCTGATTCACGGGCGTCTGCGTTACACGCACATACTCGGGCTTCACACTCCAGGTCAAGGCGTACTGTCTTCCAGAATATTCTCAAGAATATACTTATATGAAGTGCTTATGAGTGGTTTTATAGCATTCCTGCTGAATGTGTGACACATGCAGAAAGAGAAGAGATTCTCTTCCACCTTTGTGGAGACTCTGCCCCTGGGTTTGTTTCCACGAAACTGACCGAGTCTGACCCGCAGGGAGCCCTCGGAAAGCCCGTCCCGCTCCTCCGGCCCGCCCTTCGTGCCTTTCTCCTGGTTCACTGAGAACATCAGGGCCTCCTCTTCCTCACCCAAGGCCAGCTCTCCTGGCTGCAGGTCCACGTCTCAGGTAGCACCTTTAGCCGCTAATCCCTGAACCAACTGTCACCGCCACCCCAGCAGCATCGCGTTTGCCCGGCTGCTCTGCATGTCAGTCGTCGTCATACTGAGGGCCTGTGCTTTTCTGGGAAGGCACAACATCTCTTTGTTCAGGTTTCATTTGGATACAGCGTAAGATCTGAGTATATTATAAACGTACCAGATGTCTTGTAGGAATAACTTGAAATAAATGATTACACTGTCAGAATAAACCTGGAAGCTCATAAAGTGCTTTGCTAAAATGTCTGACCCGATGTTATTATATATAATATAATGTTTTAATGGACCGGAGGAGGACGCGTTCTCATTTTCACCGCTGCTCTACCCGTGAGCCTGAGGACTCCACCAGGATGCTGCTACAAACACTGTGAAACCCAAACACAGCAGCGCCAAAGAGAACACAGAGGGCAACATTTAAGAGACGTTTCACGTCATTTTCCCATTCCTTTGTCGTTAGCTGTGGGTGCCGTGTTCGCTTCTCAAATTCTCGAGCTGGAGAGGGACAGAGTGAAGGCAGCGTTATTTTCTATGACGTCACATGGTTGGGAGGAGCCAATAGCAGGGCTCGATGGGCTGTGGATACCACAGTACTTAAGGAAATAGAGCAGAGCTGTGGATCAAGGGGAGCCACTCAAGGAGGCCCCCTGGTGTACAAAAAGCACACCATAAAAAAGCCAAACTGTATGGATGGATAAACTGTAAAGGGACAGAAATGTATTTAATTCACTTTGGCTGAAAGCATCTCTAACAAGAACCTTGAATTAAAGGCAAAATCCATGCCTGAACAAAATGTGTGCCAGGCATTCATAAATGCCAACGTGTTCAGTGCCGTACTACTGCTGCGAAGTGACGGCCTGAAGCAGCCTGGCATAGCCCAGCTACGCTAATCGTGTCCAAGGGTCAGATTTTAGTAGAGCCACTGACATCTGATTGCTTTGCACAGCGTTGTAAATATTTGGCGACTGGATATTTTTAGAGACAAGTATGAATAAAATGGAACAGAATGATCTATTCTGCTGTTGTCCTTTGGTGATGTGTTGGTGTAGTCATTCATCTGCGGTTCAGCATCATTGCTGTTCCGTAGTCTTCACGCATTTCTGTGGAGTCTCCAGCAGACTCCATCAGCCCTAGTAGGTCCTCAAACCCACCCTGTCTACACCCCTGCCGAGGTCTGGTGGGCCATACGTATCTGTGTGTCACCTGACCAGATTACATTATCGGAAAACGCAGGAAGAGAAGGGCGCAGGGCTTAAGCAAACTTCTCCTTTTCCTGCCCCCTCAGTTCTTTTTGCGTCTTTCAGCTCCACACACTGTGAGGTTCTGTGAGGTTCTGTGAGGTTCTGATGCACCATCGGCAAATCAATTACAGCCTTCATGGAAAACCAGACCCATTAGATTTTCTCCGCCTGCCTGGCCTGGAGTAATGACTCCTTAACAAGCTTAGCATCTCTGCAGGCTTTGCTGCTTCTTCCTGGAAAGCACGGCTTGGTTTCTCTGCTTCGGGGGGGGGGGGGATGCTGTGACCCAGGAGAAGGCGTGTGAGCTGGCCAGTGGATCATGTATAAATTTTGTGTTTTCATGACTCACAGGAGACTGGATTAGAACTGGAGGCTCCTTCTTGCAAGCTTTCTCTTGTCATTTATGTGTTTGCCAAGCCCTGATAAACCATGAACCATCCAGCTCTGCGTGGTCCGGAATCTTTTCCGCAGACGTGGCCCACGGTGGCTCTGAGTCCTCGCTGTCAGTCTGCCTATTGTTCTGGAAATGAAGGTGTTTTTAAAAAATGCTCATTTCTTATATTTGCTCACCAAGGGGGTGTGATTTTCAGTTACTGAAGTCTAACCATTTGTCCAGACATATGTTCAGTCAGAACTGAGAAATGCTTCATGTTTGCAGTCCACGGCACTTAACTTTCTCCACATCTCTCAGTTCTTTTCGTTTAATGCATTCTCTGGGAAGAAAATAGATTGCTTTTAGTTTAGAAAAAAAAAGAAAGACATTTCTCCATCTTTGTGTGCAATAACTATTTCTTGCTCTTTTGAAATAGGTCAGGTTTTCACGGCTCATTCTGTATTTGCTGGATTTTGTTTTGATGATAAGTCATTACTGTAAGAATTACCCAGGGTGGCACGGGAAGGGATACAGCTGGGGAGGGAACAGGCCTGGGTTCTCTGTGTTTGGCCTGGGAAGCCCAGTATATATTGACAAACACAGGTGAAATAATGAGCTTCATCCATCCATCCATCCATCCATCCATCCTCTAACCTCTAATTGTTGTCAGGCTGGCTCTTTAAAATTTTACCATTATTTCTTAATTCTGAACATCAAGATACTTTTTAATGCTGCTGGTTCTTCTTGGAATCAGTTATACAATACTTGCTTTAATATTAATTAAACTATTTTTCTATGCATATATAAGAAGTAGACGAATTGTTCTGCTGCTTCTAATTTACGTTAACGTCGCATTCTTATTAAAGAGTGTTGTAGGCATGGCAGCATTTAGGTCAGAATGAATATTATCTCTCGGGGTCCTGGGTTGTACCGTTCGGAGTCTGGGACCACTGCGCTCCTGCTTGACACCCTGGTGGTCACATGACCCCCCCAGGCCCACCAAAGTAGCTAATCTGTTCAAATAGTTAGGGTTAAAACAAACCATTGCTACAATGTCCTCATGCGGAGGTGAGGCCCACACTGGCAACCCCCTGAGAAGGAAGAGTCAGTTGACCGTGATCATCGGTGCTCGTTCACTTTACCTGCCCTTATTCCAGATTTGGATAGAACTCGCCCCAGTAACCCAGACTGAATTTCCAGCCCCATGACTCCTAACAGCAAGTGCTTGTTGTGGATTTTTCCCCCCTCCACCGAGCAGACTTTATTTTTTCTTTACTTATCATGCTGTGTTCATCCTGAGAAGCCTGATCCATTAGCCTTGAAAAGCACGGCCATCGTTTGTCATCCAGACCCGGTGGTTCTGGTTCCCCTCTGGTGCCACACATATGCTAAGAGACATACTCAAATAAGCATAGGGGATTCTGACCTTAAAACCTGGCTGTCCTTGGTAATGATGACTTTCTAGGTCTTTCTCTATTTAACCTCCTGCAGGAGTCTACCCTGAGCGACGAATTCTGCCCACGGAGCCCCCGTGTGTCTAGTGGGTCAGGCGCAGAATCCAGGTCCTCGCATCCGTACCACACTCTCTCCCAGTCCTCGGATGAGGTAAGAGGACAGCCACGGGCCCCGCGGTATGACCGTGCCGCTGAGACACATTCCTGTCTTCCCCTGCACCTTGCTGCAGATTTCCTGGCTTGCCTTATCCCAGCCGGTCTCTCTGTCAAACCTGCAAAAGCTTTGGCTCGCTAAACACCGGGCTTTCCAGATTCACTTTTGCAAGGCTCTGGAAATCTGTTTCTTGCCCCAAGCGCTTCATTGGGGTGCCTCCCGCAACCTAGAGAGAAGAAAGCACTCACAGCATCCTCTACTGTGGAATGGAATACTTCACACCGCCAGGAGACCTGCAGTCCGGTTCATTTATCACTCGGCTGGCTGGATTTCACTTATCCTTGAAGCCGGCTGTAGCCCAACCCCCCCACCAAGGAGGCCCCCTTGCGGTCCCTCTGCTGATCAGACGCCAGGGCCACTGCATTATCCATGCAAACCATCAGGCGTTCAGAGAGAGCCTAATGGCAGCGGGCTCATTTGTAGATGGAATATCTTCTAATTGGTTTGGTCGTTACAGACGCTTAGTGCAGAAAGGTTAATATATAAAAGTACGCATTCGATTGGCATGGATTAATCAGAATGCCCATTGTAGTCTAACGGTCTTTCAGTTGCAGACGACCATCGCGTAACTGTGGGGTTCACCACAAACCGATCAGAATAAATGTAATTGAATCCATGCCACCTTTCTCATTTCCTTCTGCTAATGCCGGCCGGCACTCGTGCAACCAAGGACTGCTTCTACGCACATATCAGATTTTCACCAACATCCTGCCAAGAATCCAATCTGATAATAATCCAGACGTTTTTAAATAGCTGAAGGTTGGGTTTAGAAGGCATCTTCCCAAGTTTTAGAAACATTTTAGAAACCAGGGGTTGTATTTGCTAATTATTTTAAATTAGTTTATCCACCCATCTCAGAATGGCTGTAGGCCTGAACTCTCAATATGACGGCCCGAGGCCCCACCTGCTTGCCGTATTCAGCTCTCGCCACCTTCTGTCCCCTTCTGTGTCCCGACTGGCAGCTGCTGGATGAGCCATTGTGCCTGGTGTCAGCCTGGAGCACCCAACAGGTGTGCCAGTGGCTTAAAGGGTTAAACATGGAGCAATATATCCCAGAATTCACTGCCAAGGACATTGACGGGGAGCAGCTGCTGCAGATGGACAGCAGCAAACTTAAGGTGGGTAAAAATGGGAAGAATTCACTGCACAGAAGACCTTTCTGTGTGTAACTGTGTTTGCCCATCTATGACTGACAGCAGTAGAATATAATAAAACCATTCAATCTATAAATGATAAATATGTTGGCGTATTCAAGGGAATTTCCTGGTTCAGAAAAATCGAGGGATTTCCTTTTTGAACATCTCAGCTCGAGAATATTACAGTATGTCAAATCACAGATGGCCATCATGCATAATAACATGCTGTAATCATTTGGTCAGAGTTCCAGTGGCTGTTGGGACCAGTGAAAATTAGGCTCATTTGTAGCCAGATTCCTGTGCGTCCTCCAAATGTCTCAAAAGCTTAATGGGCTTCACTCATTAATGTTCACTGGGCTGTATGAACACCAGACACAAATTTACACCCCAGGCCCGAGGAGGCAGGGAAAGGAGGAACACGTGATTTACAGACAGGCCCCAGAAGAAGGTATGCAGCACAGCACCTCACAGCTGACCACAATGACTGTGCGTAGGCTAACAGCTACCACTGTGCTTATAAGCACTACAATGATGCACGGTCAGGGTGTTTATGAACCCTGCAGTGATGCACGGTCAGGGTGTTTATGAACCCTGCAGTGATGCACGGTCAGTGTGTTTATGAACCTTGAACGATGAAACATCGGTGTGTTTTATTGCTTTGTTGCATTGGTACCTCTGTTGTCTTGGTCTCGTAAGTCGAATTGTCCGTAGCTAAATGAGGTTCATTGAGAAATCGCAGCTAATGTATCATCTGTCAGTATCTCACCGTGCATGCACCTGGACAGGGGCTGGGGGTGACCTGTTCCTCAGACCGCAGTGCGCTGAAACGCCGCCTCAAGGACATACACGCGGCAGCCGAGAAGGAGCGCAAAGCCTTGGAGAAGATGGAGAAGCAGAAGGAGAAACAGCGCAAGAAAGACCAGGAACAGCGCAAGAGCTAGAGACCACCAGGGGGCAGTGTAAACACACATTCACACAGGAAGAGGATATGCAGTCCAAAAAATACTCTGAGACAAAAAACCCACTCATGTCTGGCTCAGTATGTACTGGAAAAAAATCTTTTCAATCCCTCTTTCAGAATATCCCATAAGATATCACATAAGCACAACACAGTCAAGATGATCAAAACACCTGTTTGTTAATCCCCTGCAAAACAGCTGAATCCAACCCATTACAAGTGGTTCACTCTAAAAATAAATTGGTTAGCTGTCCAGATGCAGCAGATTTTGGACTTGTTTACTATTATCTTTTAAAAAAGCATACTTTATCCTGATTCGTCATAGAGCTTTTTCAGGGCCTCGGTGAAAACGAGTTGTGGAACGACTTATGTGAACCAAACCCCCTAAAATAAAATTTGTATGATGGGATGTGCCACAGAAATACAGCTGATGAAGACAAACCCTGCCAAAGCATGAAGCTTTGGACAATGAGAAGACGGTCTAACCTGAGAGGGAGTACTCATTGGAGTTCACCGGACTGCTCACGGACCTCCTTTGTTGCGATTGCATTCGTGTTGATGTTTTGACTCGTCATTGTGGCTGTCATTTTGTTCCAATCGTATAAATGCATTAAATTGTTGTAAACAAAACGAGGTCATTGCTGTAAGAGTTTCTATTCTACGGCTCAAAATCTAGACCACACAAAAAAATGTAAAATTCTTCAAAGTTAAGCATCTAGCAAAGACAGCAAAAGGTTTAGATGTAATGAGAAAAAAAAAAACCTAGCGGCGGCATCTCTCCCTGCAGGCCGTTTCACTGACGACCAAAATCAGGTCTTCTATTGTTATCTCTCATACTTGTGCTTTTTTTCTTTTAAATTTAGCGGTACTTTTTATAGTAGCAGTTTATTTTAAAAAGTGATAAGAATCCAACAAGAATTTTGCCAAAGTCTCTCGTTGCTCATAAGCATGTGGGGTTACAGCTGCACTCCGGGGCGTTTGATGCCAGCACGTTCTGTCTGTTCGAGGTTAATGTGGAGTACCAACTCCAGGCCCTCTTCCAAAGATGTCAAAGGAGAATGCACCCTTATGCTGTCCTTCAAACATTTCACAACTTTATATTTCATTCAGTATTTTACTCATGAATTTAAGCTGATGTAAACGGAGAAGTATCATTCAGGCATCATTTTTGACGGGCAGTCTTGGGGTTTTCAGACTCAGGGCCTTCATTGTGTGTTCAGCTGTTTATCGGAGGGCTGTGGTACATCTTCAGCCAGTAAACAGCATATTTATTATATTTACTCTACATAAATCCCACATCTCCCTCATAGCTTTACAGACAGACAGACAGACAGACCTCTGTTCACTAAACCTTTGAGGAATTGCTCCAGTTTATCGTTTCAAAGTGTTTCTCGAAAAGCTCCCCACTTCTAAAACATACTAAAAATAGCATTTATGATACTGTGACGAAAAAAAAAATACAGAATGCTGCTCGTTCCTTGAAACATTTTAAGCATCCCGTGATTTGAACGCAGACAAAAAAAAAAGATCAAAGCCATTGATCAAAATATATCTCACAGATAGCTTTTGCTGGCCCTCTTATAATAATCCAGTTTTCTATCACTATTCTAAGACAAAACTGCCATAAATATATTTAATAATCTGCTGTCCCTACAATCACAAGACGCTTGCGCAGAAGAGGGGGGAAAAAACACTACAATTCCCACAATTCCCTTCACCGACCACTTCAGCCAATCAAATCGCTGTATATTTCTACTTGCGGTATCCAATCAGCAATTGTGTTGTTAAGGCCAAAGATGGCGGCTCTCTTTCTGACTGCTGGGCCTTGGAACTGCGGTGTTTTTGCCGTTTGATATCCAAAAAGCTCGATCCTCTCTGGGTGAACGTTTCAAGTAACACGTTTACATTCGTATGGTTGTGTTTTTACGTTTGGAAAGTTTTATACCTGTGCTAATGCATTATGTGGTATCCCATACATGACCTGGCTGCCAAATTATTATTAATGATAAAGTAGACGGCGAACTGAGTTGTTGAGGACTCTGTTGGGCTTTTTAAGTAGAAAAGTTCGGTAATATATTGGTATTAATATTGCATTTGTCATATAAATGAAGGCGTATTGTGTATATTATTAATGCATTTGATTTGTAGGGATATGTAGTTCTTATTAACGTGATATTTTCTTCTCCAGACATGATCTTGTGTCTTTGAAGTCCTGGAATCTGACTTGCTTTTGTCTTCAACAGAAATCTGAGTGCGGTCCGGCCAGGATGAAGGTAGTTAACCTTAAACAGGCCATTCTGCAGGCATGGAAGGAGCGCTGGAGTGACTACCAGTGGGCCATCAACATTAAGAGGAACTTCCCAAAGGGAGCCACCTGGGACTACCTGAACCTGGCGGGTCAGGCGGGAAAAGACACCTCCACACCGCAAACAGACACTTTCAATATTAATAACCTTTCTTCCCATCAGTCCAGAAAGTTTTATAAGCATGGGTCACCGGTGACAATGAACTTGAGCATTAAATACTTTTCACTTACATTTAATGCTCCCACTTTGCTAGTGCGTCTTGTCCTTCTGCTGGTTTTAGCTCCTCCCAGATGAATTAAAATGCCAAACAAAAACTAAATATATATATATATATATGATTTAATTCTTGTACTGCCTGTGCAGAAGCCTTGATGGAGCAGGCAATGATTGGTCCGTCACCCAACCCCCTCATCCTGTCTTACCTGAAGTATGCCATCAGCTCTCAGGTGAGAAGGAGGGGCTTATTGACCATCTGCTCCACAGCCACATCATTGCTAATCACCACACTGATCACTGTGGGATCCACCCCTTATGAATGAGTGGCAGCAGTGGATCCTTTGGTAAACCTGCCCTGCAGTACAGTCAGATGCTTTCTGAGGTGGGATGGTATGGTAATGCCACAGGCACAGAGCACAGTCTGCACCTACGGAGAGCTGGCTGAAGTTTTTTTTTATAGCACATGATTGTCTGAAATTAATGAGGTTGAGAAACTTATTTATTCATTGCTAAAATCACATGTAATATGAAGCTTGATATAGAAGTTTCACCTGAGTGGTACCTATAATAAAATAATTTCTGATGTTTTTATTTGGCGTAGCATTACGGAGCTTTGAGAATGATAATTGTAACGATTTCTTGTATACACTGTGTCTTCAGTTTACAGTCACACAGTTAAGATGTCATTGAAGAAAAGTATTTTAGGACACGGGTACTGTGTTCTAGAACTGGTAGTTCTGTGGCCTTGGCTTCTATAAGTGATGATTTTTTGAGTTATGCCGTGGAAAACGATTTTTGCAAATTCTATTCCAGACTTAATTCAGAGAAGAATATCTCACAAAGTATTTCCCTAAGAATGTCTTTGAATTGGAACGGTGTCTGGCTCTGCAGGTCAGGTGGCAATAGTACTGAAGGCACAGTGATCCCGACTCCTTAATCTTCCCTGGTGACGCGTCTGTCTCACTCTGTCACTTTAGCCAAAAGCATCTGGCGAATGAATAAATGTAGATCCATGCTAGGAAGGAAATATAAGCTTTTCTTTCCCCGTTTTCACGGTGCTGTCTTTCAGATGGTGTCCTATTCTAGTGTACTGACAGCCATCAGTAAGGTGAGTCCCTGTCAGCCTGCCTTCCTCCTCTGTCAGTGCCTCTAAGACCACCCTCTGGCTGTTTTACATGAGTGCTGGACAGACGGTCTTGACTTGTGGTTCTCCAGTTTGACGACTTCTCCCGAGAGCTGTGTGTCAAGGCCCTGCTGGAGATAATGGACATGTTCATTCATCACCTCAGGTTTGGCCCCACCCTCAGTCTGAGCATCTCCTCTCTCTAGCACTGGTGCTTGTTTGTGCAGCAGGTAGTCAGATAAACAGGCTGACTTTATTAATCCCCAAGGGAGAATTAAAGTGCATTAGCGTCGATATGAAGCTTCCAATGGTGCGATTATTAGACGAAAGACAAGCAATACAGCATCAGAAGGCAAACGAGCTACGTAGAGGGTAAATCGGCACTTGAGTAAAACAACAGAAACAAAATCTACAGGAGCAGTCTTTGCGGGTGACCTTCAAGATACCAGCCAGTGTTGTGCTTTTGCTATTGGCATACTATACAGAATGTCAGATTTCACATGCAAACGCTAACGCCTGGAAAGTTAGAGTTAGGCTGTTTTATTTCAGTGTAATTTTTACGATTATTCTGTTGTCGACGGGAAACCTTTAGTTCTGTAATGGATACAGTCTGTTCACAGTTTAACTGTTCGGATAGAGCAGTAGAAGGAGAACACACCTATGTTTGGCTCTTATGTTTAAATGAGAAACCCTTCCATCCCCCACCAGCTGCCACGGGAAGGCGGAGGAGTGCATCGGGCTGTGCCGGGCGCTGCTGGGAGCGAGCGTCTGGCTGCTGCAGGGCTGCGCCTGGTACGGCGAGCGGCTGCGAGAGCAGGGTGAGCTGGCGGGAGGCGAGGCCGGGCTGCGGGCCTGTCTGGAGCGGCTGGAGGGCCTGCTGCAGGGCACCAAGAACAAAGCCCTCATCCACATCGCCCGTCTGGAGGAGCCAGGTGAGGCCGCCATGGATGCTAATGTGCTGCAATATAATCTTGGCCATGGGGGGGCGCTGGGGCTCAGCTGCTGCAACTCTGCCCCCCATGCTGGTACGGGTTCCCTGTTTAACCTACCGTTTCATTCAGTCCGGAGACGTGTTGAAACAGAACCCTTTATTTGTGGCAAGACTCATTTTGGCTGCGTGAGTCATTCCAGACATGAACATGCCTGATGTGTTTAATGTGAGGATGTTGTTGAGACTGCAGTTTCATTGCATGTAAAACAGCTTCTATGTGATCGGCCAGTCATTCAGTTGTATGTCTGGTGTTGGATCTGCAGGCCGCGAGGTGAAACCACTATGTTCATACATCTTGTTTTAACCCTAAAATGACTGGGTTTTGTTTTTACAGTCATGTCTGCTCTACCCTAGGCTGTCACAAGGCGATAGGAAAGTTTTACGTACTTGGTCATTGCTTTCTGATTCCCCTCCCCTCCCTGTGTCTTTTAGCCTTGTGGTCCAATGTGGAGCAGGCATTAGCCCGAGTGTCGGAGAACCTTAACAGCCTGACCAATCAGACGCTGAAGGTGAAGCTGGAGGAGTGCGTGTCACAGGTGAAGAGGTGAGAGCTGTAAAATAAAAAAAATAAAAAATAGTGGGGAAAAGGGGGCCCCTCGCTGTCTTGTGTGGGGTTCCATGCCTGTCCCCCCCCCCCGCAACTCTGGTATAAGATTTTCACTGTGCTCTCTGGAACATGTGACAAGTCAAATCACGTTTTATTATGTGACGGGGGTGTGGGGAGAATGCTACCCCAAACAGCAGTGCCTGTGGCCTGGGGGGTGGGGGGAAACACCTCTGGAATCTTTTCATTTTTTTTTTTTTTCTGTTTGTGTTCTATAAATCTGCTGTTTAGCTTTTATATTCTATAAATTTTTATTTTCTGTAAATCTGGCAGAAAAACATCTATAGTAGTACTTTGGAACAGAAATGTAGTGGTTTGAAAAACTAGTGTTTTTTTTAAAGGGGGGAGTTCATAAACAGGAAACAAGGACTTTTTCACAGGAATTTGTTTTTAATGTTGGTGCATAAATGAAGCCTGAGGGACTGTGAACAGCGGCCTGCCGCCTGTGTCCAGCATTCCCCAGATGCTTACAGTGCAGCCGGAACCACCCCTACACACCACCTTCCCCTCCATCCACGCCTTCGTCATGCTGGAGGGCACCATGAACCTGACCGGCGAGGTGCAGCTTTTGGTGGAGCAGCTGATGATGATAAAGCGAATGCAGGTTAGGCAGCTGCCCTGGGGGGCCGGTGTGTGTTGGGCTTCGCTCACTCGCTGCAGTACCATCTACATGAAACAGCATGACCATGCTACACAAAGAGGGATCCGTTATCACATTCCTGTCTGTGAGTGCTGTTATCTGATCCAGCCAGTTAGAGGGAATGTGGCTTGACAGAAGATGGACAGTGATGGATTAGCCGCTGGTCATATCTGAGCTGAAATCCCCTCCCCCTGCTCTCAGCCTTAGGTCTGGAATGTGAGGTGCTGAACTTCAGGGAGTTTTCTATTTCGGGACTGCGTACCAAGGCCCGACGAGTCACATGTCAGGTGTACTTATCATTAAAGAGAGGTAGTCTTGTGCATCTGTGAACTGTATATGTTTTACTGTATAGTTGTTTGGTTTGTGTGCTTTGTCGCCCTCTTTTCCCACAATGCCTCTGCATTTGCAAATCAGTCTCTCTAATGGTGTTTGACCTTTAAATTTTGAGATAATTCGGATTCCGGGAAAGTTGTGCTTTAATAAACTGCCCGTTAACATCGGCTTGTTTAGCTAGAGAGAGACTTTTGCTGTGCTTGCAGTTGTAGAGTTTTTTTTTTTTTTTTTTTACTATTGTTGTACAGGTTAAGCACCTTGCTGTAAGGTTCAACAGAAAGGCCCATCTGGCTCCTGTTAGTGACACATTCCTAACTGCCATGGTACTAGCAGAGAAGCTATAAACTAGGAATGTCTTATGTTTTTTATCCCCATATTAAAAGATCAGTATGATTAATTAAGTCTGAAGTCAGAGGATTGCTAGTAATTAGAACCAAAATGAGTGTGAAGTAACCACAAACACCATGTGAGCCGGCCCGCCTCAGACACCCATGAAATCTGCGTTGGTGATTCTGGATGGCTGACTGAGATCTGCCCTGCCCCGTCCCCATCAGCGCATTCCCACTCCGCTGTTTGTCCTGGAGATCTGGAAGGCTTGTTTCACGGGGCTGATAGAGTCACCAGAGGGCACCGAGGAGCTGAAGTGGACAGCCTTCACCTTCCTGAAGGTGGGCACAGTTAACACGGCGAGATGTGTCCGGACCCCTCAGAGATGGCAACGTTACAGTAGATTGTTGTGCTGCTTTGTTGCCCCATCCATGGTTTGTAATTCTGGGCTCATCTCTGATTTTCAGATCCCTCAGGTCCTCCTTAGACTGAAGAAGTACCCCCAAGGGGAGAAGGTAGAGGTGCACTCTCCCTCTGACGGTTCATGACCTACTGGATGGCCCGTAACGTGGTTAAGCTGTAGAAATCACTGTGGTGGGATCTTTCCAACTGTGTCCCCTCAGGACTTCATGGAGGATGTGAATGTTGCCTTTGAGTACCTCCTGAAGCTCACACCCCTGCTGGACAAGGCTGACCAGCGATGCAAGTAGGTCTCCTTGAAGTGCTCTTTCATTCATCTGGACAAGGTGACGCTCCCAGGGGCTTGATAGCAAGGCTCCTCTTGGGTTTGAAGCTGCTAATGTTCCTCGCCCTGCGTTTGCAGCTGTGACTGCCTGAGCCTGCTTCTCCAGGAGTGTAACAAGCTGGGTCTGCTGTCAGAATCCAACGCCGCCAACCTCACTGCTAAACGGTACGACAGCCACACGTCTCCACACGCGTGTATTTACTCAAGGGCCTTTTCGGTCCTTCGCGTGTTTCTACCCCCATTTCTTCTCCTGCTTTCTTTTTCTTCCTTCCCTCCCTCCCTCCCCTCCTCTTCAGAACGGAGGATAGAGAGTACGCCCCCAGGCTAAAGACGGCCGAAAATGCCAACATCCAGCCAAACCCGGGGCTCATCCTCCGAGCCGAGCCCACCGTCACCAACATTCTCAAGGTGGGCACGAGCCTTCCACCTGTAGATGGGTGCTTGGAACATCTCCTGTAGTTGCCAGAAAGCGTGACTGACAAGTACTACAGTCTTTGAGTGAAGTGTCAGCAGGCACTGGGGCCATGTTCCTGCCGTGGTGTGGTCACCTTTGATAGGCCAGGATGTACCGCTCATCTTGAGTCCAGATAGGTTCTGGCCTGTGATGGATTGGGAAGAAAGCGGGACGATTTTCTTTTTAGTGTCCGGCCCGCTTATTGAAAGTGTGTAAACTTGAGCCTCCGGCTGTTCTTCCAGTAGTGAAAGTTGCGTCACCGAGAAGCCGAGCGGCGATCATGACAATGCCAGGTACGATTCTGTGCTGGCGTGCAGCTCTGAACGTAGCTCACTCACCTCTTCCAGACCGTGGATGCGGACCACTCCAAGTCCCCCGAGGGTCTGCTCGGAGTTCTGGGCCACATGCTTTCTGGCAAGAGCCTAGACCTTCTCCTGGCTGCTGCCGCCGCCACGGGGAAGCTGAAGTCCTTTGCCAGGAAGTTTATTAAGTAAGGACTTGAGTGTCTTAGTCACACGTGATGATGCTTTCCTGATTCATGTCAAGCGAACAGTGTTTCCCAACACCGGTAATCAGTGGAAGCATTGGGTTCGACTGAGGAAACCTGGTACTGATGGAAATTCCCTTATCCCTCTCCATTTTCATGGCGAAATGCAAACAAGAAGTAAGGTGTGACTGGATTGCTCATCTTAGTGTCCTGTCTGATCTTTCCAGATTGAACGAGTTTCCCAAGCACATAAGTGGAGAGGGTTGTAAGTATTCATCACGGTTGATTTTTGTGTGCATTTCAGTGCTCCCATCGAGAGCCGTCATGTTTGTTTAGCTGAGGGTGGCGTTTTTGGGCCTGAGTCTACCTGCTGTTTTCCCGACACGCTCACCCTCGTTCGCCAAATGATGTTTCCGGAAACCGCAGCCCTGGCCTGTGGCTTATGAGTGATTGAAAACACGCCACTGGTAAATTTCATGCTGTATTCGTTATGTCAGGCATTTTTTAGATTAATAAATTTAGTTCTTAAATGGTAATTAAAGAAAGGGATTCTTTTACACTTTGACGTTCAGGTTTACCGTGTCGTAAGCGTTGTGAGAGGTAAACCTGTTTTTGTTTTTTTTTTTTTCCTGCACTGCCTAAGTTTTGCCTGCAGGTTTGTGATGAACTGTAATTACCGCCACTCTGAGGCAGACTGTGCCGAGCTCTCCAAGCTGTCCTCCTCGTCATCCCCAGTGTCTTCCTGTGTCTCCATGCAGCCAAGTCAGCCTCTGTACGAGCCCTGCTCTTCGACATCTCCTTTCTCATGCTGTGTCATGTGGTACAGACCTACGGTTCGGAGGTCAGTGTCCCTGACAGACCACCAGTGGATCCGGAGTTTGCTTATGAAGTGTGCTGTACTGCAGAGTTTGGACAGATGAGGCTTCAAAAGTCCCTGGTTGTTGGGAGTATCTTGAGCTACCAGCCAGTGCTGGAGATTAGTCCCACCCTCCACAGGTTTTGAAGCCTCGTTTGTCCCATTACTAGTGTGTTGTATAAAGAGTACAATGATTTAGTTAATTAAACAATTAGGGACTCTGCATGTCTGTGGACTGTGGCCCTGCTCCTGTTTTCTAAAGCAAAGATCTTCCCCGTTTGCGTAAATATCCAGTTGCCAAATAGTTTCCTTATAAGTCATCAGGATGTGTTTTACCCCCAAAACATCCACTTTTTCAAATATGTTAGAACATAGGCCTGCAGTCTGTTTGGTTCAATGCTGTTTACTCTACTTGTTTGAAGGGATACAACTTTCTCATTCAATAGAGCCTAAAAGCGTCACTTGCAGTAAAGTCAGTTTAATCATTCCTGATGTCACGGTGAATTCACGGCAGGAAAACGCACTGTGCAATCGCAGTTACAGGTTTGGGAAAATCCAGCTTTTTGACTGGCGGTGACGACTCCAGTGCTGTTTATGAAAGGCATCCTGGCCCCTCTCTGATTCATGGGGCATTCCGAAATCGTCTTGAAGCTCGCGTGTTTCAGGCATAGTTAGGTGCGCTGCCCCTAGGGGGTGAGATTCTGCACTTACGCACCACCCCAGAAATTGGGACCTCACATTCCTCAGACCTGATCAGGTGTTTTCAGCTCACACCTGGGGCGTGACAGCAGAACAAAAAAGATCTACTTTGACCCCTGCGGGTAAATCGCTGGAGCTGCAGGTATTTGTGGAACCCTCATGACTCCTAAAGTTTAGGTATTTTTCTGTATTTTTTCCTGTGGAAAGTCACCTAAGAGTTTTAATTACAGCTTTTCATAAAACTGAAGCTGCATTTCACACTAACCTGAGTGCTTTAAGGTTCATCTTGAGTTTTGTGACATCGTTTTATTTGATTTGACCTCCTCCAAAATGGGGCAGGAGGAGCAGGGCGTGGCCTGCCTGCAGATCGCAGTACCTCTGCCCTCGGTGCTGGGTTTGACCCTGCCTGACCTTAAAAGGTGTGTCACACGTGAGTGCTTCCACCTCGCCCTCAGGTGATCCTCTCGGAGCCCAGCCCCTCGGGAGAGACCCCCTTCTTCGAGACGTGGCTGCAGACCTGCATGCCGGAGGAGGGCAAGACGCTGAATCCGGACCACCCGTGCTTCAGGCCCGAGTCAGGGAAGGTTGAGAGTCTGGTTGCCCTGCTCAACAACTCCTCTGAGATGAAACTTGTGTGAGCTGCTCATTTAACCCTAACACAAACTCGGTGTCCCTCCATACCACCTTTTCCTTCCTTTTGTAAAACGTAGCGCTCGCACTTTAACTTTTCAGCCATTTGCACGCCATACTGTATGTAATATAGTCATCCAAAGAAATACTCTCAAAGTATGGAAGAAATACTCCTACGCCTGAATGAAATGCTGGTTTGGCAGTGTGAAGCAGGAACTCCCTGTGTATCGTGTCAGATTGCATGTCCAATAACCCATCCAGTATTTTTGGTCAGTATTGAGACCGATACCGAAATTGAATATCAAATGATGCAAACCCCACCCCATAGAGATGTGTGGTGGTCCTTGCATCCACCTGGGTGTCAAGGAACTCGTAATGAGTAACAAAATTTAAATAGTCAGTGGCCAGCGGAAGCTTGCTGGGCAGTTGATGGGGTTTTTTACACGGCCCCCAGATCACAGTATCTGAAGGAACCAGGTTGAGTCCGTGGGGGTGTTATTTCTGTCCTCGTCATGTGGTTTTACTCAGGAAGTCTGACTGTGGCGATCCCGCTGTCTTTCCCCTCCACTCCCCAGGCAGATGAAGTGGCACGAGATCTGCCTGTGCACCCCGGCGGCCGTGCTGGAGGTCCTGAACGCCTGGGAGAATGGTGTGCTCTCCATGGAGTCTGTGCAGGTGAGACTTCCCTGCCGTTCATCCCCGAGGTCGGTCGGTCTGTCTGTCTGTCTGTCTGTCTGTCTGCCTGTCGGTCTGTCTGTCTCTGTCTGTCCCTTCTCGTCTCTGCGTTTTCTCCTTTAACCCCTGTCTTTTTCCCTTCTTCCCCCTTTTTGTTTCCTCTCCTTCCCTCTGGTCTTGACTTTCTGTTTTGCATTCGCTCCGCTCGATGTATCAATGGGCCATGTTAACAAAGCAGGACTTTCTGCTATTTTCACTTGAGATAAACGTCATACCTGCTTCTAGTCTTGCCTAAGAATATTTACTCTGTGTGTCGCAACCCGTCTGTGTAATGTTTACAATGCGTGCCTCCCTCCGGAGGGCAGAAGATCACGGACAACATCAAGGGGAAGGTGTGCAGCATGGCAGTGTGTGCTGTGGCCTGGCTGGTGGCACACGTACGCATGCTGGGCCTGGACGAGCGGGAGAAGCCACAGACGATGATTAGACAACTCATGACGCCGCTGTATGGTGAGAACATGCTGCAGTTCTACAGCGAGCGGTACGTACCCTCCACGCTTCACGACGGCTGGGCTGGTGACCGTGATCCCGTGAGAACTTTTAGGGTTAAGAGGGACAGTGTTGGTTCGGTGGAGCCTGGCATGCGTGACGGGACCAACGTGGGACTTTCGACTGGGGGGTGGGGGCCTACGATAACATTGGCATGGGTTACTGTGGGAAGCGAGTTTTGTCAATATGGCCGGTGAGTCTCGGCAAACCTGAGCTGATTCCGGTCGTGGCTGTTACTCGCGGTCCCCCTCCTGAGAAGGATGGTCCGCCCTCAGCACTTTCCCCTCACCCTCAGGGTCCTGATCATGAGCTCCATCTTGGAGCACATGTGTGCCGACGTCTTCCAGCAGACGGCCGTGAGCCTGCGGCCCCCCGTGGAGGGCCAGGAGCCCGTGCCGTACCGCGGCCTGTTGGCACCGCGGGAGCCCATCCGCGAGGCGCTGAGCTGGCAGCTGCGCGCCGTGCTGCGGAAAGGCTGGGCGGACGGCCGGGCGCTGCACCTCTTCGAAAGCCTCCTGCAGATGGGCGGGGTCTTCTGGTTCACCAACAACCTGGTCAAGGTGGGAAGTCGGGGAGATGGGCGCGGGGCAGTAGTGCAGTCTGACAGGCCATCAGAAGGATGCCCAGACGCTGACCTGCTGAAGCTCTCCAGGAGCTGCTGAAGGAGACGCGGCAGGAGTGGGCAACGCGGGCCGTGGAGCTTCTCTACAGCATCTTCAGCCTGGACAGCCAGCAGATCACCCTCACCCTCCTGGGTCACATCCTGCCCAAGCTGCTGACTGACCCCGCCCACTGGCACAGCCTGGCTGACCCCCCGGGCAAGGCTCTGGCCAAGTAAGGCCCGGTTTGGGTCGTCTTTAGCTTCTGTGGGTCAGTTCGAGCCCTGCTGTCGGAGCACCCGGTTCGGGGTTCGAGTCGCACGCCTGGCTACGTGTGTTTGCCTTGCCTGTTCTCCACATTTGAATTGGTGAATTGCCTAATATTTTGTGAGTCCGCATTGACTGGCATCCTGTCCATGGTGCCCCCATACGGTCTTACTGTGACCCTGTACAGGATAAAAAGTTACAGAAAACGGATGGATGGATGAGCAGATATAAGCTTAGCGTTTGGCAAACAACCACATGAATTACTACAAGGTTCTTACTTTCCTTGATTGTTTTTTTGGGCGAGGGGTTTGTTATACCGCGCTGCATTCTGGATTGCGTCGCCATGTCGTCTGCCTGTCGTCCCTCTACAGGCTGTCCGTGTGGTGCGCCCTCAGCTCATACGCCTCCCACCACAAGGGGCAGTCCTCCGCCCGGCAGCGCAAACGACAGCGGGAGGATATCGAGGTGGGAGCCGCGGACACGGGGCTGTAAGGTCACCTCGTAACGCTTCCTGAAGCAGGCAGAGCCTCTTTTTGCTGGCATGTGGCTAACGGAGCACAAAATCAAGTGACAGACTTGGCATGTCTGTATAATGGTGACAGTGTTTGGTTGTAACACTGGGATGTCATGGATTAAAAAAAGCATAGTAATCAGGCAGATAGAAAAGCAGTTCATGTGAGGTGAAATGGAGAACTTGAAAGGAGTTCTGCTTAAAATATTAACCTGGGAATCCTCCATCAGCAGTCACAGTAGGAGATGGCTGCAGTTCTGGAGTGTGACTTGTGGGAATTGTGAGCAATCTCCTTGTTGTCACGGGCCACAGGACTACAGCAGCCTCTTCCCATTGGACGACACCCAGCCCTCTAAGCTGATGCGACTGCTGAGCTCAAACGAGGAAGAACCAGCAGTCCTCTCTAGCCCAGGTGTGCCCACCCACCACTCTCTCTCTCCTGGGACTAAACCCCGCCCCCTCCTTATTTTGGCATCTCTCCAGTTGGGATGATCTTCAGACATGAGTAGAGATTCCGTGTCACTCGTGACTGACAGCACGTGGCCATCAATCACACAGTCCGTCAAAGAAATGCAGATGACTGTTGGTCTGCGGTCGGCTAGCTCTGAAGCAGAGGTCTGGCGGCAGGTTAGGGCTCTGCTGACCCCCGTCTCCACCAGCATGCAGGTGGCCATCTTCATGTGCTCCTCACTTTCTGCTCCAGCAGCACTGGAGTCTTCCTCTGCTTTAGTGGGAAGAGGATGGCTTTCCTGTGGGAAATGTCATTTCCAGACATATCATTTTTTTTTTCCCGGTGAAAAATAAGGAACTTGACCACAGTAAGCATTTATTTTTTACGGGCAGATCTTCTTCAAAGCAGGGTGCATGGTGGCTTAGTGCTTAGCACTGCTGTCTTGCATCTCTGTGGTTGGGGGTTCGAATCAAATTGACGTCAATAGATAAAAATAAATAAAAGTGCTGAATTACTTTGTTTTCTGAGCTCATTTTTGTATAATCATGGCCTTTGGTGGGCTGTTACATAATATCTGGCTTCCTCTTGGTCTTGTGACGCAACGCATAGCCATTCTCAGGCTGCTCAAGTGGCCTCTTTAAGTTGGAACACCCTGGGGGGTGGGGAGGGCTGTTACAAAGTCATGTTGCTTCACTTTGGAAAGCTGAAGATTCTTAAGTTTTTCCTGACTTGTGTAGGCCACTGAAATTGATTTGGATTATTTTTGGTTTTGTCTTGCTTGTTAATCAGTATGTGGGTTACCGCTTTTCTGTGGTCTCCATCTCGTCTCATATCGTGATGTTTCTAGGTGAACGATCCATGAGCAGCTCCTTGTCCGCCTCACAGTTTCATACTGTCAACATGCGGGACCCCCTCAACAGAGTCCTGGGTAAGAGGCGGGCCGCTGGGGCCGCCGGGGCTGAAATGGACAGCACGTTTTACTGACGTGTCCTCTGTCACCCGGCAGCAAATCTCTTCCTGCTGATCTCCAACATCCTGGGATCAAAGACGGCGGGACCCCATACCCAGTTCGTCCAGAGCTTTATGGAGGAGTGTGTGGAGTGCCTGGAGCAGGGCTGCCGTGGCAGCATATTACAATTTATGCCCTTCACCATGGTGAGAGTCGAGGGGGAAACGTGCCAATGTAAAGGACCTGCCCTTAGGGGGACGTGTGCCAATGTACAGGACCTGTCCTTAAAAGTAGAAAATTGACAAATTTCTAAGCTGTAATGTGGCATTTTATATTAGTAACTTACAATGCATCACATGAAAAGACAGACACCGTTTCATCACATATCTGGGAGTTTGAGCTATGGGAGATCAACTCGATGGTTTAGTTGTACCTGGTCAGCGACACTGATGAATCACTAGGTCGTAGCTGACTGTGTGGAAGGCTGACTTGCTTTGAAAAATGCGCACCTTCTAAAACACTTGTTTCAAGGTTATTTGAATGTTGTAGCGTTCTGAATTCTTCCTGTGTGTGTGTGTGTGTGTGTGTGTGTGTGTGTGTGTGACTTTTGTGACCAGGTGTCCGAGCTGGTGAAGCTTCCTGACCTGGCCAAGCCCAAGGTGGTTCTGGCCATAACGGACCTGACTCTGCCTCTGGGGAGACGGGTAGCGGCCAAGGCCGTTGCAGCGCTGTAGTCGCGCTCTAGAGCTCCTCGTACCAACAAGTCCGTGCTGAGCACTGCACTCGGTGCCTCCTTGGACTTCCATCAGGGGTGTTTGGAACACACTCCAAAAAGTCCACGATTACTTAAATCATGTCAACATCAAATCCAGTTCCGGTGGATTATTTTATCTCGATCTACGCCACACATCTACATTCCAGAGTGAGGGGGAAAAAAAACACCTTTTAGTGTATAGTGATTATGGAGAGAAGAACGTTGAAATGCTTTTTTTATACTTTGCACAACTTCATGTTTTAATGTCTTTTGATCTTGTGCTTATTTAACTGCTGATGGTTAATGAAACCTCAGCGTTAACATGAACCCTTATGCTCCAGTTTGGTCCTGTTAAGGACCCGACAGCCTTCAGTCTGGGCAGTCTATAGGCTGTGTACTTATCATGAATAAAGTGGCTTGGAAATGTGATTTATTTAGCTGCCTTATGAGCATGAATTTTGGTTTTAACGTGGGGGGGGGATTTGAGTCTGGTAGGTACGTGGGCTGAAATCAGTTATACGGGGGGGCTGACCAGCTAAGAGTGCCTATGATTTTGGGGAGGGTTGTCTCCACCCTGTGTTGTCATGGATTTCCGTATTTGATACCCTCTATACCCGTGTGACTATCACTGTCGGCCATGAACTGTGGTGACAGTGTGGCTCTGTAGTTTTTTTAGGGAAGCACCAGAAATGACTGCTTATGTAACATCTATTTATCACATCAAAGCGGAATGATCCTGTTGTTGATGCAGTTAATATTACAATTCCAAAATTCAACTCATAGTATTTTAAAAGTAGTTAATTTAGTCTTGTTTTCTCTGACGTGTCCGTGAGCTCAGTGACAGAGCAGTCTTTGACAGAATAACTCTGTGTCACCAAGTTAACAGCTGAAAATCAACTGCCTTCACAGAGTAGCAGGCGGACAAAAACGGTGACACTTTTGGGATGGTTGTCATTTTATTAATGAAGCACTGACAAAAAATCTTGAAATGTATAAACAGTAAAATCATTCATAGAAAACAGCAAATAAAATCTTTGTACAGTGGGCCCTCTTTAGAGGGTAGCGCACAAAGCTGGTTAATCTTGCCGACTCACTAGATACTTCCAGAAGTCAGAATAATGCATCCAATCGTGCTACTGTAATCTGCCAGAGCAGTGGTTATACCTGTCACCATCACAGAAGTGAGAAAATATTAAACACAAGCACTAAATTCAAGTCAAGGCATCTCAGGCGATCCTGTTTTCTCTAAAATATCTGGCTGTATAAACAGCCAAGTGTTTTCTAAGTCGCTTTGGATAAAAAGCAAAGGCTGAGTGGTAACAGAACAGTAACTTTCTGTTTCAGGGAACGCTGACCACACTTTGGCCCAACTTAACTGATCCCAATTTCTCTTTTGGCCAATAAACAACAACAACATAACATAATATCGATTTAGGTCCCTAAGAATGATAAAATAAATCAGGTTAATGTAACTTTGCATTAATACAGAAAGGAATTATAATGTTATGAAATTCTTTTGGCATAAATTCTCAATAAAAGACAGTCACCATACAGGAAAACAGCTGTTCAAATAGACCAAAGACATTTGCCACGTTGTCTAGCAGATATAAAATGCTAGCAAATGAAAAAATAAATAATGCAAATAAATAAATTAAATAATACATTTAAACAAGTACATGTTAAATGATGGCAACACTAAACAATGGTTGATGTAAAAAATAATTTTTCTGAGTTAAATATCATCCTTGGCACACAATAAAAACATTTCAAGCATGTCCATTTTCAGCTCAGTGACAGTCTCACTGGACACAGAAATTCGCTTTTGTAGAACGCTGCGAAAATACCATGTGATGCAATCCCCACCCTCCGATTTACAAACATGATCACTCAATTCATGTTACGTATCTCCAAAAACCTTAATAAATACTTATCACAGTGAGGTAGCTTTCAACCGGGCACTCCCTCATCACGCCACAAGGCCGGGTTTCACATGGCCCAAGTTCCGAAGGCTTCGGAAAACATCCTGGGTAAAGTCTCTCAACTGCACCAGGGTCAGGTGGGTGGCGACTTGTAGCTCGTAATCCCCGGAGAGACGGGAGCCTAATCCTGAACCTTCGTACTGCCCCGTGCCCTCCATTTCACCCAGCTGTTGCATCTGAGTAAGACGGACGTGTCAGTCGATCACAACATCAAGCCACGACTCTGCACATGCCCCACAAAAGCACTAAGACAAAACACTTGAACCTAACGCTTCTCTGCTGTAGATAAGCCAGCAGAAGCACTGCATCTGGGCTACTGTGAAAGGCCCTTTGATCCTCAGCGGCACAGCTAGTATGCAGAGGCAAAGGAGATACAGAAAGCATCACTGCAGACATGAAGACTCACCTTGTGGATCTGAGCCAAGAGGTCTCTGATGTCAGCCTGAAGATCTCTCATCATTTCTGGAGAGGATACTCGGTCACCGATGGCCTTCAGAAGGTCCTGGTAGATCTGGAGTCCCTCAGACATTCTGCTTAGACACATTTCCTAAAGACAAAGGCGCAACAGTTCAAAAACAAGCAGAGGTGTCCTCATCAAGTCACCCTCCTGCCCACACAGCACTTGAGATGAGCATGCTAAAGGTTTACACTCACCACTGTGAAGTCAGCAGAGATTGCCTTCAGTGTTGGGGCAGATGGGATCGCCAACAATGTCACCATGTAATCCAGGTTTTTTGGTTCACTGTTGGGTTGCAGGGTCAAACTCTGTAAAAAATGAGGAAAGATACGACTGTAGCAGGGACACAGGGAATAGAACTGCTGAGGCAGGGAACTGGCCCAGGCATCCCTGGGATGATGTCCATCATAGACCCCTTTTATTGGGGCCTGTGCCCCAGGAGAGCTTTATGTCTAACGACGCCTCTGATAGCCGTCATCCTGGTCAAACATCAACGAGAACAGTGAAAGGGGAAGCGTATTTTCTGAAATTTCACAAATGCTCACATAGTCAGGTAATCAATCGCTTGATTTTTACCAGAACTTTAGCACTTGCGCAAAATCCCTTCAAATGTGCGGAGTCCCTCAACCTTCAGTAGGCTGCATGCTAAGCACAAATGAACTGTAAGCATGAGGGATTCGGCAAAATTTCCCAGTTTGCAGTGGAGTCTCAGTTACAGGCTTTCTGTTGAATTTTATTAGCTTTTCAGTGATTAAATACCGCCTGGCTTTAGAGTTTATAGGCTTCATCCTATAAGGATTCTACAGAGCCTCGTGCTTCACCTGCAAAGTGAGATCAGTTACTACTGAAAAGCAGGAGCTCTCCACCAAAGAAGACGGTCCCTATCGAGAGATTTATTACATATGACTATCTGTAGTTACAAAGCTGCCATAATGTGAGCAGAAGCTGCTGTCAGCAGGCTGGTGGCTGTCCTGAAATGAAACTCACTCTGCCAGAGCAGTGCTGAAGTTTGACATCAACTTAGACGTCAGCTGAGGCTCTAGCTGAAAACTCCCCGTAGTTTAGGAGAACAGATGAATAAACAAATACACAAATACAAGGATGGACAGTAGAGTGGAGTTTGCATTCTTGGAACTCTCGTGAAGGTGGAGCTCATTTCCGAAAAAGAGAAGACTGCCAGTTTGATATCTGCCATAAGAAGCCCGATATTATGGGATGTGCTCATCTCTCCACTCTTCCTCCACAACTGAAAGCGCACATTCATCTACTCGTCAGGCTTTCTGGAGCCCCGCTCACCTCCACGCTGATGTAGGCTCGGTGCACGGCGGGGATGTCGCCCAGCACCTTGTTGACCAGACTCTGACTCCGGAGCAGCGCTCGGCCCATCTCGGCGCCCTCCATCAAGATGCCCGTTCCTCCAGAGGACTCCCGAAGCGGGGCCGAAGCGATGCGACCGCAGAGGCAGCAGAGCAGCAGCCAGACTGCCGGAGAAACGTCGCCACCGGTTACGAATCGACGGAGACCACCGGCCCTCCCTGCGCTCGAGCCGCACGGGCGTGGGCTCGAGACCCGGTGGGAGGGGCCGCCTCGCGGGGGGTGGGCACGTGCTGCCGTGGCGGGTGCTCGTTTGCGCGGAGAAACAAAGTAACGCTGCAGGCGGCGCGCGGCACGGTTTTCACACTCCTCGAGCCAAACATTAGATGCGTGGAGATCTTATGATGGGGGGATTTGCTAAAGGGGAGGACGAAAACAGAGAAAGCAGCAAACTTACTTAGTGAGAGGAACATTCCCATTCTCCTGCTTGCGGTCCCAGTGGCTGCTCACAGACAGCAGTCTGTGCTGTCAGTCTATGTTATCTTGTGTGCGTTGATTTAGTTTTTATAAACGCCAGATTTGGGAATTCCATTGACATCATCTCTGTCAAACTTACTCAAGATTCATTCATTTCCTTAAGGAAGTCAAGTACCTGTATATTCTGGCCGGCCACATCACACTTAGACTACATCAGTGAGCTTCATCATCCCTGCTCGTTGAGTAAGGCTGTGGTTTCCTTTCACACACCAACACTTAAGAGTTGTCTTCTCACATCCTTCACATGAATAGTCTTTAAACTCATTTAAACCTGTCAGCCTCTTACACTGTATATACGGGGAGCCACCGATACTCAGTTACCACTAAACACAAACGACATCCAGAAGCTCTGGGAAATGAGAATGGGACAGAGAATAACCGTACTGCACTAAGGAGACTTTATTGGCACGTTTGCAATCAAAATGTATTTTATGGAACTGACATCCGGCAACGTCCAGCACTGCGTGTTAACAGTCATTTACCGTTTAATTCTGCTGTCTCGGTTGGAATATGCAGCATATCAAACAGATAGAAAACGTGTTAAGATGCTTTCAAAAATGCTTCTACCTTTGCCCTTAACTTTGTCCCCAAATATAATATTTTAGTTTTTTTTTTAAGAAATTAAAACTCAGTTCATGTTAAAATTTCTCCAAGACTCCTGTATTTTGCAACCGTAAGAAACCTCCTCTTGGTACACCCAGTGATGGCATCACACCTAAACCAGCTTTCCCAGTTCCCTGCAAACTGGCTGGGGTCTGGGTGAGCCCAGGTTTCCTTATTCCCTTTGAAGTTTGTCTAACAGCTTTTGCCCTGATCGCCCTCATGTGTGTCACCAGCTGGCTTACTTAAGTCTAGGTTCCCCTCTTGTCTGGCTCAACTGCTTATGCTGGTTTAAGTTGCTTTGGTAGGTCAGGATTATCAGTGTCAGGGTCTTTGGCCGTTTCGTACCTGCATCCCCGCCATCTTTACCTCTTGGCCCCATAACCCAAGACAGTACTCGGTGGTGTCATATGCATTGGTAAGAACGGGCCACAGAGTTATATACTGGTTTAAATCTGCTAAAATTGAATGTCTTTAACATTTTGGGGGGGAAAAATTGTACTCTGTTTTCAAAACCATTTATTCAAAAACTAATCAGAAGACATAGTAAAATGTCATTAAATTCTCATTGTCATGAATAAAAAGATATTAAATTCTTTTGTGATTTTTACGTATTATTTCTACATCATGAATCTAAAAGCCTATCCTCGATGGAGGTGTTTACCATTTAGTACAGCTCCAAAAAGCAATCTCAAACCTGGCCGCCATTGTGTGTATGGTGGTTTTCTGTTCACATGAACTCTTGAGTCATTTGGGTTTTATGGAGAAACGGCACCTGAATTCTAACACTGGCCTTCATCTATCTGCATTCCTTTAGTAAAGAGGAGCGATGATACTCTACACTACCCATGTGTTGTCCACCCATGGATCATTATATTACTTCATAGCTCGTAGCTGTGCAGTCTGGAACTACTGAGTAGATGAATGAACAATGAGGAACGGGCTAGACAATTTCAAGAGGTACTGCTCTAGAATAGACCAAGTAATTACTTGTTCTCCTATTAATACATTCATGAAATCAAATGGTGCAAATACCGACGTTCGTTTTCTAATTTTTGGCCTTATGAACTGTTCGAAAGGCCAAGCTACTGGGGAGTGCTCACACTTAATTCAAAGTAAGATCAGCTACAGCTTAATATTTGCCAAAGTAATGTAAATTCTCTGTACAGTTGTAAAGTTTGGGCTCAGGAACACCTCTAGCACAGTCTTCAGAGTAGCAGTTACATATGGATGCTCTAATGGAAACATGGGCTCCTCCCACATCCGGATGCGAGCTTAGCCCATTTGTATGGATTTACATTGAGAAGCGAACGGCACGGAAACAGAAAAATAAGTAAAATTGTGGATTAACCCACTTGTCCATGGGACCATCCATATTAAAAAAGCCCTTTGATGTCACGGTACTTTAAGTTCAAATTATTAAATTTGTTGTGTGGAACATGGCTGGATCATAATGCTGCGAGCCCCACCCCAGACAAGTGCTCCAGGGCCCTGTATGGTCTTCAGCCTCCTTTTGAAGTCTCCATCTGTGTGGCTTGAGGCTTTGGGAGCCCCCTTGCAATCCAATACACCTGGGCACTGACCCCAGTGACCCAGCACACGAAAGTCTTGGCGATGAATTTCGAGCAAAAACTTGACATTTCACCGAATGCAGCTACAGAAGCGTACAAAGTATGTCGTGGGCTGCCAGTGAATTCTGTACTTCCATCGAATTTGATCAAATTAAGGTTTTTATTCAGATTTTTGGTTTCTTGCATTTGAATTACCTTTAACTTGCGGATTTCTTTTGATCATAATTTTAGAATTATATAAACGCATAACAGTAGTTTCTAAACAAATGGACAATAAAACTCAGGAGGACGTACCAACGCTATTCCTTAACCAGCTGATATTTAATATTATGAAACATCCTACGCATTTATCCACTTTACTTTTAAGATGTGAAGGATGTGGCTTTTCACTCCAGGAATTTCCATCACAGTAAATCCGGACTCGATATGATTCATGACCGTGAGCGTTTGCCTATTTCAGTCAACAGCAGCGAACCATCTTCATGAAGCACCCTTTTTAGATCTGTCAATCCGTAAGATTGTGAAATGATGGAGTGTCTCTGAAGCACTTTCTACGCTGTAACAGCTCCAACGGCGGAAAAACGGTGCAGTCGCTGTAGATTAAAGGCGGGTGTTACAGCGTTAATCATAGCATAGTGGCAAAGGTTATGTCGTAAGCTTGAATAACTATTACACTAAAGGACCAGTTCAGCATTAAAATGCCGCTTCCGCTATTTTAATAGGCTTTGAAGAAAACTTGTGACAAAGCTGAGAAGTCAAACTGAAGTCGATCCAACATGCTACAAAAGGAGGGGACGGCGAACAAACTGCTAAACATAACATTAGATAGAAATGTAACAACGACACAATCCGTCTTGTGATGGTACAGTAACACACAGGTGAGCGTAGGTGAACCAGGAGCCACTTCAGGCTGCACAACACAGCAGCCGGTCTCATCTGAAACCCACGATGCTCGAAAACAGGGCTGTCGTCAGGTGTAAAAATAACATTGAGGAAGGAATCGCCAGTTGACAGAAAGCGCAGTTTCAATACGAAAAAGAAAAACACTCCGGGTGTATCCATGCAAACTCTTCAGTTATCGGCTGTTTTTGGTCTCAACTTCAAATCCTAGAACTACTGCAGCTGAAAACGGTTCCTTCAAAACTCAAGGGGGTGACATTTGAGTATTCAGACCATTCTTTGCTCAGAGGAACTGTAAATAACCTTTCCTGATACTGACTGACTGTGACTATTAATAAAATATAAAAGGCTGGAAGCAATTCTTTCCTTTATTTTTCCTGACCTGGAATTCACTAATTCATCTTGAATCAAATTTTCCCAAGATAATATTTGGACATGCAAGAAGCACTGAAACACAACAGTTTTTATGTGAATAAAGAAAATGAATAAGGGAGGGAGGGTTGCTGCAGCTCCCACGGCATTATGGGAAACTGTCATCATCATCCTCTGCCATCTCCTTGGCAAATTCCAGATCCTGCTGCTCTCTCTCTCGCCGCTCCTGTTAAAACACGTGCCCCATGATGGTACAGTTTCACAAAAACTGGCTCTGATAAACCTGATCTTGTGTATGAGCCAATTTTAACAGCTTGATTTTAGCTGTTCCCAACTCTTGAGGATGATTACCTCACATACCCCGGGACAAACATAATATTTTGTACAAGACTGCCGCCTTGTGGCAGACTTTGGGCAAAGTTTGTTTACAAGACCACTAGCAAACCTCCCAATTGCTACCTATGGAGGCTTTGCGCGCGCGCGCGCGCGCGCGCACACACACACACACACACACACACACACACACACACACAAGCTGTGAATAAACACACAGCCTTTCGCTGCATGACCTTTCATTAAGCTTTCATTTTTAAGCACATGCTACAACATGCCGTTAATGTGACAGCGATATTCTTATTTCTTATATTCTTATTTCTAAAGGCAGACATGCTTCGTGAAGTAACCAAAAGACAAACCTCAGCAGATTCCAGGTCCTTATTGTAGGACTTGGGTGGAAACCTCATTGCCTGGGTGAAAGATTAAAGGGCATTAGTACAGTCTGTAAATGTCTTTATCATCACATCTGTACCGGTCTGCCAGCATCATACACCAAAGACTTGGTCGATCAGGCATACCCCTAGACCCCCGGACGAGAGATTAAAGCCCAGAGGATTATTAAAGTGGTCTACCTTGACGGACATGTTGTGGATGTCCAGGCAGAAGGAGATCCTCTGGTGGAATGCCAGCTGTGGCTCCCGCGTGCCGTAGATGTCCATGGTCTCCTTGGACTGAACGTAACCCTTCTCATGGTTGATGCTGGCCTCGATCACGCCATCCCGGATCGCCTGGCAGATCCGAAGAACACTATTATGAGTGATGCAGGCAGGATCATTTGTTGCCGTTTGCCCTGAGACCCAAGCACCAAAGCTGGTACTGTTGATGCACCGGGCCTGGTTCTCAGATTCAGACGGCGGGAGGGGGCAGATGACGTCACATACCTTGGCCACAATGAACTCGGCATCCTCGGGACTGTCCAGCTGCAGCTTGACGGCGATGTCAGCCAGAGAGATGCGTGAGTACGACAGGCTGATCATGCGAACACCTGAAGGCAGAAAGTCGTCCAGTGTGAAGTAAACGCCTTACCATGCCCCTGAAAAAAGCCTGAAGTCTTTCTGGGGTCACATGACACACCTGGCAGCACATGAGCAGCGTCACTCGTATTCATGGTCATTATTCACCAGAGGCTCTTTCCTTACCACACAGACATACGTACAATTCTACCACACTTAGCAGTTAACATGGAGCCAACCAGCGACACTAAAAGGTGCCGAACCTATAAATGACTGGAACTGCCGAAGTAGAACAACGCTAATGTGTGAAGGACTTAAAGACTCAGCATCTCAGTAGAAGATGACCTTCATCTACATTCAGGAAGACAAGCTGTTCCTCAAAGATTCTGCCACACTTCGGTTCACCCAGAACATATCAGGAGCTCTCACCAGTCTTGATGACATTGTGTCTCAGGCGGATGATCAGGGTGTAGGTACCATCCGTCTGGAACTTCTCCCCAAACTGGTCCAAGACCTGATTGAACTTGGCGAGGTTACCCGTCCTCACAGCTGCACAGGATAAGTGTGGAGGGTTAGGGTTACTAGGTGACTGAGCTACACCCGGTACGAACACGCCAACACGCCCACCCTCGCGTTGAGGTAAGCACTGATGGCCGGACGATTCGCTGGAAGTAACAAGCACTTTGTGTTCCTACCTTGAGTCAACAGGAAGTAAGGCATGAGAGACCTCTTCAGGGAGGGCTGCCTGAACTGCAAGCGGTCTGGGATCTCTCCCAGCAGGAGCTCCACCACTATCAAGAGCTTGTGTACCTGTGACACAACAAATTAAGATGGAGGAGCATGAGAGCAATGCAAGGGAGTGGGGCTGAAGGAGCAAACGAATTCAGAGCTCCGCTCCCTTCTGGGTTAAACTCAGCAATGGCTGGGGGCTGGGATCCAGCTCGACGTTCATTGAAGGAAGCAAAACTCATTCGAGTGATTAAGGGCATGTAACGATTAGCAGAATCACAAGCAACACCTCGAATGCCAGTTCAAATGTCACAGCCCAAGTGTACCTGTTAAAAGGAAACGCCCATCAAGGCAGTGACACCAGACTTAGGGAAGACTAGCGATTGTAATACCTGCTACATTTAAAGCCTTTGTATTAGAGGCATACACGGTCAGGCATAGACAGACTGCTGGATTATGTGAATGAGTACTAACGGTCTGTTTGAAGCCAACAGCAGTGTGTTGGGGGGCCTTTCTCAGGGCATTGGTGAGGGTCCTCCTGGCCTCAGAGTACTCAAGCTGGATGGCTTTGATTCGACCTGTGGCAGACACATGGGGTTAGCCCTTAGTATCCTGCAATCAGGGTACAAACAGACACAAGGGGGGAGGAGTACAGAGAGGTTGTCATGGCCAGGCGTGCGAACCCGTGTAGTAGAGATAGCGGGCCCACTCGTTGTTGTTGGCCTGCTCTGGGAAGACCGACTTGGACACCAGCTTTTCCGCCTGGTCATAGAGGTTGTACTGCAGATAGTTTCGCAGAAGCAGGTTGAGAAGCGTGGCCTGACCGTCGGCATCATGGCGCAGGGTGGCCGTGCGCAGGCGAGCATGTAGGAAGCTACGGCAGGTGAGGAATTCAGCTTCAGTACATGTTGCACAATACCCACAATGCACCGAGGTCAGCGAAGTAACGTACAACTGGATGGGACGAGCGATGGAGAAGCACTGCGAGACAGCAGAGCCATCGTCTCCAGGTACCATCGAGGCGTGAAGTTCTACCACAGGGGCAACTGAGCTGCTTCCTTTTTCAAAGTTTTTTCCAGTAATCAATAGTGACAATCTTCACAGGCATTTATGTTATCCAGCAGACCATAATACGGCCGCATGCCTTCCCTCAGACTCTCGTGGCCCACCTGCGAACCGCGTCCAGCTGGCTGAGAAACTCGTAGACCCTGGAATGGTAGTAGTAGCATTTGGCAGCCACCAGGTCCAGAGCCCGACGGTTCTGTGAGCTGATCTTTTGCAAGAGGTCATCAGACACCTTCTTGGCCTGAAAAGGGCAGAGGTCACATCAAGCAAAAGCATTTTCCGATGAGTCCCAAGTGGCGATACATCAGAGAGTCAGTCAGAAATCAACGGCCACAAGGTGACGCTCGTACCTCCGTGTGGCACTTGTTGTTGGTGAGGTAGACCACCAGGAGGAGCTGCAGATAGGCCTCTACCTCAGGCAGCAGAGGGGTGGCGGCTGCCTTGCCAGTCCTGGGGCGGAACTGAACGTCTCCCTCCGTATCCATTGGCTGAGCACAGATACATGAGAGCGATCTGTATTAGGAGCACAGCTTGTGCCAAACACCAAAGACAGCACCGGAAACGGTAACAATGACGTGGTCAAGCTGTGATAAAGCCTCTTCATAACGGCCAAACAGGCCGATGCTTTTTCTGACCACGGCTCACCTCCTCCAGGAAACCGAGCAGGAACTCCTTCCCGGCCGTGTTGGCGGTGTAGAAACCGGAGATTGCCTTGTGCAGCACGTTGAGGTTCAGCCGGCGGCTGGTGGAGGGCAGAGCCCTGAGGGCGCGCAGCACGAAGCGGGGCTCCTTCCCGGACACCGCCTTCTCGATCTGCTTCACGTGCTCCTTGATATCTGATTGGAGGGACAGGGGGGTGGGGGCAGACGTGCAGAGATGGTGCATCAGTATAGGAGCTTGCAAACAGATCCAGCTGAGGACTCCAGCAGGACCCATTTGTCACATTACCTGGTCTGATTTGACCTCAGGACATTGCTTCCACTCGGTTACTCCTAATAAGCCACAGTATTTTCAAGAATGTTGTCGTCAGTGCGATTCGAGTTACAGAATCGTGTGTCACTACCGTTGTCATACAGTCATACAATGAGACCCAAGGATGAAGGCTTTATGAAATAAAGGAGCTTTGCTGTCCATAGCTGCCTCCTTATGTGTATGTGTTTAAGTATCTATGAAAATGTCACGATCCAATATCGACAGCTGACATCGCAAATCGCCATCAAGAAGGCCGAGAAGGCGAGAGAGACACAGCAGAGAGAGAGAGACAGCATACAGAGACAGCAGAGAGAGAGAGACAGCATACAGAGACAGCAGAGAGAGAGAGACAGCATACAGAGACAGCAGAGAGAGAGAGACAGCATACAGAGACAGCAGAGAGAGAGACACAGCATACAGAGACAGCAGAGAGAGAGACACAGCATACAGAGACAG
>JAACJT020000075.1:21884419-21914877 GCA_009936485.2 Gymnarchus niloticus | reverse complement strand
GCCAGCCTCCTCCGCAACATGGGCACCCTGTTTGGCCTGGGTTTGGGCCTGCACTCACCCCTCTATACAGAGAGCAAGAAGAGCAGGAGCGCCACCTTCAGGCTTGGCTGTATAATAGCATCCCTGCTTCTGCTGCACCTCTTTGACTCCTTTAAGCCTCCTACCCACACAGCAGCCTTGTTCTACTTGCTGTCCTTTTGCAAGAGTGCTACTGTGCCCCTAGCCACTGTCGGCATCATCCCCTACTGCTTGTCCGGGGCTCTGAGTGGAGACATCAAAAAACATCTTTGAGCAGAAAACCGCAAGATGCAAGCGGAGACCTGGAGACCTAAACTGGAATTGGATTCATCTCACAGAGCTACAGAATGTTCAGAGGTGCTTCACTTTTGCTGACTGTATTTCAAACCTACAGAGTGTAAGAGTTCATCACACAAATAATTGGCTTGACGCAACGACCGCATGACCAGATGTAATCGGTCAACCCACCGTATGTTAACATAATTGCGGTCGCATTTCCTCCTGACTTCGAAGAATCGAAAACGCTGAAGAAGCAAACACAATTTCCCATTGTGTGAGCTCATGCTTAATTGACCACTACAGTCTTCAAGCATTCACTCCTTCAGATAAAAAGTCATCCTTATTTTAAAGGATTTTGATAGTTTGGACTTACATTCATTATAGTTGTGAATAATCCTGCTATCTTCTCAATGTAAGAACTTCTTTTTAATCCAGAATTTGAGCTGCAGGATTTAACTGTACAGCTTATGAATCGTTGTGAAGGTGCAAACTTGAACATGAATGGTATTGTATTTTAACAATTTGTCATTCTGACTTTTGACGCTGTGACAACAGCTGGGTATTAGATCTTCGCTATTTAATATTCACCAGACATTTTCTCATATCCTACAGGTGTAGAAGATAAAAGTTTTAAATCTCCTTTCATACCTCAGAAAAAGCAAAGTCTCGACACAGAGTGCAAGATAACTTTTTTTTTAATGTTTAAGTTGAAAGAAGTTTCGCCTGGTGAAAAGACAGAGTGTTCCTGTCCCACAGGGGTGGACCCCAAACAAAGATAACTGTCAGTTTATATACTTTTTAACATCCCTTACAAGGTCTTCTGTTACATGATTGGCTAACATGTAGCGTGATCAGTGCGTGATTTCCTCATCGCGTTTCAGCACTTCATTGCTCCATCTCAGCATTTCTGCATCCCGTCATTTAGCACTCTTGTATCGTCATATCACACCTGTGTCCCGTCTCGTATCATGCGGTGACCTACGCTAACCTTCTACTTTCATTATTCCACACATATACTCAAGTTAATACGCATATATACCTGGCTAATTTTTGGTTACACAGCCTTTAGTTGTACTCATACTTATGATGTTATACTTTGCATTAATAAACTTAAGCTAGTACAATTAAAATTGATTATAATCCCCCCCAGTTCCTCTCATCCCTGCTTCGGTGCTGCTAGCCCCCCCCCATGGATTCCTGTTTTTCCCTCGTCTTGGCTCTGGTAGCCTTCAGTATCCTGTTTTGACCATCTCCAGTCTGAGACTCAACTGGGTGGATACTCGGACAAAAACGATACAGGGTTTTCTTATGTAAGGCCCAGAACATGACAACAATCCCAGAATCCTTAGTGTGCATGATCTTCTCGCCTCAGGCCTAAAACATGATAACGACCCAGAGCTCCTAGTGCCTCCCCCCAAGTCCAATTTTCCTTCCACACAGGGAGGGGAACCTGCACTTTATAGCATCAGTATAAAATACTTTGTTGTATGTGTAACAAAATGACCAGAATTTATTCACGTCTACGTATGCAATCCAGGCGATCAACGTTTGATGAAAAGAGCAGATGACTATAAGTAATCTCCTGTTTGACAGATTTTGTATTTTTTTATTAAAGATATTTTTTCTGTAGAAGAGAAGGTGTTTTGAAATTGAAGGAATTTATAATAAAATTATTAAAACAGCTTTTCCTGTACATCGTACACCACATAATATAGTATCAAGGAACACAAAATCCAAATTTGAAGCATGCAATTCAAAATAATTTAAAAAGTCAACATAACAAAACAGTCATTAACTGTACTTTATTCATCATATCATCCTTTCATTCCTGTACCTTATTTATTTTTTTAATTAATGCATTATTATTATTCAGTTGGAAACATTGGGTTGTTTGTAGTGCAGTGATGTGTTTTTCCGCTGGATATGCAAGCTCACGATTTCTGACTGCTTGTTCATTTATAGGTCAGATACGCTGTGTCCTTGCCAGGCCAAACAAAAATATGTTTTGTTGCTATAGAAACAGGAACATAAATTGTGTGATAATAGTCAAGGATAAAGAATAAAATGACGGTGAAACCAAAAAGCAGGCTTATTTTTCCGAACCGAGCATGAAAGTAGTTTGTAAAAGAGATTTGAGCACATTGGCAACTTTCCTCCTCCATTTTACACCTCCCTAAATTACGAACCTTCGCCAGAAAATGTCAACATTCTGTACAATGGAAAGTTCTGTTAAGTTCCAGAACATAAGCAGCATTCCCGTGTTGATGAATCGATATATCGGTTTGTGAGCACTAGTTTAGGTCAGAAGAAGTGAGTTTCTATGGTGTAAAATGAAAATTACTTCAAGAATGAGTCTCAGATCCCATTGCCATCTGGTCTACCAAATGTTATCAGAGCCAAATGCGAAGGTTGCAGCAGGAAAATCATTTATAATTTGTTCCTGGTTGCCATAATATTCTCATTATGGTAACAAGAAGCAAGTTTACCATTTCTGATGTTACAGTTGCCTGCCTTAGAAAAGTCTTCACCTCAGAGCACAAAGTTTACTGTAGAACACCATAGGCTGGCCGACCAGAGCAGTAACACAGCAAATGAGCAATCAATGATAAACTGTGCCAGACTACACATGGACAGAGATAATCAGTGATAATTATTAACCTGTTTTTGAGCCCTGGACCGCGACCCCATTCACATGGCAGATCTCATCACAGAGACGTATCGTTTCACAGCCCTGGCAACCTCAGATGAACATTCAATATTTAACCAGCGATTATCTGTCATTTACGCATGCAGATCATGGTTTGAAGACCAAAACAGGCTTGATTATATCTCAAAGTGTTTTTTTCTCATTGACCTGGTTGTTGTTGTTTTTGCTGTCACAGCCGGAGGGGCTCGGAGAGTCTCAGCACCACGTCACAGCCGTGATCCAACACACTGCTGGATTCATCCAGACAAAACACTGTGTATTAGATCTAACACATGAGCTGTTTCTGCCTCTGTGCAAAAAGTACTTAATTTCCATAAATTCAAAAGTTGTGCAAAACATTATATGCAATCAAACATTTTGCACAACTTAAACAGGCCAATTTAAAACTATAGCCTGAAGCTGACTGTGACATCATGTTTACTGCACTATTCAAAACATGTCCATCATTTATAATGGATTATCTTCTGTTGTGTGATGGTGAGCCTGTAGCAGGAAACGAGGGAACATGCATTTGTGTTCAGGATACCCAACATCTCATCCCTCCCACCTTCCTGATCCTGTAACACCCATATCCCCCCTCCTCCACTGGCGCCAGCCATGTTGCTCTATACTTTTGATTCTCACCTGAGAGTACACTGTAAATAATCATTACCCCTTCTGGTTAGCAGGCTCCAGAGGTCTGTGTACCACTTCACATGACGACTCAACAGAACTATTATTAAAAAACCAGCGCTCAACGTCAAGTTGAAGGCACTGAGTTCACGTTGTTTACTTTGGGCGTTGGCCTCTAGGAAAGGCATTGTCTCCAATCCTGTTTGTGATTTTTATGGAAAGGGTATCGAGGCGCAGTCACGGCACGGGAAGAGGGTCCTATATGGGGGGTTAGAGGTGACATTCCCATTATTTGCCGCAGATTTTCTTCTTTTAGCCTCAGCGCACCAGGAATGACTGAATTTTCTGTCATCAGTGAAACCTGTCACACAGCTCGAACAGAGGAATGTGTATCACTCGTGATGTTCACACGAAGTTTAACTTCTCTCAGCCACAAAACGACCTCGGCAAGGACAGGAATCCGTACAACTGTTTTGCTCACTGTTGTCGCAGCTGCCGCATTTAGGAAAGGATACAAGAGAAAGAGTGTACAGGAAGTCACATCCTACAGGATCTGCCATCTGAGGATATTTTTCCCACTGAACCCTACCCTGCAGATAAGAACATTTCCAGCTGCTTATGGAAAGAATGCCTCAAGGCCATCATTTGGCTTACAACCCAACATATTGCAAGAATTACATTTCACAATATCAGCTATATCAATCATAGTACAGTCATCAAACGTTCATCAGTCCGCCGAACAACATTCCACAGAGCTCAGAGCTAAGTTTGAGGAACTAATAGAAGTGAAACTTACATAAATGCTTATAAATGTAAGAAAAATATGCTGATATCTCATCAGGAAAATGGGAAAAACAGGAAAACAAATAAATGTGTTAATCAGCTGCAATCTCCATGCGGTTGATGTTTTTGATGTTTGTTTTAGTGTACATCAGTATGTTTAGATAAGCCATTCGCAGCGGTTTTGGAATTTGAAATACATACAGTTTAGCAGATAGAGGGCTTACCTATAGTACCAGGCCTGGGCCATGTGTATTCCCAATCAGCCTGAGCAGCTCTGACATCTCATTTTTCTCCTGAAGTATTTATCACACGACTCTTCTCAGATTGTGGTCAATAATGGGATCTCCTTAATTCTGTGAAACTCATCAATACATATCTTAAGAAACCAGTCTTTAAAAAACTCAGTGAAGGCTAATGAATTCTAGCCTTGTATAGTTTTAAAATTTTAAAGAGCTGAATCGTTATAATACTTGGGTCCAACGTTTGTTGTCTTTGCCGACGAGGGGCCTTGAGTGAAATCCTCCAGTAAACCAGAGGAAAATACAAAGAGGTTACAAAGAGGTCTGTCGTGTCAAAAATTTGTTTCCAGCACTATACTGCTCACATTTCAAAGTCCTCTGTCAAACGGGTTAATGTCTCTTACATTTACGCATATTCAATACAGATGGCTTGAAACTTACTTAAACAATTGCAATATTACTCTTTTTCTCAAAATGGTCTCTGTTCCGCTAAGGCTTATGCTACCACAATTAAAACATAGTCGTTAAGATTGCAATGAATAGCTGTATAATGACCAAGGAAAATGAGGCCATCTCACAGGATCAGATGTACCCAATATAACGAAGACATCCCTCATGATGCCTCCATGTGACCTGCTAAACAAGTTCAGCACTCAGGAGTGGTTCCATCGTCACCACGCCCCCTAGACCAGATTCGGTCATCACCGAACCTTTACTGGACGTTTTTGAGTTACGTACTCATGTAACTGACTTCCACCTGGAAGCTTCTCTCACTGAAGGCTCTTCCAGAACCCCACTACACACAGTTCACGACACGAGTGACAAGATTTCAAAAAATTATTGAAGATGTTCCAAATGCATGCGTTGATGTCATGGTTACTTTGTCCAACCACAGTAGGTGTTTCATGGTAAATGTGACCGTACAGGAAAAATGAAAAAAGAGTTTGAAATATCATTAAGATTATACTGACAGTGTCAAAAAATAATAACAAATATTTAATTACAATTGATGAAATACCATCGTCGTATTATCATACATAAAATAAAACCATACCTTGTGGAGCATTACAAATATGCACCATTATAAATTTGATTAGATTATTTAACCACATTAAATAAGTTATTATGCAATACATGTGGGTAATGAAAGAATTAACTAAATGAGGATGAGGCAACATACAGTACAAAGGCAGACTGCCACGGGGTTGAAGATAATTTAAGACATTCATCAATCATCGCACCACGAGGCGTAGCCCAGACTTGCATGTATAAACTCATATTACCGGTAGACGGGAATTACATTTTAGTTGGGTAGGTTAAGAGGTCAGTTCATAACACTTAAATGATATGTTGGTATGTTTCGCCCAGAAAGTATTTGTTACAGCCAATTTCATGTCCGTAAAGCCACTTTTCTTGTGAAAGTTTTTTTTTTGTCCCCTGGGTGAAAGATTTGCTCGTCTCCTTCCTAAAAGCATAATTTACTGAAGCACAAATATAGCATGTCCCAATCATGCCGACACGGGACTCCATTCTGGACAATAGCATGCTCGGTGAGTTGACAATGTTTGCTTGCAATGCATTCGCACCCAGTCTGTGTAACTGACACGGTCACCCCACACGGATCAAGGCAAGGAAACATTTATTTTATCATCAAAATGACAGGAGCCTTTTAATCACACGCCAAACTGACGAACTGGCCTGCACCGAAAAACAGAGCACAGCAAATTAAACCAAAGTAACGCTGGCCTGGTGGAGAAGAGCACATACACCTAATATAATTCCGAGATCAGCACCATTTCACAGATGATTTCCTCCTTTTGTTACTCCAGATATCTGCCATCCGGTACCTCTGTTGTATAAATCGTGTTTGCTTACAGTACAGGATCTTTAGAGAATGTCATTTCAGAGAAATACCCGTTTACTTGTAGTGGCCATGAAGGTTCTAAGTACGTACATTCAGAGAAACCGCCAACACTGGACGGAGGTCAGTGCAGCGTCCTTCTTCACGTCTTCATAAAGGAATTTATTTGCTGAACTACTTCTATCAGCATCAGTAGCTTTTAATAAGCTCTGTGTTTGTCTGTGTATTTGTGTACCACTGGAGCTTCTGACCTTACCCTTTCTGTAATTATATCCTTGTAGGTGTGTGTGTGTGTGCGCACTTGCCAGTGTCTGGCCCATATCGGTGTTGTAGTGTGTGTCTTCCTATTGTCCTTGTGTCCATCAGCATTAGCACAGGTGTGTTTGCACTGCAGTTCCTGTGTAATGCAGTAGAGGGGGCCATCTGCCACTCACTCCTCATCGGGGCAGAGGTGCCTGCTGTGTTCCTGCAGCAGAGACACCACCTCCCCCCTGCGCTCCATCCGGCTGGCTTTGCCCTGGAATCGCCCTTTCTTCCCGGCGCCTTTCCCCTCGAGTATCTCTGCCACCCTACGTCCAGGTCGGAGCGGCAAAGATACAAATTAACACTCCGAGTCGGTGCACCAAAAACAAACACTCAAACGGACAGATTTATGTGCGTCATTAAAATCGAACAGCCTGCTGTTCAGAGACTCAAAAATGTTTAACATAGCCTATAACTGACAAAAAAATAAAAAAACACAAAGACTGACCGCAGCATGACCTGAGCGGGTCAGTGGGCTGCTGTGGACTCTACCTGGGCCCCATCTTGTCCACAATGTCTTCAGGTCCAGCCAAAAGGAAGAGCCCGGCTCCCTTCTCCTCTCCAGCCGTCAAGAACAGGACAGTGCCCTGGAGGAGGCGTGGCCAAATGAGATGGTTTACACACGAGAGGCGCCTGTTTATCCTCAATGTTTCGCACGGCAGACAGTAAGCAGATTCATATGAGCCAACACAGCCCTCCAAAGCTGAGGTATTTTAATTGTTGTTATCATTAAATTTTCAGGACCATAACTCATAACTCTGGGCTCGTTTTACCCCATAGAGCTTTTCATCAGAAACAGGACTTGGGGGTGTGGCGACATAGTGCTTTAACGACGCCAAAAGGAGCGCTGAATCACAGCCATTTTTCACATGTGCCAACGCCTTCCATCTTAACTGCATTGTTCATATGACCCATGCAGAGGTACCACATTGGGTCATTGAAGATTCCCACCCCCAGATCTGCGTGTAGACTTCTCACTGTGTTTGGCTCTTCTCCAGGTACTCTGCTTTCCTCCCACAACACAGAAATACATGGTTGGGTAAACTGGTGTCACTAAACTGCTTCTATCTTTCCCGGGTGAGCTCTGCGATTGGGTATCGCCTGCCTTGGGAACCGTCTCTCCTGGGATAGGCTCCAGACCTGCTGACCCTGCACTGGATACGATGTAAAGATAGAAGGATGGATGGACTGGATCTCCGGAGGCTCAAGAAGAACAAGCAAAGGGCAAGGGATCATACCAACGATCCAGAAAATTATATCATGAACGGAAAAATCCAAACCTCTGTGCCGATTTCATTTGCTATTATATTCATGAACTCGTTATCACCGTCCTTCCTGCAAACAAAGTAAACAAGCAAAAGCATTTACTAGTAAAACAATTACAACCTCACCCAACAGCATCCAAAAACGAGACTTCACAGACATATCGTAAGAGCCCATTATGTGACAAGGTCGCCATCTAGTGTGAATATTTCAGCATAGCATCTTAACGGATATCAGGTTAAAGACCCTTACCTATGTAAGTTAAACAGGTTGCCTCGGTTTGGACTGGCCTTGAAGTTTCGTGCGATGAGTACCGCCATATCTCGTAACAGACCGAGGTTACTCTTGACAGGTAAAATAAGAACAAATTAAATAATGGACATACCACGCCTCAAAAATGTTACCATAAAGATTGTGAGTGAGACACCTTGAATCTCCTCTAACATACCTTCTGCAGTGCCTTAACGGATTTCTGTAGCTTCTCCACAGCTTCAGCGTGGTCATCTGCTCCTGTCCTGTAAGTCAGAGGTACGTTCAGCAGACCAAGGCCAAAAACGAGCAGGTGTGACCATCAAGTTACCCCACCATCGTTTCAAGTCTTACTTTAGCAGGGCCGTCAAAGCCCGTTCTGTGTCATAGCTCCTCTCTGCGTACTTCAAAACCCGGTTCCCAGCGAGGAAGACCAAGTTGGTTTTGGTCTTCTTTCCCTTTTCAGTCCCAAGGATTTTGATAACCTAAAATTGATGGTGAGAAGTTCTAATAAAAACTGTGACAAAAATTAGCAACGTCGTGATGCAGAACTATTTATGGATGGATGGATGGATGGATATAAATTTTTCATACTGCCCTTTAAGTTACTCCTACCTTATCTATAGAAGAAAAAATTGTACTGCAATTAATTCATATTCATGGTGTCTGAATTCCATGGAAAACCAGAATTACTGCATATTCTAGTAGTTCACAGTATCCAGGAACTCAAACCAAACTAGTCCTGCTATTAATTAACCCCCAGCCGACGTTACCGCAGACACCCCACCTGTAGGTGACTGAGGTTTGACACGTGGGTCCCACAGCACATGTTGGCATCAACGCCTTCAATATCGATCACACGAATGGGTCCAGCCACGTCTTCTGGCAGACCACGGCTTCTCACCTTGATGGGGGGGGTCAAAACAACACTATCATCAACAAAGGTGATTTTCTTGGTCCATCCGTGCAGTGGAGAACACAGTGAGACGTAACAACCTTTCAATCCTGGTCCCTTGATGTTAGAAACTTTAAACAAGCTCCCTTTTCTTTAAAAACAATAATTTATGCAAATCTGCATTCCAGTCCACTGGGTAATTAATTGCAATTGTGCAAACAGGAATAACAACTCTGTTTAAAAAATATTCAAAAAGAGTATATTCATAAATCACACTTGAGTCTAATTTAAAAAAGACTTTTAAAAGAATGCAGTAATTATATGAGATTAAGGAAATGAACTTCACTGCCCATGACTGTACATGCTGTGCCTTCAGCTTCCGTGCCCTGGACCACATGTGTGACATGTGTCACATGTAACATGCATGTAATATTTATAAATGAACCCAATCATTCTAAAAGCCACTCCAGCATATTCATAAACTGTGGTTGAAATCATTAAACCTAACTGAAATGTACAACTGCGAGCAATTTTGCTGATGCAGGGTATTATATTAAGCATATGGCCACGCATCTCTGTTGACAAGCAGTGACCTCAGAACGCGTCATACTGAAGAGGTCAGTGACTTGCAATGTGGCAAAATCAGAGGGTGTCACCTTTTCAACAAGTCAGAATGGCAGCTTTGAGCCCCGGTCAACTGCAAGTGAAGCGACTGTCACGTGGAAACGTGTAGAGTCACGTGGACACGTCTAGAGTCACGTGGAAACGTCTAGAGTCACGTGGACACGTCTAGAGTCACGTGGAAACGTCTAGAGTCACGTGGAAACGTCTAGAGTCACGTGGAAACGTCGTGAGTCACATGGACACATCTAGAGTCACGTGGACACGTCTAGAGTCACGTGGACACGTCTAGACGCAATGAGAGCTCAGCTGTGATGCAGTAGGCCATACAAACGTAAAGGGATCTGACTGCTTAATATCAATACAAAACCCCATTAACGTTGTTATGGCTGAGAGGCAGGAAGTCCTACCAACAACATTCCAGCATCTAAGGGAACACCTCCCACTGAAACACTTGATTCTAGAACGAGACACCACACAGGCAGGTGTCCACATACATCTGGCCATACAACGACTCCCTCTATTCCCTACATCCAAATTCAATAAAACCATTATATAAAACTTGATATGACCGATTTGTGAAAGTACAATTCTAGACTGAGTCTAAAGGGACATCAAAATGAGTAATAATATTAATAGAAATAAAACGGTAGTCAATATTATCTATTAACGCAGAGAAACCTCTGGATGAGTGGGTGGATGGATAAATTTAAGCTGAATTTACAAGCTATTGAAATAAGACTGATGACAGAAGCCAACAGAATCCCCATTTCAGAACCCTAAATGGGTTAGTCATCTCGAAACCCGGTAACAATCTTTACAGTTTCCATCTGCCACAGTAATATCTGTCGATCACACAGACAACCTGGTCCATAGCTGGATCATCCAGGGAGAGCAGTTTGACTGTGACGGGGATGTGATCTCGGATCTTTTCATTTACAGCTCTCTCCAGAGCCTCCACCTCCCCCGGCTTTACTGTGCTGGTGTCCAACTCTATGGTGCTGCGCTGACTCCCAAGCTCCCTACGGAGAGCGGGAGAAGACAAAGACGGACTCATCAACAGGTCAGCAGGTCATCCCCTGTTACACACTGCAGCTTATTCAGATATTGTCTGCCCTACCGCTGACACATCCTGTGCATTATCCAGTTTTGACTGGTCATATTTACAACTGAAAGATGGGGTGGGACAAATGGGGCTTGAAAACCTGTAGTGGGTGGGCGTACCCTGAACCAACCAATCAATGCTGGTGCTAAATGAAGCTTCAAAACCCTTGGTGAGTGGGCATACCCTGAACCAGCCAATCAATGCTGGTGCCAAATGAGACCTCAACCCATGATGGGTGGGAGTATCCTGAGCTAACCAATCATAAACGAGTAAATCTTACCTTCATGTATTTTTTTATAAGAATAAATCTTCTACATACCAGGAGGTGGTCTTGTAAGTGAACATCGCGTCAGCCATGGCAGTGATCAAATGCTGACCTGAGAGTTCACAAAGTAACTCTATTTAAGAAACTTAGCACACCAAATGTTACAAGAAATCCCGCCAAACTGATTGAAACAGGTCTAATTGCTCTATTGACACAGATGAAGCCACATATAATCACTTACTACACCAATAACGGTCTTACCAGAATGCTGCTGCATGTGGTCAAACCTGCGATCCCAGTCCACTTTTACCTGGACTTCAGATCCCACCTCCAGTGGAGAGCCCACAAAGTGCACAGCCTCTGCCGCCTGCCTGGTAACTCTCAGGACGGGCACCCCAGCGATGGTGCCCCGGTCGTCTGGCTGCAGAGGACACCAGAAGGTATCAGGAACTCTCCAGCAAAGCAGACTGCCAGAATCTGAGCTTTAAGGCCCCACTTTCTAAACAGACCACAGATATAGGATGGGGATTTCTCATAAGGGAAATAGCAGGACGATGTCCGGGGGGCAGCTGCCTTTTGCCCTGTGATGGACTGGCACCCCATCCAGGGTGTACCCCAGCCTCGTGCCCTGTGACCCTGCTTTACGCTGTTCTGTTACCACGACATCAGCTTACCTGACCGCCCCCCTCAGGAAAGAGAATGGTGTCCCTCAGTATGACATCAAAGCCCTTTACCTTCTCCTTCTTCCCATTGCTTTCCAGTTTCAGGTTGGAAGGAGAGCAAGAAACCACTGTGGTGACAAACTGAAACCAAAAACAGAATGTCTGTGGACAGTTTATTAGTACTTATGACGAGGTACAACACAATGAATATAGTTTCATTTCCACGGTTTGAATGGGAAACAGTGTTGTTGTTTTTTTATAGCAAGCAACTACATATTTTATTTTTGCCTGTTAAAATCATACGCAGCTAAAAAGACACGTGCATTTAAATATATATTTTACAATATTTGTTGATCAGATGTACAACACATTGACACAGTGACTGTGGCTGTCCTGACTTCTGTCCACCTGGTAACATTAAGTGAGCGGATGGCTTAGGCTGAACTCGAATTAAAGTCAGATCTACTGAAACAACACAGATAAAAGAGCACAACCCTGGATCATCATGCACACTGGAAACAAAACCTCAACTATCACCATCCCAAGGGCTTCCCTGCAGGGGATCAGGGCGAATTTCCCATAATAAAATGAACACGTTTTCAGATTAAAGGAATCAAGACGTGCAAATGCTTGTATCCCACCTCTTGCAGGTAACAGTCTCTCTGACACTGGAAAGCCATCTTTGATGATCACTGAATTACAGAATATCAATATCGAAACTAAACGTGCGACTCTCTTCCTACGGATGGCAACGCGGGACAAAAAAGGCGCGGTCACTTTGCGGAAGGCGAAGTAGAAAGTCTGGACCTGCGCTCATGTATTTTACAGAACTTACATTTCATTCATAATTTCGTCGAGGAATCGACTCAAAATGTGCGTGTGTCTAAACAAATTTTACGCATTAGCCCTGGGCTGCTTCTCATTGGCAGTTTTTATTATGTAAAATTCAAAGGTAAAATTTCTTCAATTCTAGTACAAAAGTGTTGATGCATATTAACGTGTCAATAGTATCACGGGCTTAAAAGAAGAAAGAAAAAAGAAAAAATTCTTAAAAATTCTTAAAAACCTGTATCCCGTAAAAATCTGTATCTGTTGACGGTGTTAATTATATTATAAGATCATTAAAAGCCAGAAATACAGTATGAATTACCTGTAACAGTACGGGGCCCTGGATAGGAGCATTCAGGATTATTATCTTTAAGGAATACTGAGGCTAAAACGATACTGGAAGCTTTTCGTGGGTCAAAATTAAAAAAAACTGTAAAAGCATGAGACACTAGAGCTGAACTGAAATTAAAACAGCACGTTTCTATGCTGGCTGCAATAACATAAGAATTACTAGAAGTGGAAAGTATGCGCTCACTGTTTTTTAACTTCTGTTTTTCAGTTTTAAACATGCCCTTGACCTACAGCGGCCAGCATCCTCCCTTTCAATAATTGATGGTGACGACAGCCTACGTGGGGTCTGAAATTGCGAGATTGAACTGCGTTTCAAAAGGAACTCCAGAGTCGTTAATTGGCGCTTCGAAATAGGAGATTAGATTAGGTATTGGCATGCCGTTAAGTGTTCAGAGCCATTTACAGTTTAAGGGAAAGAACCCAACTAATTTAAAGTGGCATCACAGATATGTTAATGAAGAGGTCGAGGTCAGGCCCCTTCTCCATGCTATTGATACTGAAGCCTTAGTCCAAATCTCAGTCAGGGGTAAAGAGTGAAACAGAGCAGAATGAAAGGTCACAGTGACACTTCACATACAGTGATCTGGACCCAAGAACAACTCCTCAATCTGTGGCCTAATTACAATGAATCGACATAAATCAATGTAAAATTCAGATCATTATGAGTGGAGATTTTTCATAGATAATCACACTCAATCACACTGTAAGGCTACACAGTAACAAATCCACAAACCATAACCGATGTTTAGTGCAATAAAATTCAAGATTCACACATCAGACGATACTGTAAGGACACGAGCCGGCACGGTCCTTAGAGCGTGACCCAGCATGCACTGGTGCTTGTGGTGTAAGTAGTGTTAAATATGTGTGTTGTGAATAGCTTGTGTAGTGTCGTGTTGTGTTGCCTACTGTAAAGTCTTGTAGTGCGTTGTGTGTTAGATTATTGGCTGTGTTCTTTTGTCAGTTTGTTTACGTGTGCGGGGCCAGTAAGGCTAACCCTCAGGTTGTCCAGAGCGCGTTGTGAAGGAGTGGGAGTTATTGTGGCTGCTTTGAGTTGGTAGCTGCCTTTATTAAAAGTGTCTTGTTCAGAGCAAGATGTCTCTCCCTCCTGTTTTTCACAATAGATTATGACCGTAAACACTTAATTTTGGTCCATACACCGTGACATTATATCTCACCACTTTAATTCTTTGTTGTGTTTCTACACTAAAGATTTACATGGAAAATATATTGAGGCTAGGAAAAAGTTTTTTAATAATTTAAAAAACACAGCATTCTACAGTCAGCTTAATTCACAGACACAAACAAACTGTATATCGATTCCTGTTGTCAGTCACGGTCGTTACTGAACACAGACTGCTCAGCACGAGCCATCGGCAACGTCTTCAACAGCAGTCTTGGTGCCCCAGAGGAAGGCTGTGTATCCCACTGTTTATTTTACACATTTCTGGTCACATGACAGGAGAGTTAACCATTATTGAAGCCTTTTGTCACAGCTGGCAATAAGCAAAACTGCTGACATCTGGCAGGTTGATTTGGAGAAGACAGCAGTCGAGGCGTTCTCGCTGACCTCCACCTCACAAAACCACAAAACAAATGAAAACATCATCCAAGATTGTTGTTATATGCCAGTAGCTTGCCGCCTCGGGCTCCTGGTGTGATAACTAAGGTATAGAGATGACCAAGCGGATTTACTCTGACTTGATCTTATAAGCAATGGAAAAAAATACATTATTGGGCTGCACTGGTCACACACACGTTATGATTGTACACGCAACATGGATAAACGCGTAAAAGGATGGCTGCAGGAGCTTCACCTTCTCTGCTTCCTGGCAGGACGTGTCAGGCCGGTTCTAAAATGAAACACAACCACATTCACTTTAGGGTTTATTTTACATATGCAATTATATGGAACTAGTTAATCACCAAAGCGCTCTATGATAAAGGTCAGGCTATCAAGGGAGCCGAGGAAAAAGGCGTGAGAACAAAATGAAGTGTACTTTAATATTGAGGATAGGATGAGAGATATCCAGTGCCTTATGGCCTCTTCCACATTCAGACCACACACGTGTCTGTCACTGACAGTTGAGTAAATCAGTGGTTCCCATGCTTTTTCTCTCAGGCCTACCTTTTGCAGACAACAATATTTTACATCTCCCACCCCCCAGCATGCAAACACACGACACCCCTTCTAAGGGGCAGGCCTACATGCTCGAGTTTGGGAATCACTGCGGTAAAGTATTTTGTTCCACAGCCTTCCCGGTTAAAAAATCCAGTTCTTTTCCCCAATAGGATGGCTGAAAGAGCATTTATTGGACACACTGGTGGAATTTAAATGATGTCCATTACCTGGCTTTGATTTAGATGACCTCAGTCATCCTATAAACGGGGGGAGAGGGACAAAATGATTAAGCTGGATATATGAATGAATTTGATTGATTGAATGTAATTAATAAAACTTTGAATATTAGTACTTCAAATTTTTTGAATATTAACAGTATTTTATAACTACTAACATCCAGGTCATCAAGGTCGTCCATCGTTGGCGCCTCCCTTTTGTTAGTCATATCTTTCATCATCTGAGAGGCATAAAGCAAAGACGTGTAAAACAGCACACTTTATCTCACTTACTGTGTGCCATTTATACACCCAGAATTCAAACCTAAACTAAAATGACATTTTAAGTCCATTTTTTAACGTACGGCCTTTCCTGAAACCACACGATTTGGTGTTTACCTGCTATACCCACTCCCTTAAAAATTTGTCTTTTCCGAAACCTCAGAGTTTGCTCTGCTTTGCGGATCATCCTTTGTTAGACCCAGAATGATGCTGGTGCCACTTACATCCATGTACTGCTCAAACTCGGCCACGCCCTCTTCGTCCTCATGCTCCCAGTCTCTCCAGTTGTCATAGTCTACAGACAGCCAGCTGGGCTGCACGAGAACACAGGCGGTCAGCAAGCTGCATTTGAAAGGGACTTACAGAAGGTTATTTATTGCTGTCAATACCTCATAACTCTAGGGTGGGCCTTCCCTCCCTGACCCCATGTTCTGTGTGTGTGTGTGTGTGTGTGTGTAGTTGCTATGATTCCTCCATGCGTGTGTGGGTTTCCTACATGTACTCCGATTCCCCCACACAGTTAAAAGGCATGCACTCAGGTGAGCTGGTGACTAAACTGAATGTGTATGCCCTGTGATGGACTGGGAGCCCATCAGGAGTGTCCCCTGCTTCCTGTCCTGTGCTTCCTTGGAGCACTGTGAGAGGTGGATCAAGCCCTTATTATCAGCAAGTATGATGACAACGTAAGCCCAGCCGGTGCGACTTTTCAAGCAACAATGGCCAGATTGTCTTAAACAGCCAGCCCTCGAACTACCAGGATATCAGAGTAGCTGAGGAAGAGGTGAAATCCAAATGCTGGAAAATTAAATTAAATATCTAATGCCGGTTGTACAAAACAACAAAACGTAAATATCTAGCAATTTATAGGATTATTTGTCATGTTGTTCCTGTGATTGGTTCTTACCTTGGCAGGGTCCTTGGTCAAGCGAGGCCACGCAACATTATCTTTCATTTTCCTTAGAAGGACATGAACAGTGCGCTCATGTGGTGTTTCCCTGGAATCCTGTTGAAAAGAGGCACAAGAAAGCTTTTCAGCTGACTACAGTGCAGGGAGTAGGAGCCATGGGAGACTACAGTTCGAGAGTTACGACTGATGGACAGGGAAATGTGACTTCTGTGTTACCACTTTGACATGACGGGGATGATGCTCAGAGCGAACACTTTGCAGATGACCATCGACATTGGAGTTTAGAGCACATTTCTCGTTAAAGATGTAAAGACCTTCACTCACTAAAGCACTTACATGAATCTCGACCCGGTCATAGAAGTTAATCTCATTGTAGATATTGATGTCATCCTCCGTTTTACAGCTGCGAGAACACAACAGTCAAATCACATTGCACAGAATGTAATTGGTAAAATACAATTCCATCCATTTTTTAAACCATGAATCCCATGCAGGATCGCAGGGGGACTGGGAGCCTATTCCATTCAGCACACCAGCAACCCATCACAGTTCACAGTCACTCAAGCACACGGTCACACGTTGCGGGGAATTTAGAGATGCCAGTCAGCCTACAACACGTCTACGGACTGTGGGAGGAAAGCGGAGTACATGGAGGAAACACACAAACACACAAAGCACGGGGAGAACATGCCAACTCCACACACGTAACGAGATTTGAATCCCCAGTCCTGAAGAATCACTGAGCCACCGCGCCCCCACATAATTCAGTCTTTTATTAACTTGACCTACTAGATATAAACAAACCTTAAAAAATCACTAGTACTACCAGTAAAATGAGAGATACAGGGAGACTATAATAATATATTAATATTCTTCCACACTAACACGGGGTTAAGAAACGATCTGTTACAGTTCATCAGGATATTTCCTTACTTCATAGTCACATTACAGCAAATCAACTGAAAAAAAAAACAAGGAATAAAATTGAGGCTGTCGGTCTAAAAGAAAACCTACCTTAAAGCCATTTTGTTTGCTTGTATATCCACCTGCAGATCTTTACAGTTTTGAACTATGAAGTTAATTGTGACGTACCTCTTCCGGTCAAACCACAGCGCTTTAGCTGGTTGACTGTCAACAAACGAGGAGAGCGAAAGTTGTGAAAAACCTATTATTAATATGACGATACACTGTCCAATAACACACACAAAAGTTGAGTTTTATGTTACCAGTTCTCAGGTCTCACAATCTTTGGCATCCTAATGATGTGTAGCCAAACTCCAATTTAAAATAAACAACTTAGATCAGGCTTTTCCAAGGCGTCTTCTCCTCTATGCTATAGCTCCCTTGGTAGTGGCAGAGAGTTCTATCTCCTGTCTATTTTTAGAATGGCCAGTATCAGCTGCTGAGTGCCTTCTACTTTAACCCCCACCCCCCGTTTATAATGGCCCAGTAGACCACTAAGGAAACCCAGGGCACCTTCTGGAGAATTCTCCACCAATCCTGTCTGGCTCCTAACAGGAGGCCGAAAGAATGGAATGTGTAGAACCTCTGGTAGCAGGCTGTCGCGGTGACACTTCAAGCAGCAAAGGGAACAGCTGTCTCAAAAGCATGAAAAGGGCCTGACACGTTTGAAAAGCGTACATTTAAACAAGATCATACGCGTTGATTAGTACGCACTAAACAACTACACGTGATTTTCTTCAAAGCATTTTTCCCACAGCTTGCAAATGCCGGCTCGACAGTCGCCACGTACAGTCTTGTTAAAGCAGACGGTTCAGGAAGATGCTGGAAAAACTCAATCTAACTTCAATACCAAGATTATGATTCTTTTTGGTTACTAAGAGAATTTGGTTGCGATTGGTAGGGTTTGTTTTACGGTTTGTAATCTACATACAGTATATTAGGCAAGACACTTTCATTAAAAGTAGACCTATTTGATAGAAAAATAAAAATAATAGAGAAAAACAAGAATAACAGAAAAAACATTTCTTGCTGTTTCGTAGGGAATGGAGATACTAAAATTTTTAGTTTCTTTTCGATAAGTGTTTTATGAACTAATGTGATCCATAAGTAACCGTTTTAATGACAAGATTTCCGAATCAGTAATAATAATATTGAGAAGACAGGAGTCACTGGAGAAGACACTAATGTTGGGAAATGTGTAGAACTGGAGGCAAAAGGAGGAGGGGACGGCAGAAGATGAGACGGATGGACAGTGTGGTGGAGACAATGAACATGAGTTTGGGCCGGCTCCGAGAGGCGGTGGAGGACAGGGCGGCCTGCCGTGCTGTGGTCCATGGAGTCACGAAGAGTGGGACACGACTGCATGACTAAACAACAACAAAATAATAATATATATGTACAAGTAGGCGTATATTTAAAAATGAAATCCCATAGCAGAGTTCTAGTTTTACTACAAAATAAAGACCAATAATAAAATACAAAAAAAAAGACTTTACACTTCTAGAAAGACTCATGGAATTCTAGTGTCATATTGCTGTAGGATTCTGTAAGCCGCAAGTGAGTTGTAAGTTTTTGAGACAACATTGCAACAACCTTGAAAGAAACCAAATATCGGCAATCGATACTTTTAGTTGACAATTTACACCAAAAGAGTAATATTTGAGTATCGGCACTGGGGATCGCTTTGTCAGTCTCTAGCACCATCTCAAGTGGTTAAAGGTATTCGTCTCAATCCGTGACCAGCATAAACAGCGGCCTGAAGACAGGTGTGGGGTCCAGTTTATGACTGAATCGTGTTCAATTAAGAAAATCACTTCAACCAGGGCTCATGGCTTAGCTCCACACAGCCAAGAGATACAGGACTGAGATGGCAGTCTACCATCGAATACATGAACATGAACACATGAAGACGAACACATGAACATGAACACATGAAGACGAAGACGGACACATGAAGACGAACACATGAAGACGAACACATGAAGACGAACACATGAAGACGAAGATGAACACATGAACATGAACACATGAGCACAACAGTAGAGTATATGAAGGGCTCGGGCAGTTCTGATCACCATCCCTGCCACTCTTTATTCAGGTCACCCTGTGCACTTTAACTGCGTCCCTCCGAGCAGACGGACCTCTATCACCATCAGCCGGCCCGTAGGCACCCATAAAGCCGTGAGCGGCGGTGCCGTCACGCCGCCATTCCCTCATTCCCCCCTGCTGTCGCCGGAAGTGAGGAGCGGAGCGGAGGCAGCGGCGGGACTGCGGCTGCATCCGTACGGGAGAAAGCGGCCGCGGCCAACTCGACAGGCTCAATCGGCGCTCACGCCCGAAGACGGCGCTCCGCCATGCCGCGCAGGAAGGTAAGAGCGCGGCAGCGCCGCCATCACCGTTAGCGGGGCGGCTAACGTCGACATGGCGAAAGCCGCCTTCCCCAGCGAATTCTTAGGGGCGGCTTCCTGCTCCGTAGCGCTTTCGGTGTTCGTGCAACCACGGCTCCGAGCAGCGTGTGCGCTTAGTGCCGCGAAAGGTTTTGTCTGGGGGGGGGGCGCGAACGGCGTTCGTCCGCTTCGCACGCCCGCCGGCGGGTAAAGCCCTCGCTCCGACTGCGGGGCTTGAGCGAAGCCCGTCGGCGTAACGCGCACACTTCAGCTCCAGGCTTCGAGTGCGGCCTTGTAGCTGCGATTGGCTAGCGTGCGGGCAGGTGACAACCGCAATTGGTGGAGGCGGTTGTATATAACTCGCTTTCCCCGCCCCTTCGCTTTTGTGATTGGCTGAGCGCTTCTTCGGCGCCACGGTTGGATCTTCGTGAGTCTGAGTGCCATGATCTAATATGGAGTTCGGTCCTGCGGCGTCGTCGTCGTCGTCGTATTACTGAATTGTGACGAGGCGTTTTGTTCCCAAACACAACATCATTCCCCATTGCCGCTCCTCCGGCTCAAGCCCCTAACCTTCACTCGAGATGACTTTTCATTGTCTACTACAACACAGAGCGGTGTGTGAATTTTCACAATAAGATGATTAACACGATGGAGGCTGAAGTGAGCAGTCCGGCCTGAAGTCGCCTGATTATCGCATTTATAGTCAAAGATCCGACTGCTGTGTGGTTTTCTTTGGTCATGTGACATTCACTCCTCCTCAGTGGGTTTAATCGCCGCTAAAACATCGCGGGGTGCTTTGATGGGTCTGCCCGCCGCTTCTGGGACGCCTAACACGAAGCCTATACGGGCTGCGGGGTAACATTCTGTGAAACTGGGTGAAATTGCCGGCGATTAACCCTTTACTGGGCCGCCTCAGAGGAACGCGGGGAGCAGCTCCGACGGCACCGAAGACTCGGACTCCTCCGGCGATCTCGAGCACACCGACAGCTCCGAGAGCGACGTGGCCACGCGCAAGAACACGCGCCTGACGCGCGCCTCCGTGCGCCTCAGCCAGAGCTCCCAAGGTAAGACTGGCCTGCAGAGCACGCAGGTGGGGGTGCCTTTGAAATGCCCGTGCTGTAGGATCCCCCCTAGCCTTATGGCACCTGCCCACCCTTTCATGGCTGTCAGCTGTAAGATCATTTTGTCTTCTCTTGAGTCCCCTATGCAGTGTTGTGGTGTTCTTGCCAAGTCTGGTTTTAAAACACATGTCCGCCCTGCAGAATCGCTGCAAGTGTCCAGATTTCCTGCTCTTGTGTAGATGCATTGGCCCGTCTTGTCAGAGCACGGACAGTCTCGTCAGTGCTGCGTCCCCGATCAGTCCGATCTCCATAAGTCCTTGTTGGAAGGAACGGCATTCGTTCTAAGGAGCACCTTGGTGCCGTTTTTGGCCTTTTCTTTGGACTGTCTGATGTAGCACAGAATGGGGAAAAACAACTGATTTGGTTACAGCCACTGAGTTCTGTGGAGGTGGAGGGAGACTTGCATTGTTGTCCAAGAGGGGTCTTTGTGTTTATCTTGATTATGCTTTTTAATTGCTGTCTTAAAAGAGAAAATCATCAGAATTATGTGCCTGTGTGTCACAATGTTTTCATTGACAGCTTTTCTTATAAAATGTTTACATTATCTCAAGCCAACAACACTTCAGAAGTACATTACACCTATGGTTCAAATCTCCGTATGGTTAATTTAACACAGAACCTGTGTAGCATGTAACCTGGTCATTAAGTTCTGAAAAGCCGATGCCCTCTAATCTCCCTAGCATCATCTCAAACACTAGCTGTGGTGCTTCTCTAGCCGGTGTAGTCACGAGTGAGTGGAGGATGCCATGAGGGAGTTAATGAAAAGGACATGGAGCCTAGATGACAGTTAACTGCAAATGAAAGTGGGACTTGTTTTACTCAGAAGGAAAAATGGTCAGTGTCCATGATTGACGTTGTACCACACCACTAACTATGCATAACTCTATGCATTCTGAGAAATGCTCATTTAAACTTCAGCAGCTTCTGTACTGTTTATCATCTCTTTGGGGGTCTTGGCAGCACTTGCAATGACTAAGATTGACTGTACATTGAAGGTGAAATTCCAGGTCTTTGAATCAGAGCTATGCAGTCAGCTGTGGTAATACTGCTCAACAGAATGAGTTATTTGATTGTTCTTAATTTTTTACCTTTCAAGTGTCATTCATATATTCTTAGGATCAGTAATTAAGTTATGCTTTAGAATAAACTAAACTTGTTAAACATAGGTGTTGTTGATATTTGGAGGCTTACAATGACTTGGAGCTCAACCCGAAGGTTGGAAGCAGAAGGTGATTGTAGATGACTGTTAAAATGTAAAGGCTTTCTTTTTAGATTCCAGTCCAGTCCGGAACGTACCGGCCCTGGGTTCAGAAGATGCCGCCTTTTCCACCAGGCGCGTGACCCGTAGCCAACAGCAGGGGGCACCAGTTACCCCCAAGAAATACCCCCTGCGGCAGAGTCGCTCCTCTGGGTCCGACACGGAGCAGGCGGTGGACTACTCAGACAGGGGTAGGAGACGGGGCTTCAGAATGTGTCGGAGGAGCCAGCATCGCCGTACACCCTCTACCCTGCAGTCTAGCCCTCTCCATGCTGCAGTTTGCTTAGCTCTCCTGGGAGCTCAGTTCTCCACACCCAAAATCGGCTCGCTTTTAATTTTGGTTTTCTGTTCCCCTCCCCCTCCTTATTTTCCCCATTTTGCAATAGGCACTTGGGCACTTTGGAGTTGGACAAGTGTGACTGGGGAGACCAATGAAGCTAGTTCAGACTTTAATCAGCAAGTTGTTATCAAAATTCTTAGCTAAATATAACCTAAAATAAACTGGTAGTTTCACCTTATGACCAGTATGATGTATAATATAACCATCAAACATTTTGATTTTCATTCCGTTGCAAAAATGACTTGAGAACAGACATCTTAAGACTGTGGACTACTCTAAATTGCTTCTTTTTTTTTTTTTTTACAATTTGGGACTTCTGGTCTGCAGATCTGAAGTAGCGTCTGTTGGTGTCCCACTTTAGAGCCCACGTGAAATCCGCTGGCTTCGCGTAGATCTCAAAAACAGCTTTCCTTCTGAGGAGTCCGAGAATGGAACTTCTTTACACAGAGCAATTGGGAGCTGGAAACCAGTCTTAATGACTTTAAATTTCACATCGGCCATCTTTTACAAAGTTCCTAAAATAACTTTCTAATTAGATGACCCTCACCATGGGGGATGAGGGCTGCTGAGAACGTGTAAAAATTCAGTGATGTTAATTGAGGATGAGTAGCCTGGTATTTTATTTGGGATTGTCAAGCGGCTCAGAACATGTTCAGTATGTACTGAAATGACGCTTGATTCTTGTCTTCCGTTATCTCCCTGACTAAACATTTCACTTGGACTCTTCCTCTTGCCCTGACTTCACACTTCATTCTGAGATCAGATCACCTGGAATGATTTCCCCAAAATGAACCGATCTAGTCACCATGCTTAGCCCTGGCGTCTGATAGGCAGTGACGCTGTGCATCATTCCGATGCTCATCCGTCTCGTTCCTCTTTTGGCTTCTTGGCTCAGTGTTGCATTTCTTTGGCTCACCCTTTGCCCCACCTGCAGTAGCTCTGAGTTTTTCTTCTCTTCTTGTGCTGTTCCCTCCTGACCGTAGAAATAGAACATCTTGTCATGTGACACGTGGCTGAAGTGAAATCCATCGCTCTCTGTACTACTTAGCTTTTGTTGTCGTCTCTCTCAAAATTGGGAAGGTGTGATGGTACTGCATGGTACCTTCTCAGTGACGTCATACTCTGAGGTCCTTATGCCATAAGGTGTAGCTTATAAGATGAATGGCTGAAGTTGCTGTCAATATTCTCTATTTCTGGTAGGTATGTGAAGATTTGAACAAGTCTTCAGAGGTTCCAAAAGCTTTGCTTCAAGGAATTTGGGGGGGGGGGGAGTCTGCTTATGAATATTTAAGCACCATCTTGGCTGTCCTTGTAGTCAGCAAGTTCTGTGTTGATAGCTTTTGTATTTTTCAAGATCAAGCTGGTTTGAATTGCCTGCTTGGCATTAAAAGTTACCCACGATGCACTTATGAATGTTGCTGTTGTGTGTTGGGGATCATGAACCAGAGAAATGAGAAGTGGTGTTTTTGCATTGATGTATTTTGACAGTTTAATTGTGTACTTTAGACAACGTTGTACAAACGGGTATACTTTTAGTGATGGGACACTTTTAGTAATGAGGCTTCAAATCCTGTGATAGGTAGTTAAGGATACTCCTACCCATCAGCGCTGGCAACTCCTACCCACCACAGGTTTTGAAGCCTCGGTTCGCTGATCCCCCCCCCCCCCCGTTAAACCTTAACCCTTCTCCCAATATCAGCTATCAAATGGTAGAATCCAAAGTAGTACACATGTTTAGTTGGAATTTTGGGGCATGCAGGCTGTGGTATTTTTAAAAAAAAAAAAACTGATTCTCAGGATTTCTTGTTTGAAGACCTAGACATTCCAAAAAGTGGTAAATTGTAGGAGTTTAACAGTGGTGCGGTCTTCACTCCGGGGTGGTGGCTGCATGGCATTTTGTGACATAAGATGCCTTGGTGTTTAAAATGAGTTCTCATAAGTAATACAAACAAGTCCTGGATGTTGAGAATAATCATCTGAAGTTTTCCAGTCCCGGGAAAGCTGCCTAGGGGCAGTCTTTGGTCACTCAGCAGACTGTTGCTGGGCAGGGAATCTGGGATGATTTGGGATGGTGAATGACTGTGGTTGACAGTCATGTGCCTGGAAGCATTTGTGCTTTAAACCAGGGTTGGATTTTTGGGAATCTCAGTATTTAATGAGATGTTGTCCCCAGCCTGATTTCCCCCCCAAGGGGTTTCCTAAAAAGTTATTTACGGTTGAATTGTGTGAGTGTGGCTCATTGAAGTACTTTGAGATATGACCTTATCTGACGTACCTGATACCAGATATCATGTGAATGTAGCTGTGAAGTGCCACCTTCCCTGAAATAGCAAGTGTTCTGTATGCTGAACAGTGTTTTGGGGGGGGCGGGCACTGAAGATGGTTCCTCTCAAAGGGGCCTTGTGGGTGTGAGCCTGTTTTCTCCCTCTGTCTCAGCCACCTCTTGTCCTTCTCGTCCCGACACACCAGACCTCAAGCATGCCATCGATCACGACGAGTCTCCACCTCGGACGCCCACAGGAAATGCCCCTTCTTCCGAGTCTGACATTGACATCTCCAGCCCCAATGCCTCCCACGATGAAAGCTTAGCCAAGGATATGTCCCTCAAGGACTCGGGTAGCGACCTCTCCCACCGGCCCAAACGGCGCCGCTTCCATGAGAGCTATAACTTCAACATGAAGTGTCCGACTCCAGGCTGCAACTCTTTAGGTATCTGGATGGTTTCTGCCTTGTCCCTCGGTGAATGTCTGGCTGCTCTTTCGGCGTATACCTTACCACAAACTCTACGTGCAGGTAGCCAAGCTGATTGCAGCTAGTGTTAAAACTGGAAGATGACTTCAAATTTGTCTGCCTGCTGCGGGTTTTAATTTGTTCAACGGATTACAGAACTCAAGATAGATCAAATGTTGTGGCTGCAGCAGAGTCTTGACCCAATAGATGGGTAGAAATGGGCCCTTGAGCGATGGACTTGTAAGATATTTAAAACATTGGAAGTTCTCACTAATTACCCATACTTGTTGTTCTTTTAAAATGATTATAGTGTGTAAACGAAACGGGTGACTGATATTTATGACTGAGTTAATTAGAATGTGTTAAACTTGACATCTTGAGTTCTCAAAACTTGATTATTTGACTTAAAAATGATCCTCGGTGGAAAAAACTTGCTTTATGGAATAAAACGATTCTCAAAGCAAATGTTTTGCATTCTGTTTCGGAACAGAAGTGCGTCATTGTGGGTAAATGGCTGTTAGAGAGGCCACATTTTTCATAGTGTGATTACATCAGCTGTTCAGATGACCCCAATGTGTTTGTCCCCTCATCCTGTGTTTGTGACAATTAGTTATCGACGAATAATGCGTAGCCGTAATTGTACAGGCGCTGCTAGCCGTTTTTGAGCGTTTTAAATGTATGGGTACATAGTGCTCCATCCCAGTCATAAACATTCCTCTGTCCGTGCCGCCGTGTGTTCCTGTAATTTCTCACACGACTAAATGGTAACTGTACGTATCTTTAATACATGCACGTGTGAAGTGCCTTTATTTTAATGTACTTGGTGAGTCTCTCCAATCCATAAGTACTCATTCAGGTGTCCTTCTGAACCAAGAGATTATACCAGGCATCAGCTGAATGGCTCGGGGGGCACCCTAGGTGGGATGCCAGCCTATTGCAGGGGGCATGCATGCACCATCATAGAGTATGGGTGATAGAGACCACAGTACATCTAAGCACATGTCCATGCACTGCGTTTGTGAGCTCAGATTGTTAGGCAAGCGCCATACGTAGAATCCTGTTATTAAGGAATGTAGTAGAGCTTTTCAATACTTTTGACATTTCTGCAGGGCATCTGACAGGAAAACATGAGAGGCATTTCTCTATATCTGGGTGTCCTCTCTACCATAACCTCTCCGCCGATGAGTGCAAGGTAAGGGTTGGACTGGACATCCAGTACAGTCACCTGAGAGTGGACTGCGCACATGCTGATTTAATCTCTGGCCTTCTCCGTAGGTTCGAGCCACTAGCCGTGACAAGCAAGTGGAGGAACGGACCCTCTCTCACCGCCAGGACGATAACAACAGGCACGCTACTCGCCACCAGGTAATCAAAAGCAGACCCGAGCTGCTATGGAGGTCCCCTGTTGGATTATATGCAACTAAATTGCACCCTGCCTACTGAGCTCGTTTGAGGGGAGGGTGGACGTTATTTTGCCTGTGGACTTGTGAGCGGCTCTCTGTCCTATCATCAGGCACCAACGGAGAGGCAGGTGAGGTACAAGGAGAAGGTGACCGAAATGAGGAAGAAACGCAATGCGGGGCTCCTTAAAGAGCAGAAGGAGAAGTACATGGTAAGACGGAAGTCTGCAGTCGCCAACAGTCTTTGACAGCTTTGAGGAGATCAAGACTTCATGTACATGTGCACTGAAGGATTTCTCCTCTGACTTGTACCTCTTGGCCTTCCCAGGAGCACCGTCAGACCCACGGCAACACCAGAGAGCCTCTTCTTGAGAACATCACTAGTGATTATGACCTGGAGCTCTTTAGAAAAGCCCAGGCACGTGCTTCAGAGGATCTTGTAAGAGAGACGAATCACGACCTTATCTCCTTTCCTCCTTCTCTTGCCTTTAGCTTGTAGTGACATCTTGGGGTGAGCTGGTAGGATGGGCTTGAGGGTGGTTTTTGCACCCCGCACTACACACCAAACAGAACGGTGACACAGACATCGTGATGCACATCCCACACATTTTGTCACGTTAGTCTTTGGATGCAGGCTTGCATACTAATGGGCTTAATAATAGACAACGTGAATAAACTGCATTCAAATATTCATTCATTCGTCCTTCCATCTTCCAGTATCTTCTCCAGTACATAGTTGCAGTGCCAAATATTTGTCCAAAAACTTTTGTTTACTATGCCATTCTATTATTTTCGTCTTTGAATCCAGTATACATAAAACCTGTCAGCTGGCATTCACTGAATAGCAGGTAGCTGATGTCGTGCAGCTTCTTTCCACTCGAAAGTAATTCCGTAACGAGGCCATGGATCCGATCCTGGCTCTCAGGCACTGTCGTGGCATCTAAGCATGCTTTCTTCCCTCTGCTCCCCGTCTCCCAATCTGCACAGGAGAAACTGCGGCTTCAGGGCCAGATCACCGAGGGCAGCAACATGATCAAGACCATCCTCTTTGGCCGCTATGAGCTGGACACCTGGTACCACTCACCGTATCCGGAGGAATACGCCCGTCTGGGCCGGCTCTACATGTGCGAGTTCTGCCTCAAGTATATGAAGAGCCAGACGATTCTGAGGCGGCACATGGTGAGATTTAATAGCTACGGGACCCCGTCTCGTACCTCTGCTGACGGCTGTTTTAGTGTGCGTTTGGAGTGACACTTTGGTCTGTGGTGTTGTGACAAATCGTTCGGTCAGTTACCTCTGCTTCCAGCACCTCTAATCCTTCTGGCTGGATGGCTGGCAGCCACCCATTGCTTATGGATATTCTGTTTACCTGTCCAATCGTGAAACAGGCCAAGTGTGTGTGGAAACACCCCCCTGGAGATGAGATCTACAGGAAGGGAGCCATTTCGGTTTTTGAGGTGGATGGCAAGAAGAACAAGGTTAGGACCATCGCTTTCTAGAGTTTGACTTGGCTGGTGCAGGTAAACATGGACTTTCTTTACGTATCGTTAAGTTGAAAGAGGCAAGCTGTTCTGGCGGCACAGACTGTTGATGCAGACTTCTTACAGGCTGATGTCTGTTCTTTAAAGTGACTTTCAGTATAGGAAAAGGTTCACTTAATTCTTAGATTTATGACTGACAGGAAATGCTCTCTGATGCCTAGTGGGGTTTTAATATGGGGGATGTAGAACAAGACAGTGTAATAACTACTGTGTTGCAGATCAGCATGCTAGGTCTTGTTTATGAGGTATTACCTGAGGAGATGGAGTTGATTCTAAGCTGCAGTTTTTCCTCTGCAGATCTACTGCCAGAATCTCTGTCTGCTAGCCAAGCTTTTCCTCGACCACAAGACCCTGTACTACGATGTAGAACCATTTCTGTTCTATGTCATGACGGAGGCAGATAACACAGGATGCCACCTCGTTGGCTACTTCTCCAAGGTAGCATTCAACGGCTCTTCTGCAATCCATTTCAGAGTCCGTGTGCCTCGTTTTGGTTAGAGTGGGTTTCTGAAGTCATTCATTTAAACAAGGTTCCATCACATTGCCTGACGCCTCCCTTGCCTTAACATTTTTGCAGGAGAAGAATTCCTTCCTGAACTATAACGTGTCCTGCATCTTGACGATGCCCCAATACATGAGGCAGGGTTATGGCAAGATGCTGATCGATTTCAGTGAGTATGGCATGCCTTTCAGACCAGAGGCATGCATCTGTCATTCTGTTTGTCGTCATCTTTCAGTGCATTTCATAAACCGAATTTCTTGCTTGCCAATAAGATCTCAAGGAACTTGAGGAGCAAAAACCTTCTAAAACCATAATGGTTCAACGGTGTTGAGCTGCTCTGTAAGGAAGATTACCAGTTCCACAGACCCTTTTTTGGACAAGTGTCGCACAGCCACATTGAGAAGTTTGCCCAGGAAAGCCTTTCATTTTAGGCATGCTGTCTGGTGGTTTTCTCAGGTTACCTACTGTCCAAAGTGGAGGAGAAGGTAGGTTCCCCTGAGCGCCCCCTCTCCGACTTGGGCCTCATCAGTTACAGGAGCTACTGGAAGGAGGTACTGTTGCGCTACCTACACGACTTTCAGGGCAAGGAGATCTCCATCAAAGGTAAAGTGGACGTCCAGATCTTGAAATAAAACTTGGCTGAAGTGGTCTTAAATTCTGGAATCAAATCGTTTTTATCACTCGACCGCGTTTGGTTTGTGTAGGTGGCCTTTTTGAACCTGTGGGCCACTGATTTATATGCACCGAAATAGTCTTTTTCGGTTGAAGTTTTGGTTCATGAAACCTCTTGCTTGTGGGATTTTCCCATGGCCTCATGCTCTTCAGAGAGGTTGCTGCATTATTGTACCATAAGCACCTTGGTCTGTTGGCAGAGATCAGCCAGGAGACAGCAGTGAACCCAGTGGACATCGTCAGTACTCTACAGTCCCTTCAGATGCTGAAGTACTGGAAGGGGAAACACCTGGTCTTAAAGAGACAGGTGTGTCATCTTCATAATACCGCTCAGCATGGGTGTGTCATCTTCTCTTTTACAGGTCGCTTCATAGTACTGCACAGGATGGGCTCTGGGATGTGAACCACTGATCTGTTTTGAAGTTTTAGGGTGCCAGAATTTGCCAGATGATGCATGCTAATTGTAATGTGGTTTTTTTTTTTTTTTTTTTCAGGACCTGATTGATGAATGGAAAGCTAAGGAAACCAAGCGAGGCAACAACAACAAGACCATTGACCCCAGCTCTTTAAAATGGACCCCACCCAAAGGAACTTAGAATTGGCTCACACCGCCCCTTTCTACGTAGGTTACTGTAGCCGTGCAAATTCCCTCAGCTAGCAGATCCGTCAGTAGTATGCGTAGAGAGCTTGCTGTCGTTGAGAGTAGAGTTCATTTGGGGGCGTCTCCAGTCGGTTTATTTTTTGTGATGTTCGTGAGTTCAGTTTTACTGCTTCAGCGGCTCATTTCTCAACACTTCAGTTGGCCGTTGTAGAGTTTGAATATTTGTTTTTAATTTTTAATGTTCCGCCAAAAGAAATGGGAACGTGGAAGAAAATCCAGTTCACCATCAAGGTGAATTTATTTAGTGAAATCAGTTATGCTTTAACCCCACCCCCCCCGCCCCCACCCCCCCCCCCCCCCCCCCCACCCCACCCCC
>JAACJT020000075.1:21864385-21884409 GCA_009936485.2 Gymnarchus niloticus | reverse complement strand
AGGGGGACGGGGAAAAAAAACCAATTCCACCAAAAGGGGAATTTTTTTCTTGAAATCCGTTTCCTTTTCCCCCCCCCCCCCCCCCCCCCAGTTATTCCGTCACAGAGATAACATCCCTTTCGGACCCCAGTGGGAGAGCAGCTTTCTGGTCAGATCTTTTGTATGGTCCGTGTTCTTGGATGTAAACATACCTGAAAGAATGAAAGTATTAAGACGCCTTCTAAAAAATTTTTCTTCAATTTGACAGAATACCAATGAAGCACTGAGCCTAATTTTTTTTTTTTATGGATCCCTTGAGAGATGTGGTTCTGAGGCCTGAGCTGTTCTTTGTGTTCGGAGCATCGTTGTCAGTGATGACTGCGGGCAGTTAACTTTGACATGTCAACAAGCAACACGGTACCATTTCCAACAGTCCCCAAAATTTGGGTCGTCTACCGTGGTCTGTGCCATTTCTGCTATTGTAATGCTTGCCGACACCCTGAAAGACAATCTAAAGAACGTATTTTATTTTTAAGATTTTGGAAGAAAGTAATGCTTGAAGAGTCATCCTTGAAAGAGTAAAACACTCGGTAATCGACCCCCTTCACATGTCACGCATTAGATTAACTTACTCCTACCATTAGAATGTCTAGGCCTCTATACTATAGAGATTTTACATATTTAGTTGCCTAATGTAAAAATTTGACAAAACTGATTAATTTTCTGTTTCAAAATGATTGCTGAATATCAATTTATTAGCTTGCCCAGTTATTCCTTTGGATATTTTTAGTATTTAAAACAGTAATATTGTAGTTCCCCCCCCCCCCTTTTTTTTTTTCCTGTCAAATTAAATTTGAGGAGTAGTAATGCAAAATCAAAAGGGGTAGTTATTGGTTATTCTACAGACTAATTGCAGCAAAGCAAGAAATTGACAAAATTAGATGAAACGGCCAATTTTGTAATACCTTAACTTTTGTTTTGGTTCAACGGATTTGTGAAATGGCTTTTAAGTCTGTTACTTGAGTGTGATGGTGTTTGTCAACTTGAAGTGGTATGACCGTAGGATCCACTCGTATCTTATAAATGACATTGTCATTGCCTTTCCACGCGTGAATGTTAAATGCAAAAACCACTTGCCCAAATGCACATCTCTGTGATCTCTCTCTCTGTCTCTCTCTCTGCATTCCTATGACAAGCTGTTGAAAGACTGGGCCATCATGCATTTTTTTTTTTTTTGGACATTTCACTAACTGCTGTACTTTGCGCTGAGAACCGTAGGCTATAGCTAAGACTTGCGAAGTTGCTTGAGTGCATCTTGAAACCTCCGTCGAGCTCCGTTCGCCACAGTCCCACAATAAAGTGGTGTGTACTTTAAGTCACATGGTGTCTTAATATTTTCAGATATGAGCATGTTCCAGGCAGCTAACGATAGCGAGCGACGTTAATGTAGCTTGGCTTCTCCGCAGACTGCGCCTTACTTCTGAATAAATGGCTGGAGTACAGTTACTTTCCGTTCCCTTTGCTCTCGTGGGCACGTCTCAGTTTCAGCAGTGTTTTTTTTTTTCCAGCACCAGCATTTTTATTTTTTGTACCTGCTTTTCCTCAATAAATTCAAAATGGTGAACATGCATTTTTTTTTTTCTTATGGTGGCCTTTTCAATTTTTTTCCTCTCCACCTGTATTAGATTGCCACTGCTCAAAATATGCATTTAGACATGAAAATGCAATTTTTTAACTTTTTCACTGGGGCCGCAAGAAATCTATGGTTCTTCTCTAAAGGTGACGGTTTGTAAGTCAACATTACAACTGTCAGAGCAGCTAGTTTATTCAGAATATGGGTTCACTTTGGTTTATCTATATAGTGCCTTTAACAAGGAGCATTGTCACAAAGCACTTGACTTGGCCCTGGAGCTGAAGTCCCCAGAGAGTAAGCCAAAGGTGACAGTGACAAGGAAGAAACCTTGGGATGGGGGAGAAGCTCATCCACCTCTGGCCAGCATTTGGTGCACAAGGGTGAGGTAGATGGATTCAGATGGATCACAACATATTGCTTTAAGTTCAGAACCCAAATAGTCTAACCTTTTTCCAGCAGTGAGTGTCTATCTCTCAACGGCCTGTCAAGTTTCTCTTTATGCTCAATGCAGTTCTGAAAGCTCTAATGAATTCAACCCTAGACCGTTTTCCTGAGCACAGTTTTTTTTTTTTTTTTTTTTTTTTTTTAAATTTGCTTAGAATCTTGATGTTCAGAGTCAGGTGTGAATTATTACTTGCCACACAGATGTGTGTCTGGCTTTCTTTGACATACAGCTCTGAACTTGATGAAAGCCAGTGAGCCACTGGTCAACATGTCTGAAACTCAAAGCAATGTGCATTTTGAAGCTACTAAACCAGTTGCATTGATATCTGAATGTTTAAATACCTGTCACTTTTGAGTGACTCGCTGTGTGTGTATATGAAGTTTTATTTGTTTAAGTTGGTCATTCTTTAACGAACAGTGCTTTGACCAAAAGTTTTTTTTTTTTGGTAAAAATCATACTTGCTCAAATTTTGAAATGCATGCTTGTAAAATGAAAATGTTCTCCAGGCGTTTTTAGTTAGGTGGTTTTGTTTTTGTCTTGATGTATATCTTTCGTTTAGTAGTTATGCTAAAAGCAGCTCCTTTAAAGTGCACCAGAGTTAACCTTGTCCAAATTAACCGATTCAGCAATGCAGTCACGTGGCCTGAATTTAGAGATGCTGTTTAGCCTAACTGGACTGAGCGAGGAAAGCAGCATCCAGAGGAAAGCCACAAATATTTGTGAGAATATGTAAGTTCATTAGCCAGTGTAGGGACCAGATACCCTTAACGTAAACTAGATCTTCTGATCATTTGTGCGTGTGAAATGAGTGCTCGCCACAGCTGTGTCACATGACCGAAGCAGAGCGATAGGCTCTGACGTCAGTAGCAGCTAAAAATAAGCCATTACTGGGTCACCGAGTGGGAATGCAGAATTAAACATGCAATCTGTTTACAATACACTACTGTAGTTGTTTATGGTTTTTATGGATTTGCGTCAGTGTTTGGCTCAAGAGGACTTCCAGAACGTTGTCGGAATTTACAAATGAAGGTTGCGCAATGTGCCAGCGACAGAAATTTATAACGTGCATTTCTGCCCAGGAGGTTTTCTGTAAAAATGTTCTCAGAGGAGCACGATATGGTAGGTGAGAGGTCACAGCGAGAGAAGCTGCTGAGGTGGCCGTTGGGCACAAGCTGAGGCCAGTCCCGCTCACCTGCCTGCCCCTCTCTTCTTCCCCCATGGGTAATGAGATCTCTTACCCCCTTAAGCTATTTCTGGTGGGAGGGATGAATCACTAGCTCTAAGGTGTTTTAACTTGAGATTCAGTTATGGGTCTTCACCTGATGGTCCAACTCATACACACACACAGTCCCTTAGATACTGAAAAATGGCGAAAGCTGTTCTCCCTCCAAAGGTGGAGGGAGGGAGGAAAGAAGGAAGAAAAGACAAGCACTTTATTAATAGTGAAGGAAATGGCAACACTAAAAAAAAAAAAAAGACCAGCAAGAAGAGTTAAACCGCAATAAATTAGTAATAGTGAGGTAGTCATGACTCCTCTCCTCGAGTGCCTAGTGATGCGGCTATCAGCAAACATTCTGTAAGCTTTCAGGAGGTGTGGATTGCCCTACGGCACTACTGACCGTTACCGTGAACATCCCCAGTTAGCCAAGTCACCGTTATGCACACATTCCACTTGGTCAGCAAAGTACACACAGGCGGGCGATGATTTCTGGTCCCTGAGTAAAGGCATGTAATTTAGCTCCTCTATTGCATGTCCTTTATTGGCCTCCTAGTAGCAGTCCTAGTCAAAGGTGTTTAGCTCTTGAGTCGAGGATGTTCTGAATTGCATTTTTAAATGGACTTGGAGCCCCCTTCGCGTGCTCTTTAATGAGATTTGGGATTTCCTGCAGCCTCCCCTCATGTACAATCTCGTACAGAGAAACATGAACAAGAACAGCATCATTACTATTCCTCAGGGGCTTTGTTCTTTTATTAATGTTCTGGGCCAGGCTGTGTTTTTGTGAGTGAAACACAGTGGTCTGAAACGCTGTCATGTCCGACAACGTGTGCAGCTCCTTTGGTGCTGGTGACTTAAAAGACTGGCCTCAAGCGGGTAGGACCTTTCTCAGAATTCCGAGCTGAGAGAAAAAGCAAAACAGAACCGCAGGGATGGGCACGCAGAGGCTAACCGCTCCCTCAGCAGTCTTTGGCCCCTGAACACCGCTGGACTCTCCATGCACTCCCTGAAGGCCACCAAACCTTGCCACTGTCTTTGAGCCCTTCGAGATTTAGACATTGGAAAGCTCTTTTTTTTTGGGGGCCATTTGGGTATCATTGTTACTTCCCACCTGCAGGGATGGGGGGGGGGGGTTCAAATCCTGTTCACTGAATCCTGAATCACCCAGCTCTTGTGTCTTCTGGTTATTCCCCTCTTGATTTGTGATTTGGATTTGGTTCCTCGCTGATTGCTTCTTCGGATAACGACCCATCGCCTATACCTGACCATCGTTTATTAAAACGATCTCTCTGCACTTTGACCTTCCCTGTCAGTTCATTGCGGTGGACTGCTGTTTAATTAAGCCGGCCCGTTATGTTATTAACAAAGACTGTCATCTCTACTAAGATTGCTGGTATCCGAATTACGAGAAATCACAGTTTGTAAGTATTGATTTCCCCCTTTTCACAGTCATGGGCAAACTGGTAGTACAGGAAATTTTTTGTGTCTTTGCAGCATTAATTTAATAGCCTTGATGTTCAAAGGGGATGAGACACAGTAGTCAGGAAGCAGTAACCCTAAGTATCCAAACCGTTTTTGACGCCTACGGAAGCTCTGAACACTCCAGTGACTCACACTCTTATCGATTCCCCGGTCCTTTACTAATTTCACGATATACTTCTGCTGGCTGGCTGTAGCATGCTGATGCTGATAATCTCACTCCTGGACGGACCAAAAGTGAAACTGCAGACAACGTTCTAATCAGACGTGTAGTTTCATCAAAACAATCAATCTTTTATTCTTAAGGTAACTTGGTTAGCACAGTGATGAGGCAACAGGTAGATACAAGTGTACGTATTTGGTCACAATAACTGAAAAATCATAGTTTTGTTTGTCAGTTGTCTGCACTGTGCAAAATTTTAAAGACTAGGACCATTTTGAAAGTATGTATCGCTCCACATGAATAATTTCAAAGGTATAGTATAGGGATGGGCAATCTTGAAGTCAATTTATGTATTTATTACTCTTACATTGATTTCTCATAAAAATCTTTTGAGAAATGATCACCATCTTCAGAAAGGCTGCAATAAATTAAGCAAAAGGCAACTGTAATTGGAGGAAAATAAGCATACAGAGATATGAGGGAAAGAATGTTGAGTATCTGCATCTTCAGATCTTGGCTTCAGTAAAGCTGCGATCTGTCCCACCGATCCTGAATCTCTGGCAAATTAAAGCACATGTACATTCAGTGTCTGGTTATGAACCAAAAATACTGGAAATATGCAACATCATAAAAATCAAAACCACTAAATCTCATTTAGTAGCTCTTTGATGCAATAAGTACGAGCATGAAAAAAAACTAATTATGCAAGATTTCCTCGACATACAGCACTGTGCAGAAGTTGTAGGTATTCTTAGAAAATTATTGAAATGTCATTCTGGTGTAAAACAACGACTTCATGTTGGTCGAAGTTTGTCAGTTTATACATGTTAAAACCTCATCTCAAGCCTTCAGAATTTACGCTTAGTAAGGATATATCACAAGAACACTGCGCTTGGCTAATCAATACATCATCAAATTAATTAACAAATTAAGTGAGCCGATGATGAAATTGAACAAATTCTCGAAATGGCTGGGGTGCTAATGAGGGGAGATTTGGGAACCAAAACCGAGTTTTTCCCAACATATTAGTACCTTTTTGGAGAGCTGAAGAAATTTAACTTTTTAATCACGTTACTGTTTATTTGAATCTATTCTAGCATTAAACCATACCGTTTTCTGACCAAATACACGTACAGCCCGGATAAATGGCCTTAAACATTTTCCTTCCCTGCCTAAGACTTGTGCACAGTATTGAGTATGAATGCATTTCTCCATTTCATTTTCATTTATTTTTCATTTTCATTTTTCATACCTCCACTGGATGATCTTTTTCCCATAAGGCCAACAAACATCTCTCCTTTATTTCCTGTTAAAAGATTACCTTGAAACATGTACTGATCCAGTAAAGCATGTTAGCTTCAGAAAAGACACATGCAATATGTAACGTTCAACATATTTCATCATATTTTCAGCATATTTCAAAATTTTTTAAAACTTTCGTATTAGTAATACCTTCTTTGATAAGCACCTTGACTAATTAGACTGCTGGTAATTATGCAAATTACTATTAATGCATGATGGTAGCTCTGGGCTTCATGCCAACAAAAAAAAATGTTTTTGGAATGGATTTTTTTACCTCTGACATTTTAATGAATACACTGAAAATCTGTCACATTAATTTCATAATTTGACAGCAACATGTCAGCGTGCAACATGCAAGCTATTATTAATATAAATCTATTTCCCTAAGTTTTAAATGATTTATCTCCTAAACACTTCTGGGTAAGTTATGTTACTGTACGTGTAAAAACAACTGATCATTTACGAAGCTTAGCAACCAAAATAATTCAAAAACAGCCAACACACAGAGAAAAAAAATTAATTTTAAATTAGTCTCTGCACACAAGATAACGGGTTTAATTTAAATAATGTTACACTACAATGTAACATTAGATCCAAGCATCAGAATTACATAAAGCAAACGTTTTGAGTTCTTAGCTATGATTCATATTTTTAGTTGTTTACACTTAATGTAATTTGTAGAGTGTATGGAAGTAATTAAGACATTTTACATTAAAATTCTGCCACTGTATCAGAACACGCCCACACTCATTGACTGGACCACGCTCTATGCCCTGTACAGGATGAACAATCACTGAAGATGACATCAATGCTGGTGCAGCAAACTTGCATCTGCAACCGGCACGTTGCCTAGTAACTGACCAGTCCAGGACGCATATTTTTGGGTCGCAGATTAAAATTTTTCTAAATTCATACTGCTGAAAAATTACTCTGGGAGATTTTAGATTGGTGTGGGAAACGTTTGTTAAGGAGGCATTTAGATTTTCCAGTTAAGTCTGGAAAACTGAATTAAACTTACTTTTTCGACCTTGTCGTGTAGGTAGCTGGGCACCTGAAAAAAGATTGGGTTTTCCCATCAGTCGTCATATTTTAACATTCATATTGCTAATGTGTCCACTTTGCAGACGGTTTAGAATTCAGTAACAGTAGAATATTTACAAGCCAACATCAAGATCTGGAGCGCAGCCACCAGCAGGGGGGGGCATTTTTTAGTGTAGGGATCATAGTCTGTTGAATCTCCATGCGTTTTTCATAACTGCACATGCAATGTACGGTCGTGTTAATGCACAGAGCATGATGCAGAGGACACGGTCATACACCCGTTTACCTAACTGAATCTTTTCAGACTGTGGAAAGAAGATGGAGCACCAAGAGAGAATATGCCCCAACAGGAGGAGAATTTGATTAAAAAAAAACCAAAACTTTATTACTGAAATATGCTATGTGTGATACGTTTAGTAATCTGTTAGTGAAGATTAATTAAGTCCACGTTTAGATTCATCATCTGCACGCATAAATGCAGTTAGCCTGTGTCTGAACTGTAAACGATGAGGCGGTGTAAAGCTGACAGTGACCATTGGGGGGGGCTGTAACAACACAGGGGTAATCAGATTTGCCGATTTACGTCAGAAAAACACACCACTTATGAATTCAAAGAAATGATTTAGTTTGATGTTGGATCAGTGTAAAAGTTATAGAATGGGCCAAATCGTTCCGAGTGAGAATTTTAAGGTAGCAGCTGGAGTGCACAGCAGAGGTCCTGGAGGTCAGCTCCCCCAGCTTGGGTACCAATTAAACCTTGCAGTAAATCATACATACAGTATCCATGAAGCACAGCAGTGTTACTTGTTTGTTTAAGTGGATTTTTAATGGGGCTGTTAAATGTAAAATCTATAATCCCGAATCTCTTAAACTGAGCCTCTCGAAAGGGGCACTGATTTCTTTATTTTCTCATATTGTTCAAACCGGTATAGGCTACCTCAGTAGAATTTAATTCATCGTATTTAAAAGGTTCCTAAAAGAAAAATGATAATCCATACAGTCTGATATCTGTATGCTGACAGGACAGGATTTCAGCAGCCGGAGTTTACTGTATGTAGGCTATTGATGTAAATGGTCATTACCCTTCAGAGATAAAATTACTCTTAACGTCAAGCTAAGATGAAAAAATACACTTCGATTATTGTTCATGAAGCATCTGCAAGACTGTGTTGGAGCTTAGAGGCTTTGTGTTACCTGCCCGTCTGCCCATCAGGCCATAGAACTGCTGAGATCTGGACCTTTTTATAAGATCTGACAGCTTTTCACTCAAGATGTTCTCAGAAGGTCCAACCTGCAAGGGAGGAAGTACAAACAACGAGCGCATGTCAGACTTCTGACTCAATTCTTACCGTTACAGCAAACAAAAAATGAAATTATTATTATTATTATTATTATTGAGGACAACAACAACAATCATAATAACGGGTGAACTGAGAGTTAAAGTAGTAAAGTGAGGGCTGCTATATTCTCTCGATATTTTCTCCCTTCCTCCTCAGACGGTGTCCCTCAGTTTCCCTACATACCAGTGACAGAGGTGACATTACTGTACCTGCCAGCTCTCCCATGACCAGTCTTCCTTGTCATCACTGGTGGATGATCCCTGGACACAACATGCAGCCACAAAGAGAACTGCCAGCAAAGGCAGCAGTTTCCACGGTTCCATTTTTACCAAAAAACTTTGCTAAATTCCCAAATAAACTCCCGTTATGGAGCTGGATCTCTGAAATAAACACCCGACGCAGTTCTGCTGATTGCTGTGCTCTCAGTACTCGGCTGCCAGGCTTCTTTTTAATGCGACCCCCATGTCCAGATCATATATAGACCCCCAGCCCCCAGCCCCCAGCCGACTCCACCTCCCTGATTTCGCAGTCAGACCCAATGGCAATCGGAAAATGACTAACAGACGGGCCATCACTTCATCAGCATCATCTCACTTCATCTCACGTCAATGAGATTTTCTTTACTGTTTTGTTCTGCTGCTGTGATACGTATGAATATCATACATATGACGCTGCTGTAATATTATTAGAACTGAGATTATTTTTTTATTCAACATGTTGCTCACTTCTCAGATTTAACATTTCACTGCTTGTTTGCAAGTTTCGTTTTATGTTGTGGAATTTTGGACGGATGGCATTTCGGTTGCCATGCTGACAGACGCCCTTTGATTGTTTCTCAACAGACAAAAATGCGTTAAAGACCCGGCTTTACAAGTCAGGCATCACAAGATGGACATGCTCTGCCTGCTGCTAGGATGAGTGTTATCACCACAGGGTTAACATGGCACCTCACTCCAAGTGTCCATGAAGCCCAGAGGGGTTAATTTAGTGCCTCAGTAACAAAGTGTTCCCCACATCAGGGATGAAGAGGTGGAGCTCCTTCATTCTGGTCCTCTCTTCAATACCTTCACGGCTGCACATTTGTTATAAAGGAAACTCCATGTAGCTGGGGGATATCCTTTCATTCCCCACAGTTCCAGTGACGTTTTGTAGTCTACAGAGCCCGTCTCCCGTTGTCTCACCTCACAGCCATGCAGCGCCATCGCAAAGCTGTCCGCAGCTCTCGTGTAAAACATCTTCTTAAATTCAGTTTGCTCTCAGACTTGGTGGCTTTTTCAAATGCTTGTTGTTCCCCATCTATGATCGATGTATCAGTACAGCAGTTTTTTTGTGATTCTTTTTGGAATGTTAACTTCACGTAGTGCAAACTGGAGCATCTAAATAGTCAGGGGACCTTCTTAGATTGGAGGAATCACCTATACATTTCTGTTAAAAAAATAGAAACAAAACAACTCACATTACGTAGGGCATCACTTAATCTGACCATTTATATCACAGTTTAGTTTTAGTATTTGTTCTGAAGCGAGCTGTATTCAGCTCAACACAATATGACATGTTCTTTCATGACCTTCCTTGGTTATTTCTGTTAATTTCATTATTAAGCTTTAGCTAAACATACATGCATAGGGGACTTCCAGTAGGCATGGTTTCCATAAAAGATCACACATTCAGGTGTTTGTCTTGTCATTTCTTCAGTAAACATGACAGAGACATGACAGTGCGTGTGCCACCACCAGGTGAGTAAACAGAGTGTAATCAGATGCTTTTGTTCTTGGAACTAATGAGATAAAGATGACAGGAAAGAGTGAAAGTTTAGACATCAGTTTTTCATGGTCTGGCATTTTGGTTTATATATTATTGGATAATTTCTTTCTTTGAAACCAAAAGAAGATTAAACCTAATGTACTGCCAAAAATGAAAAGGAGGGACCTCCGTCTTATATCTAATTTTTCAGCCCCTCGTGCCAAATATCCCAATAACTTCAACCATACCGTCCCACATGACCACATCAGATCAATCATCCAAAGCATCAGCTATCCAAATCGCCAGCAAAAAATATTTTGGTACTCTTTCACTTTTTAAAAAAAGAATTGCAGGATTTTGTGAAATAAGTCAAATTAGAATGATTGGCATAGACTATTCTCTGCTCCATACTCCACAAAGCAGTCACTTAGCTTTTGATTTATGACTTAACATTATTTTTTGTAATTAAATAAAAAAGAAAATGTCTGTGTTTTAGGTTTCTTGGGGACAGACTTGATTCTGTGTCAACTGTCAGTTAGTTGCACACATTTTAATTTACGGTATAACTGCCAGTCATCATCATGGACGCAAACTGAGAGTGACTCCACATTCACACTCAGAGTTAACCAGCTCTTTATCGAAGCATCGGGCCACAAACCAAAACTTCCAGTGGAATCTTTTTGTGTGCTGAGTAGGAGACGTTCTACGACATGAAGAAGAAGGGGACGTTATGTGGGGTGTGATGTCATGCCAGGCTGTCGGAGGTTCATGAGTGCCTGAGACGTTGTGGAGAAAACGGTGGGCCCAGCCAACGAGGAGTTAAAGGCTGGCACGCACTGGTAATGAACGTGCCTGACACTGCGGTCAACTACGAGGGGCGGCCAGGCAAAGAGGCTTTTTGCCTGAGCTGTAAGAAGAGCCTGCCGGCCTTCGGCCAAACAGTAGCACAATCTCCTGAAAATCTGAAAATTGAAACACGATGAAGAATTAGTCACATAAATGAGATTTACCATAATTATTGAAATGATCCGTCAAAACACCTAAATTGCAGCAGATACCATAAAAAATCACATTCAGTTCTCACTGCTTATTGTGCTTTCAGAAATAATCCAGTCCAGGTGTGTAACATATTTGTACAACACAGTACTTTCTACAGAATCAACTTAAGGATGCAAACAAAGGGACAACCATAGTTAGTCTAGGTGTACGGGAAGTGTCTGCATGTAATGTTTCCTGCCCGCTGATTGGCTGAGACCTATCTCTATCCTTTAAGAAATGACTAGCGTAACCGCTGGTATATTTTTCGAGTTTATTCTGCTCACTGAACCAATTCGTTGACCGAAATTCGCCTTCAGGAACGGAAGCGGAGCCCTCGTTTGTTAGAGGCCGTAATGTTTGCGCTTGCTGAGTGCTCTCTTAGTGCAGGCTGATGATCCCACGGTCTGTCTGCATGGCCACACGCTCTCAGGAAATGTGCATTTTAAAAGGCCAGTCAGATTAATGCCCGTATTCAGCATCCGCGCTTCTTTCTCGCCCGGTGACCCTAAATGGTCCATTTGTCATCTTTGATGGCCTTCTCAGTTTTCCGTGTGGCTTGTCGCTGTGTTGTCGGTAGTCGCGCGACCACGCAGAGGCATGCTGAAAGGCAAGAAAATGACACCCGGCTTGCTTATCGTAAGAAATGTATGGTACAATCGATCGTATCACAGAAGGCGTATGTTACTGGCTGTTTAGTGCTGTGGTGTCTTTGAAGGCTGGTCATCAGCCTGCTGTCTATTGCACAGAAAGTATAACAGAAATGTTGATTGCATGACCATCAGATGCTTTGATTTGAACATTAGGGTTGCATCTACTTTGCATTTCAGGAATCGGTATAAAGAGGACGGTAATCAAACGGCTTTCGTGATGATGACACCACGTTTCCATGGCATGGTGGACGACAGCCACCGTCGTTATGCAAATGTGATTAATTGTACCTTAATGTATGAAATGGGGGGTGTTAACACCTTTTATAATCATCGTCATTAACATTAATTTTAATTTTAATTTTAATTTTATGAACTATTAACATGTGAATTGATTTATTAAACATGATACTAAACTCTTAGTGCCATATGGATTTTGTACAATTAACACTTGCATGTTTCACCAAAATTGTCATCGTTATCTTTGGAACACAAATCCGTTTTGGTCTCGTGGTCCTGGCCCGCGGTCCCAGTGTAGTAGGGTTAGGAAGATGAAAAAGCTGAAGGCATTTTCTCGCACCATTTTGCCACAGACAGGGGAGCTAACTCGCAGTACCTGCAGACCGTCGATGAGGATTCGATTGCGACTGAATCTCATTGTCTGGAAGGTCTCCATCTAATGCTTTCCTATTCACTCAAGCCTCTTGGTCTCCCAGAGGTTCCTCTCCCTGGAGGCCACATCTTGTAATGGATGATCACTCAGATTTTTTTGGCCCATCCTGACCTGAATGCACTCAGGGATCTCTATTAAGATTACCTACTATTGGTGGCACTGCCGTTCAAGCGGGTCTGATTACATCTTTGTGATACATCACTGCTGACTTTTTCTTGGTGTGGAGAGGCAGTGGTCTGATGACATCACACTGCCCATTGAACTAAGATTTGTGGAGGCGTGCAAAAAAACTTTGAGCCTTTGAAAGAGGAATTTCAATCTTTTTAGCCTGAATCTCCATTACCCTGTTGAATGGGACCTAGCACCTCGCTGAACATTAAAGGGGCAGGCAGTCTGATGTACAGTTTGTACTTACACTTTATCATCTGGAAACTGGTTTAATTTGTGCCATGTGGTACGATGCCCTTTTACACACCATGGCCATGGTGTTCACCCTGCTTTGTCAAACCCTTTTTAAGTGTAACTCTGTTCTCATTTAAAGGTAGACTCTTGTAAACATCGTGAAAAATTCAATAAGTGCAGATTGTTTACCAAGTTGTTCTTTAGCTTGAAGATGAAAAGATTTTACTCCATGTGTGCATAGCATTTGAGTCAATGCTTAGATTTCCGTTAATGGACCAGAACAGTACGCACACATGGAACTACTGTTATTACTGGAAAGATTTTTATTTTTTTAAATACATATTCATTGGGTACTTTATTAGGAACATCTGTACAGCTGCTGATTCAGACAACGATCTAATTGGCCAACCACGTGGCAACACCTTAATGCATAGAATCATGCATACAGGAGCCAAGAGCTTCAGTAAATTTTCAGATGATATATCAGAATCGGGGAAAAATGTGACGTGACTGACTTTGACCAGGGCACGGTTGCTGGTACGAAATACAGTGGCTCGATTGTTTTACCTGGGATTGGAATGCACTTTTGAGCTGCCTGCCTGTCTCATCAGAGCTGCTTTGGTTCCACGGCAGCAAATTGCGGTGCACTGGTAGATTTAATGATGAGTAACGAAGACCAGCATAGCTTTCAGAAAAGACATCTGAAACAGGATGACATGGCCTGCTGACTTTAGCTGGGTCTGTGGTTAAACATAACTGAAAAATATGTTTTCCTTAAGTTTAACACACTCTGTTTCATATTTTTAAAGATTAATTTATCATTTGTATTGCATCAAATATTAAATTGTCTTCTTATTTTATGGCTTGTGTTCTTAAGTATGCAAACCAAGTAAAATCTTAGCCATATGTGGCAAGTGTTGGCACCAAAGAATTACCGATCCACGACGGTCATAATGTGAGTGTGTAGTGCCCTCTACTGGTGAAAAGACGGAGGCGTAGTTAAAATCAAGTTTGCATTATTTATTTATTTAGTTATTTCTTCGCCAGTTCCTTTATTTCTTAAATGAAGTCTAGAGAGAAAACATGTCAGTATGCGTATTTGTGACGGAAACCTCTGAAAGCACGGGTCCCCTCAAGTGAACACTTCACTGTCTGACCCCACCCCTTCCGGGTCACCTGGATCAAAGGTGCTCTGCTGACCGGAGGGTTATCGCACTTCAAAAACTTCAAGACACCACTCCCTTCTCTGAAAGGAGATTCCAGCTTTCTGGTCACTAATATTTTCAGTCTGGGGCTTAGAGATCCACCCCTGGATTCACCTCTGACTGACATGACCTCACCTGCAAGCTGACAATGTCCTTGCCTGTGCATGAGAGACCTCCTGGATTCCTGAAGGGCTTCATCTGGCGGTGACGTGGCCGTTTAAAAATCTTACCATGTGAAACTGTGGCAGCAAACACCTTCATGGTTTGTGCACAATCTTCTTATTCATAATGAGTAAAATCTACTAAGAAAAACACACAGTTAAAGATTTCATTACTGAAACATACATGACTCTGTAAATGAAAAAAAGGCTGTCATTTTTTTTGTTTTGTCCAGCGCATCTGGTTAATGAAGATCGAGATATTACAAGATACCTTTGCAGCTGAAGAAATAGGAAAATATCTGCATGGTATTTTAATGACATTGCTTAATGAATCAATACTAACTGTATGACATCACGTGACCACAGCTGGCTGAGCACAGCTGGAGTACCCTGTCAATGCGTCTGTCATCCACCTTATAAACTCTTACCCCGCTCAGGGTCATGGGGTATGCCGCTCAGGGTCATGGGGTATGCTCTACATTGTTCATTTGCGTTGTAAGTGCTGAATTTTGTTAAAGACTGTGTATGTACACCGATATCATGCTTTCTTTTACTAACTCAGCAGGCACGATCGTGGCGAGCAGCGATAATCGACGGTGTAACACAGCAAGACCGCATCAATAATAGCATAGAGAATCCTTGCCAACATTCTTGCCCACCCCCTTTAGGGGGAGCCCCACACTAAACTGCCCTGTCACCAGGACACCTCAGCAGTGGGATGAGGCTGCGTGAGTACCAGACTCTTCTGTATAGGCTGGACTGTTGCCATGGCAACTCATCCACGGGAATGGAAAAACACCGAATAATGGAATGTATCCAGCTCCTGTTTAAGGTGCTAGCTATCTTTATAAAGGTCAGCTGGGAAATGGGGCAGGGAGATTTTTGAAAACTTCTCGGGAAAACCAGTCTCCTTTCAGAGCAGTTCTTCTTGTGTTCAGGGCTGACTTTACTTTCATTTTGAATCTTTTCTGCTTTTAATGGGCCAGGCCCAGTTATTTAAAATAACGTGTTGTCTTTCTGGTAGCCGACATGTTCTTATGTATGTAAACCACCCCATCCCCAGCAACTGGCCATGATCGTAAAAATGTTACGAGACAATGTTCCGTTTGCAAACTATATAAACTGGCTTACCGAAGCAAAATGGAAAAGTCTCGTGATGATAATTTCTGATTCAATAGTCTGCCAAAATCAACAACGTCCCCTATCTTTTTTCATCCTCTGGGTGTCAGCTACAAGCCTGCCTGGGAGCTGACTGTGACCATATGAGCTTAATAATTATCCTAGACGTACTTACCATCTTCTGACCTCTAGGGCTTCATTACAGCCTACTGAAGGAGGTCATCCAGCCAGCTGGCAACCTCAGTGTTTCTCCTTCACTCAGCCAAATTTGACCAAAAGCTAACATTTAATGATGTTTTCATAACTTTTACCTGTATGGTCCTTCTTATTCAACACAGGGTAACAAGAATGTACTATTAAGGAAGGGCTGGGGTCTTTGGAGTATAGCTGGTATTTCCGACATGGTTAGCTCAAATCCTTCTGGACATCCACACCTCAGAAAAGGCGACCGAATCAACCTGAGCAAGTAGACATGACTACTGGAACACGGACTGGACGAAGCAAGGACTTTAACAGAAGCTGGTTCAAGTCAACATGTTAGGTCTTAATGTACGAGGATGCGTCAAGTCATTTGAATTTGAACATGTCATTTACAGGTCAGGAAATGGACAGAAAAGGAAGGCTTTACAGATGTCGTAGTCAGCTGACTGGATATTAACATATGAATGTCATGCCACACGTACACATATCACATGCAGAATAAATTGACACATTTAATCTCTAAAGAGAGAATATCATTTACTAAATCTATAATAAACATCATAGGAAATCCAGATTTTTTTAGCCATGTTTATGCTTCTTGTAATCCTGCGAGAATATTTCAGCAGGGAATGATTTCGTGGACGTTGACGTCTGTGCGGCCCCGCTCACCACTCCACCCATCAGATAAGTCTGAAGCCTTCACACTCCTGGCGATGGTGAGCATCTGTCCCTCCCACCCGGAAGAAAAGAACCGGCGAGTCCCTGGCAAGTGATGACTGACACCGCTGACTAACCATTTTAATGCCAACCATGAAGACTAAAGTGAAGGAAAGGTTATGTAGGGACTCAGGTGTAATAAATGAGGAAATGATTTTGTTATGCATATCTGGGATTCTGTACCGGTCTTCTGAGAGATGTAAACATCTGCATGCCCTGTTCTGAGTATATAAGCATGGCATAATTGCTAATCTATTTCATTATCTACTCCTGTAATTATGGAGTATGCCATTATGCAAAGCCAAGCTACGTAATCTGGTGGTTCCAGACCAAGTTTCTGCTTTCTTGACTTGTTTCATTCTAGCTGTAGGTTCCTGTCAAGCTGGAACCTCAGTCGCTCCCCCAATGTTCAGTATCTGCCGAGCCTGCCCTTCATCATCTCTGCCTGAGGCTGCCTTGCAAAGCTAAGTTAAGCTTCTAGTTCTCCGACATACGTGCAAGGAGCCAAGGCTTTTTAGCTCAGGTGTTTTCTGTCAGAGCAACTCTCCTTCCCCCTTTTATTGTCTCTAGGAGGGCGGGCGGCAGTGCATTCCGGGAGCCTGCCTTCATACATTGCTGAGATGTGGCCTTCAGTTAATAAAGGCAGGAATTTCTACCTGTTGGAGAGGAGGAGGCTGGCTGCAGCTATGCAGCCAGAAGGCATCCCACCCCACTGTCGTGACAACGGCAGACGTTAATAGAAAGTGAATGACAAGCATTAGAGGGTAAGCTTGGAGAACTGGTGAGATTCCACGTTGCGTGTTGTCACAAGCAGATATCGTGTGTCGCTGCAGTCAACACTCTGCTGCAACTTGAGGGCAGAATCAGGCTCTTTTACAGATTAATGCCTCACTTTCCTGACATAATGTCTTCATGAATAATTTATTGTTCCATTAGGGGGCAGCCTTCTGCATGTGTTTTGCAATTATGAAATGTCATTTAGTGTAGTAAAAATATATATGACCTTGTGTGGATTACGCTGTAATACGTCTAGAAAGCTCAGCTGCGGGAAATTATTTGTTGATAATTTGTCTTTTTTTGTGCAAGGCCTAATATAGCAATAAGGAGCGATTCAGCATTTTAGTAATTTATAAAAAGATCTCAAAAGATGCTTCGAAAATAGTTTTGACAGATTTTCTGCGCTGTCCCAAATAAAATTGCCTCATTTCTTGGCATTTCCACGACTTTGATTGATTGTTTTTTTTTTTTTTTTTTTTTACTGAGGATGACATTTGTGATAGTCAGCAAATTTTTCATTTGTAAAGTGACATTTTGTTATTAGTCTGAACAAGAAAGCATGTTTTAATGTAGATGCCAAATTGCTACTGAACAGTAGGTGGCACTGTGTCCTTGGGAATAAAACGCAGGTCCTGATGGAGAAGGATGGCTTTCCTCGCTTGGCTTTGCTTAGTGTGGTTTCAGCTTGAGCAGCTGCGACTGCTGCATGTATCTTCATGGTTGAGTTTCCCAGGAAACATTGCGATCTGCAACTATTCAACGCAATAAATTCTGCCGAAATTAAAATGAGGTACCAGAAATCTGGGAACCACTCCTTTGACAGGTCAACACAGTGATGAATCTTCTTTAATCTAACCATGGCACGGAATTACTTTTTTGAATTTGCTGTGTTGCAACCATTTCTGTAAATAACTGCAATGTACTGGGCTGTAAATGTATGAAAAAAAAAAAGAAAAGCAAAGAAAAAATATGTGTGGGGCCGTGTTGTTGCTCGATTGTGGTTGTGTTTCCTGTTTGTGACTTTGGAGACGCCTTGGTGTTAGCGTCTTTCTGGCACTGCAAACTTCGGGGCTTTGCTGGGTAGACATTTTCTGCTGTTTGTTGTGTTCTTACAGTAGCACATGTGCATGTAAATAGATGGATGGAGACAGACTAGGAATGTTTATGCAGCGCAGAGGAAGAGCTCACTCTGTTTAAAGTTTCACAGAATTGACTTATTTCCGCCTATTTCTGCAGTACCAATGTATGTCATGGATAGGTGACTCTCGTGTTGCGTTGCACCCATGACGTTTTAAACTTCACGAGTCAGAAGTGAAGTGGATTATTTCGTAGCTGGAGGTACAGTAAATATGTCTACCTTAAAACCAGGAGTTAAAACCATCCTAGAAGATCGCACCCCCAGCTTTGTCACACAACTGCTAGGGTTACTGTCTTGCTCAGCCTCAGCGTTGAACGTGACACAGACACTCTGAGGATTTCGGAGATCCGGCCTCCAGACAATAGCAGGCTTTTCAGCTGGAATGTGTAAACTTATAAATCACTGAATTTTCACAGTTAAAGCTGACCCAAATGTCCATTTCTCTTACTTGGAAAAAAAATAAAAAATTAAGGAGTTGTATCCTCTGGTTCTTAATGTGGTTGGGAGCAAGGGCTGTGAATTTTGCCCATGACTGGTTCCACTTTGCATGAAGCCCTGTTGTCTGGCACCAGGGGACTCAGCTGGGCACCGTGAGAATGATTTGGGGTGTGCCAGACCATCATTCTCACGGGCTGGGGCTGTACTGTCATGCTACAGGACTACTGTGTTTTCTGATTATATTTCAATATTAAATTGCTGTAAAAAAACCCTCATACTGTTAATTGGGAGAGGTGATTGTGGATCTGCTGGAATGATATCATGTACTGGTATGTATCATTGCAACAGTTGTTGTCCAGTTTGCCTGAATTGTGTTTTTGAGCTTGTGCTGCTGAGACCTTCATCACATGCTGTCAGTACTGTGGAAGCTCACAAGACGGAGCTTCCATGGGCTGATTCGAGGGAGGCCTTATCTCTGCCATCACGCTGAGCTGTCATGATGTCTGAATCGTCTCACTGCAGAGGTTTTCAGCCTCCTGTGATGAAGACACTGGAAAACAATATGGCAGTGGCTGGCTCGCATTCAAGAACCTTGCGAACAGTCATTAGAGCCTCCCGTGTCACTTGAACCGGGTGGCTCCTTAGTTTGTTAAGGTTTTTACTGGCGATGGGACAAATGAGGCTTCACAATCCGTGGTGGGTGGGAGTATCCGGTCGCCAACTTTGATTGGTAATTTGGGATCTTGAACCCTCGTTTGTCCCACCGCTACTTCTTACCGTACATCACAGTCCACTGGTGAAAGAGGTTCCACAGTGCCTTGTTGTGGTACACAAACACGGTTCAAGAAAACAGCAATTTTGTTCATTAAGGAATTACGTACACAATGGGCTGAATGTCAGAACGACGCTGCTGGAACTACACAGGAGCCACATTCTCGTCCCGTTTCCTCAAGAAAACAGTCACTTAGCACTCATTTAATGTCGCGGTGAAAATCCTCAGCCGAATGTGGCCTTCTTCGAACTAGTAGCCTACAGCCTGGACCTGTGGTCTGGGCCACCTACAGTGCTGCCTGGTTGCCTGGTTGGTTAGAGTGCTGCCTGGTTGCCTGGTTGGTTAGAGTGCTGCCTGGTTGCCTGGTTGGTTAGAGTGCTGCCTGGTTGCCTGGT
>JAACJT020000075.1:21836608-21852865 GCA_009936485.2 Gymnarchus niloticus | reverse complement strand
CCTTCTCATTGGACGATACAGATTTAAGATCACACACTGCTACCACACCTTCCAGTAATGGGCCTTCTCATTGGACGATACAGATTTAAGCTCACACACTGCTACCACACCTTCCAGTAATGGGCCTTCTCATTGTGCAAACACTTGTGTACATTTGCCAAGATTATTGCTGTCAGCATAATAATTTACAATGCACAAGACAGAGATAATTTTATATATGCATGCACAAAAAGCATTAAAAACAGTTCAGCTATACTTAAATCTTGTCTCCAAATATCATTTATGAGACACATTGCAAAAAAACCAGTGACAGGCAGTCATCAGTGTCACCTCAGCTGATCTGGTATCAGTCTTAGACAGACATGCCGATTGACGCTTCTGGGCCAGCAAAAGCATCTCATTTGCGTGTTTCATCACATAGCAGATCCCACATGCTGGTCAGGTTCGAAGACAACGCCAGTCTGCAGCAGGAGCCTACAATTAGGCTACGATTATGCAAAAAAAACATCGATGATGTGAGATCCTCTGGTGGAATGTATAGGATTGCAGCGAAGAACAATTCCCAGGGTTTCTAAAAGGCAATCTGGCCACTCCATAAGGGAAATTAACAGGAGTGTCTGGAACTCGGAACCTAACACAGCACATGCCTCCATGCTGCGTTTGGAAGGTCCTGGGTGACGCAGCGTGGTTAACTCCTGCTAAAGAGCTTGTGGATTCTCAGCTTTTCTTATTTATGCATTGTGAAAGCCTTGCTGTGAATCAGTATGGGGTTGTTTGTTTGGGCCCTGAAGGCCGGTCCAGATGTGCTGAAATAAAAAACATCCAAACAGGAAACGAGAGATTCTCTCTCTCTCTCTCTCTCTCTCTTTCTCTCTCTCTCTCTCTCTAAATTGGTTCCTTACTATGGCCGACCATGACAAAACTAGAATGTTGACACTTTTTTTTCCGGGCGGGTGGGTGGGATGTAGAGGGGGCAGATCCATTTAATACTATACACTGTGTCAGTTTTATTATTACCATTATAAACTCGATGAGAACATACTTTTTGAAGAAAGCCATGAATTGCTACATCTTAGCCATTGAACAGGTTTGAATTCTATGCTCCTTGTGCTGCAGAGTACAGGGCTCACATGGATTTGCCATTAATGAAGTCTATTCCCACGTGTCATCCAGTGTTCAATAAATTCCATTCATCTGTCTTTGTCTTCAGCAGGAATATCCTCCTGGGGTCTAGAAGTCTGGGACCCAAAACGCAAAACCCCAGAAAATATAAATAAATTGGCAAGAATTTTCTTGTGGTTTAGTCTGTCCAGGACACACTCTATGAGAGCTGCCAGTCCGGGCATCCACATTTGGGTTTGGCCGTTCCCTCTGCCGGCGGCTCGACCTCCGAGACCGCAGGAAAAGGAAGCGTAAGCCTTCTATAGGCTTCAAAAATATTGTTCTGGGTAAAAATGGCCATGAAAATTGCAGCATCCAACTTTCCTGTACAAACAAAGGCACTTTGAAAAGGAGGAGTGGCTCATTTCACTGGTACCCCTGGTGCCATTGGACGCGTGACGGTCCCTTAAACGTTAAACTTAACGCAGGTCACGGTCTGATATAACAGTTTTCAGTTACATAAGTCTGTACTGTGGCTCTTAATGCTGTGGCATTACACTTAAGTTACTATGTTTTTTTTATGTATTACAACACAGCTTCATTATTTGTCATCAGAAAAGATTTACAATGTTTGTATAAATTTATAGATATGATGTGTAAACTATCATATATTCTGGGCTTTTAATGTGAAGTTGTCGACATATTTGTGACTTTTCTCCCATGGGTTTTGTATCTTAGTCTAGAATTATTATTATAACAGAAGAGAAATTTAAAATAATTTTTCGCAATGTTAATATTAAGCCATGTCCGTTTCGTTCTTGCCCATTGAACTGTAACCCCCCAGCCTTACATTCACCACTGTTTGGTAAACAAAACACTGCTTTAAGCAAAATGCTTTCTGTATTGTCAGATGGGAGCCGATCCCGCTGCAGACCGTCTCGACTCACTGACTGTGTGCTTCGGATGTGCGCCGAAAAATGCCCAGAGAGGGCATTACCAATGGGCCAAATATTGCCTTATGACAAATTTCCTCTCTCAGCTCCTCCTGGCCTGCCGATGGTTTGGCTCAGTACGATCTACGACCTTATTAAAGGCCAGTAGGGCCTCACGCTGATATTTCTCTTGGCGCTACGCGGTGTGCTACGGGTCGGCAGGCAGTGAAATTAGGAGGGGGGATTTAACCACTTTAGTTGAGCGTGTGTGACCTCCGTGGAGCAGTAATCCAAAAGCAGAGAGGCCTCTCCTGTCTGCGATCCTGCAGGAATGGATTAGTGCCAACCAGACCAGCCTCCCCTCATGGATGCCAGCACAATGGCATTGCATGCTGTCATTGTCATCAAACCATACCTGCCCGATGCCTTATAAGACAAGTGACACAGCTGACTGTCACCACTCAGCCACGTCGGCCAAAGGCAAGAATCTGCCACTAATTAATTCATACCGTGACTGCTTTATGTCACTAAACAAAGAATTCATAGTTTAATTCATCCATCAGTCAGTCTGTACATCTGTCCATCCATCCATCACCCAGATAAATTATGTCAGGAATGTTATTCATCTGATTCAGATTCTCAGTTATTCTTTTGAATATTTATCCATTTTCTTATTGCTTGGCGGCCTGATGGACAACCCAAGATTACAGGAAGCCGTGACACCCTATCGAGTCATAGTCAGTGAGGTGAAAGGTCGTGGTGATTCTACTGTTACACAGTACATTGCACACAATTATATATATTTGGGGGTCCAGAGTAATCGTCTTTGCAGGACCCAGAATTCTTATTGCCAGCCCAAGGCCAGTCTATCGTAAGAAATACATTTAGACAGAATGGCCAGCTTACAGACATCAGTTCACCTGTCTGCATGTTTTTGGACTATGGAAAGAATCCCACAGAACCTGGGAAGAACGCACATACTCCAGATGCAGAGGGATTCGAACCCACAACCATTGAGGCACATACTGAGTCACTGTCCCACTCCATTTTGGATTGTTATATTTTCAGACTTTTTTTCTCTGTATGGGAGTTGCTCCTGGCAGTGGTAGTTCTCCGTTCTGGCTTGTTTGCTGCACAGGGCCAAACTACCCCAAAGCACCTCCCCCTCGAGAAGAAACTATTGGTGACAAGAAGTTCGTGCGAGCGAGAGCACCCACGCCTCAGTCTGTGCCAGGGTGCTGGCTGTCCGTTAAGTCTTGGATTTATGGTAGAGTGGAGTGGTACGCTGGCTCAGTGGGCAGAACTGCCCCCTCACACCTCCACGGTTGAGGTTGGGAATTTAACCTACATTCTCTATGAGTATGGAGGCTTCATGTTCTCCCTGAGTCCCGCAGATTTCTGCTGGCAGTCCAAACACATGCGGTTAGGCTAATTGATGTCATTAAATTGCTCGTTGTGTGTCATTCATTGTTTGACTGTAGTCCTGGGCCCAGTCCTGCTGGGGATTAGCACAAGGCCCCCCTGACCCTGCCATGGAATAGCAGTTAGAAGATGGATGGATGGATGGATGGATGGATGAATGGATGGAAGGACGGACAAACGGACAGATAGAAGGATGGAAGGATTGATGGAGAAATTAATGCATGGATGGATGGATGGATGGACGGGTGGGTGGATGGACGGATGGATTAATGAACAAATTAATGGATGGATGGATGGATGGATGGATGATGAAAGGATGGATGAACGAATGGATGGATGGGTGGATGATATATGGATGGATGGACAAACAGACTAACAGATAAACGGATGGATGGATGGATGGATGGATGGATGAATGATGAAGTCTGTGCTTCAACAATAGTTCCCATAAGTGGGAACCCTCTAATGACTCACTTGTTGTTACCAGAGAACAGAATCAGCTTTTTTAGAGGCAGGTGTTTGAGGCCGATGCCTCAGTGCTTTCAAAATGGTCCACAGCCTTGCCTTAAGACTTCTACATGGAGATGTCACAGAGGGCTTCTTTCTGCTCTCAGTTCTCCAGCCCTGGGGCAATCGTGTGAAACCTGGTGGGAATCCCCCTTCCAGAGAAGACCTTTGATCATAAGACGGGCCTGAAACAGTTAAACGAGGCAGGGCCCGAGAGTGCTCCCCTGAGCGGGGCCATCTGGTCACCGTTGCGGTCCCCTTGAAGTGTTGCCGGCAAAGCCGGATTGGTTTCTCGTGGCGACTGCAGGCTTGCTGCAGAGCACTTGTAGCTGAGGTCCAAACCTCAGGAAAGGAAATCTGGGTTTCAGAAATGGAGGGCTTGCTCCTGAACTATTTACAGAGCTGTTTGCCGGTCCAGTGCCACCCACGATATTCCACATGAGAGGAGGTAGAACGGACTTTACCATCCTGTACCGGGACACTCCGTATCTCTCCCCAGTATCAGGACTTACTTGTATAGACAGGAGCTTGGCAAACTAAGAATATAAACCTAATCCTTCATAGACATATTACGAGAGTGAAGCCACGTCCTTCCTAACCCATTGGCATGTGCTTCGAATAAGAAATACGTTCAGGCTAATTCATATTCTGAACTCCATGAGAAAATGTATAGATGCAACAGCGACAAAACCACAGGGTTATTCATATTCAGTCTCAACTGATCATAATTTGGGGATATCAACAACAAAACAAACTAGACAGACAAAATTTATTATCTTTTTACATGTCAACAATATTGTCCCGTGTACATTTTTTAAAGATGGGAGTTTCGCTCCTTTTGATAAATAAAGTACTCTATATATGCATTCGTATTGCTCCAAGACCTCTTATCCAGTCCAGGTGATGGTGAGCTTGGAGGGCACCCCCAGAAACACAGGGGGCATTCTGGACGGGATGCCAGTCTATTCCTGGGCACACACTCTCACATGCTGTTATTATTTCATATAGAATATTAGCATTTTCTCACTGCATATTACGTAATATACATCAAGCCGATTGGCCATATTGACAACAAGGTGTCATTGTGAGGATAATTACCTTTAAAGTAGCCAAGAGTTAAGTGTTTATTTAGGACTAATTTAGCATAAAATCGCTTAAATGGCTGAATATATTGAGCAGCCGTTACCAGCCTTTACGGATGAGGGCAAAAGCTGGATCCTGTATTTGATATGTTGTTTTCTGCAGGCCAGTGATATCTTCCATAATGGAGACAATAATAAGGCAATTATGAGCCCATTCATCCACTTCACCTGTGCCCGTTTACCGGTCGCATCGAGTCAGGTTCTCGCTGATAACGTGCCTCCAGAACACGAGCCCAGAGCCAGCCCCCTGAGCCCACATCCTGCTGTTACCGTGACACCCATTTTATTCTCCTGTTTCCCCTGTGCTGACACTAAAACACCTCCCTTTTGTTTTTCACCCTCCCCACTGATTTACTAAATCCATCTTTACTCCCACACCCAAACAAGGCCCCCATTCCGTCCTACCAGCCTCGCATCACGAGGCCTATCTGCTGTGTCACCAAGTGCGACTCTTAGAGAGGCGAGTGGCTAAAGTAGTGCTAAAATGCGAGAGTCCGCCTGCAGCAAAATGACACACGTTACTGCAATAAATAGACGCACTGGGCAATCGGTTATGGAAGTGGGATGGCAGGAGACAAAAGTCGCTGTGTGCTCATGGCTGTTGATTTTATTTTGATTAATCAAGTGAACAAGGTGTGCAGCACAAATTTCTAAATATGCACCATTGTAAACAAACTGTCAGCTTATTCTGTGATAATTCAAGATACAGTGCCAAAATAAAGAAAAATGTGACAGATTTACATGCATTTATGTGTCAAGTGTAATGGGATGACAATCTGAGTTTCGTTTTAGAAAGAACCAAAATGATTTTATTTCAATAATTCCACAGTTTAAACTGTATACTCCCCTCCCTTTAATATGGTCTGCTTGCCTCTTTGAGAATACTAATTTTGCACTCAGGACCAATGGTGTGTTATCAGATGTGGGCAACCCCATGTTTCTGGTCCATCATGAAGTGTACACGTCCCTCTGCTCAGGGGTCTCCAGTGATCTGCCCTACGCAATGACAAAGGATATCCAGGGTGGTCGGGAACTCTGGATTGTGAGTGTGAGTGTGTGTGCCTGTGTGAGTGTGTAAGATGTGTGTGCTAGGGAGTTGTGGGCTGTTGGAGAGAAGAATATGGCTGAACCACCCATGAAGAGCTCTGGACTTAAACTCCGGGTCTTGAAAACCTCCATGTGTTCACAGAGGATGGTGTTATTTTAGGCTACCTTTCTCCAGAGGAAATTACAGTGCAAGAGTGTAAAAAAGAGGAAACGGTCCACATACATTATAATTTGCTGCTTTAAAGCGTGACATGTATGTACTGGAAGCATGCTGAGGTTTACGACTTGCCTGTGTGTTGATACCCGGTTGTCCTGGAACATTTTCTCCGTCTTTATCAACAGTGTTAGCTACCGGCAGGTATGGAGGCCCCCCCCCCCCAGACTGCTAGTATGTTGATGTGTCTTCTCTCTTCGCACTGAGGGAACACTCCCTGAGCATTGTTCCGTGCCAAGATCCCACAACTTCATGGGTGCTAGCATGAAACGAAATCTCAGATTCCTCAAATATGGAGCGTGTGGTGCTGGAAAAGAAGAATTTCATTCCTGAATAAAGAGATCATTGACAAATGTGTTGTGGCATCGGCATAAACTGGATCAGTAAGTTGGCGAAAGGACAGTAGATGTTTTACTTAAGATCTTCAGAGAAGGAGTCTGTGTTCACCTGATCTGGTGAACAGGTAAATACTTGCTGTGTACCTCTCTCCAGCTTTCTTACCTGCAAGTATGATAGCATGTGAAAAGCCGTGCCCCAGAGTTCACTTTCGTTTGGACCCCCCTGAAAAGTCATGCCCCACAGTCTTCTATTCTGTACGTTACCCAGGTCTGCCTGCCTAAGCACCCAAATCCTTCCGATTTGTATACTCGAGTTCCCCATGAACCGACTTTTTGTCCCCCCCTTTCGGAATTGTGGCACTCATACCTGCCTGGGCAGATGAGATGCAGCAAGAAATATGACGGTGATCTCCGCCATGACTATAATGTCCTGCCCATCCCATCTTGGTCGACATCTCTCCAGATTTAATGAAAGGGTACCTGGCATTGGTGAGAAAACAAACAAGCAATCTACCTGTGTTCCATCGGGAAAGCCATGTTTCCGTGTTATGCTGAAGTCCCACCCATGTGACTTTTTACTTCTCCGTGCAGTCCTGACTGATATTTTATTTATTCATAAGAAGTTTATGCATATTGCAGTATGATTGCCGTGTCTGGTCACATCGGTACCTTCTGAGAGCAGCATTTTAATGTCAGAGTTTCACGGCTGAGCCCCGACATGCTATCATGCTATGTGATATTCTGTATTCCTCCCACACGGCTCTAACACCATTGTATTAAGATGTATACAGAGCCGTTCCCCGCCCCCACGGCAGCAGTATGAAAAACCATCTGAGGAGCCCTGGGATAAGCTGTGTAGGCCTTTTTTCAGCCTTAGCATTTCAGAGTGCTGTGGTAGAGGAGGGGGGATTGAGGCGTGCTAGCTAATTATGGCCCTGAGCTGCAGCCCAACAGTCCTGGGTGGGTGTTGGAGCCAGTGGGTCTGGCATGGGGAGGTCTAGCCACAAGACCCCAGCGGTGACGGCATAAAGTCTGGGACAAGTCAGAACACCAACCCAGGCTTGGAGCATTCCTCTGGTCCCAGCCTTTCCTGGGCCTGCTTCCCAGACGGGGGCTCCCATGTGTTTGCGCAGTCTGTCTATGTGCAGTCTAAATAAACACAGTCGCGGTGCAGCTCAAACGTAGGGCAGTGGCCATAGAGCCCTGATGCTCGGCTCCAAATTAGTGCCTTCCCGTTCCTTCTCTTTGGGAGAAGTGCGTGTGTGTGTGCGTGTGTGTGTGTGTGTGTGTGTGTGTGTGTGTGTGTGTGTGTGTGTACACATGCAGAGCGTGATTAAAAACGAAGCCTTCACCCTGTTCTGTTCACGGTGCAGGTCAGCCACCCCACGCCTAGTCGATTAAGGAGCACAGCAGGTCACGTGTGTACTGCATTTTGCACGCGTGCGGTGAGTCGGGGAGCCTGTGATTATCCAACATGCACCTCTCACATACGCCTGGATGCACGCATTTTCGGGAGTAGCATCAGTGTATTTTCGGATATTTTAGTTTCCTTCAGCTGAGGTTTTATATGCCGTGTTAAGCAAAACTCGAGGTCTTCCTGTTTCAGCCCTATTACTCAAATGTACTGAAGCATTTGCAGTATCATATCATTTTAAAACCATCCACAAGAGAGAGCCATAACTCTTTCAAAGAGGAAAAATAAGGAGCCACACATGTTAATTGCAAATTTCCACCCGTATCCAAAAATAACTTCTCAATATTTTATAGCATGTCCCTAACTGTCAGATGACAGACGAACAATTTACAACACGCATTCGAATAGGGTCTGTGCAAAATAATTACGCATGCTGTCTGATCCTTACAAAACGAAAGCTGCATGTAGAAATTTAAATATAGCCATGTTTTTAATGAATGGTCTGGCTCCAGCCAGCACTAAAATGAGCCTTACAAGAAGATGTGTCGCATGTAAGCTTGCTCTTCCAAAAGAAGACCTGAGCGTGAGTAGGTGTCGCTCTTCTTAATTAAGAATTAGTTCATTCTTCTTAGAGGAAGAATTAACAATAATCTGAAGCCGAGGGCAAATGCAGGTCACCGCTGTGACTCTTGGCGTGACGCGGGCCAGCTCACCTGGAGTCAGACAGGCGTGTGATACCAGAGGTGGGGATCATTCTGTTCCAGAAAAAAATAGAACAAAACAAGATTCGCCGTAGGAGGGACACAAGCCGGGTTACCTCTGTACACTGGAGTGTTTTTATCAAGACCTCCCAAGCCTTGCACCATATAAGGAACACATCAGCTCAGCCCTCACATTGCTGCATTCCTGATTTGGCTCTCAGGCCATCATTTTATAGAACCAAAAGTAGGAAATTACTTATTTATGTCTGGGAAAGTCACACTTGTTGGAGTAAACCAGGATGATGTTAATATACTTTGTAGGTTAGTTCTGTAGAGGCCCACAGAACGTAGCTCTATGGTGTTTCCCACATCTAAGATATGAACTTGTGCATCTCGTTTAAGGGCTTTAAAGCCATTGAAAAAGTGCTGTAAATAAAATCCCTATTGCTAGCGATCAGTTTCAGGCTGATCAGCTTGTGGGAATTTAGAGAATCGATACAGAAAGTCATGAATATTCAACAACGTGGAGATACGGTTGAGTGCTTCTTAAAAGCCAGCAAAACTTTGGAACCTCAAAACCTCATTTTCCCCTTTCACATGTGAAAGATGGCTCTACGTTTATACAAACGCCGCTTCCCCGGTGTGAAAACCCACCACGGTGGCCTGCTACGTACACTTTTCCCCAGGTTTTAGTTGGGAAAGTGGTTAGCATATTCTCTTTTTTTTTGCTTGTGCTTTTGCTGTTAATAATAACAGGAAAGCAGTATTTGGGAGGCATATGGAAGGGTGAGGAACAGGAAATAATATGGGCGGTGAGTGCATCGAGGCTCGATATGACGAACATGTCTGTGTTTTATGAGAGAAGTTTTCTGTGTGTCTGCAAGCCCATCATTTTTAGAGACAAGGTGAAAGATTAAATGTCACTCTAGAATAGAACAGAATAATCTGTCGGTTACACTTTGTCAAGAACGTTTTAAGTTAGCTTTATATCAGACGAAATTCCCCTTTTGTCATTATTCAGTTCATCCACCCATCGTCCAAACAGCGTTCCACTAGCAGCCTATGGAGTCCATGCATTTCGTTAACACTGACTCCTTCTGTTGAATTCAATTTCATTCGATTTTATTTATATAGCGCCTTTAACAAGGAGCACTGTCACAAAGTGCTTCACATGGAACTGGCTCCAAGGTCCCCAGAGAGTAAGTCAAGGGCGGCAGCGTCAGGTCATTTGTGTTGTGATGCAATGATTATTATTAATAAGTCTTGAGAAAAAGCGCTGATGAACACACACACTCTCTCTCACACACACGGTGAATTACGGTATATGGAAAAAAAATTCACAGCATCGTTCACAGAAAAGTCAAGCAAACGTCGGGATAAAACGCACACTTCGCACAGCTAAAGCTCGTGCCAGATTTTCTTCCACAGCCCTGTAGTTCTGAGGCGACGGTTTGGCCTGCTGGACCACTGTGCTGCCATGTGTCAAGTCACGAAAAGTAAATATCTTCACTTCAGCTGGCCAGAAAATTTTACTCAAAGCACCTTCACCCACAATCTTCATTTGATACATCCATGCTGGCACCAAGTCCATTTGCTGTTTAACTAAGCAGTTAACCGACTACTTAGTTTTCAGAAGACATTTGCTAACCAATCAGCAAACAGAACTGTTGAAGTTTTTTTAACCCACAGCGAATCTATACCCATTTCCTAACAATATAAATAGCCTCTTAAAATAAAAAGTGACCTTTTTGTACATAAAACTCAAAGTGGGCACATTCCCTGAATAGACAGCCTGCTTTCAACATAGGTGCAGCTTACCCAACTGAAAATAGAGCCACGCTAAAATAAGTCTTTGATTCTTTTTTGCAACACTGCCTTTATTTTGACAAGGCCAGGAGAAATGAGTATTTATATCTATGGCTGTGTGCTGCGGTTTATCCCCAATTACAGACTGTGGTTCCTGGGCAGTCTGGAGAGGGAGGGGGTGCCTCGAGATTCAGGAAGGGATTCAGGAGGCCCTTTTTAACTTCCTAAGACCACGCGTCCTGCAGCAGCCAGCCACGGTCCAGGCTTTTATTTTTAAATGGGGAACAACGGTGGACGAGGCAGTGTCTCCGAAAAACACTGAGGAGAAAACGCAAAGGTAGAAAACGCCGACTCTGAAATGACAAATAAACAGCCCTTTGCTGTACGTCGTTCACTCAGTTGTGTCCCCACCTCCTTTAAGCCTCCAAAAAAGTGGCCAATCGCAATGCATAGGGATCACCTTTGTGTACGGGAGTCCTGTATGGTTAAAGATTCTGGCTCCATCACAACTCCACGCATCCTGCCTTTGCTGAAAGCACCGTCTTGCCCCAACAATGTGGTGTCTTGTTTGTCTTGTATGCTGAGCTCTGGCAGACATCCTCTGTTAGCACTGTAGAAGATGGAGATGGAAGAATAATAATTACTTGTGATAGGATAAATGAGGCCTCAAAACCCACGGTGGGCGGGAGTATCTTGAACTAACCAATCAGTGCTGCCGCTAAATGAGGCTTCAAAACCCACGGTGGGTGGGAGTATCTTGAATTAACCAATCAATCCTGGAGCTAAATGAGGGTTGAAATAGACGTGTTCACCTGGTTCTCCTCAGTTGGTAGATCAAGATACCCCCCCCCCCCCCCCACCCACCACAGGTACCAAAGCCTCAAATGCCCCCTCACTAATAATTACCTGCACTAATGATTACTTCCTTCTTATAAAGTTTATGCGAAATTAACATGTGAATTTTAATGGCGTAGTAAAACATCCACAGAACATGCTTTGAGTGAGAATGCATTACTAAATGAATATTTTAAATAATTGAAAACACAAAGTGGTTTATTCTGGACTCACCATCTGTTCTTGTACCTGGGTGACCTAGCACTTTGTATTATAAAGATAAAATTGCCTTACTTTTTTAGATGATAAATAATCTTGCTTCATTGTGTGGTGAAATGATGGAAAATATTCACTTATACACACAGCGCACCCGAACTTCTGTGCCTGAATGCTTGGAAACAGTAGCTTGGATAACCCACACGTGTGTGTTCTGTGATTGGTCCTTCAGACCAGGGATTATCCCCATCTTTAGCATACCTTTTGAAGTTGAGAGGTTTTACTGCAGATGGATGTGAGGCTGATGTTTTCCTGAGACACTGGCTCTTCAGCTCCACGCACTGTTTTTCTTTAGAGGTGTAATTATACCTTCGTAACTTTGATCTCGTCTCTCGCTCCTTTCTTTCTCACTAAATTCGAATAATGATGCTGTCTTAGGCTGGTACAGCAGGTCCTCTGGTATTGGCTCCCCTGGTTGCCAACCCTTCTAATTACGTGTTATATTCGGCTCATTTTGTTTGTAAAATTTCAGTATAAAACATGAGAACTCACCATTTTCAAAGCATTATTAAGCTCATACCCCAACTCGGTTATGTACTCTGAATGACAATGCAGCCCACAAATCCTAATGTCAACAGGGACTGAGGCAGACATTCGTGTAAAGGAGAGGAAACACCGAATGCTCAATGTGAGCCGAGGCAAGCAGCACTGGAATTATGATCCATGAAGTGGGAGGCTTTCCAGTGAGAACACGTGTTTTCTCTTTTCTTACATTGAAGAATTGAGCATGACAATTGTGGGATACGAAAGCTCCCGCTGGGCACATCCCATTAAGCTGCTATGTGTGTTTCAGCCACTGATCGCTGCTGTAATGCTACCACACTAAGTATAAATTTCAAAGCTCGCCAGTTCTAAGTAATACCAACTATTAGCTAGCAAAGGTGTTCCCCCTCATACGCTCCGCTTCTGGGGGAGGGAGCACCAGGGGGACGTTTACCAAACTCTCCTCTTGTTTGTGTTGCACCCGAAGTTTGTGAGATGTATCTGAAGACGTCTGGCCTTATAAATCTAAGTGCATGGATTTGGGCCATTTAGCGAATTAGCATTAGCGACTAAGAGTGACATAAAAACAGCTTACCCATGATCTGTGCAGTTCTGGCTTGTGTTTTCATACATGTTAAATATACCGTGAAGTCTACTCACAGGCCTAATTTGCATGTGGTATACTCGAGTCCATCGCAACCTCTGAAATCATCTCAACTTACGAGCCTCGAATGCACATGCTAACGTAATAACCCAAGATGGGGGGGGGGGGAGACCATTCATTATAGATCCACCAGTTGTGCAATTAGTGTTTTTACCAAAGTTACCTTCTGCTCTTCAATTCCGTTCCCATCAGCCACACTGTTGCCAGCGTGGTGCGGTGTATAGACGGTCTCGGTATAGTCTGGGGCTGCCAAGCCGGCGGCGTACAAAGAAACAAGAAGTACAGGCCGGCCTCATCAATAGGCACAACGAGTGATGCAATGCCGCGTGTACGGGACAGACTGGTAGCACAGGAGAGGAACCTTTTAACCAGCTCATCGCCATGGGTCTTGCAGCTCACTCTGGCCCTCCCAGTCACGCTGGTGCTGGTTGGCCTGAGGAGCTTAGATCTGGACCGCCGTCCCTCCAGCTATATCCCTGCATGTGGATTTTGGCCCGTGGTACATTTTGCTTTTAGGGCTTCAAAAATGCATTAGATAGCCGTCCTCAGTCTCAAATCGTTTTAAAGGAAAGAGTGTTGGGAACAATTTAAGATCTCTTTTGTCTTTCTCTGTTTACAATTCAGTACGGATACACTAAAGTTTCGTTTCAATAGGAATAATGTTAGAGGGAATCAGTACAATGGTGTATGACAGTCAGTACTCAAGCACAAGTAATACGCAGAATTGTAACTGTAATAACTGCTATTAATATGTGTAATAATAATAAACATTGTTTTGACTTGTGAGGTTGCTCTGTTCTCAGGTATTGTTAGCGTGGCCGTGCTTTCAGGAACGATTCTTCAGCACATCTGGCACCGTGGCCGTGCCAACTCCAGCGTGCCGCTTATCCTTTGATAAGACGTAAAAACCAAATAATCCGGCAGATGCGCTGCGGCTTCTTTCGGTCGACCAAAACCATCCAGCACGAAATATTCTCCAAGAATTTCTGCTCACACTCTCAGAGTTTTGTGGTACCCGTTTATGGGTTGCTGCGTCTCTCATTTGTTTTTTCAATACCCTCCCAAAGAAGAGCACCCATGCTGAAAATTCAGACAAGCCAAAAACGTGTTTTACTGCAGTTCATATCACTACTGTTGCGTCTTTGGCAAACATTCAGTCATCTCCCTTCTTCCCACAGCTCAGCTCGCCAATGTTACTACACACAATCACCATAGCAGCAGAACAAATAGCAGAATGAGGTTTTCCTGATATTTAAAGGCAGTATATTCGTGTGCCAGGCCAATGTAGTGCAGATATTTTATGGATCTCCTAAGACGCAAATGAGTGTCATGTAGATCAGCAATGAAATCAGCTCACGCCGAATGTTCGGGCAGTATTACGATGAGGCGAGCTTCCTGTTTGGTAGCATTCTGAGTGAGCAATTTATCCATCATCATCAACAACAACAAAAACAGCCCTGAGTATTGGTATGTGACTCATAAACGTGGAGTCGTGGCTTCAGGATTATGGTTAATTTCTTCAAGAGCATGAGATAAAGAGACTGTAAGCCATTGTGTAGTATACATCTTCTGGAAGCTCAGGAGCACAGGGAGTCATTGTAGAGCAGCTCATCAAGGAACACCAGCCACTTCTCCTCAGGCTGCCATAAACAGAAGGCCCACTGGGTGTTGCTTGCAAAACCTCACATCTTTCTTCTTGCTTTGGTGCTGATTTTCTGTCTCACTCTTTCCTGCCCTTCTCTCTGCACTTGCCACAGATCAAATACCTGCTGCTGCAGTCACCTGCCGCAGGAATTCACCGGTGCCCCGATCCATCAGCAAGCCCCTCCGCAACAAGAACGAGTGCTGCTCTGGGCCGCCCAGGCCCCAAGGCAACCAGGTGATTGATAGGTGGCATTTCTGTTTGCCAGTAAAGGCGTTTGTTTGGAAGGTGGATGGGATGGAGGGGGGCATGGGTTGAGGAGGCAGAAGGAGGGTGGAACCATGGGATCAAGCAAGTCTCAGTTTGCTCTGTTAGTTTCCTGACGTCTGCGGTTTAGACAGGGTGTTCACAGTGTTTACCAGAATGAGAAAGAAAGAGAGGGATTTGGCAAGTTTCAACACGCGTACCTGTAACCTGGGAGATCTGTCTCGAAGGCACATCCTGGCTCCTGCCAATAAAGCAGACAGGCCTGCACAACTGAGCTACAAAGTTGTCTGGGTGTAGTTCAGCCCCACTTTGGTATCAGTCATCAACTGTATTACTTGACATATTTTTTGAGAAGGTACATCCAAGCCAACTTGTTTCTTAAATAAAGTTCCACACAAGAAAATACATCTAAAATTGTATGATCGTGTCCTCTGGGCCTATGGGATTGTTCTTGTTTTTCTGTAGCAACCTACCCCAAAAAAAAAAACAACCAAAAATCAAAAAAAAGAAAACGAATGTTAAGTAATCTGCGTGTATCCATGGTGTACACTAACCATCGTAGAGGAAGTCAACAGTGAGCTGTGTAATTGTTCTTCAGGACTCTGTATGTAACCAACAGTAATCGCATATTAATCCCATATTTGAACTAGTTTCAGCCACCTGACAGTTAACTATACCACTCATCTCACTAAGAAGAGCTCTAGACAGTCATCTCCATTATCTGCATACTCATGGACAGCCACAACCACAAGCTATTGTGTGTCAATTTCATTCAATTACTGCATGCTTCCCTTCTTATTTAAGCTACCGTCTTTTTGCCAAGACTTAATTGAGGGCAGCAATACATAAACAAATTAGGGAAACTCATGACCTCAAAACATTTGAAACATTTGAAAATAAAGGGCTAAATAATTAGAAATCATTTGTGAAAATCGACAATGCAACACGTGCAATTGGGTGGTGAGTGGAGGCTAAATCTTGCACTCCAGTGGTGTCCGTATGGTGGTTAAAACTTGCCACAGGTACTTAAGGGCATTTAAGCACCTTCAGGACTGAAGGATATGAAGACTTTTGTTAAGCATCTTCTTTCAGTTTTGATTTAACAACGCTTCCTTTTGAGCGATCTAAGAGAGCGAGGTCACTGTTTTGAACCTAATGCAGACTGACGTGTGATGGCTATGTTCTCGGCTAGCTGTCAGAATGCCTGGACAGGGAACATGAGAAGGATGTCAACATGAGGTGTGTGAAGAGACAAGGGACTCTTACTTCAGATTCCTGGGCCGCAGCTCAGCCTCTCGTCCCTGACATTCGTCTCCAACATGGATATTCAAACGATCTACTCTCACCCCCCCCCCCCCCCCCCCCCCCCCCCCCCCCCCCCCCCCCCCACCCCCGCCACAACAAAGAGACACAAAAGGGGGGAGAGGGGAAGAAGAGGAGAGAAGCACGAGGGGGTCTCGGGGTTTT
>JAACJT020000075.1:21820343-21831289 GCA_009936485.2 Gymnarchus niloticus | reverse complement strand
TGAGGAGGACGGGCTTCCCCTTTGAGTCTGGTTCCTCCCAAGGTTTCTTCCTCCTGAGGGAGTTTTTCCTTGCCACTCTCGCCTCTGGCTTACTCTCTGGGGACTGTGGGACCAGGACTATGTAAAGCGCTTTGTGACCGCGCTCCGTGTTAAAAGCACTATATAAATAAAATTGAATCGAATTGAATACAGAGGGCATACTGATTAGCTTAAACGTCACCTTGGACAAAGGGGTGTGGTCTCTGATGGGTATGCTGCCACCAGAACCCAAGTACTCCCAAGAGGATAAGATGAGAGATGAGGCCACAGAGTTTGCATTAGCATTTTTTGAGAAAAACAAGAAAAAACTCCTGATAGTAACGTAATGGCAGATATTGACTAGCAAATTTCTCTCACTCTGTCTTTGGTCCATTGATTGTCTGTGGTCTTATTGCAGCATTCATGGTGAATTTAGTACATTTTGAACAAACATGCTACAGTGAGAAAATGCCTTAGACATAACAGTTGGTGTAGATTCAGCCATGTAACTATAGAATTACTGCCCCTTGAGGATCGGGTGTTTAGTTCAGCATTTTTAAATACACCCACATAATATTACATGTTATTTAAATATTTACTTGCACTTTCAGTGTGGGGGATTCAGTTGCCTGCATGATTAAATTAAACCTATTGCAGCAGCCCGGATCGGCGCTGCCTTTAGAGTGAGTTCCCAGCATGCACTGGGGTTGTACAACATATCTGTATCGTGTGTACTTTTGTGTCATTATCGTCCCAATTCTGCACTATAGGGATGTAGCGTGTATTCGTAGTTATTAGTGGAATGACCCGTGTCGTATTGAGCACCCTGGTGTGTATGTAAAGTGTTCACCATGGTCAAGGGTGTAATGTGTGTCTCCCTTTGGCCTGCATCTGTGTTGCTTGGTCAGCTGTCGTATTTATGTGTGGCTGCTTCAAGTTGCCAGCTGCTTAAAGTGAAAGCGCCTTGTTTGACAGCCAGATGACTCTGACTGTACCTTCATACCGATGTCGCTGCGATATTTTTTCATCATACGTTCATCGTAAACGGCACTCTTTGCAACAGTCACTAAACCTGTTGATGGGGCACAAGAAAATTTTGCTTTTTTAGACAAACTCCGGAAAAACAACCGAAAAAAAGTGTAAAATCTGTAATAGTCTGAAATAATTTGGCAGAAGGAAACAAATGGTTTCTGAGCGCATTTGCAAGAGGGCAAAATGGAAAATGTGACTCCGTGACTTCTTGCAGTGAAATCAGCCACATCTCCTTCCACAAGGCCGCAAATCCACTGAAGGTATTTTTGCTGCATCGTCACTAGATGTCACTGTTAAGCCAGAGTAGCCCTACAGACCAGATCCGTTAATAATCGGTTACTGCTTACCCAGCACAGGGTCATGGTAAGCCTAGAACACATTACAGAAAGTGTAGATGACACCCTGGATGGCATTTGAGTCCATAGCTGGTCATAGTCACACGATGGGCTTTTTGGAGATGCCTGCTGAAATACCTGGAGGAAACGGGCACGACATGGGGAGAAAAGGCAAATTGCACACACAGAGCTGGGGGTGGGAATCAAACTTTTGGGGTGCAAGTCTGTGGTGCTAAGCACTGAGTGAGTCGACAATACCCTTGTAACCCAGGAGAAAAGGAAAAATCCTGCTTGCACTATTTCATAGACGTTTGTGTTTTTTCCTAACGCAGTTGTCCCCTTGCTTTAATTCTCATTGCATTATTCTTAAAAAAAAAATAACAAAACTTTTATATTAAAGTTTGGTTTAATATATTAACTTTGTCCGATTCCCGATAGAGAATGTCATAATTTAGACATTTGTGTGAATTTACCTGTCTTCAATAACAGTAAACATCCAAACACAAACATGTGCTTACTTCATTGTCGTAATTTTACTGTCATGCTTTAATGATTCCCAACTCTATGCCAGCGAAGGCTAAAAAGAACATAAACTTTGATAATCAAAAATGAACCACTGAACTCCATTACAGCCAATCCTGACAATTTTTTTTTAAAATATGCATTTGCCCAACTTTACTACCTGGTTACAAATGAATGAGAACTATTTTTAAAGCTTTGGTGTGGACAAGTTATGTGTGGACATTTCTCTGAAAAAAATGTTAGGAAAACATATACAAACAACATGGAAAACCAAAAGTCAAACCAAATGAGTGTTAAAGACAGGGTGGTGTGTGTCTGCTCTACCCAGCAGGTCCTCAGGGATAACGTGGAGCTCCGTTTTCCATGGTGTTGGACATTCTGGCCCAGTGCCTGTACCATGCTTCCCAGCTGACCAGTAAAACACTAACAGTTGTGTCTTGGCTGCTGTAGCCAGAGGAGCCTGCTGTCACCAAGCCCTGATTCAGACCATATCACCACTCCATCGGTGGTGGAGCTTCTCATGAGCGATGTCCTGGAGAGGGGTTGCATCTTTAACTGCTAATCTTGCCCTAAATCTCCGGTGCTGACGACTGATGTCATCACGCCGCCGAGGACAGATGACACACGTCTCGCTGTTGCCGGGCAGCTGGATTCCAGATTCTTCACCAATCGTTTCATTGTTATTCATTTCTATATGTTTTCTCTCAGTATGGTGTAATTTTGAAGGACATACATCTGTAGTCATTACAGAGTTCCTGGAGCCTATCTGACGAGTGTTGTTTGTCTCTGGTCCAGAAAAGCATCGTTTCACATAACCTTTACAGTCAGGTTAAGCACAATTCTCTTTAATGATATTTGCACTTTTAGTGTGAAAAAAACCGATGAGCTTGATGTGCCATCTGGTTCATACATGCTCACCAAAGCATGTTGACATTCAATATTTACAGGTATCCTTTCCATATTTTCAGCGGGTGATTCCCATATGTAAGGTTCAGAATTAAGCCTATGTTGCAGGCTTTTGTCGCACTTACTACAAGTAAACTGTGTTAAAGGTACCACAAACTGTGAACTGGAACACTTTGAAGTTACCCAGGGGATTTTTTGCACTGATTTTTTTGAGAATCATCAGTATTTTTATGATTATTGTAGTTAATAAGCACAGAGTCCACCCAGCCTCTTTGAGTAGATTACAGGTGAATATTCTTTTCTGAGCAGTTAAACTTACCTATAACTGGGCCAGCAATAGCAGAGACAAAACCAAGACATGAAAATGCCCCTTTCATTAAGAAAATAGTTATTTGTTAGAACATTTTAGAACAAACCTAACCATTCATCCAGCCGTCTTCCAGCTGCTTGTCTAAAACTGGGCTTTGGGAACATGGCAAGTAGCATATGGGAACGGTTTACAGTGGGAATTCATTTCATCATGGTCCTGTCACATGTGTGCAGACATGCAAAGCCCTAGCCAGCTCCGGCTTTTCTGTGACTCGACCCCAGCTCAAGGTGCGATCCCATGGGCCATCGGGAGACACCTCCCTCTATGCTTTAAGTGGCCTCTTTGTTCCACCTGCAACCTAAGGGGTCAGAGGTCAGCTGCACCTGAGGCCAGTTGGCAGAACAAAGCTTCAGACCCACAGTTTATTACACTTTATTTATTGGTGGGGGAGGAGAGATGTTTGTGGTGGGGGCCGTCACATGCTGACACGTCAAGGACCCTCCCGCTCTGATCAGACCCTTCTTGTTTCAGAGGAAGGGTCTGCTTGTGAGAAAATGCCATCACTACAGCTTCATCCTAAGCGCCTGCTGGTGAGTGACTGAGTGGCGATGAACTGTGTGTGTGGCGCACCTCCAGCATGGTGCCTGCTACCATGTTGCTGAGGATAAGGAAAACCGTTCTCTTGGGGTGTAAGATTTAAGCAGGCCAACGGGCCCAGATTCGCAATCCAGATTTGAAACTGTGACCTCGAAGGCTCGGCCTCATTACCGCATACCTACAAAAGCCAAGTCGAGGTACCAATCGCAGTGGTCTCACATAACTTCACGTTTCCACACGTATGATATGAACGTCATTCACATGCATAAAGTAGGTCAGGAAAAGTAGCCGACTCTTTTTAAAAAACACGGCCAGTACATCTTTCATAACTGCGCATGGGAAACAAAATAACTGCAAGCATTGTTTGCCTTTCTGACACACACTGAGTCTACATGCTTACGATTTGTTGTGTTTTATATTAACACCCAGGCAGCTGTGATCTGGTGAGGTCCTTTCAGTTCCATGTTCAGGCATACCTTCTGTGTCAACTGTCTGCAAAAATGCATCCTTGAGTTGTTATGTACAGCCAAAGGGATTGTGTCGGCAGCCAGAGTGTGTACTCAGCTCAGACTGCGGTGAGAATCATACTTTCGGGACCTCGCTTGTCCCTTTGTACTCAGTGGTTTGTGTTGACTGGAAAAAGTCTTATTGAGCGGCAGTCATTCTGCAGTAGAAATGCTGGAAAAAAGACCAATTTATCCAGACAGGGTCAAGGGGGTTATTTACTGTTTGGCTAAGGACTATAATGGATAAGATACCCCGTTTATGCAATTCTGCACGTGGCATGATTGTTGGTGCCAGAGGTGGGGGTTCCAGCATCTAAATAAATAGCCACCATGGTGGTTTTCCATGCATCACCGTGTCTAGGGTTTATAGAGAATAATGCTGTAATTAAATTTAAAAAATCCGGTCGGTGGCAGTCCTGTGAGCGAAAAACACCTCGGTAATGAGAGGGGGATGGCGGCAGATTGTTAAAGCTAACAGGAAGGCCCCAAGTGCAAATAATTGTTCAATACAACAGTGGGGCACATTCTGTACTAACAAGGTGTACCTAAAAACGTGGCCAGTGAGTGTCGTTTCCATTCCCCATCTTTCTAAATGTTTTGCTGCCTTACTGGATCCTCGCTGTGCCAATCATGTTTCTTAGTGTATGATTATGGACTCGAATGTTACCCCCTGCCTGATGGATGGATGGATGGATGGATGGATGGATGGATGGATGGATGGATGGATGGATCCCTGTCATTTACAGATTTAAACTTTTATGCTGATTTACTGGAGCAACTCAAGTTGCAAGTATAGTACATTACTTTAAGGCAAACCTTAAAATGACCAAGCCTTCATGCAGTTTGGACATAACAAGTGCTGGATCGAGGTCTTCAGGCACAGCAGCTCTGACCTTCATCCCGTAGATTTCTTATTTGCTTCTTTCAGTCCTCCACATGTTTCCCCACCACCTGCATCTCTCCCCCGATTTTCAGCTTCTACTTAATCTGCAAAACTTTTCTTTCAAGTCTTTGGCTCTTCTTGGAAATGTGGAGAGGTTTTTTTGGGCAGACCTTTCCAAACCATGTAAAATTTGCTCTTTGAAGGCCTGACGTCAGCCCAACTGAAGCCCTCAGGGTCATCGAGCAGTGATTACTAATCTGCATAAGAACGAGCTTCATGCTACATCCTGGAAGGGCTGACTCACTGTAGGAATTGGCCGTTACCGAGCGCCGAGTGGCGTCACGTCATCCGGTGGGAGGCCACATAGCTTAGCCCGCAGCAGCATCTTCTGTGGAGATGCCATGGCATAATGGAAGCCGGGTGAATGGCAAAGGCATTATACAAGCTGGAAAGTAGAACAGCTTGGGCATTTTTCAGCTTGGGAGAGGTGTTAAAAGACGAAGGCCGCAGATTTACAGGCTTGCCTCTTTGCCAGGGACTCTGGTCCCACAAAGATGCCATTCTTGCTCACGTACGCCAGGTGCCAGGTCTCACTGGCACCCAGTCAAATGCAGCATATGGCAGCCTTGTGCCTCACTTTCCTGCGGGTCGGACACCGTTCGGTCAGTGGAAGATGCCGCCTCGACTCACCGCCTCGACTCTTGTGAGGAAAAAAAGAGCACTGGTTACGAGTGGGCTTTGCTCCCTGACGCCACAACCCCCCCACAACACACACCTCACTACCACCACCCCCCACTCCCCCAAGCCAGCAGACGGTTACTTGTCCAGACACGAGCTGAAAGGGTGAGGTCTGTCCCACTGGCTCAGCTGGGAACACCCACCCAACTCACTTCCTTGCCTCTCCAATCACCACCCCTACACCTGTTGCACAATAACCCCGAATCAGCCCTGTATTGTGTGACCGGCACGGTTAGCCCCTCCTTGCCTGAGACAGCTATTTGCTGCCCTTTCTGTCAGGCCTCCCCTGCTGTTTCAGCACCAGCTGTTTACCTGTGCAGTCTCAGGGGACTCATTGTATTGAGGGGGAGAGGGACTTGCTTCATTCCACCCCCCACCCAAGCTTAAACCCAGGTGGGAATGAAGGTTCACCGTTTAGGACCCAGTGGGTGGGTTTGGAGGGCAAGTCTCATTAAAACTCAAATTCTTCTTGGACTGCTGTAGCTTGTAACTGGAAATGACTGATTCCTCTGAGCCTTTTCACTCACCAGACAATTCACTGTAAGTCTGTGTTTTACAGGGTCTAAGTTTCAATATGTGAAACTATTGGATCTAAACTTATTTAAATGGCAAATTTGGCCCTTTGGGTGATTTTGTGTCTCAGAGTGGGGTTCCTGTCCTTTTACTGAAAAACATTGTACTGTGTAGTTTATTTATCACGACATGGTACAGTGATTAAAGTATACGTACTGTATTTTGAATAGAAAAGAAGTAATAATAATAGTAATTATTCTGTCCAATTTCCCTCCCAGGGAACTTGTACATGATTGATGCCACAATGGTGCTTGTTTATTTATTGACTTTGCAGTTACAGCTTATCACATGTGACTGGAAGATGCTCTACAGCCAAACTGGTGTAGGAGTCCCGATGGTTCTGGCAGCGATGACAGGAATCCAGTGACACAGCACGGGCTGACAGCAGGCCTGCAGTTCAGCTCGGTGACCAGCAAATGCAAGGGCACGCAGGGCTGCCCACATGGGAAGCGGGTTTCGTGGATAACATACACCGCACATGACAAACATTGTCACCGGGAGGGAGGGAGGGGTGACATATCGCAAAGACAAAGAGGAATGATTTGACGAAATGAAACGCTGTCACGGTCTGTGACAATTGAGCGTTCGTCTAGTAAAGCAGCAGAACTCAGCAGTTTCCAGCTAGCTAAGGCATGATAAACAAACATGCAGCTCCCCGGCACTGTGTCTTGGTCAGAAGGGAAGCTTTTTTTCATGCTTTGATTTCTCAAACACCTCAGTAAACCTCAGTGCCCATTATCCACACTGGCTTTACGGCTGCAACAACAAAAAACAAAAGACAAAAAATGACACGCCCAGATATTTGACACAAAGCACTCCGATGTGGACACCTCAACAGCCACTGTACAGCAGAAGGGCCAGGATCTACAGCCTTATCAAGCATTCTGTGGCTTGAGGGTGTCTAGGGCCCAGGGTCCCTGAGAGCCAATCAGAGGCCAGATTCCTTGTGCTGTGGAGTAAGGCAGTGTCACGTGATGTGTTTTATTCCTGTATTTTCACAGACTGTCAATGTGCTGACTCACTTTTGCTGACCGGCCCTGAGGTGCGTTGGGGGACAGGAGTGGCACCTTGGGTTTCCTATGGAACTTGTGTTCACTATTCTCACTTTCAATGAACCTGAGGAAAGCACCTCACTTATAGAGCTGGTTCCAATGGAGGCTCTGCCTTTGCGCTATTTCTGCACAAGAAGGTTAGAAAATTGCATAAGTTTGCAAAAAACATTTAACTTTAGCATTATCTATCTATCTATCTATCTATCTATCTATCTATCAAGCACAAATTTCAATAAGGCCCCCGTTTACCCCACCCTACGTTCTTCCCAAGCTGTGGTTTTGGTTATTAGCCAGCAGGTGTCAGTCCTGTCAGAAAAGTAGGTCAAAAAGGATTCTCTTCAATTCCTCATTGGATAATAGAGTCCTGTTTCAACTGCACTCAAATATTCTTCTGTTTTCATAAGTGATGTTATTGTGGCCATACAAAAAATTTGCAACTCTTATAAGAGACTAAAACTGTACAAAATTTATTTTTTATATGGATCGTTAATATATAAAGAGAGAATGGGGTGCTGAAAAAAAAATCTGACTTGAAAAACACAAAAACTTTTCTACACTACAGGAAAGATTTCTCCAAATGCTGACCGTTCCATTTGTCCTGATTTTAACCAAACCCCAATTTGTACCATTTGCTGGCTCAGAATTTTCATTTTTGAGTGCGTGTTAGCTGCCTTGTGTCATATAAAAAACATCCCTCATAATCGACCCATTGACCTATTGACAAACACGCCAATTAAAAACAGCATGGCCGTACCTCCATCTGACATACCACTGATAACCATCTCTACACCTTTATGAAAATCGGTCCGGGAGCCAATCTCCGTACAGCCGCTGCTTGGACGAGACCTGGATCCGAATGGGATTGAATCACGGACTCGGGACTAAACACTTGCACAAGGACAACTGCACGCTGTGTTAACGCAGACGTGGTCTTTTGTCTTATTGATGTTTAACGGCAGATTGAGTGGACAGATTAGGATCCAACCTAATCAAGTAAGATACATGAGATGAACTCTTTCATTGCCCTCTTGGTGCTCCTGTCAAGACCAGACTTCAGTTTAGCCAGTTGTAAATCTTCACATGAATGCATATTCTTGTTGCATACATCAAAGGGCTCTTGGGTTAAATGACAATTTTGCGCGATATCTCATACACCCTCGTGTGTATTTACTTACACCACTCGAGAGATTTGTTAAATATACACATATATTTTCTTCTCTGTCACCTTAAATGCTTTTTAACCTCTTTTCCCATTTACTGTCGTAATATAAATTACGGCTGTTGACTCAGTTTCCACAACTGAGGGTGACTGATACAGGATCAGAGAGCTCAGTGAAAGACTATATTCTCTTTCTATGAATGCACTGAAACGTCTCCTCAGCATTTAACAGACCATTTTAATGATGTGAGAAAAACAAACCAGCCAAAGAAAAATGGCCCACACCAGATTCCTACTCCTGTCTTCATCATTCATAGTCTTTCATAATTTGTTCATTGTGAAGTGGTTTGCCAGGTACAGGAAGATACTCTTTATTTTTGTATTTTGCATTTAAAGTTTGTTTCTCACTGAATTCCCTCTTGTGTAATATAGCATATAGCTTTTCTGACATGAGGTTTACAGCAGCGCTAGTGAACCACTTGTTTCTGGTCTGTCGTTGGATGTGTAGCTTAACAGCCCATGTGTCTACGTTGGCTCCTTGACAACTGTGTGTGTTTGCTATTGTCAGCCCCATTTACACACCACGTCGCGCAGAATCGTCTGGCAAATAGATGACTGTTGAATCTAAGTGTGAATAATCACCGTGGAGGGTCTCGCAGATCGAAGGCCACCACAGACGACGTGCTGATGTGTAGCCTGTTCTTCGGAGTTACTGTGCCTTTTCTGGCATAAAAGAGACTCCTGCCCAAGTGCGCCGAACAACTTGGGGTAATGATATAAGGCATGGATGGATTGTACAGGCTTCTATATCAGGGACACCTCCTAGGCTGATGACTCCTTCAGAGGACAAGCCTGATCAGTGCCCAGTAATCTCCAAAACCACTTTTAATCTTCTGGGAGTGAGCCTTTTCATAAGCAGCTCTCCAACACAGAATCCCCCTCTAAACACTAAAGGCCACAGAGGCTCAGGGGCTGTGTGTGGCAGTGCCCGGGGGGGTGGGGGGGTTATGTCTTCAATGGGAACTGCATGCTACACTCGAGTGGACTCATTTTCTCTTTCATGGAAGAAGAAGAACCATCCCACAGAGCTATTTCTCCGCCCTCGAGTTTAGGATTATATTTGCCGAGCATAGCTGATTAAATTCCAGGAAACTGAAAAGCAACTGAACGTAATAGTTGTATAGCTCTTTGTTGAATCGCTGTTCATAGGCACCATCACAATACAACCTTCTTGTGCGTCAGTCTCTTTCTGTTGGAGTCAGCCATCAGAAGGACCCACCGTAAACGCTGAGACGTGTACAGCCAGTTACCATGCCGACTTATCTCCTCCCGACATCTATTAATTCAGAGAAGCTCAGAGTCGCCTAGGCCGGCCTCCCGGGTTCCCTTTGCCACCGTGCCGCAGTGCCACAGTTCATGTACAGTATGCAGGAAGTTATTAACTGTATGAGATCAAAGGGAGCAGGAAGGATAAACATTGCTTCCTGGGACGGGCTCCTCCGGGCATCAGCCCACTTCCTGTCTGTGCAGACTTCCACCAAAGTGCACACATTGTCACCACATGACCCAGGGCAGGGCTGTTTGTGTAGGGGGACTGGGTTCAACACGGCGTTTGGGGGGGGGGGGTTTATTCCATGGGATCACATCATACATCACAGCATAAACAGCCAGTCCACCCACCGTCTACAATCTCTGGTTTATTTTCTCGGAAACCTGTACCACCACAGTGGGAGATATAGGATACAAAATAAAGAGGATCTTTACACATACAGACATCAGAAAATGAGTAAAATGGGGATTATGGAAAGAGCTGCAAAACATTCTGAATTTAATCCTAATGAATAAAAATATAATTACAATTTCAAAGTATTCTACAATGTTTCATGCAGCTGACCTCATTCCCTGAAGCATTTATGTGTATTAATTTAGTGCTTTAGTACCTAGAAAAGAAAACATCTGATCTTCAGTAATGTCCTTTAAAAATGTATTCCACAATCACATGAAATTAGATGAAAATGTGTAATAAAGTCACTCCGAAAACACATGCGGAACATTTCGCTTCACACGCTTTTCGTGTTTTGGTTGGTTAAATAAAATATTCTGACACTGTGACATTATTATTTTACAGGCAATTTAAGTAGACGTGTATCAGGGTTATGTCACTGATTTAAGCCATTTGTAAGAGGTGACATAATGACAAGGGAATTAGGGACAAAAGGTGGGCAGAACATAAATACAGCTGGGGGAAGAGGTGGGGGCGGGCAGGGGACCACAGGGGATGAGGTGGGGGCGGGCAGGGGACCACGGGGGATGAG
>JAACJT020000075.1:21798614-21817481 GCA_009936485.2 Gymnarchus niloticus | reverse complement strand
GAGAGGGGGGAGGGGAAGACAGCGAATGGGGAAGGAGGGGGAGAGGCGGGGAGGGGGGTCGAGGGGGGAAGGGGGGGAGTGGGGCAGGGGACCCCAGCTTGTGTGTGACGCGTCCTGCTCAGACTGGCCCCTATGATTAAGTGGAGTCGTACGGGTGTGCACTGATCAAATAATGAGAGCCAGTAACATGCTAATTTCACACATGGCACTGCCATCGCCACGCAGCTGCATGGTTAACTCAGCGCCGTTAGAAGTTTATTATCTGACCAGCTGCAACGCCGTTTGTGGAGAGGAAGTGCGGGGAGGGCAGTCTGGACGTGCAGATGATGTCAAACAGATTGGATGTAAATAGCATGGTGGACCGTCCCCACATCACGTGGCACTGCAGGTGTGTGTGTGTGTGTGTGAGAGAGAGAGAGGGCATGGGGAGAGAGAGGGAGGGGGGAGAGAAAGAGGGAGAGAGAGAGAGAGAGAACGCACACCAGTCTTTGTACCAATAGAACAATTTTGAGCACACATTGTACACAGGAGACTATCTCTGCCTCTACCCAGGACAAGGTGGCTCCTGGGAGGCCAAGGGCACATAGTGGAACAATCAGTTTGGGGTCAGAGCCAGGGAGAAAATGGGGGTGTGGAGGGGGACTGTCTGCATCTGTGTCCCATAGGGGGACATTTGTGAGGTCCCTATCCTCACCCCGTCTACCCCACTTCCCCTGCTGGGGCCCCACTGACCGCAAAGCCCAGTAAGTGGGTTCAAACTAAACGTGAGTGATGTAGACCCTGGTAACTGCTGGTTCCCAGGAGCCCGGCATCCTCTCTATTGCCCGCCAGATGCACTGGACCCACGCAGGAAGCTGCCGAAGGGGCAGGATGGCATGCCAGCGCCGGGCTCAAAACGACACGTGTTCATTACCCAGAAGCCCCTCTCCAGACTGACAAATGAGGAGGTATGTCAGTGATACTGGGGGTCTATTTTACTGTCAGCAGAAGAACAGACCACCTGCAGAAGGCCAGACATTCTGAAATAATGCTCCACAAATGACAGCAACAGGAGAATCAAGGTGGCATTTATTGAACTGTTTGCAGTCCCAGTCACATGATGTAAGCATCTTCACATTAAACCCCCATAAAACGGGTCACCCCTCCCCGAAGTTTCACAGACTTCTGTGTGACAGCATCATTCCCCCTCAAACCCCCATGAAAAGCTACACCTAAGCATTTGGTTACAGAGCTTTCAGTGAGGAGGCACGATATCGCTCCCCCGATCCTGTTACGTTTCTCCTGGGGAGCAGAGGTGATATAAACATTAATTCACAACAGAACGGGCAGGCGATTAAATCTAATCCTTTAACCTCTGAGGGTGAGTTCACTGCCTTCCCGAGACACCCACCGACGTACCTGTAGCAAAACAATTGACCTTTTGTTCTCAGAAATGTTTCACAAGGTGCTGTACAAAGGCTTTTAGATGTTAATTCCTTTCTATTTCCCACAGAGAAATGTGCTGTACAGCACATACTAAAGATTGGAGGAGTTTTAGAAATGAAAACTCCACCGAAACACTGTCCAGTCACCCTTAACATTTTAGAAATGCCTTTCTGGACTGTACTGTGTCACTGTGGACCCCATTACTTTGTAGATATATTTAAAAATAATACACGGGGAACGCTGTTTCATGGTGTGCTTAAATCCTAAATTCACATAGCATGTAACTGTGATACAATTAACATCTGTCTGAGACTGAGTGCCGATGTTTGACTAAACTGGATAGGCACGTGTTAGGCCAGGTCTTGTAACACAGCCGACGATATTCTGCAAAGTTAAAGATTGCAGTGTCTTAAACCAGGCACATTGGATCAAAGTGGGCTCAGATTTTTTCCCCTCTTTGTTTTAGTTAATTAAACTGTAGCAGAAGGGGGAGAAAGACCTTAGAACAAAGAGTCAATGGATGGGAGATCACAGGTCCAGGCCCTGAAACAGACAATTATCCTCAATTGGAGGCTGTCGGGCTGAAGAAATGTTTAATAAGCAGGATGAGGCTCCAGTTGCCCTGGAGAGGTATGGTTCCTGTCCGTGACTTGGGGGGGGTTGAGTGACGAGGTCAGCCCTTGGCTGGGACGCTGATGCCCCCGATAATGAAGACGGGGCTGGTTGATCACAGCAGGAGGTTGGCGGGACCAGGTAAGAGAAGACCCCACCCAGCCCGTCCCCGGTTTGTGCTTTTTAATTAAAGAGCATCGAACAGTGAGTGGGCCATTTCGACCGCCATGCTACGCTGTAAGTACAGTACTTGACCTTGCCTGCACTTCGAAGATTCGTTAAGACTCCCTGATGCTTCTTGCATGGTGAAGGGTTCAAGTGGCTCCCTCTTTTTGGGGGCCAGGCCGTTTTCCAAGGGGCTTTTTTTTTTTTTTTTTTTTTAATCTGGGGTGGTTCTGTCACCGATACCTGCTACGTTTCTGTCCATTTGCAGGATTACCTAAGGCTGCTTTGTATGAAGTGTCTGCTTTTAACAAACAAATTTAAATAGCATATCGTTGTGTTGCAGTATTGGGCCAGTAATGAGAAACACAAGCGAATATCCATGTGTTACCCGTGAGGAAAGTCTGAAGACTAAATAATAACTCCAAGCTTTTTAGTGCAAACTGTACAGTTATCAGTGAACAAATTCTTCAATATGCATTCTCTGCTGTGGTCAAAAGTCTTGTAACTCAGCAGCACATTTTACATGTCAGTCAACATTCTTAGTGAATAGCAAACCAACTCGTTTAAAGATTGAACAATCTGACATCTTTCTGAAAAAAAAAATTCTTTTTAATGAAAATTTATCCAGCATTCAATTTCAGTTTTTCTTGTTTTAGCCACCTATAGTTACGACTGAATATAAAAATCTCATCATTTTTCCTTGTATTGTTTCCAAGGGGTGCTGTGAGCTATTGAAATACCTTGATTTCCCGCGCTGCACATAAGCTAAAACAAGATTTTGATACCAACTGTGGACGAAAGCCACCATTCCTCTAGGCAACTATAGCAGCCTGACTCACCAAGAATGGCTGAAGGAAAATGATTTTGGGTGGGGTACCATAACAAAGGGTACCGCACATAGATCGGCGAGCCCGTCTGGGGCTGAGATAAGAGGGGTGAGCTGTAGATGGGGGCATGATGAGAGGATAGGGAAGGGTGTAGGTCCCAACAACACAAGTACCAATGAGCATATCTGAGGATAAGCGCTCTTCAGGGAACTGTGGTATGACTCGTTCATTTCACTGTGCACCATCCTCCCACCATTAACGACATCCAATGAGTCAACAATTTTTCCATGTAAAATCTACAAATGCACATTCAAGTTTGGAGGATCTTAACTCTGTACAGACTAAAATGCAACAACACCTTCTGTGATTCCTCACAGAACATGAGCAACTAGCCCTCTAGCAAGTTCAGTCCATCGATTTTCCTAGAAATACGCCAGGATGTTGTATGCTCAGCCCATTTCGCGATGATTAATTACAGACCTCATTTTGTGTACACATTTTTAATGCTAAACACAATCGCTGGGAGAAAAAAATTGCATGCTAGTAGCTGTGTTGAAAAAAAGAGAAAAAAAGTCGAGTTTGCCTGTGATGACTTAGGTCGGTCAGCAGTGCCACACAAAAGGACATTTTCATGCCTAAGAAGCTTGACGTTAGAGATAAAATGCAAAGTCCTCATGCAGCTTGTTCTCCGTTCGCAAGACATCAATAATCCATGTTGGTTTGATCTGACCTGTTTTTCTTGTCTATATTCTCTAGATTACATCACGCATTGGCATCGATAAAATAATTAGACAGTTTTGCGGTATTAGAGAAAGTTAAAAATAGGCACTCCAATGTTTTACTAGAGAAACTCCACAGCAAGTTGAGTATTGATCAGTTTATTTGAGTGAACAGCAATGTACTCTATCAATAAATTAGTTTTTATTTCACAATCTGTGAAATAATTCGCCTGAGCTGAAACAACAGTGTTCATCAAGCAACACGTCGACCAGACTGCTAGTTTATGTTCTAGATAAAGTCCTTCTGCTATAAACTTGAACAAAATTAACAAAAATATTTTCATGCTAAATCGTATAGCTATATATTTTAAGTTTTGTAAGTCACTTTCATTGTAAGCATGCTTTAAAGAACTAAATTAATACATAATAGATATTAAGTTCTCGTTGCTTCGTGCCTTGAAGGGGGACCGAAGAATGGAATGTAGCATGAGCTCCACACCTGTGAAGTTTGCATGTTCTCCCCATACCAGTATGACCTTTACCCTTGTATTTTTTCCCAGGACTGGTCCCAACCATTTAAGGAGTCTAAATGATGATGGATGGATGGATGGATGGATGGATGGATGGATGGATGGATGGATGGATGGGCCAGATACTTGATCATTTCTGAAGGAATGAATTTGTAGTGTGAAACCTTCATGTGGAGAGTGAAGGAAACACACCGGACAGCGGCAGGGACCTCATGCGAACACAGGTTGCAAATGTCCATCATTAAGACAGGTGGAATACGCACATTCATTCATCGATTTATTCATTTATTTGTGAAGTGTGCTAAATTGAACAGCATTTTGAATCCAACATTTTGCAACTGGCAAATGAATTTGCCTTTAAATTTATAGCAATTTCAGTTCATTTTTTGGCTTAGAAATGTAAATATTTGGCAAAATGATTTTCTACTATGATAAAAGTAAAAAATGGAAAAACTTGTAAATCAACTGAAAAAAATGTAGACCCTTAATTCTGCCACAGTTTTGTCTGGGTGAGGTGGATGAGCTCAGTTGTATCGATATTGTACTGATAATGTATTGATAGGGCTTCTTAATGCATGGTGTTTGGTACAACAAACAAACATGCTTCCACGTGGACCTCTGCTGGAGCTAAACAGTCCCATTCACAGACTGGTTACAAATTAGACTCATTTGGAATGATTATCAGAGAAATCCACATATGGTTCCCAGCAAGGTCCACAGTTACTTTCCCTGCATGCCATTAAAAAACATTTAATCTGATAGAATCATTTGTCTTTGCGTCTGGGTCCAGCAAAGTCAAGGGCAGATCCCAGCCCACTGATTGGCTGAGAGCTGCATTGACATCATCAAGGGTGAGAGGTCAGGCTAGTGCAGCCCTTGCAGGTTCATTGGTGGATGCCAAGTTTTGTCTTGAGAGTTGCCAGGTGTGAAAGGGTCTCGTTGTTGTTCTTGGGCTTGTTTGAGACTGAACATCTGCACTGGACGATTAGCCAACTCTCTGGAATGGATTCAAGCTGAATCTCATTCTGAATTCCATTTAAACAAGAGAGTAATTTTGTGAGCAAATGAAAACAAGGGTTCTGAAGTCTAGCTAAAGTCTATTAGTTGACTGCTAACTTCAGCATAGACTCACTGGTATTCTAGAAACCGTCAGTGAAAAAAATAGTTTTACGTAACTTCTCAAATCTTTCACCCCATATGTGCCTGTTTTTTGTCTGCTACGTATATTTTTCAAATTTATTTTGTTTTCTATCCACCCACCCACCCATCAATCCATCCGTTACAGAGTTATACAATAGATAAGAACATATAATAATACACAACATAGTTCATTGATCCCAGCAGAGATATCGGCTAGTTTTTGCATCTCCCATCTGGCTCTTGTTACACATGGGGTATTTATTGTTCATCACTTGCTTTTTATTTGATATTGAGTCTACGGGATTATCAAAACATACTTTGCACTGTCCTCCATGTAAGAATAGGATACCCGACAAAATAATTTTTCAGTAAGTTCCGATTTCATTAAGGGCAGATAAAAGGTCCCACGTGATACTTGGGTCTTTCCGGATGCTGGGTGGGGGGGATGTTGGGGCTGTTGGATGCAGGTGGGCCCACACTTGTAGCACAATGTCACAGTGCCCCCTGACCCCTGCTTAAATGGGGAGGCAGCTTCCTTTGGGACTATCGGAGAGGACAGAGCCGAGCACTATTTTTAGGGTGGCCAATGTGGACACACCAGAGAACTGTGGCTAAGGTCAGAGGTCACAATCTGAAAATGACAGCCGCCATAACCACCCCTTAATTGGACATTTATTTTTAGTCTAAACAAGGCATCTCAAGCTATTTAAGGAAACCTGAAGAGGTTGTCGACTAATTACAGCGAGGCAGGCTGACTCCCCCCTGCACCCCCCCAATTGCAGCCATATGCTCATAAACGAGGGGTCTGCCCCAGAACCTCCACTGTCCCTCACACACGTAGTCCGCTTGTCTGTTTGTGCGTGTGCGTTTGTTGTGACCATGTATTAACACGGGTTTGTTCGAGTTCCCGTACTTTACCCCTTTCACGTGCCACTTAGACCGCAGGTCACTCGGAGCCTCCATGTGCATGCGAGCCTTTTCACACAGACGTCAGCCTTTCCTCTCTGTGTGTCTGTTTGTGTGGCTCAAGACAAGGACCTCACCAGACACCAGCCAAACGTGCCTTTTGTAGGACCCCACACATTATTTACTCTAAGCAAGTCTTACGCAGCATTATTCAGTCAGGGTTTCTGTCGTTCTCCGGCAACATTCACCCGGTCATGCTTTTTGGTTACAGGAGAGTAAACTGGGCCTTGAAATATTAGCTGAACATAAGGAAACCCGGGTAGTGTGGTAGTCAGTGGATAATTCAGTGGCTGAACAACTCCAGGGATGGAAGCTGGAATCTCATGCTGGCTGTGTGTGTGGAGTTTGCATGTTCTCACCCCATCTAAGGCGTGCCTTACCCCAGGCTTCCTGGGTTACCGTCCAGGCTCACAATGACCTTGGACAAAAGGTTATGGGAGACGGTTGGCTGAAGGGGATTTGTAATTTTATCCCCTGATTACTGTGTTTGTTGTCATTTATCACTCATATTAAAAAAACACTAGTCAAACCCCAAATAACTTGAACACACCAAGACATAATAGAATGCACACGTCAAAGCCGTTAAACTGAAGCATCTCCCAGTGATAATGTCCAGGTTCCCTCTAAATGTATAATTTCCATCATACTAAAATGACTCAAATACCCACTAAACCAATCAGTCAGAATGTCCTTTTCAGGATGGGTCTCTGGTCTTCTCAGAGGAAGCAGTGAGGTATCTCTCTGACCTGCCAGAGGTTGGCCCTGGATCCAGCATAATTACCTCAATGGAGTTGATATTCAACCTATTGTTATTGTGAGATATTTGGATCTCTGGCGTTACAATATAACTCTCCTGAGTGTTCTCTGATAGCACTTCAAATGTTTCTCAGACAGCCGCGTACATCAAGGGATCTAATGAATTTTTTAATCTCCATCCAGACTCAAGAAAAGCAAAAAAAAAAGAAACATTGGTTTTCACTGGAAGCACCACTGGGGAATTTCACAGAACCAGGTTAAAACGTTTAGGAATCGGTAAGTAATTGGGCTCATTTGGGTTTGTTTGCCGTCAGAGGCAAAGGCTGCTTGAGATAAACCAGCGTATTGGTCCTGTTTCAGCATTTTACGGGTTTTTGATTGCTGCAGGAAGCTGGCCTGGGATCAATGGTGGTGGGCTGCATCACATTGCTTCATGCCTTGGAATCCCACTCATTCTGTGTTTATCACATCGCTCTCTTCACCTGGGGGGTTTGTTTGTTTGCAGGTCTGATACTGGGCCAGCTGCATATATACTAAAGTCAAACTATACTATGGTAAATGTCATACTGATAGTGTACCTACTAGGGTATATTTAGTACATGCATATTGCTTTATGAATATCAATAAATTCTGCAAATAAGCTTCCAGATTCACTCTGTGAAACGTATCACCCAGCGGAAGCACGCCAGCTTCCCAGCTGTCATCATTTCTTCACTCTTCATGTCGTAGGGTCTACTGGAAGCTGATCCATTAGTTTGTGAAAGGCCATATGTGTCGGGCCTGTGAAGCTCCTCCCCCTTGGTACTCCAAGTGGCTCTGGTTATTGTCAGCCCCACTGCCCAGAGGCACCCCAGGCGCACCTTCCTCGCCATGGCCTCACGAATGGGGCTTCTCTCCCTTCTCTTCCATAGCTGTGAAGAAACATTTGCCCCTTCTCCCCCAAATTTCCGTAACTGCCCCGCAGATTTTGTCATGGTCCTTAAATTGGTAATCACTGATTCACAACGGTTCTCGAAGCCTCTTACAACGTTATCAATTGTCACATTTTTGTTCAAGGCCTAATACAGAAATCAGCTTATGCGCACGTTCTTTCTAGCCCTCGTAAAACGATCGCTCATCATTTTGCCAAAATAAAATCAGCTCGTCTCTGCTGCGCCCAGTAAGGCTAACACCGAACAACACAAACGGCGTTCCTCACCAACTCAGGGTGTGAAAACAACTTCGCCTTACAACACGACACAAGATGCCGCGGTCTGTGTAACGGTATACAGGTACAGCTTTTCACCTGGTGAAAGAAGATACAGGGAGGGCTCTGGGTGTTGACGCTGGTGGCTTTTCAAGACCTCAGCCAAATGCTGAATAATGTAGAGCCATGGTGCTTCCTGTGGGCTGGCCATTAATAATTGAGAATTTTTCAGTCCTGAGAACTGATATGATCGCGGGTCGAGGAAACACTCAAGAAGGCATGTCGAGGGTCACGCTGGCATTGAATGTGTAGACGAGTGACGACGTGTGCCGGCGGCGTGTTCGAGTCAAACACCATCATGGCTCCGTTACGTGCTCTCTGCACGCTGTAATAGAGAGGGCTATCAAGCCGATTCGCCAAACCTGAAGCCGTGCTCAATGCCGTTGTTTTGATCGTTCCGTCTTGATTTTAGAGCACATGCTCTGGAGGGGGAGAGAATGGAAGCCGGTGGGAAAGACACTAATGATAGTCATCCATGAGGTAAACAGCTCTAAAAGGAAAAGCAGGGCGTCCTCAGCCAACTCGGTCTCCATCGCCCTTTTTCTCCCTCTGCCCCCCTCTGTCTATCCCTCCTTTTCTCTCCCACACTTTATGATCTCTCGAAGCTGAGTTCATTCATTAACCCCTCTTCTGACAGCTTAATAAAGGTGCTCTGAGATGCCCCCCTTTGATTTGGGGACTGAAGGCCTGTTATTACCTTGTCCTAGGCTGCACTACCATCCAACTGTCAGTCAAAGTGAGAGAACACAGATGCCCCGCCCCCACCAAATAACATGTGACCCCTTCCAACCTTGTGTGACCAAGCGCTTCCCATCTGTCTATGGACCCAATGGTGATGCTCTTTGGGCCCCCAAACCATATTTGAAGTGTGTGGTTTAGATAACCATGCTACATTCTCTGGTGGGAAATCGGACTGGAGTCATCTACGATAAATACGTTGCTGACGATATTTCCTATAAATAATACTAAAGCATACGATCAGAACCACCATCTGCTGTCTGTACGGCCCACTGCACCCTGACAGTGTAACACTTTGACCGTACCTCCCGCTTGGACAATCCACACTACGCTTAAGGGGCTGTGAATAAAGTGGAGAAAACCCGGCTGGGGCCTAACTATTCAGTGAGAGAACATCACATGGATCTGTTTGCAATATAAACAAATCACTGATAAATAAATCCACAGATTACGGTTCCCAAGCCTTTAACTGTGCCTGGCTTAGCATTCTTACTCCTGCGATTTTCGGTACTATCGACCGCGGCAAGTTGGCTGCGACCAGCAAGGCGGAACGGGAATCAGTTTCTTCAGCACAACACGTGAACTGTATTTTGGCCTCTGCTGTCTTGCCTTTGATTAACGTGGCACACGTGTTCAGAAGCCGGTCCAATCCCTCATAATCAAAAACACTGCCTTGGAATCAGTAGGTTGTCTGTCCTATTTCCAGGCTTTGTGTTACTCTATTATGAGACAATAAAAATGTCATCATGTTGTAATTAAAATTCACACTCAGGCACTGTTTTCTCCTCTTTTGTTTCAGATCCGTGAAACAAGATTTTTTTTTTTTTGGCTTGTTTTCCTGCGCTTTTTCATTGGTTGTCCACTTTTAAGTCACGCTAAAAAAATGCCACTTCTTTCCGTATCATTTTTGGTGTCAGTATTGTGCTTGTCCTTGTTCTTAATTTATATAATCTCACCGCAAATGCTGCATGATGTGTTTTAAAGAGAATTAATGAACACCCTGCACCTGGGATATGCTCCAGGCTCCTTCGCGACCCTGGATAAAGACAATGGATGGATGGATTGATGGATGCTAAAGCAGCAAAGTTATTTTTATATCATTAACTAAACATTCATTTCTTTTCATACTGCTTTCTCATGCATACATTTTATTGATGAAATGACATTTATATTTACTCGGCACTGTTCAGAGTAGAGCAGCAGTTTTCATCTATGGAACAAGGGGAATTGAAATCTTTGGAAACTGCTGCGATCAGTTCTCAAGCCTCACTCCCAGATAGCATATGTTCTCTCCCCAGAAATGTGGGCGTCAGATGGCGAAACAATCTGCTCAAGGTCAGACTGCCGAATTTGCCCCGGTGTCAGAGAGATCACAATTTTGTTGTGCCACCGAGCAAACCAACTGATTCACATCCACTTTCAGTATAATTTCAGGATTAGGATTAAATGGTTTCAATCCAGGCTGTACCAGATCCTCTGTCTGAAATCATTTATGAAGTCCTATGAAAATGGACCCATTGCAGACTTCAGTGTCAGAAGAGATTTCTTCTTTTTTTTTTAACTGGGGGCACGTTGTCATTGGAAATGTAAGTAATGAATTGAAAGTAAGGCAAATCAAGAGAAAATCCACTTTGACAACGTCATGTGGGTGACATGAGAAATCCATGCTGTTTTGAGCAGGGTGCTGCAGAAACGTTTCTGTTATGCTAATCGAGGAAAGATAGAAGGAAAGAATAAGCTGAATGAGACAGATAACCTCTACCACTAGACCTTGCTATTAAAGCATCTGGTAACACTTCGGAATAATTGCTCTTAAACCCTGACGATCAGAAGTGGAATTCCAGAGTCCATTTATGTTTTCTTTTTGCTGGCATGTCTTCTGATTTTCTTTCCTGACACATTATCAGATCATTTCACTTCCTTTGAACCTTTGGGGGGTAGTGGTGGTGGGGTGGGGGGGTAAAAATAGCCATTTTGCAGTAAAGGTATGCTGTTGGCTTGCAAAAATGCAAATGCGCACTAAAGAAGCCCGCAAGAAAAATGTGAATGTGCATCCTTTTTCATTTTTATTCATCCTTACACTTTCCAGAAGTACCCAACACCTCATATACCCACTGAGCCTCAGTAAGCCTTCAGTTTAGCGGTAATATTTCAGGAGCTGCGATGCACCACGGGAGACTGCAGTTTCATACGTAGTTAGAGACAATACTGGGGAATCTATGGATGAATTTATCATTGTAGATATGCTTCCTGGAAAGAAATTGTATAACTGTAAATCTGTTGTCTTACCGCTGCTAAACTCAAGGTATTACAAATTGCCAGTTACCTTCCTGATCTATTTGTTCAAAATTACATGCTGCGATCCCCATGTTAAAAATACTCCCTGTCTTTATTCAGCAGGCAGTGTGTAAACTCTTACAAATTTGTGGACATTAGAAGTCTCTGCAAAATAAATTAATTCACAAATAAATAAAATATTCAATGCTAAATAATTTACAATCATTTAAATAACTGAATTTAAATCAGTAGATCATAAAAGAAAATAAGTGGTCAAATCCAGAAATTGCTTTTAACCATCGAAAGGCTATATTAATATCCTGTGTTTATCGTTTGTGATGTGTTCTATGGTTAGTGGTGTTTGTGATTTATGACTGAAAATCCGTGGGTTTATGGAGCTTTTGACAGAAATATTTTTTCCAGTCACGTTCTTAATTTGACTTTTCCCTTCTCATCCGACTGGGCTTATTCCTATTAAAATCGTACAGTAATGTGGAGTTACTCAAGACATTGCCAAATTCGCCTCCTTTTTGCCCATTGTCTGCTGTTTCCTTTCCTCTTTGTGTTTGAAGTTCGTTTCTTCTCCTCAGTGTCGACTTCCCTTTCCGCTCTTCTCGTGTTCTGCCGTTTAGTACTGCTCGACCGCGCGGTAAACGTCTCTGCCACACGCGTCACGCGTCATGCGCGTGCGCGTGCGTTGTTTGGCTCGAGAAGCGACTGGGCGCCATTTTCCGGCACAAAATTCCCTCCGCGCCATGGCGACCGCGCCTCAATCGCTTTTTCAACAGTGAGTTAAAACGTCCCATTTTCTCTATCAGGGCACTCATGTGTATTGAAAGGCTGTTTCTGTTGGCTACTCTAGGGAGAACAATAAAAATTCATTTATATTTTGGTGAGTACATTATATTAATTAGGCGATACTCTCAGTAAAGTTGCTAATGCAGTAGAAGGGATAATGGGAAACAAAACTAAATACCAAACCATAATTAACACTATGTATATTATATGTAGCCTAGTCATTAGCTGAATAGTATCAAAATAAAAATGAACATGAACTGGCCTGTAAATATGAAGGCAACTATAACTACTAAACAGAAGTATTTGTTTGTATGTCTTGGTCTACTTAGAATTTAGCATGACTCTCTTCCTTATTCCCTTGTCTCTTTTTTGTTGTTGTTGTTTTCTGGAGAGGGTAAGCTGATATTTTAAACTATTTCTACCAAAATTAAAGTTTGAAACAAAAAACAAATATAAGTCCATGACACGAAAGCAGATGACCTCGCACTAAACCAACATTTTTGGATTCAATTTGTGCTCATAACTGCAATGAAAAATTGAGAATTTTTTAGGATTTTTAGGATAGGAATGAAATGTCTTTAGATGAAATATTTAGGAATTTTGCAATTTGTACAGTCAATAAAGTAGAGCAATATTGTCAATTGCTCAGAAAAATGAGTTAATGTCATAATGATTTTTTAAAAATGTGCAGCAGGAGATTAATGCAACCATAAGTAGGGATGTTATAAGTTATAGCCCAGGAAACAGGGACCATTCCCACAACGTCCAATAACATTTGCATTACATTGTTAACATTCCTGTGACGTATCTGAAACGTTCCCTGTTTGCTGTGAGGTTGTTGTGTTAAAGTTTCTGTGTGAGTGCTTTCCTAAAGACCAAAGAATGTGTCGTTTAGTTGGAACAGTAGGGGAAATTATTAATTGAATTAAAGAAAGAGTCAATACCAAATACACACATACAGGTGTGTGTGTCCGTCCCTTGAGTCTTACGTTTCTCTCGCTCCGGATCACCACAGCTCTAATTTGGTTGAAAATGAACAACAGTGATGTTGAATGCGTCCAAAGACACACTAACATCTGTACCCTCACCAGTCTAGACTGCTGAATTAAGTGTCCTCAAAGAGTCTATCCGGGCAGCACCATGAGCCACCTTGACCGTGGGTGGGGGAGACCACAGGGGCAACCAGCAAGGGGGGCACCCCACAGAGCCAAGGGACCCAAACTCCCACCATACTGTGACTGAGCACAGTGCTTAATTAACCACAGTCAGTTAGCTGTTTTTTTCTTCCATCTATAATTTCTTGCCCTCACTGCTGGCTGGCTCCACACAACAGAAGGAGCCCCAGAGGGGCTCGTCAGGGCCTTGGACCACCTGGACACTCAGTGCATACAGCCAAAATTCAGGGATAAACAACAAACACGGGTGGGCAGGAACAGCGAGGCAGCCACACAGAGGAGAGCAGCGAGTCTTCTTCGTTTACTGGCTGCTGGGAGGAATCGGGATCCCGAAGGGTGGGAGCAGTTCTGGAAGCAGAGGAAACGTATCTGGTTATTTACAGTCGTTCACAGTTATTCTGTCAGAGGAGAATGCAGAAATTACTAAACGGTGCTGCAGTTTGAACCAATTCCATCCAGCACACAGTCATTCTCTCTCAAAGTCCATGTTCTTTTCCAAGAGCACATTGTATGACGAAGTCCAGCCGTTTCCAAATAAGATTACGCAACACAGTCTGCTAAGTTGACTTTAACAATAGGACCAGTCATCTAGTACTGTTCTGTATAAGGTTTATGTGATTGTGATTTAAATGATTAACATAAGTATTATTTCCTCAAGTTGCAATAACTCTCCCATAATGCTGTCACTGTCCACTCCACCCAGTTCCATGGACACGACAGTTTAATTAGCCCTCTGCTAAACGCATCTCTTAAATCCACAGATACCCCGGACACTCTTGCTACCTCACTTGTCTGGTGCTGGTTCTTGCTGGTTCAAGCATTGTGGTTAACGTGCCTCTGAACGTGGGTCAATGGCTGGGGGAATGGATGGTTGAGAAATCTCTTCCATGTTTAACCCAGGCCCGGAGGTGCCTTCGCCCAGAGATGGGGCCAATTTCAGCGTGGGGAGGCAAATCAAGAAGACATTGGCTTTCTTTCTTTTTCTGCTTCTTCGCATTTTGTTGGCTGCAGGGAATAGAGATGGGCTGGGGAACGGAAATCCAGGATCCTGCCATGAAAGGAGGGCCACAGTGCTGGCAGATTGTGCTGTGTTATTTTAGGACAATACCGACTTTGTACACAATTGACAGGGTTATTCCCGGGGCCGTTAATCGATGCTTGACAATTACATTTTTGTATGACAGATGAAATGTTTAGATTTGTAAACACTCTAAAGGATTTTGTCTCTGTAGAATCCTTGGATCTACTCGGGTGTTTGCAGTACTTCAGGTCGGACTAATGAACAGTTTTCCGGAGCTCTGAGTAAACTGGACTCGACCCTTGAAAAATACTGCTCTCCAACTTTCATATGCCACTACAGGGTGCATGTTTGCATAAATCAGTCATTTAAATGATTTATCATAGTGTATTTTAGAGTGATGCTGTCAAGAAAGTGATTTACAGTGATTCCAGAGGTACTAAAATTAAACTAAACAAACCCAAAATAAAAATGATGACCTTAATTCATAGACATAACACAACTGAGTAGTATTCCTGCGTATTGATGTGATCGATAAGATTCTTAACATTATATTAAAAATGGTATGACAGCAAACGGGAGTGAGTAGTAATGGTCAGATGATCAGCTGCTGGAGGCGGGAGTCAAAGAGAGAGCCAATAGGAGCTGTGGCACCACATTAGAATGTGTCCACATGTGGAACCAATCTTTTACGCAACCTGGATGTCTGGGTTCAGCTGCTCGTCTCTTAGCTCAAGGCTAAACAGTTAGGTCATACTGTTATTGTGAATCAGGATAAGGTAGACATGAAACAAATGACATATTAATGGATTTTTTTTACTTGGAAAGAAATTTAGGTTGCCCTCATTTTTTCTCTTCCACTCTTGTTCCCATTTTAATTATTAAAATGTTTGTGAAAACATCTAAAGAGAACTGAGAGAAGAATGTTCAGTTCTCGGCTTGTTTGGCACTGACAGTGATCCTCATCAACAGTCATTTCTGTCGTTTCTTATGGCGCTTTGTGCTGGTGCCCCATGGCAATAACAACGCCCCGGTGCACATTAATCTTTCCTTCTTTCATTACACGGGGAAATTCCCTGCACACCTCTGTTGTGAGTCAATGAGATAACACAGGGCCAGTTATGGGACACAGGACAGCATGTAATCCCCCCCCCCCAGAAGGCTGCAGTGTTGCTCTGTTCCCAGAATTATGACAAAGTGTGTAGATTAAAAGGATTTGCTGAAGAATAGATGTGGAAGGTTGAGTGGGAGCTCCCCCTAAGAAGGTTTTATGACTCTGACTTTGTTACATGTGTGGCTGCATGGCAGGACAGGGCAAGAAGTGGAGTGTGGACAGGGACTGTAGGCAAAACCTTTTGAAAACTGGAAAATCTCTTTGGAGCACACTTGGTTAGTTTGGTATTTTGGGTGGGTTTCACGCGTTTTTGTGTAATCCCATCCTGCAGTTATGTAACGTCAAGTCCATGTTGGCTCATTTGGTTCCACTGAAATATTCTAACTTCTGTCTGGGTCTTCGGGCTTCCCAAATCCAGGTTCATTGTTGTGATGGTTGAGTCTATCTGTGGTTTTGTTGAGCAACCTCTCCCTCATTTCCCTTCAATTTTTTCAAGCATTTTCTTATATTCTGCCCTGATGTTGTCAAACAGAAGGCCAACTTAAGCTTTGCACTGTTTCCAGAATCATTTCTGATAGTTGGAAATTCCCCAATATTTAAATTATCAACTGTCTATTTTCTAGAAAAGCAGAATATAAAAAAACAAGCAACAGAGCTTCTCTGTCAGTCACAGATCAATATCCCAGTTACAATGATGAAGACTTTCCAACCAGAATATTATATGTCATGAACACAGCAACACGCTGAATGCTAAAACATGGCAGTTTAAGAAGAGGTGAGAGCTTGCTGATCCCAAAGTACCCACCTCCTGGGCTTCTCCTAGTGGGAATACATAAGACTACAGTTGACCAGGCCAAAAGACATGCCAGTTTGCAGGTTGTCCTCGATACATAGGAAGTCCCGGCTGCATCACAGCATTCCACCGGTTCTCATTCCCTTTTAGCCTAAAGGCTGGGTGGTAGGCCGTGCCTTGCTTGCCCATGGTTCCACCCTGAGCACCACATGGGAATTGTGCCAGATGCTGTATTTCCCCTTGTTTACTTGTTGCCACAACAATGCCAGCCCAAGAATGTCTCACTCAGCACAGTAGTATGGCCCCTCTTCAGAGCTGAGACCCGGACAGCAAAACCCATCGTCCATGTTAGTGCTTTTAATCATGAGTTTTCCACCTACTCTCTGTCTGCTCGATCTAGCTGTCCAGGTTTCTCACGTTCACTTCCTGTACCTACTCTTCTTTTACTATTTTACGTCTAAAATGCCACTGTAGATTTAAGCATCAAACAGCACTTGTCTTCCTCTGCTGTTTTTGGAATGGATGTTTCTGTGGTTGGAGGTACAGAGAACTGTGAATCAACCCTGAATATTTATTGTACAGGAAGGCTTAGGGGGCAAGGTTTTGTTATGACCAAAATGACTGAATGGTGCACAATGCAAGTGTTAAGCGCAACTGCAACTTGGGAGATCAGGTCCTGTGATGCTGAGGGTTTCACCATCCAAAGAGGACTTCTTTTGTTCCAGTCCCGTGTTCTCAGCCACTGCTAGGGGGGACTCCTATTTCTCATGTGACAGTGGCTCCAGGCGTTTCACGGTAAGAGACAACATGATGCATATATTGGCAGGTATGGTATGTCGTGTCACAGCTTTCAGGGTGCACAAGTGATTGGCATGCACCTTGAAACCTCACTAGAACAGCCAGAATCCTTAGCAACTGAGGTCAAATTATCACTTAATCCCTACTTCAAATGTGTTGGGACACAAGCATGAGTGAGCTCATTGTCAATGGTTTACCTCTGGGTTTTTTTCCAGTTTTGCATTACTGGAGAAATTCACAAAATGCCTGTCATTCCAAAGCACAGCTTCATGATTTCCTGAACTTCTGATTACAGGTCACTATGCTACCTGTTGCTCAGCCATTGCAGTTATCTTCTAATATGAAAATGATACTGCGGAGTCCAAGATTTCTCTTCAAGGATTAATAAAGTATCCATCTATCGACGCATCTATCCAAGCCAGTGTAGAGAATAATAATGATGGTATTTCCTGAAGAAAGATTAGGCTTTGGTCAACTTTATTCCGCATTTTTAACTCTGGTGCATCTTTCCTTCAGCACTGATGAGATGTTGTTTAGTGACTGTCCTGATTTCCTCCTTAAATAACAGGACTAATGAGGCACTAGCTTGGTTCTGGCCTGGAGATCAATACTGTGTGTAGTGAGGTGGTTCACAGTCAAGGTTCTTGGCTAACACGTTGCAATTTCGGTCTCAAAACAGGATCCTTATGCCTGAATCACTTAAATAAATACTCTAGGCTCATAAGGAATATGACCAAAAACAAATTATGGGGGGGGGGTTGGTGGTTAGCGCTACTGCCTTACACCTCCAGGTTTGGGGGTCAAATCCTTCCTCTGTGTGTTTGTGTGAAGTTTACATGTTCTTCCTGTACTTTATAGGTTTCCATGCATAGTCCAAAGACATGTGAGTTAGACTCATTGACCTTTCTAAATTGCATGTGCCCTGCGATGGCCTGTCATCCCATCCAGGGTGTACCCCAGCCTTGTGCCCTGCGATGGCCTGTCATCCCATCCAGGGTGTACCCCAGCCTTGTGCCCTGCGATGGCCTGTCATCCCATCCAGGGTGTACCCCAGCCTTGTGCCCTGCGATGGCCTGTCATCCCATCCAGGGTGTACCCCAGCCTTGTGCCCTGAGATGGCCTGTCATCCCGTCCAAGGTGTACCCCAGCTTTGTGCCCTGTGCTCCCTGGGATAGAAGATGGATCAATGGTAATTTCAATAGACCAGCATAAAGTATTAACATGGGGTCTGCAGTAACAGGTTTGGGATTCAAAAACTAGAAGCATACATTATAAGCCTTTGGCACTTAAAACTTCTGTATGTATCGGCACTTAAAAATGAACATGTTGGCCCTTTCAAGTGCTGTGCTTTCCCTTTGGTTTAAGAAGTGGCACCCAATTGAAAACCTATTCTCTCTGCAGTGATGGTGCTGTCCTCCACTCATTTCCTACATGTCATCAAGATTGTTGAAGTCATAATTCTGGGGGTCCTTCTGGCTTGGCTCGTGCTAACAGCTGATTGGCATCAGGGATCTCAAGGCTGGCACATGACTTAGCCATTTACACCAGCTTCCTGGTGTGCCAGGATACTTAATGACAGATGCCCTCTTTGCCATGTGGGTCACCACTGTTTTCACCTTGTTGTTGTTGTTGTTGTTTAGTCACGCAGTCGTGTCCGACTCTTCGCAACTCCATGGATCACAGCACGCCAGAACGCCCTGTCCTCCACCGCCTCTCGGAGCCTGCCCAAACTCATGTTCATTGTTTCCACTACACTGTCTATCCATCTCA
>JAACJT020000075.1:21772975-21795538 GCA_009936485.2 Gymnarchus niloticus | reverse complement strand
ACCTGTCCGTCTTGGGTGGCCCTACACGGCTTAGCTCATAGTTTCACTGAACTACACAAGCCCCTTCGCCACGACAAGGCAGTGATCTGTTGAAGGGGTGTGTTCGGGTACTGCACTGGATTATATTTCATATGGTCTGAGTGAAGTCACATATGGCCTCTGATCAAAAAGCTTCACCATATCTTACTGTTCTACTAATGAAACTAAACAATACTATTTATTTTTGTTTTCTTAAAACTTTACATTGAATATTGTGCTGAGTAAAACCACCAAAAATGTCATTTATCTTAAAAACAATTTATTTCAAATTTAACTTAAGCATGCCTCAACAAGACAATTTTGGGAGTATTAAATAAATGCACTGTTTGCCCAAGGCTGCTTTTCCTTGCTGTCCTTCCCTTTCTTTCTGCTGCTTGACAAGGTCAGAGACCACATTGGTGAAGATAAACATAGCTGAAGTTTGGTAGACAGCAAACCAAACCACACCAGACTTTCCCGCTTGTTATTTAAACTGTTCCCGTAGTAGTTGGCTGTTACTGGTGAGTTTTTCTAGCCAGCAGGTAAGCCTGCATGTGATCAAAGACCAACAACGGTTTCATTTCCCCACATTACCATGTCACATGGTCACATAAGAAGGCATGAAACTCGTCGGCTCTTGTGTCAATACCATGCTTCTCTATGATGTCCATGTTGGTGCATAGAATTAAACAGGCAAGCAAAAATTCATTTTCCCAGTCTCTGGCTTCTGTTGAGTGACATGGAGCCACCCAGGTGCGGGGATTACAGAATGGGCACGGCTAGTAGGATTTCTACTAAAAATATACAACAATGAAAACATTAAAAAATGGATTTCCAAAAACTCAGGCTGGTAATTTTAGTAATCTCGATTTCATAGTCTAAAGTGTTAGATGTCATTTCTGTTTGAGGCCTTCAAAAAGTTGCTTCACGTGAATGACCAAAGTAACAACACAGTGTAATAACACTCAGCTATAGTCTTTCAGTCTATCTACCTATCAGGGAGGTAGGGAATTTATGAACTGATCCTTTTGTTATTCCATCATCTGCTGGGGGTGATGCAGTTACTCAGCTGACGAGGCATTAAACATCTGGATGGACGCAGCACACCTGGTGAGGTTTGGAGGAATGAGACCAACATGAATTCCGCTGCTTTTCTTGTACAGCAGTTTATGTACACATACGTAGCCTTGATTTCTGTTGTCAACACTGCTGTGTCAGTTGGGCAGTTAAACACTGTGCTGCTGAACATAATTGTAGGGAGCAACGTCCTCTACAACATTGTGTATAAATCATCCTTTTCAGATCAGCAGTTTCCTGTATATTTTGTAAAAGCTGAAATAACACACTGTCATATACACTGGTCCTCTCTCCATGATTTCTTCACTGGAATCTAGAGTCGGTGCTTCTTTTCTGCAGTCCACAGCTCTCGTTCTGTGCCTCTGAAGCAAAAGTATGATTATCAAATTAAAAATCCAGGACTTTTGCCCTGGATCGCCCAGGGAACAAACTAGAATAGACTGCTTTAAACTCAGGCAAATTGTAGCTTGAGTTTGCATACTCTGTCTTATGAAGGTGGTTGGTTTATTTCTCTTTCTACCTGATAGTGTTCCACTGCTGCAATGTCAGCATGACGGTTCACCTGGACCCCACTGAGGCACTGTGCTGTCTCCTATAGTTAGCCTATCGACGATGCTTTAAATGACCAGAGTAGACTACCTGTGCGTAGTTAAACTGGAGCCACCTTCTGTGGTGTAATAGTGAGTGAGGCAGGAGTCCCTCGAGTCATAGAAGGTTTAAGGCCCCTTTCCTCTGTCCCCAGGGTAAGCAGACATCTGTGTTCTGTTGGTCCTGGGTTGTTTTATCCCACTTTGAAGAACGGCAGGTTTTGATGGCTCACGAGAGCCACAGACGCTCCCCAGCTTCACCCACCTTCTCTTTCTCCATCCAGTTCAGGGGACTCTGCTCCAGCATAAACATTTCATTTCTCATCCTATGCCAAAAACAGAACTTTTATCAGGAACTCTGAAATGTGTGCAGCTTGATGTCACAAAGACTGCCAGGGTGAGTCCCCTTCAGCCCAAAGAGCCTGCGAACACCGGCATCATGAGATTTCAGCTCACAACCTCCAGGACAAGAGAGAGATGAATTTGAATGGGAAGAGCTGGCAAAATCTTTAATGTTTTCTGCTATCTCTGAGGAATCCCTCATTATTCATACATCATAAAAGGCTCTCCAATACCAGTTCACACTGAAAGCTGGAGCTGTTTATTTTTGAATCTTATTACGATCGTTTCTTATTGTGTATCTCCTAACAGGACCTTCCTGCCTGCTGCCTTAGCATGGAATGCTCAATGTCAAATTTTCGTAAGGTGGGATTTTTTTTATTTGATAATTCATTAAACCCTGTACACCTTCCAATCGAAACCCAAATATGCAGAATCACGTCAATATGGAAATGAAACGTGACCATTAAAATAAGTCATGAGTGAACCAATTGTACTTAGACATACAGTCAACTCCAGAAATATTGGCATGTTTCGTGAAAAATTGCAAAAATTAATATATAAAAGAGGCCACGCATGCAATGAGTAATATTTTGTGATTAAACAATAAGGTAACCCTCATGCTTTTGTTGTCTAACAGACTCTTGGAACAGAATAAAGTTTTTCTTTAGTAACATAAATTTTTATAATAAGGTATATTCCAAAAATATTGGCACCTCAAATGTCAGTATTTGGTGGAGCCTCCCCTGCCAAGAATGACAGCACTCAGCCTCTTTCTGTAGTGTTTAACAAGGCTGGAGAACACTTGTGGAGGGATCTTGGACCACTCTTCCATGCAGAACCTTTCCAACTCATGGAGATTCTTTGGTTTTCTCTTCTGAACTGCTCTCTTCAATCAAGACCACGGATTTTCAGTTGGGTTCAAATCTGGAGACTGAGAGGGCCATTGCATTTTGAGGGGTGCCGATATTTCTGGAGTCGAACGCATTACAAAGTGGTTGTGTTCTGATCATTTGTGGTGCCTTTAGCTGGTTGGCAGTCATTCATGATTCCATCATACACCCCATGGCAGGACAGTATATACCTTTAGTGGGTGTTCCTGCTTAGACTGACAGAAACACAAAGTTCTCTCCTATACACGCCATGCCACCCATTTAGTGTCATAATGCTCCTAAAGGAGTCCAAGTGCTCTGAGGCCGGAGAAGAGGTTGCTGATCACCTCAATGGCTGAGCCCAAGCAGGTTTAGGCAGGGGGTTAAGGGAGCAGGTGACGGCGAAAGGGTGAGATGGAGGCAGCACCATTGTCTGTGGAAAGGTGGGTGCTGGTGGGGGCCTGGGCTGGCTGCGGTTGTCCTGTTGGTTGCCATTGTCAAGCCAAGCCACACAGACTCCCCCCACTGCCTCCCCAGAGGCGATGGGGGATTGTATGAGAGGTGGGGCAGGTCGGACAGAAGGTGAAAAAAGCATTAGAGGGATTTACGGGCCAGTGAGGACAATGACAGTTAACTTGCTGAGCATCACACCTCCATGGCCCTGAGCAGAATATGACAGTTACAGTGGTCAGAAACAGCATGTGAACGGCTTGTGAATAAGTGAAATTGCTGCTTAGGAGAAATTTAGTTAAAAGATCAATCCACCCATTTTCTAACCACTCCTCCTGGTCAGGGTTGCAGGACAGCCTGGAGCCTAAACCCAGGTGGTCTAATGGACAAGTTTGGGGAACACCCTGAGTGAGACGCCAGTGCATTGCAGGGCACACTTACAAATGCACACTATGGGAAATTCAGAAATGCCAGTTAACCTAAGTGCATGTCTTCTGAACGTTGAGAAGAACCCAGAGTCCACGGCGGTAACCCCTTGAAGCACGGGGAGAGCATGCAAATTCCACACTCACACAACAAATGCAGGATTTGAACCTCCACCCTTTGTAATGTCAGGCAACAGTGCTACCTCTTGAAACGGCCTTCTGTATCTTCCACTGACAGCATAGTTGTAACATGCCAGCCTGCCTAGAATCAACGACTGCACTTACAGAGGGACAGGCAGAAGATCTTCTGACAGCCTCTACAAAGAAAAAGTCTGAATTGTTTTAGGATGCCAAGTTGGGAAGCAAGTCAGTCTGAGACTTTAAGATTTTTTTCTCATATAATTACCCCATCTCATTGTCTTTCCTAATAAGATGTTATGACTTTATAAAATAGTTGATGTTAGGGTTAGCCAAGTTCTTGTTATGTGTTTGTCAAGCACTTTGGGGCATTTGGACTGGGAAGGGCTGTACAACACATAAATTTAAACCTAACTAAAACGGACTTATTGCTTATCCAAACATGATTATGCAAAATCTTTCCCGAGGGAAAAGTAAGGCTTAAGCAGACTCACACATTATTATTATTATTATTATTATTATTATTATTATGAGACAGGTCCGAAGTACCAGGAACAGCTACTGAATATGCAGGCTTGACACAGACAGAGAACTGCCCCATGGGAGCACAGGGGGAACAATTCCACCTGCCAGGCCATGGTGCACCCATTCACATCATCTGGCCAGCTGTGACGCTCACGTGAGTTCCCTACTCCTCCACATGCATTCATAAATTATTCAAAAGAGGTTCAAATTTCATTAAATGAAAGCAGATGAACTTCCCACAGTCCCTGATTTCGCTGAGCTGCCCCTGCTCTCCTCATAATTGATTTGTAAATACTGCTTTCTCTTAGCTGATTTGTGAATAATGCTCAATAACTCACACTCTCAACAATGTTAGTCTCCATTTGTAATATCATTATAGTCTGGCAACATTTCTGTTACGGCATGAGATCTCTGTTATAGCAAGTAATGTTATTTTAGCTGAACACGCATAATGGCATGTAGTTGACTTTAACTAAGCATTTTTCAGTTACAAGACAAGGAGAGCAAATGAATTGCTTAAACAAGCAGTAAAATAAATCTCCAGCATTGTGTGAACTACTGTGAACTTTCGAGGTAATGTTTAGATAAGCCTGTAAATTATCACGAGGACACAATCGCTGCGAAGTTTGCAATACAGGTTTTGTTTGTTTAATCATACAGTAATTGTGCATGGGAATGACAAGTATATCGACATTCGGTGTGCATTATTTGTTTACACCTGCAATTCCAGCAGATACCTTAGACTACCTCTAGTGGTGCTTAATTAACACAGAGGAGGTAAGGTCACCTGACCAGCCCTAGTAGAATACCAGAACTAGGCTATCTGAGCAGCACCTGAGGAGGTAAGGTCACCTGACCAGCCCTAGTAGAATACCAGATCTAGGCTATCTGAGCAGCACCTGAGGAGGTAAGGTCACCTGACCAGCCCTAGTAGAATACCAGGTGACCCCTATTCCATTTCCATATTATTATTTCCCTAAACCCCCCCTATCTCATGCCCCAGACTCAGTTTCACAGGTATGATGTCAGGAACACCTCTGAAAGATTTTACCCCTGGCATACAGGGGACGATTACTTGATAGCCGTAAGTTAAAATTCACTCTCTGGCTGCAATATTAGGAACACCGGCTTGTCTTGAAAACTTCTAATCAGCCACTTATGTGGCAGTAGTTCCATGCATGAAATCATACGGACGTGGGTCAAACACTTGTTACATCAGTGTGCCAGACTGGAGCCACCTGACAGGTAAGGCTGCAGTAACTCTAATAACCAGTCTTCACAACAGTGGTTAGTAGAAAAGTATCTTTGAATGCACAACATATTGAAAGTTGAAGTGGATGGACTACACCAACAGGTCACATGGGGCTCCACTTCTGTCAGCAAAGTGCAGGCTACTGGGGCTGCAGTGGACACGGGCGTACCAGAACTGGACAGTTGAAGGTTGGGAGAACATCACGTGGTCTTCTGCAATGTGCAGATGGTAGGATCAGAATGTAGTGTTAACAACTCATGGACTAATCCATGGACCCATCCTGTCTTGTATCAACAGTTCAGTCTGATGATGGTAGTGTAATAATGTGGAGAATGCCTTCTAATACCAATCAAGCATCGTTTAAATGCCACAGGCTTTCTGAGTATTGTTGCTGACTGCCTGCGGATCTTGATGGTCACAATTGTCTCGTTTTCTAATGGCTACTTCCAGCATGGTGACGCAACATGTCGCGGAGCGCAAGTCGTGTTCCCTAAACAAGAGAACGAGTCCAATGTACTTCACTGGCTTCCCAAGTGATGAGATCTGAGCACCTCTGGGATGTGGTGGGACGGGAGTTTCACAGCGTGAACGTACAGCCAACCGATCTGCAGCAATCACATGACGCAGTCATGCTAACATGAACAAGAACCTCTAAGGAAACTTTCCTGTAGCTTGTTGAGTTCACGTCAGGTAGAATTCAGGATGTTCTGAGAGCAAAAGGAGGTCGGACATGGTAATTTCAGGTTAAATTGTTTGAAGCTACTTGAGAAATGCCTGCTGATGTACCAAGGCCTATTAACTGAAAGTCCTTCTGGGGGAGACACTGTAAAGAAACCACTAGGTTGCAGTATAGACAGAAACACACAATTTGAAACTATCAATCTGTGAATAAAATAAGTCATACAGTATATAATAATTTACAGTAGTTTGCAGCACATGTAAAAACAATTATGTTAGAATGTCATTAAGTAGGCCAACCAACAGGCCTCCACAAACGGCTATGATTAAGTCCTACAGAATTTCGGATCAAGCCAGTAGGCGTGATATGAGATGTTCATAGCCAAAAACAAGCCATTAATTATAACCTGCAATGACAGTTTAAAAGGGTTGATCCAAGAGTACACAGAGGAAAGATCAAATTTAAACATCAAACTTTTCTCATGTATATCGGCGAAGAGTTCCCTGCTAGGCCCTGGATCTGTGAGGATTGATCTATGAGGATTAAATTTAAATCGCATTAACAGGCAAGTCACATTACCCAGCATGCTTTGTAAGAGCACTTCCATGCTATGTGTAAGACTGTGAGCTCTCCATAGCAACAGAGGGCCGTCACCACATCATTCCAGTGCCTTTTTGCTTTAGGGGTGGGATCAGCTCTGTTTTTCATTTTAATGTTGATTTGAGGTTGATCGCTTTAATCCGTGGCATGTATTTCCCCGAAGCTTCTGCCATTACAAGATGGATGTGTTTAATGCACTAGTCGCTACACGGCCTGCGCCGGTCGAACACGCCAGGGACATCAGCAGGATCAGTCAGCCTGTGGCTGCTATCAGTGCTGGGCCGTCACGCCTGCCAAATCTCAGCTGCATTCCTCTGCTTCGATCTCTATCACTGGGGGAGTCATAACAGGAGACAAGGCCCTGTGGCTACATGCAGGACGAGCTGTTAGCCAAACTTTCAAGTCCGGTCGCTGAATAGTATCAGTAGTTACCGTTCAACTTTCGATTGCTACATTGGCTTCTTTAGTTCGTTAACTCAGGGGCAAAGGTCATGTGGGACCTGAACCAGGTAAATAATAAAATAATAGTTTATCTGGTTAGAATCTGAAGATTTCTTTAAAGCATGCTTTAAATTAAATAAATATTTCAATCATTTAAGACACTGGGTAGCATAAAGGACAGATATGCCAAACATGCTTAATTCATTAGCAGATTAATTAAGAACAATGTCTGTAACATTGCACTGTACATTACCTGGCTTCAGTGATGGCTTAGGTGACAGCCAGCACTGGTTATTCTCAATCCCAACTGCCAGGAGACCTTCTTGCCCTCCAACCACACACCTGGCAAGGATTTGGTGTTAGCAGCCCCCCACCCCCTACCTGGTCTGCTAGCCCATTGTCACCTTTCAAAATCCCCCCGCTGGGGGCTGTAGCTCATGCATAAACTGGGCCACTGAAAAGAAATACCTTTGGACGCCTTAACCAGCCTGACCCTGGGAGAGATGCGCCCTTTGGCATTTTCTTGGTTTCTCTTAGTATTGTAAACGTAAACAGGCTCATGAGTATGGCATTTGAATGGACGGATGAAGCCGAGTTCCTCGGTTTGATAGCAGGTTCCAATATCGTATCATATTAATGTCAATGATATCGAGCATACCTTAAAAGTCAGATGTCACTCGTAGAACTTCTCTGAAAATTACATGGCAATGAATGATTTGTTTTCTTTCATAAGAGGCGGGAGACAGCAAATCACCGAGAAACAGGGAAGTAGAAGAATATCAGTAAATATCATTATCATTAATAATTTATAGGAAATGAATGAGCACAAATTTGTTTATTCCGAAACAACATTTTACTTGCTTTTTTGATCCCAGACACGCTGAGACAACGAGATTGATAGTAAACCCTATTACCAGCAGTATGATATGTTACACCAGGATTTAAAAATGGTTTTAGCCCCAGAATAAAAATAAACTTATTGTTTTTTCTTTTGCCCATGGTGGAGCATGTAGAACTTTTCTCAGAGCAATTTGCAGTTGCTAGACCCCTTGTTTGAAGTCTGACTCTAGGGAGCAGATTATGACTAATCGAGGAGTGTTAACGTGACCGGGGGCAGAAGATGTCTGAGCTGACGAGCCTCACGGGCGGGGTCAGCGGTTTATCATGTCATCTCAAAGAGCCAGAGTGGCGGACAGACCCACAAGAAGAACATCATAGCTGACCGCGGTCGAGTTCACCAGCATGTGAGGGAAGGACTAAACAGGCCACCATCAGTGTCACTCCAACATACTAATGTTTGTATTGACTCTAGTATAGATTTAGCAGAGTGTGGCAGACAAACGATTTACAACATTGGTTCTTCAGAGAAAAAAAAAATTGAGAATTTATTACTTGTTCCCTATAGTTAGGGCAATCGAGAGTTTTTTTAAAGTAAAGTCCCTTGGGTATCTCTTGGTAGTATCTTGTTTGTTCTGTTTCCCTATTTATACAAAGTGTGTGTGTGTGTGTGTGTGTGTGTGTGTGTGTGTGTGTGTGAGGCTAGGCACTATGACTTGACAAAAGCCAGAACAGTAAGCACATCCTGAAACAGGTCAAACCTGTAGGGACAGTTTGAAATGGCAGTCTGTTCGTTGACGCCAAGATGGAGGGAGGTGAACATGCAAACAGCAAGCAGTGCATAAGTGAACGTGTCCGCTATTCAGTGGAGTCCAGGCGCACAGCTGGGGATGGCTTCAGCCTTGAAACGAAGCTGGAGTCACAGAAAATCCTCATCACATACCATGCTGATATACTGAAGTGCATGCATTTCTCAGAAAAAGAACGCAACAAACAAAACTCTCTCACTTCCTGGAGTTCCTTAACCAGAATGCATGCTGTCCATCTTTTAATCCCTTGTCCTGGTCAGGGTCACGGGATTAAAACACAGACTCACAGTTTAATTCCAGTGATTGAAAATATAAAAATTATAATGAACATGATGCCTAATCAATACTCAAGGTTCTTTGAAATGCTAATAAATTGTGGTTTTGTTCGTGTCATTTTAAGAAATCTCAGCCTAAGCTTGCTTGGTGCGTCTGAAAGCTGGGTGTTTAAGATGATTTTAGGTACTATGTTATGGCTGTTTAACGCTAAAACAAAGCACTGCGTTCATTTGACATGAGGACTAAGATGGAGTCTAAAGGCACTCATTAATAAGACAGCACAGCTGTGCTAAAGCAAATGAACTGACGGCAGACTGCAAGTTTTTATTAAAAACACTGCATTGCAAAAAAATACCCTTAAAATGACATTTCAATTTGTAGCACCTTCAGTCGTAATATTAACGGAATTTTTACGTTAATGTTGTCCTGAATTGGTTGAATACTGTACTCACCTGCAGACACCACACAGGAAACCCAGAATGACTGATGCAGGACTCGCAGACCAGGGTAGGGTGTCTTCTAAGAATTATGACCAGCGGGGCTGGATTGTAAGATTTGTTTCCTTCTGGACAGTGAACAGGCCTGTGTGACATGGGGCCGGGACTCGAGGGGGGCATAATTACAGATTTGGGGTTTATCAATGGGAGTAAAGGAACAGACACAAAGAACAGGGCATTTTCGCTGTTTTCACAACACAGGCGTGGATTTGTGTGCTCTGGCCTACGTGGGGCAGGAGAGAGAAAGGAGGAGATTTTCAGATGGTTAGTAACACGGCTACAGGTGAACGAAGAACTTGTCACCTGTCACTGCCCTCACACTGGTGCCGTCAAATGTCAAAGCACGTCCTGCTGGACACCGGCCCTGCAGCCGGGTGGGGTGGGCACATTGAGGTCTGCAGAGACTGCTGTTGTTGGTAAATAAAAAAACATTTAGCCCTTAGAGAAAACAATTATATTACTCCCTGAAGACTGAAAATTGAAAGCTGTGGTTTTGTTGCATGATGTTATTTCTTTCCCTAATGATTGGGGGGGGGGGGGGTAATGGCTTAAAGGGAACTCTTTTAAGAATGCAGGCTGTCAGCTTCTGCTTTCCTAATCACCCAGTACACCCACTTCATTTTGCGATTCTGAAGATTTTTTCATTCTCTTGGTTTTGGTGCACCAGCGTTTGTTTAATTGCAGTAGTAACGTCAAATCAATGCATGCTTGTAATGTGACTTTCCAATGACGTCATCCCATAATGATAAGGAAGCCGTGGCAGTCAGTAGGGCAGCCGGGTGGCAGCAGTTGTTTACAAATTGTAAAAAAGCACGGTTTCAAGGCATCGTGTCTGTCTGTCATTCAGATGCTCCGCAAATCAATGGAGTTTTTATGGTGTACACATCCGACACCCAACAGCAGTTGAAAGATTTAGGAGACAAGCCTCCGGTGAAGTTAGGGCTGTCTTCTTGTGAAAACAGAACGTGCCCTCTTCATCTGAAAGCTTCGTGCTCCTCATTTGCATCCAACAGGTTTTCACCGCGATGGACCGACTGTGTCAAGCGAAAGTACAACATTATTTCTCACAGCCTTCCGCTTCTGGGAATGTCTGCCGAAGCCTCCGAGATGTGCCGTAAACGTGGACTTGCCGATTGTGTTTGTGTGGCTCATCGCTCGTGTCTCATCACGACATCTTTTCCTGGATGTCTCACAGTTTGAAACCATCTATTGTGGAATCCAGTGTAAACGCGGCTGATAGTATAGATTGCTAAAATAATTCAGTGGTTGAGCTCTAAACTTGCGCGGTGACTCTGGTCATGAAACCACATTTCCTGGTGATATTGGGAGAACACGGTCCCCTCAAATCTCTATCTCCAAACATAATTCTGCTCTACATAAGGTACTAGTTAATGTCACGGGGCTAGGGAATTTTCTCCATATCCCCAAGAAGTTTAATGACGGCAGAAGAAGTGAATAATAATGAAGATAAAGATGAGATAATACAGCACTGCTATTTTCCGATCTGACCTGAAATGTGTGATTGACAAACTGAAATGGCCACAAACGCGGCCTGCGGTTATGTGTTATTAACGTCTTCAGAAATAATTGGAGGGTATGAGGAACAATGGGAAATTGTTTGGAAAAACAAACGGATCCAGTCACAAAGGATACTACGGATGCTGTAACAAATGAGATGCCTCATCGCATTTATAAACTGCAGCTGATCTGCCGAGTCCATCCTCCATAACGCTTTACCCAGTACTGAGTTGCCGTGAATCTGCGATAGATTTATTGAATCAGACGTACCTGTGAACAAAAGTGCTCCACGACACCGTTACACGGCAGCATAACTGACTGTATTATATACCTCTCAACACTTTGCACGCTTCATTAGTGGTCTCCCTGGACCTCAGAAAGAGATTCTCAGCCGACCCGATATGCTGAGAGCCTCAGGTGAAGAGCAACCCCACCCCCCCAGTGCCCCTTCAGCTCCCTGTAAACAGCAGATCTGTTTATTCCCAGCACCCCACCGGCTAATTTTTTGCCTCAGAAGGCCAGGGAGGGTATGTTTCCCCAGCTGAGGGAGCTGCAGTGAGTTGTCGCTGTGCATCTCCAGAGATGGAGGTCTGCAGAGTGCTGCCATTGTTTCTCCCTCCCCTCCCTGGCCCTGTGTATTTAGCAGGCCTTGTTAACGTGTCAGCGGTCTTCTCTCTGTAATTAGGCCCACTGTGTGGAGCTCTGTCCCACTCTTTGTCTCATTGTTTCTTCTCTGCTCTGACAGGGATTTCTGAGTGTGATTTCTCTGAATCCTCCCATTGGGTGAGTAATTAAGACCCATTAAAACACAGCCAAGCAGGCATAACTTTCCTCTCTCTCAAGATTCTTTGTTCTTTTTCCACAGGGCTGGCCTGCTCCCATCAGTAAATGTCATTTTACCAAGCTATGGAAGGCTTACCCCGATTTCCGAAGTTTTTTTTTTTTTCCCCAGTCTTTCTTTACATCTTGAAATATGACTTTCTGTGCAGCCGTGTCTTTGTTGCCATCATGTGCTATGAGCTGGAGCCACGGCGCTTTCTGCCAGTTCGAAGTAAAGGGACTGGGAATGGCTGTTGAACATCGTTTATCAGGCGATGCATTATAGGGCGGGCCGTTGAGAAACAGACCGTAAGGCTGGTCACGATTTTTATTTGTTTCATGGCTCCTCGCAGTTTATATGCTAGAAGGGTGTCGTTTGCACTAAAACGATCTGGACAAAATGCAGAGGTTAATGTTACAACCCCCCCTCGAGGCAAAAAGCCCAAGAAGCTCAGTACACCGTGCTAATTGTTATCCCAAGCCACCTCCCAGACCTATCACAGAATATTGTGCACAAACAAAAACAGAACACAATACCCAGACACCAAGATCATTTAACAGCATGCTCGGGCCCACAACCTCAAGATAATTTCATTACGTATCTCGTCAGCAGAAAACACAGCGGACCTTTCTGGGTTCCCATGGCGACATGCCCAGGTGTTGGAATGATGTAGGCATGTCCCTGGTTAGAGCGTCCCCATTCCCAGCTAGCTGATTATTGTGTCAGAGCACAGTGGCTGCACAAGTCTCACACTGGGCCGACATGGGACAGATGCACCAAAAGGCGATCTCTCGGGAGAAGCCTTTAGCACACAAACCCGGCCTGTTGTTTTCTCTCAGTCAATTTTCTCATGAACGGCTCTTCTCCACAGAGTACTTTCTCCCACGGGGTTCACCAAAGCGCCCGTGACATCAGATGTGTGTACCAGGTCTTCCCACATAAGTACCTAACTTCTCACCAAGTGGATTGTCTCTCTGTTAATTACACTTGGCCAGCTTCAGTTTATGTGGAATTTTTCTGGAATCAGCGTTTGTGTATTTGTTTATGTGTTTTGGTGTATTGTGAGTGTTTTTTTTCTCATAAGCTCGGCGACTCGTTACGTAACATTCGCCGGACGGCCCTAAGCCAGTATTTACACAAGACATGCTCAGATCTGTCCTTCTAAGGGCTTTCATTTCTGGAGTCCCCCAGGAGGTTCCCAGGCCATACAAATGGACGGCGACACTCTGATGTCCTTGAAGAAGCTCCCCGACTTTCCGCCTGCCAGCCCTCCTCCATTATCCACAATGTCCAGGTGTACGGCAGGCCTTCGTGGTGAATTTGCTTCACCCTCACCTTAGGCCTCCTCGCAGAAGAAAGCCATTCTGAAGAATCCACGCTTCGGGAAGGGACCTAGGAGGGGTGGGGGCACACAGCAACTATGCTTTCTTTCCCAGGCTTGGCAGGGTGTCATGGAAGATTGAATCTAAGATGAATAGCCCCACCGCCACCTAGCCCTTGGGACAAGTCTGAGACCATTGGTCACATGCTAGACAGGAGACAGGTTGGTGTCTGAACTGTACTGATTACATGACAAGGACAGACAGGCCGGTGCCGGACTGAGACACTCTTGCCCTAAGCTCATCTCAGCACTGTCATCATCGGCTGGGATTTTCAGGAGGCACTTCAGCAAGATACATCTTGTGTCCTTCATCTTTGTTGTTTATGTATCCTCATAAACCTCCTTGCGGGCTTTATGGCCATGAAATGAATCATGGGAAGAGATATGGTTCCCTCCAGCTAACTCCTCTTTCATTCTCAGAACCGGAGGTTTCAAATTTCTGAGCACCTTCCACAGAATTCACAAAGGCATCCCAAACATGCTCATCCAAATTTGTGGATGCTGGGGGTGCGCAGTGTTTTGTTTTTTAAAAATTACATTGCGTTTACAGTCAAGCCACGTTAGCATGAAGCAAAAAGTGCTAAAAAATTAAACAGTAATAAAACCACAAGTAGAGACCAGGATCACAGTTGATGCCCAAACAAACTGTGCAAAAATGTGTCAGTTGTATTACAGGTGAGTGCCGCTGTGAGAAAAAAAACGTGGTTCTGGACAATATGGGAGTGGGCAGGTGGTGACCAGACCATCTGCATGGTTCAGGTCCTGCTCCTCTGTTTCCACAAAGTTGTGATGTTGTTCTATCTGATGAGTTCGGCTGAAATGCATGCTCCTGGGAGAAGATAATTGTGCTGATGTATTGAGACTTCTATACCAATGCAAATATATGTCTGCCTGAATTTTTAACCTGTATCCTCCACCCATGCAGAGCAGGTGTGTGGCAGCTAAGTGTAGAGTTACTCTATAATAACCTCACTTAGAGGTTAGGGTTACCCAAGTCCTGTGGTTGTTGCTCTTGGGACAATGTGCTCCAGTGCAGCATAACTCCATAAGTGGGTTAATGCAGCGCCACCTGCAGGGTGCACCGGTCCTGCACGGCTGGCAGCATGATGTAAAGATCGATTTGAGAAGTGGACTTTTTCGAAATTCTAGTGGGAGCCATAGATTAAAATAACTGTCTTTTTTTTGCTCACAGCACTTACCTGCCCCCCTGAGCCCCCCCCCCCCCCATGTTCACACCATGGTCACTGCTTCACCCTCCATTATCAGCTCACAATAGCCTCACAAAGGTGGCTCCAGGGTGGGGGGGAGCGGGTGTCCACAGTCCCTGCTTTACAAGGGTCTCTGTGACCGCAGGCATCCCTCACCATGCTCTTCAGAGCATAGCCAGGAGGGAATATCGAAGATACCATCACTCGTTCTCTGCGTGTGTGTGTGTGTGTGTGTGTGTGTGTGTGCGTGTTTTTCTGAAAATCATTTAATACAAAGGGAAACGTGAAATTTGGGAAAAAAACACACTGGGATCTGATTTGTTTTTTCAGTTAAAATACCTTTTTCTTCCGCGTGTTACTTTGTGTGCGTATTTGTGTCCATTTGCATGTTTCACATGTCACACGGTGAGCTGATGTGTGTTGCTCGCCGGCCAGTGTGCACGCGTGGCTTTGTATGTGATCACACACACGCATTCAGCAGCACAAGAGCTAAATCTTGCAGGCAGCAGGACTTTAATAATTCATATAAATATTTAATGTATTTTGCTAGAGCCTAAAAGTTTTTTTTGTTTTCGCTTGAGTCACAGTACTTTTACAGGCTTTGCCTCGGAGAGCTAAGGAGGCACCACTTTTCCGTGCCAATGAAAACTGTGCTCCCACCCCGCAGTGGCGTAAGAGTGACGGCCATCTATCATGATTGATGGCATACCTGAGCTTCGCACATGCCATAAAGCTCTCCTTTGAACTGATGGCCCGCCCAGCGCCTCTTGTCTCCCAGCACCCAGTGACGCCTCACTAATCCATTGTAAGACCAGCAAGGAGCCTCTTCCAACTCATCAAAGCCACAGCATTTTGAGCTGGGAAACTCAAAACTGGGGTCCGAGGCTGCCTTTGAAACACCCACTTGCCCTCAGGGGTGGTGGGCTGGTATTTAGGGTGAGTCAAAATAGCAGAATGCAAAAGCACCAATCCCTACCTAGCCATGGTCACGCCCCCTTCCTCCCCTCCCTCAGGCAACGAGTCTTGTGACATACATGTTTCTCTCTCCCGGTGAGTCTTTTCTAGCCTTAACATGCAAAGCGAGCAAATGTATGACTCCCTCTCCCTCGTGATTTGGGGAATACTTGTTGGACCTTCCAAGGGCATCCAAACGAGTCGGCATTCATCTCGAAAAAGCAGACATTAGCCGCACATATTTCTTCTCACTCAGTATCCCTACTAGACTGTACAGTGCTTATAATGAAGTTGTAAGTTAATCCCCCCTGAGTTATTACTCCTCTTGTGATTAAACGTTGAATATTGTGGTGGAGGTGTGATTTGTCGATTTGCTGATTGGCTCCAGCGTAATCCCTTTGTTTGTCTTCAAGGGCTCAAGGAGAATCGCCAAGGGAACCCAGAAGGCAATTGCTCCACTTAAGCGGTGCTGCGAAGAGGAAAGTGAGGTTAAGTGACCTGTTACAGGAGACGATCATTCCGAGACGTCTGCGAACGCATCTTATCTCCACAGCCGTCCCAGCTCTGGGGCCATGCTTTCGGACCAATCACCAAGACTCTGGGTGGAAGCCTGGAGATCCATATGACGGAGAAAGCTGGCATCTCAGGTTTCGGTGTGTCGTACACGTACTCTACTTACAGCGTAGCCGTTCTGTAGCCTTGTCTTTAAAGAACGATCAGTGACAAGAGGCAAGCGAACACCCTCCCAAAGCAACTGCATCAATGTAGCAATCACATGTGCTTGCTGACACCCACCCCGGTCAGTATGTTGGGACATTTTTCTTTGTACGTCCTTGTCACCTTCCCTCTGACAGGCTCGCCCACGAGTTCCGTTTACGCAGTGCTTTTTTTCCCATGCCAAATGTCAGCCCCCCCCCCACATGCACAAAGCATACCTGTCCGTCTACAGTTTCTGTTTTGACACTCATTCTTAATCTGAGATGTAAATGATTGATCGCCAGAATTTAATAGGTCGAATGGGTGGTGGTCCTTCTCCTGTCACATGGGTCTGGGGTCTGATCACACTGAGAGTAAAGGGGGAGAAAACAGATACCTGCCCAGTCTGTAAGCCTGGAGATTAGGTTCTCAGCACCTGCAAATTAGGCCACAGGCTCCCCCCAGTAGTGTCCCTCGGAGGGCAGGCCGCACAGGTGTCGGGAAGGATCCACGTCCCTTTGTGTGAGCTAATCCTGCTCCATTGTCCACCCAGCACCCACCGCCTCCAGTCCTAAATCAGCTCTTTGTCACCTGAAGAAGGTGGCTATTGGTGAGCAAACTTGTCTATTTTTGAATTGTGATTTTGCTAATTGAGTTTGGAGTGGAGATCAGCAGTGAATTCCACTGGTGTTTGAGGTATGTGCATTTGTAAGGATTATGTTGGCATTCCAAGCAGGTTGACCAACTTCAAAACCTTTGTCTTTATTTTTCGTCGCGATTTCAATTTCCTATCAGTCCAAATGACACCGATGCACGTATTTCAGTAACGGCCTTTCAAATTAAGTACATTTCAAATGCTTCACTCTGTGTCTCGTGCACTGCTTTGCATTCCTCTCAAAAGTAACATCTGTTAATGTTCTGGATAGTTTTGTAAAGGATCATATAAAATTCACTGAGTAAATACCTTCTTAATTCCATTACGTATTGTCAAGCAGAGGAAACTGCAGAAGAGTGAAGACTGATTCAATAAATCATTTCTTTTGGGTACAGCTGAGAAGTTCAGATAGACACCTTCCCCTGCAGCCTGTACATAACACTTTAGACAAAGGAAAAATGTTATGCTTATTTCTTGACTTGGTGTGAAAAGTCTGTTTTATCTCTAGCTGATGTCGACATTTCTTTGGCCGGTGTAAAACCGCGCAGAAAATGGCACCTCGACGATCTTGCAATAAAAATAATCGATGTGCCTGAGGAAGCAACGCAAAGTTTGAAACGGGAGCCATGGAGCTTGGAAACGGGTTCGATTCGGTCTCCGAGGAAAATGCAGTAAAGGGACATCTGCGATTCTCCCAGGCAAGGACTGGCTAAGGTATGGGGACAGTCTCTCAGCTCTTCCTCCTTGGGGCTAAGGCAGATTTAACCCCAATCTTCTCCATCTGCACCACACACATGCCTGCCACAGCTGTGCTCCGCATTGATCTGTGGGGTGAGAGGCAGAGAAATTGGAGGGGAAATGATTTAAAAGATTTGACTCTCACTGCTGGAATGTAAATGGCAGATGGATCTCCACACATGCCTTCCCCGTTCTGTTGCTGTCGTGAAGATTGCTGGTGTTGCTTTCTTCAGGGCTCAGTACTGCATGTGGGACTCCACTGGGATTCAGGAGGGAGAAAACTTCGAAGGAGGACTCGACCTGTGTATTTGGATCAACAAACAATATTGACTTTGACGATTAAAATGTTTAACCACGTTGGGGTTTTTTTTCAAAGAAACCTCTATTCCTCTTAATGAACATTTAGTGAGTTTGTTTTAGCACACAAGGCCTTGCTTCTTCAAAAAAAGGATATATTTCTTTTTGCAATACCGCTCTAAAGCAGACTGTGAACACAGGAAGTCAGCATGTACTGGTGGGGTCAACCAGGTGAGGCATTCACAGATGAAAGGGTTAACCCGAGAAAAAATGCATGCACCCTTTGATCTGTTCCTCAGCTAGTTAGCCTGTGCCTATCATCGTGGCTCTCAGCCATAAGCGAGGCTTTCAAGTGCTCTAATCCAGCGGCGTTCTCGGCTTCGGGTTTGGAAAACCCATGTCTCTGCTCCTTCGGGGCGGCGTCCAGCCCATCGTGAGTGCGGGACTCGTACGGCCCGGCCAAGCCAAATAAAGAAAGGTGGCCGTGAGATACCTCACTCTTTTTTACACTCTCTCACACCCTCCTTCTTAAAGTGATTAATTACCCCTTTAACCATGCAATTTAAGTCCAGCGACTTAAAAATAACAATAATAAAAAGAGACATAATTGCCCCCATAAATCATTCTTTTGGTGTGAAGGTTCATTTTTGCTACAAGCAAATACGTTGTTTTACATGCGTCTTCAGCTTTCACTTCCCTTAAACCTGCACCAGTGTACATTTACACGGTAACCAGATGCCCCCCCATACATGCTCGCAGGCCATTCTGATGAAAAGTGCTTCGTCCGTTCTCACGTTCTGCCCCTTTCTTTTCGAAAGCCTGGCAGATGTGTGAGGTTACCTCACAGCATAATTCAACCTGCGCGCCCGACATTTAAAGGACGGCGCTTAATGAACAGAATGGCAGGTGGAGAAACGCTCGTGCTCGTTTGATAAATGAACGTCTCTCTTTCACGCTGGGCCTTCGTTCGCCGTACGGTGGTAAGAGCGTTCCCACTGTACGGCTCAGCTTCTGATGCATGAAGCACCAAGCCCTACACGGACCTGGTGTTACCTTATTCAAACATCACAATGGCGCATGGGTCATCTAAACACCAAGATGGCCACGCAAACTGCAGTTGTAAACAAATTGCTGACGTACACGAGGCAGTAATCTGCAGGCATGTCACTGGGTATAGAAGCCCTGCCTTCATGCAGCAGTAACATAGCTAGGCCTGCAGAAGCACATTCCCAAGATGGATGCAAAACGGGAAAGGAGAAAGGGGGAGGGAGTGAAGGGTGGGGGTGGTGGTGTCAGGGGGATGGGTTGGGTCAGTGGAGTGGGGGGGGTTCAAAGATGAAAATTGTTGCCTTTGAAGTTTGTGGCAGCAGCAGACAACCTGTCGCTCCAGAGTGCCGCCCAGCCGGTCCCACTTCCTCCCCGGAGCAGCTTTTAGCTTCAGACCTCTGCCTGGTTTCCCCCTTGATATGCGCTATAATATGACAAGTTTAAACACCTGAAGCAATGCAGCAGATCAGACAGTGTGCACTCAAGGTCAGCGGGATACCATTCAGTGGCTCTTCGCTGCACTGATTTACTGTATTCCAGGCTTTAACTTAAATGATCTTCTTGCTCTTTTAAAAAGCTCTGCTTCCTCTTCTATAAGTGGCCAATATGTCCAGTGGCTTTTTTTCGAGGGAGAGATTGATCATGGCCTTCCATAATAATATTGCATTCGTGTTTTACTATTGGACTTATATGAACACAGCTGGTACTTATTTATAGGTAAATAAAGGTAAGCATTTATGTCATTATCATCTCATGGAGTTTGAGGTCATTGGAAAGCAAAGATTATCCTGTGAGGTGTCCCATTTCACATCCAGTGTGCCTTACTTGATGCCAGATATTTTTAAAAGCATTTTTGAAGTTTGCTGGTCATGGCAGTCATGGTGGATTCAGTAGATAAACGTCCTCATTTGTCACGTAAATATCGTTGGACAGGCCTGAATGGGCATAATGTGGAAAAGGTCATTAATTACAAACCAAATTGATAGGGGAGTAAACTTGTTATTTTAAGCAGAATACTGAAAGCCTAAAAAAAACATAATCACTCCATTTGATGTTACACTCCCAAATACAGTGGCTGATATATGGTCATATCTATATGAAAATTTGTACTGGAAACGTATCATTTAAAAATAGTAAATGAAACAGATTAAGGTCAATTACTCAGATTCTACAGACTTTGACTGTTACAGCATAATCTAGGCAAAGACAACACTGAGATTTAACCAATGCTGCACTGCACACCAGGGAACTGCAGGTACAAACACAGCTGACAGTAATATCTTAGCCAAAATAGAATCCCTAACCCTGTGACTGTGTGCTGAAGAAGTTACTGGAAGATGGATGGATGGATGGATGGATGGATGGATGGATGGATGCTGATTTAAATAGCTGAAACGGACCGTCATGTTTGAGAGTCACCAGAATCAGAATATCTTTATTGTCATTGTAACGGGTACAACGAAATTAAGTGCAGTCCCTGTGTCAGAGAGATTTATACAGGAAAATAAATAGGGAGAAATGTATAAATAAGGAAATATAAAATGAATTAAATAAAATTACCATGAATTAAATAAAATATTAATAGCTGAATTGGGGGAGTTGACTTATACGGTTGCATCCCATCACAACATGATACCACTGAAGTTGCATAATATCAAGGCTAAAATTCAATCGTAATCTTAGTACTGTACAGTATGTATTCACACATATCGATGTGTGCTTGTGTGTGTGTGTGTGTGTGTGTGTGTGTGCACGTCTGTCTATAAAGGACAGCAGGTGAGAGGCTCCATACTCTGTGTGTGTGTGTGTGCACGTCTGTCTATAAAGGACAGCAGGTGAGAGGCTCCATACTCTGTGTGTGTGTGTGTGTGTGTGTGTGTGTCTATAAAGGACAGCAGGTGAGAGGCTCCATACTCTACACACTCTACACTCTACTCCATACGCACATAAATTTCCTCACTTCTTTCTCATGTACAGTGGTGCTTAAAAGTTTGTGAACCCTTTGAAATTTTCTGTATTTTTATATGAATGTGACCTAAAACATCATCTGATTTCCAAACAAGTCCTAAAAGTAGATGAAGAAAACCTAGTTAAACAAATGACACAAAAATGATTATATTTGGTCATGTATTTATGGAAAAAAATGATCCAATAACATATCTGCATGTGGCAAAAGTAAGTGAATCCTTATATATAATTTGAAGGTGAAATCAGAGTCTGGTCTTTTCAATCAATGGGATGACAATCAGGTGTGACTGGGAGACCCTGTTTTATTTAAAGAACAGGGATCCAGCAAAGCCTGATCACACATACAACACATTTGTGGATGTGTATCATGGCTCAAACAAAGGAGAAGGAGGTGTCTGAGGACCTCAGAAAAAGGGTTGTTGATGCCCATAAAGCTGGAAAAGGTTACAAGACTATCTCTAAAGAGTTTGGACTCACCAATCAACAGTCAGACAGATTGTGTACAAATAGAGGAGATTCAAGGCCGTTGTTACCCTATGCAGAAGTGGTCAACCATCAAAGATAATGGCAACGCTCATAATAGTCCGAGAGGTTACAAAGGAACCCAGGGTAACTTCTAAGTAACTGAAGGCCTGTCTCACATTGGTGAATGTTGATGTTCATGAGTCCACCATCAGGAGAACACTGAACAGCAATGGTGTGTATGGCAGGGTAGCAAGGACAAAGTCACTGCCCTCCCCCAAAAATATTGCTGACCGTCTACAGTTTGCTAAAGATCATGTGGACAAACCAGAAGGATACTGGAAGAATGTTTTGTGGACAGATGAAGCCAAAATAGAACTTTTTGGCTTAAATGAGGAGCGTTACATTTGGAGAAAGAAAAACACTGCATTCCAGCATAAGAACCTTATCCCATCTGTGAAACATGGTGGTGGGAGTGTTCTGGTTTGGGCCTGTTTTGCTGCATCTGGGCCTGGACAGCTTGCCATCATTGATGGAACAATGAATTCTGAACTATACCAGAGAATTCTAAAGGAAAATGTCAAGACATCTGTCCGTGAACCGAATCTCAAGAGACAGTGGGTCGTGCAGCAAGACAACGGTCCTAAACACACAAGTCGTTCTACCAAAGAATGGTAAAAGAAGAATAAAGTGAATGTTCTGGAATGGCCAAGTCAAAGTCCTGATCTTAATCCAATTCAAATGTTGTGGAAAGACCTAAAGCGAGGAGTTCATGTGAGGAAACCCAGCACCATCCAAGAGTTGAAGCTGTTCTGTATGGAGGAATGGGCTAAAATTCCTCCAAGTCGATGTGCAGGACTGATCAATGGTTACCACAAATGTTTAGTTGCAGTTATTACTGCACAAGGGGGGGGGGGGGGGGGGGGACACAAAAAACTGAGAGCACGATTCATTTACTTTTGGCCCACGGAGATGTTTTTGGGTGTTTTTTTTTTTT
>JAACJT020000075.1:21756859-21767521 GCA_009936485.2 Gymnarchus niloticus | reverse complement strand
AGTGAATGTTCTGGAATGGCCAAGTCAAAGTCCTGACCTTAATCCAATTGAAATGTTGTGGAAAGACCTAAAGCGAGGAGTTCATGTGAGGAAACCCACCAACATCCAAGAGTTGAATCTGTTCTGTATGGAGGAGTCGATGTGCAGGACTGATCAACGGTTACCGCAAATGTTTAGCTGCAGTTATTGCTACGCAAGGGGGAGTCACACCAAACACTGACAGCACGACTCACTTATTTTTGCCACATGCAGATGTTATTGGATCTTTTTTTTTTTCCAATAAATACACAACCAAATATAATCATTTTTGTGTCATTTGTTTAACTAGGTTTTCTTCATCTACTTTTAGGACTTGTTTGGAAAATCAGATGATGTTTTAGGTCACATTCATAAAAAATATAGGAAAATTTTAAAGGGTTCACAAACTTTCAAGCACCACTGTATATCTCATGAGTTCTAAACACAAACCAATGTTTTCGAAACTTTATGACCTAGTTGCAAATATTCACAAACATTCTCAAAATGACCCTTCCACACAGCGTTTTCACTTCCCTGCACAAAATCATCGATCAAACAAAACAACAAATCACCGACATGAAGCAGGCGGGCCCCCGGCTTCACACCTAGGGTGTGAGCTGTCCATTGTATGGGGTACCAGCTGACAGAAACCTGACGTACTTCCTTGTTCTCAGACAGACAGATCTCACGTTAGACAATAAGCAGCCAGGACAGGCTGGGCCCTCTGGGGGCCTTTGTGTTGTACTCTGGGTCACAAAGGAACTGAACACTTGACAGGGACTGGGCATACAGTCAGGAACTGAACTCGATCCACCGCGATTGTTCCAGTAAATGCTCGGTGACAAAAGGTCCCCCCCCCCCCAGGATGGGGGTGGAGGTGGTCCTGATATAGACAGGTGAGGGAAAAAAGCTGCTGGGGCTAGACCTTTTTCATGGAGTTTATGTAGAACGTTATGAGACAAGCTTACAGTACCTGCCCTCCCTTTCTGTTTACAGAATGGAGCTTTTTTAAAAAAAAAAAAAAAAATGGTACTTCTGATGTCAGAATTTCAAACCAAGAAGAGTTGAAGCCTAATTCATTCACTAGTGAAGCATTTTGACCAGATGTTCTTGCAAAGCTAGGGGACTCTATCTTTGCAACGGATTTGAGACTTATTAAGAAAGACTAATCGGATGTACCTTATGAATGCAAACGTCTTATGGAGACCACAGACCGTGAAGAGATTTAGCCTTTCCAGAAGGACAGGTAACTCTAGATGGATAATCCCCAGATTTCGTGAACCGGTCCTTACTGGGCTCGTGTCTCCCCAGTAACTCCACGCCATGACTCATTGTTGCCTGCTTGTCCGCGTTTGTGTGTATGTGTGTGTGTGCGCGTGGGTTCAAACGCCCTTCCGTTCTGCTCGGTTAACTGCTCGCCAGTTAGCATATTTGCATCTCTCTTCATCTCCTCCACCGGGAGGCATCTGGGCCCAAACAGGTTGAGCTGGAAAAAAATGAGGTGTCACGCAAACCTCCCATCGCAGCTCGAAATCTGCTAAGGAGTCCCCTGGTGCCCTGCTTCGTCAACTGGTTTTAGTTTAAATTTGCATGCCGTTCTGGTGGACATTGAGAACTTTGTCAAAGACACATAAATACGGAGTTGAGCAAACCGCTTCAAGGAAACGTGCCGTAAACATATCGTTTATATTCTTTTCTTTGGTTCCTTCTGACTTTTAGAGCCTCATATTCCAGCCAACTGTCTGTGTATTGATAACAGCTATGAAGTACGACCTTAAGGTGTTGCACTGTTTGGTCAGGTGCAGTGATGTCACCTGCGTTGCATCTGAGAAAGACCCTCCTGGCCCATCTGCTCTTGAAGGCCCGCACCGCTGCAGGAGGTGTGCATGCTCTTGGCAGAGCTGGACTTGACGATATCAAAGAGCCAATTCACTGGTGTGCAGGAGGGCCGTGAGCTCAAGAGCCCAACATCTGAAACTACTTTTACAGGAAATAGCAAAGGATATACCACCCTTGCCACACGCCCCCCCCGCTTCTAGCTGTTCTGATCACCCACCCACCCGATGTTGTTTGGGAGACAAGTCTAATCATCGGAAGCAGAGGGGACGCTTTAAATTGTCGGATGGATGAGGGCCAACCACGGAACCAGGAAACTGGAGCTGGGTGTCGATACAGCATTCTCCCACCATCGCCGAAAAATAATTTTATGGTTGTTGCTCGGCTTTTCATGCCAATTCCAAATATAGGGCTACAAGGGACATCAGAGGTTGCAGTCTCCTCTCAGTGATTCTTTTACATTTCACTGTTATCCTACATATTTTGACTCTATTTATCAGGAAAGTTCAGTTGCTAAATCTCCCTGCCATCAGGGTAGCCATGATCACACCAACCTTCCAATGCAGCTCATACCCCCATGTGAAAAGCTCTCAAACATGACTCTGGGGGCAGTCCAGGTCACCGCAACACCCACCCAATCACATACTACTCCAGCCAGATTCCTACTGTTTATGATTTTTGGCACCATCTTGCATCTGCTGTGGAAAAAATCCCTTTGTTTTTTTTTTTCTCTCCCCGTCTCGGTTTTGTTTCTGGAATTTACTTTGCACACTAAAGTGTCCTAGGGTGTGAGAAAATGAGGGAGGCCTGTAAACGCGGAGGGCTGCCCCTCCACTCCATTCAAATTCATTCCACATGGCAAGACAGCGTTGATGCCGGGACCGTGCCCTGTGCCGCTTTGCTCGTCAGTCCCTCTGTCCAGGCCCTTGTGGAATCGAGAAGAGCCTCTCTGTTTAGTCTCTCTATCGTATAAACTGATGGCTAGCGGCATTTTTTTGTCCGAAACCGAAATGGTCATGTTCATCCGGATCGTGCCAGAGCCGCCCCCTCAACTCCACACGGAATAAGCAGTAAATTTTTGCAGCTTCGAAATAAATGATTTTCGGCTCCTGGGTGACAAGGTTAGTCCATCTTTCGCGCCAAACGGAGGGTCTCTGCTGGCATACTTCCAGACCCAGACTGAGAACACTTAGCATCTGACCTGTGTCCCAGCATGCCTCTGATGGGTGAAGCTGGGCTTCTCATGCTGGTAATATGTGACCCAGGTGAGCTGAATGGTGCCCATGAGGAGGTGCCTTTTAAGAAACCCGGTGAAATGCATTCTGGCCCCTATCTCTACGTACTTCTGGTCTTGTCCAGCACAGAAGTTTCCTTGTGAAAGACTGCCTTCGTTTAACCGAAGAATGAAGCTCTAATTAAATCTCATTGCAAAGTACTATCCTTTTTTCAACATAATTTTTATTAGATTATTTAAATATGTCCTTGAAGCTGGCGGTAAAATACAGTAGCACCTTCACATCAGTCTACTCGACATCCATTCAAAGCATGTTTAAATGTAAATGGGTTTTGACTCCTTAGCCTTTAAACTGTCTGCAGTTGAGACGACCACTGCAGAGGACAATAATCACGTCATTGGCATTGACGCCAAATGGGTCAGAGCCGATTCTTAAGTATGACATGTTCATTTGTTCAAGAGAATAGCACACATTAATTTCTTACATACTGAAACTGAGGTCATCAGGCCATACATGGGTTAGGGAATTTCTGCCCAAAATCCTCCAAATAGACATCTCTTTAAAGGAAAGAGCTTATGCCAGTGACCACATAAGATGATGAGAATTCCTCTAAGTGGGTAATTAAAGACACAGGCGTGTTATGGTTCTCGATGATTGCGTGTGCATTATGGTGAGGAAGACTTGGTGCTTCAGTGGCTACCAGGGTTGCCAGTTGAAATCATGCATCTGGTCTGCGTGTGTGAGGTTTACATGTTCTCTTGATGCCATGTACAGTAGGGTTCTTCTGGGTGCCCTAGTTCCCTTCTACATTCCAGAAACTTTGCCCGTAGTGTGTGTGTGTTCCCATCGTGTGGGTGCCCTGTGATGGGCTGGCATCTTGTTCAGGGTGTACCCCTCGTCAGCCACGTGCTCTGTACTACCTCGGATAGGATCAACGACCCCCCCCAGAAGAAGATGGTTTTACCATGAGTCCGATATTGCCGGCCCTGGGCAGTAGCATCAGCTGAATTAAGCCATTTTAAAGATGCGTAAAATTAGAACTCCACTATAGGTGCCTGTTGAAAATGAAAGAAGTGAAAGTGGGCGTGTGTGTGTGTGTGTGTGTGTGTGTGTGTGTGTGTGTGTGTGTGTGTGTGTGTGTGTGTTTATGTTTATGTCCTCCATCAACGTGGTCTGCCGACTTCCCTGTGGAGACCTGTTCTTAATCAGCCTGGCTCTCTGCATGGATATTCCCTGGTTTGAGCTCCAGTCTATGAGGTCACTGCCCTGCTCAAGCCGGTTTTAGCATCTCACACTACAAACCGCAGCTTCTTTCTGCCACACATGCAGACAGTTTACGTCAATCTTATCAACTTGAAAAAAAAAACTAAAGTTTCTCTTATATTTTAATGCACGGTAAAGGAGTTCAGTTTCATGTGGTGGACTTGGGTCGCTCATCAGCCTGGTTATCACTTGGTTTGATAGTATAGTTTTATACATTCTTCTTCCACGGGCACCAAGTGATAAATTAGAACTGATCAAATGAGTTCTCTGCCATGAAAGAGAAAATCTCCGCGATGTCGTTGATGTGTGATTTAATAAATTGCTCGGCTCGGTGAGTAACCCTGTAATCTCCAGCGGTCGAAAGTTTACGCATCCCTAGACCGACCTGATGCTCAGATGTCTCGGTTGTTATCTGACGAAAACAAACAAACAAACAAACAAACAAACAAAAAACCTAAAAGACGACAGAAGATAATCATTTCCCTTAAAACACAACTACGAGTCACAGCCGTTTTTATTAAAACTCCGTCCAGGAGGTCGTTTCCTTTTATTGAGCTAATTGTACTTTATGGATATTTGAGATTTGATGAGACCCTCTATAAATTAATTTTATTTAATCTATTCACACATACAGTCTTCTATTAAAGTTCGGTGGCTTTTCAGATGCATTCTATAAATTCTAAACCCCAACAACAGCAGACTTTCTTCTATAAGATTTACGCAAAAAAAATATAAATAAATTGTCAGTTTTGTTTTCGTGCTGTTATAACCTCAGATTTACGTCAGTATTAATTAAAAGAGTTGTGAATTATGACTAGAAAAATAGCAGTAATCAATTAATAAAAAATCTCTCGCTGATATCGGTAATTCGTGCAATTTATTTTCAATTTATTTTCTCAACAAAGTTTCTAATAAATATCCCATCCGCTAATTTAACTTGAGCATTGAAGTGTTGCGTGACATAAACGATTAAATACACTATTGTTATAATTGATTAGAAATGACCACAATTTATTCAAAACCTCGACAAGTTGCTAGATATTGACCGTACATTGAGTGCAGGTTTTTTTTCGGTGCTCCACTCATGAAAAACAAATAATTAAAAAATAATAATTATCTCACAAGGTCATACACGAAAAGTGTAAACAGGAAGGTCAAACTTTATTGAAATGTCATTAATTATTAATTGCAATAATTAGAATAGGGGTTTCAGTCGTCAGAAATAATAACGTACAGATCTGTTTACATGAGCACATGTGTGTTTGCTGGGATCCTCCTATAGATCCAGAGCTGCGTATCTAGAACAGCCATGCATGCCGTTTACTGTGTCGAGCTCCACTTTAAATGTAATAAAATAATTTAAAATAATAAAAATGATACCGAAAATCAAGCATCCTGCTAAATTTGCCCGCTTTAAATAGAACTCGTAATAAAATGCCTTTCTCCTTAATATGGCACGCAAATGATACATAATGCATATAGCATGCTTTTAAATGACTTATAAGATTTAATATTACTGGATGTCTAATATTACCTTTATATAATCACCTTATATATATATATATATATGAATGTTATATCTTAAGGCTTCAAATTCATATTTATCTAAAGTGGCCGAAAAAAAAACCAAAATATTTGTGATTTACTGTTTTCTCCTTAGGCATCTGTTCACTGCGCGACTACACACAAATGTCATATTTCTAAGTCGGGCCAATATTCAAGTATTCATTTCTTTCTTTCCAGTATAAACTAAATGACTGAGAAGATTAGAGTGGAAATACTCAGCAAGTCAGCAGGGTCATTCCGCCAAAACGACGCGTATGGAGCAGGCGCCATAAGCCGCATAAAATGCGCGTTATTTTAATTGCGGACTCCGCTATTTCTGCCCGGTTCGTGTCGTGCGGCTGCTGACCTGAACGCTCGGAGCTCCTTAAATTATACGTTTTGTGAGCGCCGGCTAAACAAATAGACTCCATATGCCGGGCATCTTAGATGAATTATGCTTATGTGTGTATTGTTTGTGTCCGCGGATCTTTGTTAAATCAACAGCTCGCTTGGCTTGGTGTTAAAATATGGAATGAAAAATTTTTATATGTTTGGGTTTCTGACGTATTGTAAATTAACCGCGAGCTTATAGGTAAATTGCATGTATTTTATGGCGAATAACAACAACAACAATAATAATAATAATGGAGATTCTAAGAAATGACATTCAGCTGTGACATTTCATGCGACATTAAATAAAACCTTTTGACGAATTTCCACCCAAAAATCATTCTGATCAGACGAGGAAGGACCACGCAGCGACCCACCTTGTGTTTCTCTGCTTTAATTGTTTCTCGCCTCTACAAATTATTATTTGTCTGCATTAGATGCTTTTGTCCAACGACTAAATGCGAGAGTTGAAAACCTGGGAAAATTATTATAAATAAATCCTCGCCGCCTTTTCTATTTGTAAAATATTTTGCAAACATGTGTCAGAAATAAATGTAAACTATTTTAAGCATCCCTGATATTTATCCATGTAGTTAACTATCTTTTACTTACAGTTGTGTAGGAATGGCAGGATTCCGTTTTGGCGTGTATAACAGTATTCAGTAAATCAGTGGTGAATTTCTCAAATATTACACGAGCAGAGCATTAAAATAAAATTTGCTTGACACGGTGGTCGGCCAATAACTCAGAAGAGGAGGTTTTTTTTGCCGGCCGACGGGTGACACAGCCGTTAATTGGCCGCGTCTTGAGCTGCAACCTCGTTATAATTACACCTGTAATGGGAGCTCCCCGGCACACCTCAGCTGCAAGTGAGTGAAATATTGATGCTGGCGGAAGCCAAGTACAGTAACAAAACGGGGCAGCAGGTGTTCGACAATTCCGCTTCCCTTGAACCGTGTTATGAATTAATGAAGGTACTCTGATGTTTCAGTAATAAGCAGGCGATCAATTAAACAGTGAGTCCACTTTCTGTGAGAATAGAGGTAGATTAAACAGTGCGCCCTGGAAGCAATTATTCCCATAAAGAATTCGGAGCCCCAGCCAACATAATAGATTAATATTCCTTAGTAACTCAAACGAAGCTGAAGGTAGAGCACTGCTCTCCTAGTGGGCCTGCTCACTTTTCAGGACCTCTGATTAAGCCAGTGTATTGTTTGCTGCAGGTGTTAGGTGAAGGGTCACTGCTAACCTCCTTTTAATATTTGTGAAAAAATAATCAAGTAATTAGTGTGATAAACATAAGGCTGCACCAGTAATGGCCCTGTATTGACATTAAGACACACAAAGTCTTATCCGTAGAAAACGCTTTCCTGAAGTGTGACCCGATATTCTAAATACGGACTGAAATCACCTGCGTTAGCTGATTTCTCCATGCAGAAGACTGTCTGAGTGTGATATAACTGAGGAAGAATGAGGATGAGTTACTCTAAGCTGTACAGTTATCTCATGTGTCTTTTGTATCCAGGGAAGTGAGTTTGGAATATAGGAAGCATTTCCTTATCCGGAGTGCGTAGTTCTCAATCAGTCGCCTTTGTGCAGTGTGCATGTCTATATTAAATGACACCGCGTCGGTCTGGGCTGACCTACACTGCCTTGTCTCTGCCTTTCCCCCCTTCAGTCTTTGTCCCTAGACTGTCTCTGGAAACTCTCCTCTGGCAAGTGATTGCAAAGAAAAGATGTCGACAGAAATAGAAGCCAATTTCAGTCTGAGTTAGGTGCCCACAGAACAGATTAGTACAGTTTATTTACCAAAGTCACCTTTGCTTCCATTTTTTTCCGCCCTTATAGAAAGACACACGTGGAAATAGCCAGTCCTGTTATAAACACTGATCGGGGCACGGGGTGAATTTGCAGATTAGCATGATTTTGTTTAAAGCATTTAGCAAATACAACCAACAGAATCGAATTTTAGCTCTTTCAAAAACAATAAATGCATAAAGTCAATCTTCCCTCTTCTGATGGCTTATCCCAGGCAATGGGGGGAGAGGAGGGGGGGGTCTATCGGGGCCAGTATATGGCACAAGGCTGAGACACACCCTGGATGGGATAAAAGTAGGAAATAAACTACAGTAGTGAAATTCGCTAAAACATAAATACATTTCACATGGGTACATGAGGAATTATTTTTGCAATATCAACACGGTTAAGACGGACACTACAAGCAGGTCTGCCTGACTGCGTTAGGCACCTAGAAGAGGAGGGCCGCAGCAGATGGATATAGGTGCTAGTTAGCTGGTGGTTGCTATGGAACCACATCTTATTTTTAGCTCCGGCTACACAGCACAGGGTGTCGAGGAGCATAAAGGTGATCCAGTGTGGCAAATCTGAACGAAAGGTCTGCTCGAGGTGCACTTGATGAACAGGGTGATACAAGCGTGACACCTGTACAGTTTTCCTCATTGTCTCTGAACAAGCGATGTGACAACGTCATGGTAACATGGAGGCAACGTGACGTGTCTGCCGGGGGGCAGGGGGTAGACGGCGGGATGGGATCACGTGTGAAGACAGGAACACTGCAACCCCGCGTCAACGAAACACGACGGACGGAGGGGCGAAGGCGCGCGCTTCCACACGCCAACGTGCTCACAGCATGTGGGCGTGGAGACGCCAGCGAGTCTGCTGTGCGTTCAGAAGTATTGTTATTAACATTTTCCCCGGCGTGTATTAAACCCACAGTGAGGACACGTCCCAGTGCTATGACTGGAGGGCTTGACTTTGTTCTCCTCCGTAATGCAGACATAATTACAACCTTAAAGAGAGTCTACCTTTCCTTTTCTCCATCTCACATCTGCCCTCCTCAACACCCCACCCCTCTCCAGCTCTCTTATGACCGCATTATCTGGAGCAGCTTTCAGTAAAGCAGCACATCTCACAGTGGATCTAAGCTTCTTGTTCTCCTGGTGCTTTGAGAGTATTTCACTCGCCCTCTAGTCTACAAGTCTATTGGTGTCAGCCTGAGTCACGTCTGTTCAACCTCTAGTAGTAGATATACAAGTCCAACCTTTATATCGCTGTGTTTTAGGTGCTGGCTTGTGACATATTTTGCGACTAGTGACTTTTGTGACTATCGACTAGTGACTTTTCTGCTGAAATCCTCATAAACTGTGTATCCTGTAGCACAAGCTCACTCAAACCATGCAGGCTTGGATCTCGGGCCCTTTCAACATCACTCAACATTACTCAGTGTTAGCCCAGTTTTTTTTTTTTTTTCCTGCAGGAGTTAGAAATGCTAAAATGAACTTGCATGAATGACAGTTATCTGTATTTGTCTCAGTGTTCTGTTTCATTGCTTCACTAAGGCTCAGGTCTCTGTCCGTTTGTCCCTGGAATCATTACGGCACTGAAAACAGCCACCTTCTGTGAACAAAAACACATGGTGAAACTGTGTTAGATTCTCAGTAGGCTGTAAGCGGTGGGATGATCACCAAGCAGAGAAAGGTGTTTATTTTCCACAGTCATCAAATATTTAAAGCTGAAAACTAAAAAAATAAAACAACATAAAGAATGAAATACAAAGTGAAATTATACCTTAAGCTAAACCATGCCGAACTAACATGCAGTGTATCAACGCGTTCTCTCCTGAGGAGTTTGTGCTGTGGGCTACGAAGGCACCCCTCTGCCTCTCTCCCCGTAGGCTTCCCCCATTGTACAAATGCTGCTCTTCATCCTAGCTGGTCCTTTTAAACTTAAGGAGAACTGAGTCAGGGCCAGCAGGGCATTATCCAGAACAGAGCTGGACTTGATATAACCACCAAATTCATAGAATTACATGGTCAAAGTCTTTTGAATAATCTGCGATGTGGTTTATAGTTTCATCTGCAAACCCTAATGCTGAATTATACTGTTTTATGCCACAGTATAAGTTTATTTATGTGTGTTTGATTGCTTGCTTGCGTTTGTTTGGTGTTTATTTCTTGCTTTTTATACAGTTTGTTTCTAGTCACAATGTTTCTATTCTCCAAAGACGACAGATAAAGTTATTCAGCAATAAAGTTTAATTTAATTTATGGCATGATGTACAGCCAATGTTAAAATCCGGCATTTTAGCATATTCAGAAAAACTGATAGCAAAGGTATGAGAATGCAATTTATGCAATAAATTCAAGCGTTCTGACCGATTATCAACCGTATTTTTTCACCATGTCCAATATTGATCTGTTCACTTGTTTATTGCTTGATTCCTAACTTTTTGACCCCAAAACATAAAATTCTAATTTACAGTAGAATGAGACTGGTAAAAATAAATTATCATTAAAAAACGAAAAATCATGGGTTTTGTCTTAGGGCTGAAGTGGTAACGTTAGACAGCCTGCGG
>JAACJT020000075.1:21727573-21756759 GCA_009936485.2 Gymnarchus niloticus | reverse complement strand
GGCTTATGCTGGACTCAGCTTAACTCTGGTAACGTTAGACAGCCTGCGGGGCTTATGCTGGACTCAGCTTAACTCTGGTAACGTTAGACAGCCTGCGGGGCTTATGCTGGACTCAGCTTAACTCTGCACAGAAAGGCCACACAATACCATTTTAGCCATTGTCCTTCTGGGGAGCTTTGTCATGAGTCTGTGTCATAGTTCCATATGAGTTATAGGCTGCTAAGTGTAAAATGTGTCTTCCTTTACAGGGCCGTTTCTCTGGGTTTAACATGAGCACAATAACTTTATTCGCCTACCATGAGAGACGATATTTAACAGAGGCTCCTGATGTAGATTCCTATCATAACCTCCTAAGGCTGAAATATGGATAGCAGAATGACAAAAGGGAATTTTAAATAATTTAATGAAAACATTTGAATGGCTGCAAGACCTGGTGTTGCTTGTGTTATTATTATTATTATTATTATTATTATTATTATTATTAATTGAGCATTACCCAGTGAGCCTCGTGTGGTCACACTGGTGGTGTTGAATAATTCACAAATGACCTTACCGCGTGAGATGAATGACAAAGACAGTGTCCCCATAAAGCACAGACATTGCTGAGCTCAAAGTTGAATGAAGGAGTGTAGGACAGCTATGCACAAAATACGAGATCTTAAGAATTTTGGAGCGAGATAAAAGCAGACATAAGCTGTAATTCAGAACATGTCAATTCTTTGGGCTTATAAGGCAGGTCCCGGAGCAGCAGTACAAGCCTGTACTTTCTCTTTGAAATGGTCGTGTCAATACAATCTGCTTCACGGCACGGAAAATGGTGCTGCGCTTAGGGTAGAAATTTCTCAATGGAATATGTTAAGACAACTTACAGCTCCGAAATTCAAAAATTAAACGATTTCTGACAGCTTTTTAAATTATTCTTGGGCTCACTCCCAGTGTTACCATGAAAATTATGTATGTGTGTGTGTGTGTGTGTGTGTGTGTGTGTGTGCGTGCGTGCGTGTGTGTGTGTGCGTGCGTGCGTGTGTGTGTGTTGCATAGAGTTCTTTTTGTCTCTTACTAATTTCTGTTCTGTTGAGAACTACATTTCAAATAACACGAAAGCAGACATTTTACATTAATCAATCGGCAGTTAATTTGCCGGTAATTAATTAATTTGTATTTTCCACACTCAGTCCGATGTTGTCTACAGTGTGCAGTTTCCAGAATGACGAAGCGTGCGTGAGAAGTCGTAATACTGATATGACATTTATTTGTAGTCAAAGCCCATGTCAGCTATTCCGTAAATAAATCATTAAAATGTAATCCACATCACAATGAAATGTTATAAGCGTTGTCATTATAATTATCACTGTGATGTCCACCATTATCAACGCATTACCTTTAATATTTATTTCTTGCAGCAACATAAACAGTGAGATTTATGTTGCGACTAAATTTGCTTTTTTATAAAGATATTTTAATGACCGTGCAGACTGTAGGTTAGACAATACAGTTATCTTTCCTCAGTTCTCTTTTGGGGAGTGCTGTGTGAATCAGCTTGACCATCGTCATTCAGACGAGAATGATGGAGGTGTTAGAATTAAAATGTGTTTTTTATTATTATGTCCGAATCGTTTGACCCCCCAGGGACAGAATTCCCATATTACAAACAAACTTTTTCGGTGGAACCTAAGAAACCATCCACCTGCTACAAAATTCAGTTCATATATACCTACTGAAAAATGTATCCTCAGTAAAAAAAAAAAAAAGGGACACTTAATAGAATTGAGTGATCGTACGATTTAATGAATTTACTAATTTAGCATTAACTTTAACCCGTATTTAGCCTCAAATTTCGTTTTTTATTTTCCTGTTGGGCGGTGTTTTCAGGTGGAGAGCGTGTGATGTCAGGAAAGCTGATCAAATGCCAGACGCTTAAACTGAATCGGCTTGCTGACGGATTCTTCAACTGTCAATTTTTTTTTTATAACCTTGCAGGAAATATATTTACGTGCCAAGCGTGCAGTTTGTGGTTTCAGGAATAACCTGCTTAGGTTGCTTTTCGCTCTTGTTTAATGCTATCGAATATTGACTATCCCCCCCCCCCCAAGATAGTCAATAAAATAATCTGTACAGTTACGTGGATAATTCACTAAGTATTTCACAGAGGGGGTCTCAACAACAAAGGGAAAGTTTTCATGGTACTTCGGTGTCTGACCATATCTAACATATCCAAAGAACATTAAAACAATTAGAGCTTTAATATAAGGAACACAGCAGTTCAGACCCAAAAATAAAACAGGCCATTTTAAAAATCATTCGTTGGATGAATTCGTTTAAGATATTCAATTCAGTGTGAAGTCACTTGTTTTTAGTTCAGGCTAAAACATGCAGTTGATTTGTGTTAAAACCACGAAAAGCCTAAACACACACATACACACAAATACAAGGAAAGACAACCTCTGCTAATTTTGGTAATCTAACTGTTAAACAATTTCGTTATAAAGTAAGCGTTATGTAAAAGTCATAAATATCCTGAGTTAAACAAAGTCAGAGTTTGCTAATGGATAAAGCAGGTAAACGAAACTACACTGTACTTTGTAATGTATAATCTTCATAGTGAAATTAAATAAAAGAATATGAATTTATGATGAAATGCTCATAATTAATCCATTCAGCCATTAAATTTAAACGCGTGCCTCCATGAAAAATTACAATCATCGTGTCACACCTTAAACGCAGAGCAAGTTTTTTGCGCTTACACCTATAATGTAGATGAAATTTTACAACCTAAGATGTCCATAATTAATCTGCGATTTCCGTTTGTAATAAACCCTATCGGCTACGTTTACTGTAAACGTGCCTTAATTACTGGCTCTTAAATATCGACCATAGCGCCAAGAAGTCATTCTTGCACGCATTACGCACATTAGACACTTTACGGAATTTTTGTCATGAAATTAAATCAAATGGTACGCACGGTAGGAACTTTAGGTGTATTTAAAGAATGTCGTTATGTTCTTGTGATTTATATATAATGCGGCCCGTTATATTTAACTCCGTCGTAGCTGTGTGCGTTTTCTCTATGATTTACATATAAATGACTATACATTTCTACATGATCATGTACGTAGCACCATCAAAACCATCAACGCCTACAATAATAATAATAATAATAATAATAATAATAATAGTAATAATAATTGTTATATCTTCTGCTAGTCATACTTGTGCCGTACAACAATCTTGATTTTAGTCGATGTTTTGCTGTATTACAGGTTTATTCGTTTTGCATATCAGCTTCCACCTCTGACATCACGTCTTTCCTTCTCCTTGACGTTTTAAAATTTATCTTCTATGCGCTCATTTATCTTCCAAAGGCATGCAGTCGTCTTGCTATTATTTCTGATTCTTGTTTGTGGCTGTAATTGATTATTTTTCCTGTGTAAAAATAAAACAGGTGATTATGAAATGAATGCTAAAACGGAGACATTCTACAACAGGCTTATAATATGTTTTAAAGATATACGGTACGTGCTTAACAGCAAAACTCACGTCCCTCAAGAGCACACATTTGAACCGACGCTCTCAGGTTGACGTTTATTATCATGGAATCCACGAGAAATTTAACAGATGAGTTCTGAAAATCAAAACCAGGACTGTGACGTGTCTGAGGTGTCAGAGAAGTAATTTGTCCATCCATTTAATGCAGAATTCCACCTCATGCCCTAGATAGAGTTAGACACCTATTGGATTCCTATGATTTTAAATATTACAGTTTATTGCCAAGTCCACAAACTCAGTACCGAGCCGATTAAGGTGTGGCTTTGCCTTGATGTCATTCAAAGAGGTCCTCCTGGAAAGAGCCTCCATATTGTGAACATAAGCTTGCCATTAACTATTAGAAAGTATTCCCTTAAACATTCCCGAAGGTGTAACGATATGCACCGTATATACCCATATCAGTGTGTTTGTCGCCTGAAAGCTGAATCGAATTTCGATTTTCGAAAATGATGTAATTCACGACAATCCAAAAATCACTGCAGGCCTATTATGATAATAGTTATTGTGGTTGCGTTTATAAAAGCAGCAGGAGCAGCGAATAACTGAGTTATTCGTAACTTATTCTAAGTGAATGTCTTGAATTCAGCTCGTGCGTTCTTTGTCTGTGCATCCCCACTGTGACATATGCACGAGGATTAAAGCTTAATGCTGTTTAAGTCGCCTTCATTTAAACCTGAATACTAGTACGACTCATTACAACAAATTAAAGAATGGCTCAGACGACCACATCAAGTTATCCGAGGCAGGGAGAGCGCCCGAGGCTACGGGCCTGCTTGTTAGGCTCAGCAAACAGGCATAGGGAAAAGACCACCTCCCCCCACGCGCACTCATATTTTGTTTACAAACATTCAGGTGAACTGAAAGCAAAATAACAAACGAGTGAAGACTGCTTGCTTAAAATTATAGTGTTTAGTTATCCAATTACATCAAACCACATGGTTTAAATTACCGTTAGTAGCAAAATTTTAGCTTTCATGACAAGACACAGTCTAAACCAAGTCTGAAGCGTATTTATTTATTTGTGGATTTGTTTGCATGTATGCGGATTGCATTCACTTAATTGCCGGTTTATTTTTTAGTTCATTCAGTTACTCCTCGCTGCTCTTGTGCGCCGCTCACGTCGGTAAACCTTCTGATGCATGAAATAAAATGATAGATACTGTAACAGTAATTTAATAATACAATAAGTATGAAGCTGGATTACAGTCAGCGCCATCATTCCAATAATCCTGCGATCCAATTTAATATTTAACAGAGCCGTTGGGCACAGGTGACCAACATACCAGCAGAAAGCAGGACCTTCTTTTAAGATGACTGTACAACAGCAGCTTATATATAGAAGCATTAAGAGAACTAGAGGGCACCTGGACCATGCTGATTATTTACGCTGTATTTCACCATAATGCTTTTCTTTCTTTTTTTTACTGCGAGTCTGTGTTTTCATTTCTATCGCAGTCCTTGAGCAAAATATTATTTACAATCCGAAATGTATTGTGACATCAGGGGATGAAAGGCAGATTCCTTTAACATATGTTAATAAATTTAATTGGACTTGCCCCTGGGGTCGAGTGACACAGTAGATGCTCGTATCCAATCAGAAAGCGAGCTGCTGAAAGGCAAGTGGGGTTGTGACACATCCAATCCATATGTATGAAGTGGCCAGGGAAATTGTGAACTTTTCCCATGATTTCAGGGAGATTCCCTCTAAACTCTTTAACTGGCTGCAGCGAAACATCAAGGCATCTGGAAATATATTGTCAGATATTGGAATATTTTTTTTTTTTTTCTTCTTCCCCGTTTCCAGTTTTTATTAGCTTCATTCATTTCCAAATGGATCGAGTCCAAGTTTTCTCTCGCTAGTAGCAGTTACTTTATGCAGCCTCTCCAGCCCGTCGCTTTTATGGACTCCTGGATCGATGATGACTATGAGTTCGATGTCTGATAGTCTGATTGCTTCAGACCCGTCCAAATCGGCCTTCTTAGAGTTCGGACACGGCATCCCCGCGCAGCAGCACCACTCCCCCGGACTGTCTCATAACCACTACCCAGTTCACGGCTTGCACGCTGGCGGACACCCGCAGCACGATAGTCCCTTCTCGTCGACGGCGTCCTCCTACGGCCGCTCTCTGGGGTACCCCTACCCGGGCACGGTCAGCACTCACCATCCCAGTGCCTACCTGTCTTACCAGCACAGCAGCCACAGTAGCGCGCTGGGGCACACGCGGATAGAAGACGCAGGTACGTGCGGTGCCCTTCGCTATCAGCTGTTATATGAGCAGTGCTTCGGAGTTCACATGCAGAATGATCAGCGTGAGTGGCTTTGAAAACGACCGATGCAGGGCATCCCTCATTGATCTGATCAGTGACTTAACCTGCGGGCAAACTGCGTGTTGTGTATTAAAATCCTGCATTAGACCTCTAGCCATAAAAATTATTATTAAACTCGTGGTTCCCGTTATTATGTTGTTTATAATTGTGACCTGCGCTTCATCCGTGCATCACCATCATCGTTACTATATTATTATTATTATTATTAATAATAATAAATAATAATAATGTTGTTGTTGTTGTTATTGCTGCTGCTGTTGACGACAATATGTCAACGCATACTTAAGATGAAATGTGAAATCATTTTTCATATGCGTGTGTTTTTCCTACATACGGAAAAGTACATCTCTCACCTGGCGCAGCTTATATAAACGTATAATCCACGTAAAGCATCTAAAACTCTCAAATTCATATATTCTCTTTGTAATCCGCATTGTGAAAATCTTGACTCATTTCCCCCACGTTAGCCCTTGGTGTTTTTTGGTGCTTTTCTATGAACAGTTAGGAAGTGAGACGTTAAAACTCTCCCGTACGTCAAAGGCTGCGAATGCAGCCGCCTCAGTCGTCGGCTTGTCTGTGTGCTCGCTGAGCTGCTGCGGACTTTCAGATTTGGACGCTTTCCCTGCTTCGCCTTTGTAATATGCGTATATAAAATAGTTTGGAAATTTAAATGATTGCATTACATTTGTCGGTTATTAATTTACAGATAATCTGAGTGACGTACTCGTTTGTTTATAATACATGCAGAATGAGCGGGAAATACACAACAAATCCTACACAAAACTGAACCTTTATGACACAATGTGCATTTCGGGCGCTGCATGCGATCTTAACTTTTAAATACGTTTAATTATGGGTTATATACGTGGTACAAAAGACACTTCATAATAAAATAAATATGCCTTCTAAAAATTTTAAAGGCCATCACCTCTGCCTTGCACTGGAAGATTATTATTATTATTATTATTATTATTATTATTATTAATGCTGTTGTTGTTGTTGCCATATCGCATGAACCTAAAACAATTTTCGTTTCATTGTTCTAAAATGATCCTCCTCATTTAGCTCTCTGGAAAACTTAGACCATTGATCCCCGGCCTGGAGAAGAATGCTTTCATTGTACCATTTTTGCTCGGGTCCCAGTGAACAATAGATGCGTTTGTTGTAGAGTCCTGTGTCCTGCTTTGAAAAACGTGCGCAATTGGGTGTTACAAATACCAGAGGCAGAATAAAGGAGAAGGCCTTAAGTGAAAAGTAATAAATAAATGATACCCACTATTTATTGAAGTCATAGATAGATAGATAGATAGATAGATAGATAGATAGATAGATAGATAGATAGATAGATAATGAAAAGTTTGCACTGAGACCCGTTTTTGGTCGGCTTGTGAATGGACAGCTGGGAAAGAGCGTGATAAACACACCGTAAGCTTAAATGTACCAGACACCTCGGGCTTTGATTCATACGGGCTGTATGGTAAAATTAGCACGATTGGAATGTTTAAATTCTAAAATGAAAAGTCACACAACATGATTAAATATGAGTGAGTGGACGTGTTTGCCCTGAGATGAACTATCCTGGCCGTATACCAGCCTTGTGAGCATCTGATCGACTAAAAGATCCATCCGTCCATCCGTCCATCCGTCTGCATAGCTGCCTGTCTTTTGCAGGGTTACGGCGAGCCTATTTAGCGAAGTATATTTGTACAGGCGTATCCCACATTGAAATAAGCAGGCAGCTCTCCCCAAGCTCATAAATATATGATGTCTCTCTTCCCCGAAGAGCATGAGAAGCCCACCGTCATCGAGAACGGCGAAATTCGGCTGAACGGCAAAGGCAAGAAGATCCGCAAACCGCGGACCATCTACTCCAGCCTCCAGCTGCAGGCTCTGAACCAGAGGTTTCAGCAAACCCAGTACCTGGCCCTGCCAGAACGGGCCGACCTGGCAGCCAAACTGGGCCTGACTCAAACTCAGGTAATTAAAGAGATCCGTTATAACGCATCAGCTGGGGCGGCTGAGAGGATGGCGCCTCATTTGTGGTAAAAGAATTCACCTTATTCTTAATATTAAAGGCTCTTTACCCTCTGTGAAGAATACTGAAGTCTATTACGTCTGTAACCATGTGACATTTCTGTTCAAATCTGCAAGGTAAAATTAGAAAGTTAATTGCTTACACTGCCGACTTATTCTAGCTTATTATTAGAGGTATCTACGTTAATATTTGGCTCTAATGCTCCCAACTTTATGGATGTCCTAAACTCTGAATACGCACTCGTTTGTATACGGGACAGACATATATATTTTCACTAGAATATTTTTAAATTCTAACAAGGGTAAAGACACATTGTGACTGAGCGAAGTATTTTTAGCATTTTAGCAAGAAACTAAAAAAACAAAATAACCAAAAACACTACTGTTGGCATATAAATAAACTGTCAATAGCTGATTGGATACCAACATTTTAATCTATGTAAACTATTAATTATGAAGTTATGTAATAAAAGGTCAAACTGAATATTGAGAGGAAGCATGTGATCTTGCTTGTTTAAAAGATAAATTATGACTGCTACCCCAGTGCTTCAACTGAACTATGCTGTTACGGGGGGAGGGGCTAATTTTACATATGGTTATTTTGAATAATTGTGATGTTTAAAGTTAAAACCGTTTATAACAATCTAACATTTTATCGGTAGCGTCAGTTGTGTTCTGGGGGGTTAGCACAGACCGTGGCCTACTTCATATTGCAGGGCAGTGACATTCCCGTCTGATGCAGCTTTATAAATATTTGGTGTCCGGTTCCTCTCTCGGCCTTGAAGGGAAGCGAGGACAGACCGTAACTCCACACTGCATCACTGCTTTGGTTGTTCTCCTGGCGTTATCTGCTCATTATTTCTTGGTGATTGCCTGCTTTCCGTGTGAATTGTTCAGTTAAACTTGTAAAGTGCTGCCTCTTGTTCTCTAAGCTTTTTTGCTGTGCTTCACTGGAATGTCCTCTTAAATCATTTAGTTCCTCGCTGGAGTGCTGAGCTCTTTGTTTCTCTTAAGTTGTCATCAAGGTGCAACAGAGGCAACGGCCAGTCATCTTGGTTCAGCGTGTGGGCGAAACAGTTTTACCGATCACTGATACTGAGATGCTTCCCTCAGCAAAGTACCAGCCCTGAAGAGTTATAACAAGTCATAACACATTAATTAGAAGCCTGAGAAGGAAACTATAATACAATATACAAAATGAGTAGGACTAGCCAGAGATGGAGGATATATTTCCAAAAGTACAGAGCATATGTAGCAAGCAAACAGGATATATTTACAGGAGAAATAAAGACAGGGAGCTTCAGAACAAACAATCTGGTGGTGAATGTTGTTGTACCCAAGAAACCGTTTACTGTCTGTGGGAAGAGTGAAGAGAACCTTCAACCTGTGGGTGATACTGAGGAAAGGTCTCTTTCTAAACACAAACGAAAAGCGTCCCAGCGTCTAGATAAAAGTTAACGGTAAATAGGAAGTATTTTTAATGCATTGCTCATTTAAATTGGATTGTCTGTGTGGTAGGAGTTAAGTAAGTTTAATAACTCTTGTTGGGGGAACTGAAAACAGAAGGACAATCCAGAAAGACACAATATGGAAGAAGTAACTGAGGATTTAAATTATGGCCCTTAAGGCTTCTGAGAGTGGTCATAGTATAGCCTATGTTACTAACTAATTTAATAGAAATACAGTAGCTATTTTGCAGTAAGGGTATGTTGTTTAGATGCCTTTAAAGGCAGTAGAAGTCACAGTACCAACACTGGTACACAGGCTACTGAAGTGCTCCAAAATGAATCCATTCTCAGAGTCAAAGTACGTAGCACAGGATTGACACAAATTATTATAACCATGAAAGTTCAACACAGATAAAAGGGACCCCTATATTTCATTAAATCCGTATGATTTGCAGCATTAATCTCATGCGTCCATCTATGATATCGCTCTCCCTGGCTATAGTTTTTAAGAAGACGTTCCGTGTCAGTACTCGTACACCTGAGCCTACGCTTTGCGGCTTTATGTGGTTCGATGAGGCTTTAAAGTATATGGAAGTCTGGTTTTGTGCTCATCACACGGCTCAAGCAATTTACACTTTGAACTTACACATTACAAGCCTGGCCAATAATAGTCATTCACTGCATTTCACAGTGTGTGCCAGACACTGTTAACCGGCAAATGAGTTAAAAAAAAAAAAAAACTTCAACACCTTCCCTGCTATAAAACATTCGTCCTCTTGCACATGTTGCGAAGACTTTAGAAACACCGATAAAATCCATCTCTGGAGAACTCTGCTATTCCGGACACATTTCCTACGGCGTCTTTCATGGCTTCACCGTGTTCATTTTCAGGCGCTGCCACGGTCATCTTGAAAGCAGCCTCAATAACCGTCCACTGTGATTTGGGTCATCATAACTTCACACTAGCCTGTAGCGAAGCCTCATTCTCCTGCTGTCACAGACATGCACAGATGCAGATGCATGAGTGCAGAGGTGGCGGCCAGAGGACGCCCGGTGACACACATGACATGTTCAGGCTTGCACGGCTGCCATCACGCCATCGCCGTCAGGTTGCTGGGCAAGCGTGCGCTCAGTGCCTGCTGTCATCAGGTGGTACGTGTGGTCGATCCCCATTTTGGACTTAACCGCCTTCCCTCCGCCTTAACACGACCAACAAAATCCACTCTGTGGCTGCCTGTCACCCACAGGTCCACTGGAACTGCAGTAATTTAGCAGTGGCTTCTTGATAAAGGCCAAGTTTTTTATACTTACATCCACCGGGTACTGAGAGCCGTGGAATCGTACGAATTGGAGTGTATTATTGTAAATTGCACCCATAATCATTTTTAAATTTTCTTTTTTGATATATCGCAGCAATTTGTAGGTTACCTTTCAAACGCATAAAATTTGTCAGTATAAAACATATTCAGAATGAATCATTGTCTGGTTGCATAGAAGGCTTTTAAGGGTTTATTAAAGACTGTACAAAAGGAAAATTTTGCACCAGTTCATGTCCAAAACCTCCATTAAAAGGAAAACAGGTCCACCTGAGCTCATAAAGTTTATGGTAATTTGAGTCAGATTTAAGTCTTTTAATAATGTGAATTATTAAGAATGATAAGCTTCCTGTACAGTTAATCTAAAACATACCCTGCTTATCTTACCCTGATACTGCAAAATTTTGCGAGCTCAGAATATTAATTTGACCGGCATATCCCGCACATCATCTAGGTGGCTCACATTTCCTTATAACTTGGTTACCAAGCAACCTTGGTAAAACACAAACATGAGAACCCCAGCTGGTTTGGGAGGTATGTAACCCTTTTGATTTCATGTGGCTCGGCTTCAGAGTGCATGCTTATGTTCCATGTTGCACAAGAGAGCAGGTGTACAGTAAAACATATACAAGTTGATAATTGTGATTTCGGGAAATGTGTTCTTCATGTTTTACGTTTCATCCTTGGATGGCGTTCATGTACCGACGGCACCGAGTACTGAAGTTGAAAATGCAACGGCGTGCGGCTGTGTTTCTGAGTGTTAGCCTCAGTGATCAGGCCTGCATCATTAAGAGCCCCTTCTCTGCTTGCGTTAAGGGCATGTCATTTTGGCCGGGTTCACGAAAGCCCCCCGATGTGCCGTTTTGGTTTCTCAGCGTAACCCCCCCTCACCGCCAGGCACACAAATGCCAAACTGCATGTACCACTGCCTCTCTATCGATGGTCTTTGGGCTGAGCTCCCTTAGAAACAGGAATGTTCAAATTCGGGACCTGGAGAACTGAAGTCAGCCTCTTGCCGTCGTCGCATGACTTAATTGGCCTTATTTAGTGGGCAGTCCAGGAGATTCCTGAGATAAACAACCGGCCCGAATCAGAAGTGGGACCGCAGTCTTGTTGCCCTGTGGTACCTGGACTTAGATATTTGGAGGCCTGCGGGCCCTATGCACACAGCACAGCGGGCTGATTGTCAAGACTCTACGTAGCTGTTAATGTTACATTTGGAATTCCACCGATATAACACAGCTCAGCATGAAGAAAAAAATCAGAATAAAACGATAAAATTATTCCTCTATTTTGAAAAATTCTTAACAGTGCAATAAGCTGTCATAAACCTCTCTATTAAATTGTTTAATATTACGCCGTTCGCTATAAAACTAGTCGATTACCTCTGTTCGAATGCCAGGGAACAAAATCGGGCAGAAATGAACAATATGGCAAGCATTTTCCAGCTATTTGATCTATAAACGATTGAAGATGCATAAACAAGTGGCACAGTACAGATGCCTTGGCCTGCAGTTTAGCGCACATAGCTTTTCAGAGCTACAGGCAGCTAAGCCTTTTGAAGCTATGGGAGGCTGCCTGTAAAGGATGGCTCCCTGCTGCCAGTCTGTACCTTGTTTGAGTTCTGGGCTTGGTGTGACAAGCGTGTCACCCTTTACCCCGAATGCCTCGACGGCACCTCGAGAAGCAGTTTTGCGCGAGGTCTTCTGGGCGACCTGTGGTTTTGCTGCGGTTAAGAATGCTCTGGCGGTTTGAGAATGTCGATGTGTAATTTTGGGCAATCCTGGCTTTGTCTTAAATGAATGCTACGTTTTTTTGGCAACTGAGCCATTCATCCGCAACCATTTGATTACAATTACAACTGCAGTGTGGATACAGATAAAAAGCACATGGAAAGTGTGATTTTTATTGGAGTTATTTGGAGGCCCTGTTTTGAAAAAACAAAAGGCGCTAATATAGAAAATCTCTCCTGTTTCTGCTGTCCTCATCAATTCACTTAATTAAGCGTTCGATGAAATGAAGCCTAACATGACTTCAGTGGATTTTTAATGTGCTTTAAGCTGTAGTGTCATAAACAATTTGACTCTCATCTCAAAATGTATTTTAATTCCAGTTATTGTCCTGGCTTTGGAGAAAAGTGTTATAAACCCCAGAACGATCTCTATGGCCTGCCATGCCTTCCAGCAGGCCAGCTGAGGCAGTATTTTTAGTATCTGCCATGTGTCAGGGACCACACAACAAAAATGAGAGAACTCGATAGAGGCCTGGACTGCGAATGATCACATACAAATATGCTAAAAAGCATTATTCCCCATGAGAGGAACTGTCCTTTAAAAATGGCAAGTTTTCTTAGCGGGTACAGCAACTGTGACAAGTTTCCTGGAAATTGCTTGACTAGCAATGTTCACATGACCTAAGTTGTGACTCGTTTCTGAATATGTACGGTCGAGATTCATAGGAGAAAAATAAAAGACAAATGAAAAATGTCACACTTTAATTTTCTCCGTATCTCGCCTTGTGGGTAATTACAGTGGTCCCTTAGCCTTTCTTCTTTGCTTCTCTCTGTTGTCCAAGGTCAAGATATGGTTCCAAAACAAACGCTCTAAGTACAAGAAGATCATGAAGCACAGCTCAAACGGCCCAGATGGAGACCTTCTCCACACAACAGCGTCCATCTCGCCCTGCTCCCCCGGGCTTCCGCAGCTGTGGGACGTGTCGATGGTAAACAAAGGGGCTACCGGCCACTCCAGCGGCTATGTAAACAATTTTGGACACTGGTACCCCACCCACCACCAGGACACAATCCCCAGACCTCAGATGATGTGATGTAGGATTATCAGGATTGGCAAAGTTGCAGATGAAGAATTCCATCCGGTCGTTTCATCACATCTAAGTGCGTCCCCTTACTCATTTTTACTTAAAAATGGTTTTTAAAAGATATGTATATAAATTTTAATCGTTTTTTTTTTCTTTTATAGTTGGAAGTGTGACATGCCTTTAAAGGAACACGTTTGTAAGAGACTTCTCCTGTATTTGAATGCCTGTGTTTTGTTGCTGTTTGTATGAAATGTATAGTCTTTTTTGGCCTTAAATGCCGCAGATGAATTGAGGTAGGAAGACTGGACTTGGAAGCCCGGTACATGTTTACCTGCGTAGTACGGGATGATTTGGACCCTCGCGGGGCTGACCGCTTTTTTTTTTTTTTTTTTTTTTTTTTTTTTCTCGCGGTCAGCGGAAAACTGGACCGTCCTAACCATGTGATATTTAAAAAAAAAAAATTAAAAAAATCATGATAACCAATCTGACAATGAAAATAAATTTCAAATTGTTGAAACCGAATTGTTTGTGCAACAGTTATTTAAAATTATATTCACATTTGCTTTATATATAATCAGGGGCGTAGGACTGGCTTGAACCGAAGGAACCGAAACGATGACACACCACGGCCTCAATTACATGTGTAATAGTCGGACGGATATTTTGAGCTCCTCTGATTGCTGGTCAGGACACGTCCGTCCCTGCCATCTCTACCTAAATTTACACCTGTCGTATATGCACTGAGTTTATTATACCGCAGAATAAAATCTAGTCTAAACGGGATACCTAATATTACCTTAATATGACATTATTTATTAAGGTAATGATACTCCTTCACGTTCTCGTATTTTAAAAATTTTAATTAACACGTTACGCTTTAAAATGAACGTGTTGTTTCTCAGTTGCGTCGGTCACGTGAATGTAAACGCGAACTTTATCTTAACTCCTATTTAAAGTCAATGAAAATAATTTTTTTGCCATGCGAGTTTCCGCAGCCAAGGAGCGTCGCCGCAGACCCACAACACGTTCATCACCAGTCAGGTGTTTCTTTTCTACAAGTTTACTCAAACTAAAACAACAATGACAACAACAACAAAACGAATAATAACAATAATAATATTACAAAATTAATATTAATAATAATCACCAGAAACACAAATATGGTTCTGTAGACTCACATTTCAGATTATTAGAAAATCTGTTATTGAGGCTGCATCAGACCTTGCCTTTTAAGCGTAAGAAATATTTAGAAAATATGACCTTGTTATGTATAATTGAGTTAAAAACTTTAAACCGGGAACTGCTTTGCGTATATTAGAAAATGATATGAATGATATAAATTATTATTATTATTGTTAGAATTCGTACAGTTACACCTGAAATGATTGAATCATGGGTGTACATACACTGAAATTTAACATCGCGGAAGTTTTGTCCTTTTAAAACAAAACCCGACCGTAAAGGCGTCAGGGCGCCTGCAAATCAGCTGACTTTGTGCCAGTTTATCACTGGTCTGGCTATAAGCGTATTGCGTGAATTATAAACGTCATATATATTAGAATATTTAGGTCATAAACCGCAAGCTTGGGAAAATAACACAGCGGGATTTAACATATTTACAGTATTGTCGTCGACTCAATAAAAATGATGCATGAACAAAAACCTCAGGACGACAACAACAACAATAAAAATAATACTACCAATAATAATTATTACTACTAGGTAAGTCCCACAGCAGCTTTCATTTTATATCAAAAGGACTGAGGTGAGTGATGTCAGTGTGATATGCGTATGAAAAAACGAATCTGGACAACACGGCGATTAGCAGAAGCTGATGAAAACGACGCATTTTCTAGTTGAAACTCCATGTCAGGTGCAGGGTGATCGGGATCTCATCACGACACAACTGGGTAGCGGGGGAGGCTGAGGTCAAAGCTCTCAGCCCCAAAACATCTGGACACGACCAAAGGATGCTATTTAAAGAATCTCCAATGTTTTATGAAATGGCTTCACCAATTAAGGTAATTTAGGACGCGGCTTGTTCCTCTCGTTAAATAAGGCTTTCATTCCAGCAGTGTAATTACAAGTAATTTACAGCCAACGAAATGTATTCAGGAAAATTCAGGAAAAATCTCGACGAATGGCAAGGCGTCGTTGCGGGGTCGTCGTCCTTTTTAGCGGATTCCCGAAACGCCTGAAGTGCCGATTTTTGATGCCGCAGACAAAAAGCCAACAGGGGATCAGTTCACAGAAAATGGAAATGCTTCCACTGGAAGGTGATCCGAGAAGGTTATTTATTTATTGATTGATTGATTGAGCTGTTTAGACGCGCACCTATAAAAGGTGAACATGCTTAAATGAAACCTCGTTAATTTGATGGGCTTTGTACGCATGACATTTTAATTAGTGAAATGCAAGACGCCAGCAAAGAAATATACAAGCAAAGGATCAGCATATTAAATCATACATACTAAAGGTATTTTTAATCGAAATCAAATGATAAACTGAAAAGCCCTCGTATATTATATTATTATTAATATTATATATATATATGTCGCTTGCGTTAATTTGGCTTTTCGGGTGTGTTGTTTACGAAAACAACCTTTAACAAACTAGAATATTGTGACTCGGATAAAATACCAAGTTTGAAAGGAGGATGATGAATTTGCAGGTATTTTTGCCTCTAAGCAGGCCTAAAATGGTTTTCTCATAGTAAACTTACATACGACTTAGACTTTTGTCAAATTTCTCGGTTTCCGAAATACAGTCGTATGAATTGCTTTGTCCGTCGTACCGATTATGCTGTTAAAGCATCGAGAAAAAGCTATTAAAAATGATTTACTCTTCTTTTAAGCTCAGAGGCATTACCGATATCGTTAATCCTTCACAGAAATTAACGCATCAGGCGGCCGAATAATGAATCGAGTTTACATTTTATTACTATTATTATTAATATTAGTGACAGCATATCATCTGTGGGCAGATGTACACAACTGACCCCATCCTTCATATAAATACGAACCTACATCTGTGTGAAGATATACGTCCATCATACCGATAGTTAAATTAACACACTTTGTCGTACTGGTATCAAAGGTAAATATAAATAATAAAAAATAAAGATATCGATACTGACCCAATCTAACACAAATACTATATAAAGAAAAATCGGAAAGGTATTTCTGATTCTTATTCTAATATTTTAATTCTCTGTGTGTGTGATAGGCCTGCAAAATACTTGCCGTCCTAGTTTCGTGCCTTTATGTACCACATCCTCAACAGTGATTCATGAAAGGATTTTAAATGTAAGATGATTAGATAGATAGATAGATCTTTCCGTCTTATGCTGAAGACAGTGATACGCCCAGACCTCCTTATAAATGCAGTGTTTCATTGTTCATCCTAGCGCTTTTTAAAGGCATTTTTCTCACGTTTCCTAACAAAGACGACCTGCTAAACTCCAGACGAACACAGCGCACCTCTTCTGCCTCCTTCATTAACACGTGTGATTCCGTCTGACCGGATATATAACTGTGTAACACAGTTGGTACTCGATACTGCTGTGGGACGACTTGCTTTGCTGTGCAGACGAGCTAAAATCAGGCTGCCAGTTTGCATGGTGTGGATACCCTTACTGCGCAGCTCAGGCATGAATTCACTACAGCCATTATGTTAATCTATCAAGGTTAACTGGAGTTTCCCTGAGAGTGTTAAATACATTTTTAGGTCTTTTTTTCATATTTGCCATGAACAGGGTTCGTGGGTGTCGATAGATCAGGAGAACATCAATTTCGAAATGGAGCAGTTTTAACTCCGCCGGGTAATCTGCTCTTTAGTTGAAGACTAACAACACTTGAAAGTCTTGACTGGCAGAGCAGACCGCGCCTTCCTGCTCCTGAAGATGTTAGACTCCAGCCAGAGTTTTCTGGTATGTCCACAGTCTGATGGAGGATCTCGGGTTCATCAGGACCACGCGGGACACGCCCCCTTCACACCCCCCACTCCGCCCCGGATCCCCCTCTCTGCTGAAGGTGAAGGAAACATCAAGCGCATATTATCAAAAGCGGTATATTGTGTGAGTGAACCTTGAGAATACTTCGAGATAAATTAAGCATTTTTAAATCGGCCTTATTCATCATAAATCAGCACGACGCCGTAGCCTACATCAGTGAGCACAACGAAAGAAGAGGCACGAAGAAAACATCTGGTTTCCAAATGGATCCAGATTCATGCATTTGTTGAGACAATGCTGTGGTGTGTGTGTGTGTGTGTGTGTGTGTGTGTGTGTGCGTGCGTGTGGGTGGGTGCTTGGGTGTGTGCGCGCGCGTACGCGCGCGTGTGTGCAGTGAGCAACATTCCTTAGGTTGAATTGTGACGAAAGTTTCATGTCTGTCCGGTTTTTGATATTTATTATACATTTGATCCCACCCATTTGAACATAATAGCTTCTACAGTGACTAATTCATTTTAGAACAGCACATTCACAGCAGTCAGGTGTAAATGGATGTTTTTTTTCTGAGCAACATAATGTTCCAATACAACATATTAACCAGGTAATTTAATGCCTGACGTATAGTATATTCTTTATTCAAAGTCCTTTCTTTAGTTAAATTGTGAACAGCTGTCACTCTCAGAACAAATCTGTGAAAATCTGTTTCTTCACAAATGAGATCCGACTGACATGAGTGTAAGAGTGGAACGTCTGAATGTCACATCTAAAGCAAGTGAAATATCATTTCAGTGAAATCTTTTAGGAAACAGAGCGAGTCCACGTATCGTCTGAATCACATCTCAGGTCAGCTATCACTTTTACTCCGTTCCCTTGTCTCTCCGTGTGCGATGCGCAGCAATCAATGGTCCTACCACAACTCAGAGGTGATAAATTAGTGAAGAGCTACCCATAGACTTGGACGCGGGTGCACAGAGACTTACCTCCTTGGGTGACAAGCTGGTAAATCGCATTGATAGACGCATGTCGCCTGACACATCTGGGCAAAAACGGTGAGCCAAAGTTTTGTTGCTGCTGTGTAAATTCCTTGATAAAAAGACGTGGTGTTGATTAATTTGGCTACTCCCAGCCGTCTTTATATACCAGCTCCCTTGTTGGGTTCGCAGCATTTGTGGGCCTTGTTTACTTGAAGTCCAGGGAAGAGAAAAGAAGTGTTATTGAATGGAGTGGCAAGGCATCAGAGAAAATTATAGGCAATTTCACATCTCAAGATTAGAATAATGGGAGCTCAATTAGGACATGCAGTGCTGGGTCTTCCAAACAGGGCAATTATGGCAAAAATGGGTTTGGGAAACTGGAGAGAGTGCAGGAGAGGCAGAGAAAGACAGAGGAGGGAGAGGGCGATGATGCAGATTGAACAAGCTACTATCCCCAGTGTCCCGGCTGAGCCTTCGCTACCCAAGGTGTCTGATGAAATTTAATTGCAGGATATCAATGAAGGCTGGATGGGGTGTTATTATACAAAATCCCAGCTGTCTTTAGACGGCCAAGGAGCAATTGAATTCATCGTGATTAATGTTATTAGCACGAGTGCTCTGGTAACTAATGTTATTGTAAAGCATTTCCCTTTGGTGTACGTGTCTGAGGTGACCTAGTTGAATTTCTGGCTTGTACAACCTGCTGTCACAATGAGCCAATATGTATGATTAGCACAATGTCCCCTTAGGACTGGGACAATGAGGATCTCTGGGTATAGAGGCAACGAAGACACTGAGGAAATAACACTGAGGCTGACTCAAAGGGTGGCTGTTAACGGACAAATCGATCCAAAGATGCAGTGGCTGTCATGTGTGCTTAACGTCAACGTCAAAGGCTGGTTTCTACTGTGTCGCCCTCATTCAAGATGGAGTCTGGGGTGAACCGGAGGTCAGCAGCACACAGCTGTCCAGGATGCCGCTTTTTGTTTTGAATTTTTTTGCATCTAAATGATGGTAACGAGTGATCATTGTACAAGGCTGAAATCAAATATGGCTCTGGCTTTGAACTAACGCCTGGCAGCTGCTTGCTGTCTCTCTCTCGCAGCATTTGCAGCCATTGACTGCTTGACCCACAGTTAAACCCTATCTCAGCTACACCCGAGTACCCCTTATTACCAACAACTCTCTCTTTTTTTTGGTTTCCAAATGAGTCACTGACTCAGGTTTTGGTCTCTCCTTCCAAGGCACATTTTTCTGTCTTTACTTGCTCTGCCATTTAGTATCACATTCAAGTTCAACAGTTCATTCCCAGTGAGTTAGCATACTCACTAACATGTTAAGTGGGCATGCTGAGTCCTCTCAAACCCCACTGGCCCACACACCCATCTGGCCCATGACCAACATAACGTGTCTTTCAAAGCAGTGCTTCCCCTGACTATGATGGGGTACCGTGGTGAGGGCCACACACAGTGGCAGGGGTCAACTTGAGACGTTCTGCTGTACAGCATACGCTGAGGATGAGGAGATAACCTGCTCTTCAGCTGAGGGCCACACACAGTGGCAGGGGTCAACATGAGACGTTCTGCTGTACAGCATACGCTGAGGATGAGGAGATAACCTGCTCTTCAGCTGTGCTTGTGGTCCCTGTAAAGGATGGAGAAGTTCTTCAGCAAGAGCGTGTTATGCTGTTTCCTGATGCGATTTTTTTGGTCATTTCATCCATTTTGTTTTCCAATTTCCCAGAGACGAGGAAGTTGAATGCAACCCAAATATATTGCAATTCCCAAAGGTCATAATTGCCTTTTCCACTTACAGATTTTTTCAAAAGTGCTTTTTGCTCTTAAGACGGCGTTATGTAAAACGAAGAACAATAACATTTAACGTCAAAAGAAAGACTGACATTCACAATGACAGTCAGCAAACGATTCCCATTAAGCATATTCCAAAGAGAACGGCAAGATCTACACCATAAGAGCGGTTTGTCATGTTCTAAAAATACGAACGATGATACTCTATCGCTAAACATGAACAACGAAACTGGCATGGAGCACAGACTCAGGAAGGTTCTGGAAACGTTCCGTTGGAATATGGGATGAAATGAACATGATTGCTCTGGAGAGTGACATGTGAAGGACAAAGCTATTACAGATACCCTCAAACAGAATAAGTGGATCCAGGCTATCGTGTAAGAATAGTGTCCTCGTTTTCAGGCGTACAAAAGTTAGCGACATATGCACATGTCCGTACATTGGCCCAGTCGGCTGTCACTCAGTGTGTCAGAATCTTTCGCTCCCCAGAGATGCCATGCTTTCACTCTGCTGATGAGCATTGCCAGTTGTTCTGAGCCATTTGTGCATGTGGACATAGCAACAGCGTTGACCTCTTACAGGATCCCTCCCTTCTGGCTGCTGGTGTTGACACTGGACACTCTACTTATGAGCACAGCTAGTCTGCTGTTTCTCTTCTGTTTCAGACCAGCAGGACTATTACCCATACGTTACTTTTTTTAAGCATACATGTCAGCCCTTTCATCATCTTCGTCTATTTTTCTCCCAGAAGGGCGACATCACATCATCTTCGAGAAAGGTCACCTTATGAGTTTACCTTGTCTATAGCTGTTCTCCTGGAGCACTTGTTGAAGATCAGCCTTATTATTAAGATAATAGTACTGATGAGTATTCAGTCAACTAGTCAATGAAGAAGGAATGCCAGTGTTACTTTCCCAAAATCAAAACAACGTGTAAGTTTACACTCTCAGATGATGGTTGCATAACTAATAGACAAATAACCATTAAAGTGAACTCACCTGTAACACTGACACAGTTTCTTAATAGTTGTGACTGATGACAGATAGTAATTACTTTAAAATATGTTACAATCATCATAGACATCTTATCTGGGCAAATACCACTGAAACATACATAGCAATACTTAATTTCGTTGTACTCGTTACAATGACAATAAAGATATTCTGATTCTGAATCTGTGATTGTGGTCTTACAACATTAGCAATTCCTTTGTGGTGAGTGACTGAAACATGTTATGGGCAGATGTAGTGCATTAATGTGAGCAAGTTCACAACCACGCAGTTGTCTAAACGTTATGAATTAAGATGAAGTGCAATTCCATCCATCCATCCATCCATCCATCCATCCATCCATCCATCTTCTGACCACTTGTAGCTCATTGGGGGGTGGGGCAGCACAGGGCACACTAGTATACCCTGGCTTCCAGGCACATGTATACAGAATTTAGAGATGCCAACCAGCCTGTGAATGATTTACAGAAGGACATCTGAATATCTGGAGGACACCGGCGTGACTCTGAACCGAGTGATGAACTAGCACCCTGCTTCAGGCCCCCAGAACTTTTCACAGCGTATCTGGCTGGGAGAAGGATGAATAGATTAGGGAGACCTTGGCACAACAAATCAAAATCTGCCAGAATGTCTTCTACATGTCTAATACAAAAAGTGTTCTGAGCTGGATGATGAATTTTTACATGGAAGTCTTGATTCAGAATCAGAACCCTAATACCCTCCACTATTAAACGCAGTCGGAATGGACTGGAATGGATATAAGTCATGATCTATCTGTGGTGTATAATTTGTATTATTTTTTAATTATTACAATTTACAAGGAATGTCACTCAAACAACAAAAAGCCCAAAAAGTGACTCAAAAGAAAAAAAAAAAATATTTAATTCAAAATAAAATTCAAAGCAGTCTCATACATTCATTCATTCATTCATTTCGTTTCTGAGAAGAGTCAGCGCTAAAGCTTTCCCAGCTGAGGATCTTTTTGACAAACACTGACGATTTCCACTGCAGAGGTCAGAACAACAAGACAGCCCAGGTCATACACAGGTGTGCTTCTTGTCACAGGTAACTGACCAGCTCCTCATTTTGGTAGCTGAATAGATAAATGAAACAAACACACAAGTCAAAAGGTGACATTTGCCACTTGATTAATGTTTTGGCTCTGATGGTCTTCAAATCTATGCCATTTTACCACAAACAGGCAGCTTTCTTAAATGGACAATCTTTCAACACGTATGTAGATCTGAGTACAGTTGTCATGTCGTCAGTTCTGATTATGCATGCTTAGAAGACAAATCTCACGAAAATTAAGTTGTCCATAATAATACAATATATAAATCATTTAAGCTGATGAGTGCAGGTTAGCTGTGTAAAGCTTACGGGTATAATAACTCTCATCACACCTGTTCTTGTACACTGCTTTAGGAAATTGCTAGGTTTGCTGTTGGTGCTCTGAGAAAGGAGTCTTTTGGGAAAAGTGAATTGTTTTACCTTGTGGGCTTTAATTCTTGAAACCCTTGCATGGATTCTAAGGACAGTGTTTGGAAAACACTGTGATATTTATTGTAGTTGACTGCACTGAAATGAACACAAGGAACTCAAACACTGTTTTCTGTTGAATTGCGAGGGAGATTCACAGCAGGATTCTGCTCTCCCTTCCATTGTGGCCCACGGGAACAGCAGTGAGCCCAGCTTCCCATCAGATAATGCTGCCCCTGTGTACCTTCAGCACCTTGGAATGCTGAAGGTTTGGAGAACAGCACACTAAGGAGCTGGAGATCCATGAGGTAGTTAATATATATGTATTTTGTGTAAAAGACTGCATGTTTCCCTGTTCCCAATGCCACCTTCATTTAGGTGTGACCCCCCCCCAGCGTTTTGTACTTCATAGCACGATAGCCAAAATGAAACGTCACCATCAATTTCACGTCGCCTGTGACGTCACCACCACCTCAGTCCAGCCACTTTAACCATGTGACTACTTTTAAAGGGTTAACACCGTTTGATGTATGTTTAACCCTGTGATAAGGCTCAGGCGCTAAAGTTTCCTCACGTTCGATCCTGGGCGTCATACAGCCGTAACCTGATTACCCTGCAACAGGACTACTGCTACAGAGGGACAGCAGGTATAGAAGGTGGTCTGTATGTAGGGGGCATATCCATACCATTAAGCCAAAGGATTTTTAGACATTATGTGTACTAATTGGTCATTGGTGTGCTGTACAGTTCGAATTCAAGCTGAAATCCATTAGGTCTTCAGCGGTGTTAATAACTTCCGGGTCACCTTCGTATGCTGTTTTCACTGTTTACCTGACTAGACATCAAGCATTGCTCAAATTACTCAGTAAGCATAAATTTAACCTATGTAACGTCTCTCTGGCAAATATTGGGAATATCCACTTGGTCTTTGACCAAAGTTATTTCTTTTCCCATTTAACGTCTTGGGTTGCATTAGCTAACATTTTGTCTGCATTAAGTCAATTATAATCACTGAATTTACAGTAAATAGAATGTTTTTTTCACTCGAAGCGTTTCGATACCTCCCAGAAGGGAACACAAACGCAACCCTAAAATGGCAGCCGGTCGTCTTCCTCACTGAGGCGTTTTTCCCGCCACTTTAATCTCTAATCCGCCTAGTTTATGAAGTTTGTGAGCAGTCTGTCAACTGAGGATTTCTGTATTTTGCAGTTCAGGTTAACGTCCTTGTACTGATGTATTTTCAAAATATTTTCAATTGCAGGGTTTCAGGCAGGTGAAAACGTCACAAATGGCACTATATCAAAAAGTTTGCAATTACCATTTGCAGATTTCACGTTTTGTGTTGTTCTTCATTTATAACGAAGTAAAGAGTAAATCTTTATCTTAATAAATTTGAAAAGAAAAGACAAAACTCCTATCTTGAAACAAATACATCTACAGAATATTGACTCCCCACTCCAAGGCGCACTTCAATGTTCTAAATAAGAGCCAGCTGGAGTAACTGGTGTTTTTTAATAAACATGTTTACAGTTTGCTTTTCTATGTCTCCCTTTAAACAGTGTAATTAATCGTTAAAAATGAACATTTATTAAGACAATGGCTTTCTTTTTAAGAAACTGAAGTAAGTTATTTATCTGGAGATATTTAGTGCCGGGAGGCGCACCGTGTAGCGCCCTCTGTCGGCAGTTACAAGCTGCGTGCTGATATGCTCCAGCCTGCCCATATTTCAATATAAAGAAGACAGGCCTTCTCCATAGCTTTAATATAACTTGCTTGCTCTTATTTTCGTTGTTTCTATTGTTGTTGTTGTTGTTGTTGACGAAGTGGTCATCACAATGACCATCAGTTATTGGCTCAAGGTTGAATGTAATTATTTCCTGTGTGTTTTACCAGGTTTAATTACTAATCGTTGGTGGTCCATCTGATGATGGGAACGTTGTTATTAGCGGTTTGTGTAGTCGTGGTTTGTGTGTGAGCCAGAAATTTATTACAATATGGCTTCTGCGGTTCATTCATAACGGCTTTGCTTCCGAATCATATATTTTTAACAGATGAGGAGAAAACTGCTTAAACGGGAATTAAAATAAATCCCACTGGTATTGAAAAAGAAAAAAAAAATCATAAAATTAGAAGCACGGGACAAAGATAGATGTGGTTTCTGTGGATTTGCTCGCGGTAGCGTCTTGTTATCCTGGTATAAGAAATATTGATTATGGGGGACAGTCTGAAGAATTTCTTTTCATCAAGCCTTGAAGTTTGTAAGCTGAAACAATACATTTGCTGGCTTTAATGTGTAACTGTTTAAACGCTGTTTTTGCAATAACCATGACTGATGGCAAAAAAAAAAAAATGTTTCAGTCCTGTTAGATAACTTTAGTAAATATGTAGACTCCAGTACTTTTAGTAATATTTTCTTTGTGTTTTCAAAATAGAAAAAATATTAACGTTAACGTCTTTGTTCCCGTAGAACAGCAGCTCTGTATGGCAATTTTCCTGTAGCAGTTTAGACGAACGACAGTGAAATGAGGATTGGAATAGGCGTGTTAAAATGTGTCCTGACCAGTGATGTTCAAACACTCAGCCACTCACACAATCAAGGGCACCATTTACAGGATATAAGACTGCGGAATACTCAGTCATGTGGCCATTCTAGTGTCACTTACCTAAATCAAAATGATAACTAATAAATTAATAACTGTCTAAGTCTATTCCTCTTAAACGGTTCTTTCAATAATTATGACTGCGGAGATACGAGCAATTACTTAAAAATATGTTGTAATGGCCTTAGACCTCTAATGCCGCCAAATTCCAGTGATATGCGTACCGAGTAATCTATAATCGTAATCTTACAACATTTTGCTAACGAAGTCAAGTGAATATTCTATGCCAACATTTTCTTTATTCTTTTCGGTGGACCGATTAAGACACGTAATCTGCATATGTGATGCCTTAACCCAAGTTACTAATGATGATTAAACCGAGTGATGGCTTCTTCAATTACGTGGATTTCACAAACATTTAATTGTTGATATATTGTGATTGTGAACAACATATATATTTCCATCCATCCATCCATCCATCCATCTTGTAAGAGCTTGTCCAAGCCAGGTTCGCGGTGGGGAGGGCTTGGAGCCAATCCCAGGAATCACTGGGCTGGGGTAGACTCTGGATGGCATCCCAGTACATACAATGCCATACATAATATTCATAATTGAACATTATTTTAGACATAAACTGGTATTAGGATTTAATCTCGTCTAAATGAGTTTTAAAATGATAGCAGGAATTATGAAAGTTCCGTCGATCATTTAAAATCAGTGCAACGCTGCAAATCACAATGCTTGGTTTTGTTAATATAAAAATTGCGGAAATTTGCTAAAGATTCAACCGATAAAATACTGGTGTTTGTATTTTTTTTTTTTTTTTTTTTTTTTTTTTTTTTTTTATCAGCCACCGTAATATAGTGACTTTTGACATGCGTGGGCAAAACTTGACATGTTTTGCGTATTAAGCGTATGCAGTAGTTAAACGTCAGCCTAGTAACAAAACGTTAATACGTGGGCCTGCACACATCTACACATATGATACATAAATAACATGGGCCTGCACATATATACATATATGATACATAAATAACATGGGCCTGCACACATCTACACATATGATACACAAATAACATGGGCCTGCACACATCTACACATATGATACATAAATAACATGGGCCTGCACACATCTACATATATGATACATAAATAACATGGGCCTGCACATATATACATATATGATACATAAATAACATGGGCCTGCACATATTCTCTTTGCTTTCAGGGCTGTGGTGAACGCTGCACATTACAGGGGTATCCCACAGCCACCGATTGCTTGAGGAAGCTTTTCTCAGCCCATGCTATTTTAAAGCACCTTAAACGTTCAGTGCGATTCCTCCAGTTGCTTAAACAGCTCATACCCATTATGCAAAATATAAAGCTTCAGTGAATGTTGACTGAAAACAATATTACGATGTGATTTATATACCAGTCAGGGTAATTTCATATTACTAAAAGCATCGGATATTTAACCTTTAAATATGAGGTCTTCTTGTTGTGATATATTGAGGGGAATTAAACCGAGCTTTAAATGTGTGCAAAGTGGTAAGGAAAGATAGAAAAATGTGATCGATGACATTTAAGAAATGTTCAAGAATGCGCATTTGCTATTGCCAAAGTCATTTATTGTAACAGGGTCGAATTTACATTATTAAGAATTATACCTGCTAAGTATCAGTTATTAATATTTGCTATTAAATCATCTCTGCTGTCAGAAATGTAACTTCATGTCAGAGGCCACTGTTAACTGAGATTTGATTTTTTTCAGTACTCCAACTTCATGCGTGTTTATGTCAGTTTTTGGAATTATAATCCATTTAGCATTCCTAGATATGAATAATCGGCATGCAACGGCGTGAAGTCTTGCTACTATATTGCAAGGCGTGTGAAACGACATACACCCAACGTGGCTGTACGTATCTAACGTCCTAAGACACTGATACTGATCTTAAAAAAGGTTCTTTGAATGACAATCTCCAGATATCTAGAAAACACCGGAGCACTTATGGTTTTTAAGTTTTTTTTTTTGCATAAAAAGCTTTAAAGAAAATGATACCAGAATAAAATTAAACGCGTGCGTGCAATTATGATTATTCTTAAAATATCTGTCATCTATAAACATTAATAACGAACAATTTTGTCACGTCGAAAATTTACTATATCTAATTTATTAGAGGGATTCCTTGCGCTTCTACGAGAGCATAATTTTGATGGGGTATAAATGTAAAGAGTCTATAAAATTAAGGCTCGAAACCGTTTAGAGCAAATTCTCTGAGCTGCCAGATAAACATTTATATTTTTAACTAAACGCATAATTTCGACCCTATTGCCTGGACTGTAGTTTCAGACCATTGACTCTTCTCCCCAGTAATTTCCATTATATTTCCTCAGTAATATCCATTATATTTCCTGTCTCTTCGCAGTGCGTAAATGGATTCATTTTAATTGAATCGACATATCTGTGTCATTAAAAAAAAAATTACGCATTCCCTCGTGAATAAGGTTGGACTGATTACCTTTATGCCGTTTATGTCTGATTACTGGACCGTTTTTCAGTTGTAAATTTGTTTTTAGTTCACGTGGAGGAGCTTGGAGAGTGAATGCGAACGGCGTGCGTCCACACAACTTAATATCCCACAGCAGGCCGATCTCCGGCACAGGGTCCAGGGAGTCCCTAACCAAACACCTTCAAGTGGAATAAACCCGACACAGAAGAGAAATCTAACCCTAACCCTTAAAATGATGACGGTTGTGACCGCAGACAGATCGAAGGCAGGATGCGTCGCGTAATCGTCGGATCGGCATAAATACTCCAAATTTCGTCTCGTGGCTTGCGTAAAGTATTATTTCTTTTTTTTTTTTTAATTGCAATGTATTTCAATAGCTCTTGATGACGTGTACTCCGTTAAAAATATCCAGCTAATAGTTTTACAAGATGTTAGAGTTTACCCATGTTAGTATTGCTTGAGATGTCCAAAATAATAAAAATAAATCAATTTCAGAAGTGCTTTAAACACTTTATGACTTCCATTGATAGAACTCAGACATCCTACTGCTATCTTTTGGGTGGTGCGAGGTGTTTAACAAAGACCCATATTTTTGTAGGTAAAAAATAGAAAATTATGTTTTAAACAAAACTACTGAAAGTGGACAGGTTTACTCTAAAGCTTTTCTTTACATGAATGCCCCTCAGAAATTGCATTTTCCCCCTGCCCCTGTAAACTCAGGTTGTCTCGTGTGCTGGTATTGCAGGTGACATAAAAAAATTTCCCGAGATGCCTTTGAAAACACACGTTCATCCTAGATGTCAAGTAATTGCTTCTGCTTGTGGAGGGCCGTGGCACCCATATGCTGGTCCTCAATAGGGGTCAATGAAGCATGCATGACAATCGGTAACACGGCGTTCACGGCGTTGAATTAGCCTGACCTGTCATTCCCACTAGAAGGCCTATACAGTACACACATGTGTATTCACGGTGCAAATAGATCGTGGAAAGTATTTATGTTTCAAAGGCAGACAATGTGACAAAAGGCAATTCACCGGTTCTGTTCCTGTGAGCTGGTCTTGTTCTCAGTGTTCAATTTCCATTGTGCGTACACGGCTCACCAATAAACACCCCAGCTCCCCAGAGGGCAATCCAAAATCTGAACCGGTTCGGAGCAGAAATGGTTAAATTGCACCATTTTTCTCTTGTCTCCGGCCCCAAAAGTCCTCGCGCTCTTGTTTTGTGTACCTGCCGCACGCACGTGCCTGAGGCTGGAGAGCTGCTGAAGCGCTCCTCTCTCTCTCTCTCTCTCTTTCTCTCTCTCTCTCTTTCTCTCTCTCTCTCTCTCTCTCTCTCTCTCTTTCTCTCTCTCTCTCTCTCTCTCT
>JAACJT020000075.1:21707519-21724556 GCA_009936485.2 Gymnarchus niloticus | reverse complement strand
TAAGATTTTATCCATGTCCGCACTAAAATTTGCGCAGTTTAAATAAGATTTTATCCATGTCCGCACTAAAATTTGCGCAGTTTAAATAAGATTTTATCCATGTCCGCACTAAAATTTGCGGAGTTTGGATAACACCTGATCCATGTGAATTTACCTGCGTCTGCGTCAGTCCGAGCTGCGCCGCCAGCTCGGCCCTTTCAGGTAAGGCGAGGTACTGCGCCTTCTGAAAACGTCGCTGTAGAGCCGCGAGTTGGTAGCTGGAGTAAATGGTGCGAGGCTTGCGGATCTTTTTCGGCTTCCCGTTCACCATACGGACCTCGGGTTCTGGTTCTTCTTTAACTGGAAAAATATCACACACCCAACATAAACTAAAAAACCACAGCCTACACACACCAGCACGTTTTATATAGAGACAGACAAGTTTTAGCATTATTCTCTGATGCCTGTCAGCAGGTACCAATGTAGCCTTAAAATGTTTGTCGTTATTGTAACATTGTATCGATTCCTAAACCACATTTTCTGTTTCAAATCATTATTCTTGCGGTAGTTGGTGTCCCCACCGTTACCAGGCTAATTTCGGGTATTTGTCTGAAGGTCACATAAGAGTTATGCAAAACTTTTTATACAAAGTCACGCTAAAAAAAAAAACTTAAATAAACTGAATTATATGACACGATAGGCTTAACGGTTTTTATCAGTTAGCTTCGAGTTTAAAGTGTTTTGGTTGTACATAAATGCTTTAAGGTGAAGTTGCAATCTTTGGGTTTAGGCCTATTTTTGGAATAATAATTATTGGATGCTTCCAGTAAACCACAGGACACTGAAAACCATAACAATTAAAATAATGATTTTTGTTACAGCCCGTATCAGAACACACTATAAAATTCACAGCAGATGAAATATGAGATCGCAGCGTAGTTTAAAGCGACTCGGTGTAACCGCAGTGTATCAGTCTCAATAGAGCGCCCTACTTATTTATAATTTCGTTTGCAGATCAACAAATCTTTTCTTTTTTGGGCCAGATAGACAGTTTTATAGGTAACAGAACGAGATCCATTATCAGTTCGCCTTATTTAACTTAATGAAAGCTGCTGCAGCCTTAATTCCGCCTTAATTCCAGGGATTTTTTCCATGAGTAAATTACGCAGCAAGAGGCAGCTAAAATACGGCAAACTCAACGTTGGCTGTAAATATTTCATATCGAAGATGCATTTTTAAATTTGGATGTTACTTTCTAAAGGCTTTTGATTTAAGTTCTGAATCTTTTTATTTTATATTGTTTGCATGGACTTAAAATTTCTCTTCTCCAGATAGCAACCGCGCATTTTGAACAAAATGCCACTGCGTTAAAAGGCAATTTCGATATATTTGAGGAATGTTTCGAACAAAATGCTGAAATCAGATGGTCTCCGAGGCAAGTTTTTAAATGAATATTCGTTAATTGGAAGGACGTTTGCGGTTTCCTCCTCATTCCATCACGTCACTGGTTTGTGTTAATCCTTGTTTACTGGGAACACGTTTCTTCTTTTTCAAGCAACAGTAAATAATGTGAAATAACTGAAGGGACCTACGTTGAATCAGCCTAATCACAAACTAATACGACCCTCTTCTCGGAGAAAACTTATAGGCGCGCGCACACACACACACACACACACACACACACACACACACGCGCACACACACACTTTGTCAAGCGTAGTCGAACTCGCTCGTCAGATTACAGCTGCTGTAATGCTGTTTTAAATGCTCTGATTTTGCAACAGGCGCATGGCCATCCTGTATTGGATGAGCCATTATGGTCAGTTGAAGGATGGACTGATTGTCTGAGGGATATAAGAAGCTTCGGAATGATTCATCCCTCATTGAAAAAACGTTTAAGCGTGTATTCACGGAGAACCATTTCAGAATTTCAGTGTATTTAGCTGTGTGAGGCTTCGCATCTTACCTATATCCTGCGGAGGGGTCTGCAGCTCCCGGTTATAATGTCCGTATTGTCGGTACGAATTTGAGTAAGGGTATTCGGACTTGGTGGGGTACGCTCCTGCACCCCCCATGCCATTCAGATTGAACTGGTGGTACGAGTACGCATTCATAGGCTGTGAATAGGACTGGCCCTGGTAGTACTCGTGTTGGCTGTGAGCTGTCTGTCCGCTGTAGTAACCCATATCTGTGGCGGAGGACTCGGGCAGCGTTGGAGAGTCTTTAGATGCCGGATGGCAGCTCATAGAACCTGGGAGGTCTGTTAAAATGCTGCTGATCTTCTTGTCAAAGCCTGGTCCACTCATCATGCGTCCCCTCCCCTGGAAGCAGAAGGTCCAAGGATGCAGTCGCCTTGGAAGTCGCGTAAACGATGAATGAAAAAGTGAATGCAAAACGGCGTGTAGCACAAATCCTTAGAGAGCCTCTTCTCGGCGGATTCTCTGGGCAGCACTGCACACACTATGGCGGGACACAACCCAGTTAAAGTCTTCATTACATCGCGGTGGGGTGGATTCTCTCTTCCTATTGGCTGCTGCCAACCTTTTTTTTTCCGAATTTGCCCCACGGGCAAAACAGAACTTGCTGGTCTCTCCTCCCCTCCTCAACGCGTCCACACAGCAGCTTCTCTCTGCAGAACTCAGTGGAAATATATGAAGCTGTCAAGGCAGCAACGAAATCACTGAAAAACAATATTTAGGCTTCCTATTTAGCAGGCGATTTGTTGTATCAGTGTAGTCAGTGTGTTGTGTGTTGTGTTGAGCTGAGGGGATTCACACGGCCAGAGCGATTTCGAGGAACACACTGCTTTCCAGGTCAAGTGGAAACTTGCACAGACTCACAGAGATTAGTAATACTCATCAAAACAGGAAAAAAACAACAACAAAAATTCAACTGAAAGTATGAGAATTTAAAAACATCACTAATGTTACATAACCCAGCAAATCATTAGAGATCAGCAAAGAAATAAAAAAGAGATACAGCTGAATTTGGTTTTCAGTTTCAAAGTAAAGGCGAAGAGTTTGTTTAGTGGCTCCTGGTGTGTTGAGTGTTAATTCTGAGGTACACCCACGGCCACCCCTGCATTTTCATGCAGATATCAACTCGGACAGCGGCTGAAAGAGATGGATTTGATAAGAAAATCATTTCAAACGTCGCCTGCCTTCGGGGCTTCCTTTGTGTCGCCTTCACAGTCACTACTAGGCGTGGTGTGTTTTATTCTAACCCAACTTACTGCCTGTAAGCCAAGAGTCAACACTGAATTGCCCACTGGAGTGTTAGTGTATCAGAAAGGCTTGTGATTACAATGAAAGGGTTTTTTATTCTTCATTTCACTCTAAGTATGACTGATCAGCAAAGCCTGTGTCTTTGGCAGGATATCGGTATGATTTTGTAATACTTTACTGTAGGTTTACGTGATACTATTTGGGCCTAAATTTTATAAAGTAGGCTACCCGCCTGCTTGATTTCCAGAAGTTAACTGCTAACCTAAAGCAGTTCTAATTCTGCATGCGTCAGTAAACCTGTCATTATTTTACCTGCTGCCTGCTTCAGGATAGATGAATTCCTCCCACAGTTAAGTCTTCGTCGAAGAGAAATTTCACACTTAAGGAACTTTTATTTCAAAACACTGGAAGCAGTCAGCCAGAAAAGACACTCGCTGAGATCCTCGGCGCTTTTGGGGCTTCGAGTTAACCCCGTCTGAAGTCCAGCGCACGTGTCAATACCTTATCGAGAACGAGTTATTATAAACATTATTATAACACGGCATCCGAAGTGCTTCCTCGAAACCGTAGAGAGTTATTAAAAATAACGATTTGATTAAAAACGCCTGCTGTTTTAAAATCCGTGAAGTATCACGTCACGGTGCAACAGCGACCCCTTGTGTCACAGGGTCGTAAGTAACAAAAGGTGAACAACTGACTAACCGGCGAACTCTTTTTCCTTATTCGTGTAAGGAAAGGTATCAGGCAGATGATTCATTTATGTGAAAAATGATAATTTTATGCGTTACGCAGTGTAAGTCTGAAGCCATTAAAATATGCCACCGAAAGAATAGATGAAAACGCGGGTTGCGATTTTAGCCGGTAGTAATTTTTTGGCGGGTGATGTTTTGCTGCCATCATGCGGTAGACGATTAATTTCGGTGGTTCAAATAAAATTATTATCGGCTATCAGGACGGAAGAACTACATTTTCCTTGGACCCAGAACCATCTTAGGCGCTTTGTGACAATGCTGCTTATTTAAGGTGCAATAAGGGTGTTATAATATTAATCCGGTAAACAATGATTTTATGCAGTGGCAATAACCAGACCCCACTGACCCGAATCCATGTCGTAAATTTGCTTCCTAATATCAAGGGCCATTAAAAGTCTGTCTTTACCTCAGGTGTCAGCAGGCTAGACTCCGACTTTTTGGGTCTCAGACTGCAAATCCCTGCAATTTTCATGCCACGTGTCAATATTACAAATGGTCCTTCTTTTAGAAGAATTATAACAGAGGGCTCGTCATTCCAAAAACTATTGAGGAATGTCCACACCCACACTGGCTGACTTCCTGAGGCCGGTTCTCCTCCCGCTGATCGTCCATTTCCATAATGATGGTCTGGAGCCCCTACCACAAGCCCCTCAAGCTGTTGATTAGAAACAGCAAGATCCTTTCAATGTGACAAAGAGATGACCCCAGCCATAGAGTCAGGAGGCAGGGTAGTCACCTTGGCCATAGATAGCAGATATGGTAGGCTCATCAGTGACAGGACCTTGAGGATGACAAGAACATTTATGGTCAACCCATGGTTTAATCTCAGTTTAGCTCTCGGGTTCCCTATCCAAAGAGTCAACTCCCTCTGCAATTGCACAAACACTAAGGTTCTAGTCAAGTGAAGTATTTTGTAATTTGAGGGCACCAACACTCAAGCTCTATCCAGCAGAGTATGTCTGAGACATGCCAGCATTTTGCACTGCCTCTCACATGACCTTTGTAACTTAACTAAAGCCCAGTTTTCTGCCGTTGTACTGGAAGTTTGTTCTGAAATGCCACTGGTCTCCCAGTGATCAGACCCTTTGCTTGCTGCATTTTAATAAAATGTTGGTATTTTAATCCTTAGCCTGGTGGCCAGTGTCAAGCATGACATTAAAAACACTTGACATGCGTACTACAGTCTGATGAAGTCTGATATGGTAACATCCAAGGTTTATTCAAGTCCAGAAACTTAAAAAGCTTCTTTTTTAAGGTAACCATGAAAACCCCTAATTTGACCCAATTAAATGCTAAGGGGAATTTAATTATGCAGGCCCATTTCTGTCCGGACTTTTGCATTTAGCAGAGCCTCCTAGTTTATGGAGAGGATAAATTTCATTCTGCTTAATTCAATCCAGAAGAATCCATAATTACTGGGATGTACTTGTATCACAAGATGAAGACCTAGAGATGTTTTAGGTCTTCTTCTGGTGATTGAAGTACATCCCATAATTACAGATTATTCGTGACTGGATTAAGCAGAATTCAACCCACTTGTCCATTAAAATTGTGACATAACACAGGGGTTGGTACTCGGATCTCTGTTCAACGACATTCTCGATCTGCAGTCCAACACAATTCATTTAGATCCTTGTTTTAACAAAACAAGAGTGGGTGCTCAGCTTTCCTTGTCTTTCCTGAACTCCACCAGAGGAGCACTGCAGCTCTAGCATGTTTGCACCGTGCTTGGTAGGTTTCCTCCTGCGTTGTAGACTAAGTGGCCTGCTGAAATGTTCCGTGTCTGTGACTCTGCCCTGCGGTGTGCTGGAGACCCTTACTAAAAATGAAATCCAGATTATCTGACCAACGTTACCTGTGCACAGCAACGTCAAATAGCAGCATTCCGCCATGCACTGTGTCTCATCTGAGATTAGTGTCCATTGGGTTTGGATCATCTCCCCCATACAATAAGGACACATCTTCCAATAGTAGGTATTATGGGCTTTAATATTTAATTAACTGTCACTTGATGATCAACTTAGTTAATAATGATGTCTAAAAGATTAAAGTTTATTTGTTCAAATTATTATTCCTTTTGGAATGTTGCTACATTTTAAGAGAGATCCGTAAAATCACCAACCCCATCACTAACAGTATGAGGATGTTATTTTCGCTTGAATAAAGCGTAGTTCCACCAGTCTACCACTAGAGAGAGCTGTGACACTTATTTACAAACCTACCTAGTCGTTTGTCCACAGGTACTGAGGCACAAACCCATTTCTAATGTGACAACGAATTTAAATGAAACTCTGACTAAAACAATAGGCCACTGAATCATCGATCATTCCTGTATTTTTCTATATTTTTGTGGAAATTGCCTTTTGTCTTTGGCCTACATTTAAAAGCAAAAGATCAACACATACCACGAAACCATTAGCAACAACCCTCTCAGGTGTAGGCAGCCAAGGGGATATTAATCAGCTTTTAATAAAGACAAAATATTTATAGAGCTTTGTAAGCACATCGTTTCAAAATGGTGCAAAATCTTTGAATTGTACACTCTTTGAATTTTTTTTCTATAATGTTCCAGTTCGTTCCAGGTATGCATCCTTAGGACAGTCATTGCTTCAGTTTCATGTTATTTGGAGAAACTGATTAAGCAAAACAAAAAAATGCATAAATATATTTGCATAAACAAAAGTACTGCAGTTTCCTGGTTTACAAGATTTTCCAAAAATGAATGATTAAAGGGGAAGCTTTCAGGTTGCAGCTGTTATTGTTTTCAGCTGGTTTCAGGCCACTTGAGCGTGTTCAAACAGCAGAGAGCGAATGGGTGCGTGCTTAAATATCAATAAAGACTCTTTTACTCCTCTGGGACAAATGAATGGTTGATCCAAGCAGCCAAAAGTGTAAATAAATAATTCATCCTTCAGTTCGATCATTTATTTACTGTTGTATAGCTTTCATCAGCTCCTTGCTACACAGAATATTGCTTTGCATGATTATCAGTTCCACGGCCTCCTGAGAGGATAATTATATTATACAGTGAATTCAGCAGTTTGACAGTGAATGAAAGCTGCATCAATTCCGCTGTTTTAATGGCTTTGCTATAAACCTGGCAGGTCTCAGTAGTGGAAGGGTGACTAATTGCTTGCTGGATCTGGAAGTACTGGCTGAAACCACCAGCTTGGAGTGGTGGACTTGAGATCACGAGATATTGTGCTTCATAGCCTTGTGTGATGAAGGTACCACGGACCTTATGATGAAGTCACAGCTCTCACGGGTCGTTTTAGCTGCAGACACATTTCAACTCGTTCTTCTTTAGTGGACCCCTTTCTCCACCGTGTGAGCGTTCCGAGCCTTTTGTGCTGAATCAGTAAAATGTTTACTTTCTCTGCTTCAAGGGAACACCTTATTGGTCTGGCTTGATGCGTATACGGGGAGGGGGAGTTTTTAAATACAGATCCAATGATATTTTTTCAAATCTTTTAAAGCCGTGAAAACATCAGGATAAAATACAAAGGGTGTCTGTATGATAGAGACAGTTCTTTGCTTTATCTGAGATGGATCATCAGTCCACTGAGTCAGCTGGCATGTTCCCTCCCTTTTTTTTTTTTTTCGGCAGGCACGACTAATCGAGTCATTCATGGTCTTTCTGTGTCTCCCTGGAATCACGAAAAAAAAAGGGCTGCATCATCACCACCCTGATACAGGAAGTAGACCAAAATGCATGTTACAGCTTGCTTTGTTTAAGCTAAAACTTATCCACCAAAGGCTGAAGACCAAGGAGGAACTTCTTTTCAAGTTTTTTATTCAATAGGCTAGAAGTGAGTGTTTACAGTATAATTAACAGACCTATACTTGACATAAATACCATCTATAAAAGCCAATCGGTGGTAGAAAAGGACTCAAAACATAATTTTGCTTTATTTCTCAAGGACAGCTGCAAGCAGGAGACTGAGCATTTTTCCAGTTGGAGCCAAATAAAAATACATTGTGCTATAGCGAATTCCCAGATCAGCTGTTTTGTCCTTTCTGTATCTCGGTAGGTCACCAAGCATTTAATAATTAACTAACCGTATTTGCTTAAATGCAAGGCTATGAGGAAGGGAACAGTGAAATTTAACTCTCCATTGAGGCACACTGTAAGCATAAGCTGAATAACTAATTAAACTTGAATTAAAACGTGGTGTGTTTTGGTTTTACCTTTTAGTATTTCAAAGGAGCGCCAGCAACAGACAATATTATAGGCTTTGCTAACCGCTATACTGATACCCCAGGAAGCAGAGAACTCTTGGAAGAGGATATGGCTCCATCACAGGGCACAGACATCAGACAATTCAGGGACACCAGTCCACGTACATCGCATGCTTTTGGATTATGTGTACAAAGCCCTGTAAACTCATGGAGCACATGCAAACTGCACATTAGGCCAAAATAAACCTACAGCCTCAGGCACACGAGGCCATAGGGCTAGCCACAGTCACCTCCTCACCTAAGTAATAGTACCTGATCATTTTCACCTTCCAGCTGTGATGTTATGATAATCATGGTTTCTCGTCTTTTAGACATCACTTGAAAGAGTGAAATATTGAAATATTTCTCTGCAATATTCTTCACAACATTTTAAGAGCATTTTCCCCAAGTGTGGATAAAATGCTTTCAGCCAAAGCATTTTACAAATGCTGTATCCATTACTGAAAACCTAAAACTCAATCATTTTACTGGCCATCTGTCAAAATCTTTAAAATGGCTTTCGACAAGATATGAAGGGTAAAACCATAACCAAAGTAACGGAGACATGTTTGAATTTGACTGGATATAGATTATCCAGGATTGAAATTATTAGTCATATAGAAAAAGGTCACTACAGGTCAAAAGCCATCAACAAATTTATTTATTATTACAGCCTTATGTCTTGTCTGAAGGAAATACCCTTTTACCTTTCATATTTCAACCTAAACCCTTTTTCATTGGAAACGTAAGATAATCTTAACAAGCACACTGACATTTCCATCAAAAAATTTTATGTTACTTAAACTTGGTGATCCGACCATCTTGCATAATGGCTTATCCAATACAAGGCCATGCTGTGTAAAGAGTCTATCCCAGGAACACAGGGCTCATGGTAGCATTGAACACCTCGGATGGGATGCCAAGTCATTGTAGGGCAGTCTTTAGATTTTGGGAGTTAACCAGTTTACCTGCAGGACCCCCATGCAGCACAGGGAGAAAAGGCAAACTCCACACACAGAGCAGGGGCAGGAGACAAGAGAGCCACCTGGCTACGTGGAATTGTGTGGATTTGTAAAACCTATCAACAGAGCCCTGACTGCCGTCAAATAATTTCAACTTGCATATCTAATTAATGCTTTACTCATTGTGAAATGTATTTTCCAGCATGAAAGTTGTATGTTAAATAAAATGTATTCAATTATTAATGTTTATTTTTTTAAAACAGAAAATGCGAATTGAGTAATGGCCCCTTCGGGCTAATCAGTGATCCCATGATAACACAGCAAACCATGCTTATCTGACGGCCCTTGGAAAATCCAGTCATGTAACTGATGCAGAAGATTGTAAGCTTTGATTGGTTTTGACTAGATGAGGCAAGTATGGGGACGTCCGGGAATAAAGAACTACTTATATTTAGGTCTTTCATGTTGTCTTGTTTGTCTCCTTTCCAAGGTGAAATGAAAGATTCCTCGTGATCGAGTTCAAACAGCTTCCTTGACATCTTACTCGTGTTTTTCTACTGAGGTGAAAACTAAATGTTCTCCACAGCCTTAGACTAAATCCCTCTTATGAGACCTGAACAAAAATACAAAGGAAAAGGATTAAAAAAACACCTTTCAACGTGGTAACAAGCAGTGTAGCTGCAATTTAGATTTACTGCACACCAGAAATCCTCATCTGAAGACACATGGCCACACTCAAAAACACGCACACCCTTTCCTGTTTCTGCGTGTCACATCTCTCCAGAGACGCTGCTTGGAATTCGATTACCTACAAAACGAGAGAAGTAACCCCCCTTTTTTGTGAATTGGTTTAATTCCACATGAAACACTTTAATGCCAGGCCTACTTCAGCCTCCCTACTTTGTCAATCATTTGAACAGTTAACTTTCAGGCTGAGTATTAAAGCCTGTCAAGGCTTCTCTCTCACGTGTGTATGCCTGGATCCCACCTGATCTCATTTTCATTCTGCTGAATCCAGTTGTAAAGGTGCCAAAAACACACACACACACACACACACACACACACACACACACACACACACACACACAGGCCAGCATAACAATGAAAACGCTGCGCGGGCAGGGCTCAATATAAAAAGACTGGAAAAAATGTGTGGACTGTAATTATAAGGTTATTATAGGGCATTCGGATGGCTACTGAAAGCAGTGAGTGTGTGTGTCTGTGTGTGTGAGACATATTCATAACCCGAGGTGCTGTTGAAGTCCGAGACACAACAGTAAATTTTAAGAAAAACCTCATTTAGCTTCCTCTTTGTAACCCCAGACCTCCCAAATGGTGATCACAGTTAGTGGGCTGAAGCTGGTGAAACTGCAGGCCCATGGGGGAGGGTGCTGCCAGGGGGCCTGCAGGGGCTCATTAAGAGTCTGAAGCCAGGTGAGAAAATGTTTTCACGTCAGAGGAGACGGGTCTCTCACACTGCCTCTTCACTTTTAATGCTGTGCATTAGCTGTTCTTCAGCTACCTTATGCAGACTAGACAGTTTTCTTCTGTGGCATGAGATGCCAGTCAGCAGTCGAGCAGATCTAGACTGTGGTACTCTAACTTAATGCTAATAAAAATAACGATAGCACCCAGACCAACCATACTTCCTCTTGCTTGTTCTCATCCACTCATGTGAAACGGCTTTTAGCATCAGTGCCTAACTGTTCTGTACTCCCCTGTGACTGCTTGATGGGCAGGGTGTTGTCAAGTTCACGGCACTCTTTGAGAGGTCTGCCTATGCTATGCAACGTGGTGGCCTGGCAGAACCCAGGCAGCTCCATGAAGGAGGGAAAATAGAGCCAATGCTTGGGTGACCTGCTTTCAGGGGCTACATTATACCTACCTCGACATAACTATGTACATTAAAGGCACTCCCTCCCGTTTCTTTGGGGAAATGGGCAATTAAAAAGCTTCATCTCTCTGGTCAGAGTTTCAACATGCTTTCGTTCTTGGGATCTCCCACCAGCCGCGTTTGTTTGACTGGCCACAGCTGGGCTTGTACTTCAAATTCGTAGCGCTGCAGTGCTGCACATGGCTGTTTTTGCCGATTTTACAAAATGCAGAGAAATGCAATAGATAATCCCTTCCTTCTACTGCCTGGGCCCAGCAAGCTCTGTGTCATTAAGGGCTGAAATGGGAATCTCAAGGGTGAAGTGGTAGCGTTTCAGTTTTGTTTCGTTTCCACGTTGGGACCGGAAGTTCAAATTATCGTTTTCACCCTTAAGGAAAACAATAAACTTATGGAGAGGCCAGTGTGGGGTGCTGTGCGGCTCTGTGTCTGTGTACAAGAGTTGCTAGTTTCAGTCTCTCAGCCGACAGAGTCATCGTGGGACCATCAGAGTCTTCACGTCACCGTCGAGCTCCTGCACAAGGCCGTTCGGCCCAGTCACTCCAGGGGTGCTGGATGCGGGCTACCTCTGTGGTCTGACCCCAAAATCTGCCCTCACCCGCATATTATGAGTAATTTTACATTGAAATGAATAAGACACGTTTGTTCTATGTATAGAAATCCTTTCGATAATGGAATCTTCACAAAAACGTGTTTTTCTCAAAACAGACATGTCACAAATATTGGCGCTCCTAAAAATACTCCTGAACAAAATCTAATTAACACATAGTCACATTTATATTTTAGCTTTTACGAGCACACCTGCTTTTTAGGAAGTGACGATGTGTGACTTCCTGTTTCCCTGGGGAATAAATATGAGGTAAGACACAGGCTACACTAGTTTAGTCATCCATTGACATGGGTAAGACCGGACAATACACAAGTGAAATTAGAGAAAAGGTTGCTCACCTACAATACGTGAATCAGGCAATGGCTTGAAAAAAATAGCTGTATGCTTGAAAATGTCCTCTTTCACTATTCAAGGAATTATCTTGAATTCTCCAACAACTGGAGCCGTGATGAATTTTCCTAGAAGAGAAGGCAAATCCAGTTTGCCTTCATGCATAGAGAGGAGGATGGTTCAAGAGGCAAAACCTTTTCTGAGGAACACATTTGGACAATTGCAGCAGTTGATTGCATCCTGATGTTACCAAGTAGCCAAAACCATCATGAGATACCACCTCCATACAAAGTTATTCGGTAGGCTTGCCTGAAGAGAGCGTCTGCTGATGTCAAACTTTCAAAGTAAGAGCCTGGATTTTCTTAATGTTACTGTAGTTTCGATTGGAATAAGATAAAATAAAAAATATAGATTGTGCAAGAAACATCAGAGGCAGATTTGGTGAGTAATTGTTCCCTATCCACTGAAGCTGCGATCGCTGAAAAGATTCAGAGCTTTACTTAAGAGATTTGGGGCTTAAGCCTGGTTGCCCGGCACAGGCGCTGCACATGATTAACACCACAGTGTCCCACTTGCAAGGATGCAAGAACAATTACTCATGTCTTGCCTTGCTGTCTGCAAATCATGGTGTCTGACTCTGAATGGCAACCTTTCATTAACTACTATTAGTTTTAGTGGAATTTCAAAACTACAAAAACTACTGTTCAATCAAATCATGGATGGGGGTAAAGAATTTTTCATTTCCTTCATCAAATCTCCTGTAATGTCTAGGAAAAAAAAAAGAATGACCTCAGCTTCATGGTAGTACTAAACAATTATAAGGTTTGGTGGGTCTGCTGTATTGCCCTCGGCCTGTTCTCTAACTTGTATCACAGAAAGCTTGCAGGACCGCTGTAGAAAGGCGGTCAATTCCAGGCCCAAAATCATTTTTGATGATACTCATGCAAACCAAATGGTGTTCTAAATGCTGTCTTGTGCCAGTGTTTATTCCAAGGAAATATTCAGCCTCTTAAAAACAGAGGAAAGAAATTGTTCAGTCTTCATGCTTGTTTGCATAGATGCAATTTTCTGGCATACCATGCCTTATGTACCGTAAACCGTTTCTGAGTTACGTGTAACCAGTCATCTCTTTAGGAGGCCACCCAAGATGTCCTGGCTGATTTCTGTTGAGCATCTATGAAGCTCTGAGGCTTTGTTAGCTAAAAGCAGCTCGGTCCATAATTTAAGCTGTTCCTTCAGAAATTAAGATCATAGCTGTCCTTCGGTAGGCAGCATGATTCTGATGAACGGGAAACTGAAGACGAATGTTTTGTTCTTAATGGAAAAAAAAAAGAGCATAACCCTTGGGGACGTGGAGACGGAGTCCACAGTTGCTCCATTGGGGTTTCTAAAATCCCATCGTTCTAACTAGAATGTTGGTTTGACTGAGATCTCCAGTGTCTCCAGACAGGGTCTCTAAAAATAAACTACTGAATCCTGGGGGTGCTGGCTGATTCCTTCAGACCAGTCTTGGCAGGCTCTGGAAAACACTGTTTCATAACAGCTGTTGAGGGAGCAATCCAAACGAATGTAGCTTCCTTCCTTTGAATAAGTGCTGTGCTGCTCCGTTCCTCTGTTGCTTACTATCTGCACCAATGAGCAGGCCACTGTTTTTGAATGGCTGTCAAAGCTGCCTTTACAGCTCTGAAAACCTGAATCCTGATGATTGAAGTCGTACACAGTCTGGAATTTGTTCTCGGTTGTTTTATTACACTCGATCGCCAAGTACTGCCTGCTCATCGCCTCATCGTTTCTCAGCATCAGCTGGGTTGTGTTTTTTCTCACTAGTGTGACCATGAAGCCGTACCTTGAGGTGTCCTGCATGTTCAGTCTAACCCTGAAACCGAGAATGACGTCCATAGCCCAGAGCTCTTTAAACCAAATTCCAGTAATATCAGCACCTTGTCTCATGCACAGCAAGCAGGTGAAAATTTGAGTTTGTCTTGCAGTACAGACCGATCTGTCGGTGGCACACGCTGAATCAGGCTTACTCGACACAGCTACAGAATTAACTCAAATCCCCACCGAAATCTGTTTGACATCATTTTTATTTCATGCTTTTCAGACCATGCAGTGAGTCCGTGTTCCTCCAGGTCCATCATACGTTCCAGCTGTGTCTCCAGGAGCATAACCCATCTCTCACCCTCTCCTTGAATATGTGAAGAAAATGAGTCTTCTGTTTGTCTTGTGTTTTTAAAAATTCAAACTGACTTGATGAGCTCTGCCAGTGTCACATCGGGAGCGAGGAAGGACCAGGAAGCCGGTGTTGTGCAAATGGAAAGGGGTTTATTACCGTGAACCAAAACAAAAATTAAACGAGATCACGGGGGATCAAAAACGGGAAGAAGGCACGAGGTACACCAACCACATGAGGAAACAACATCAATGACCAGACTGGGACATGCAGGACTGGGATGCTGTTTTACAGAAGACTAACGAGGGAGCAACGCATAACGGACGTGCCTCATTAGGGCCACACTGGGGAAAAGCAGAAGGGGCAGGTAGGCAGGGCATGACATAAGGTTATTAATTAACACATACGTAGGACTTTGGATTGCTCTTCAATTTCTCAGTATGGAATTGTTATAATACATCAAAAATAATGCAATTTGACAATGTATTGAAACTGAATGAAGGCTTAAATCTTTTTTTTTTAAATTTTTACTACTATGTTCACGTTAGAGCATGCCACCTTGAATGGAGTAGCATTTCGAACAAGACAGGACTCCTAAAAATGATTAAAAAACATGATTTTTATGACAACAATTGAACATAAATGAAGGTGCGGTAGGCCATCCTTCTTGGAAAATCCAAGGAGCGTTTGTACTGGAAAATAGTCTGAAAAATAATACAATCCTTTACCCAGTGGATAAACAGATCCTCCAGACTAGTCAAGGCAAAATCGGGAGATGAGTTGGCACACTGTCATTGTTATTTAAGCCTAGTTCACTCAGAAAGGGCTTTGGATGTTAGACTTCGGGTGAAAAAAGCCTCTGAGTGGCCTCTTTTTTTAATTAGCAGCTTTTGCAGGATGAGAGGAGTAGAAAGTGAAAGCTTTATTAAAATTCGTAGCCTATGGATAGATTTATTCAGTGATGTCATCGTAAACCTCCTCACCTCGAGTCTGCTTATAAACACGTTAGGGATTTATCTGAGGTCCTCGCCAGCCTGGCCACGCTACCTGCACAGGTTAGGCTTCTCTAAAACGATACATACACCCAGAAGGAGCATTACCTGTGTATGACTGTGAAAGCCTTTCTTTTCAGAGTTCTTGCTGGGAGTGTTTTTGTCATACGGAGGGAGGGCTGACTGTTCACGTGAAGAATCATTATAAATATTTTATCCTTTTTTGTACGTTTTTTCGTCAGATATGCAAACTATACTTACCGTTAAGTATTTACATACAGTATATTCAGATTTTAAAATGTGAAGTTTTACTCCATCAAAACCAGGATTTGATACAGATGTGTTTTGGAAGTGGTAACAGCTGACCCTGCTTTGGATAAAAGGTTTTGGAAAATGAATGGAAGCTCTGAGTGAGAGGGAACAGGCAGGCTGTGTGTGTGTGTGTGTGTGTGTGTGTGTGTGTGTGTGTGTGTGTGTGTATGCTACCTCTACTCCTTACCATTACGAGTGAGCCTTTAACAGCCTGAAAAAGTAAACAAAATGTTTGATAGTTGCTCAGGTCTGAAGAGCATCGCTCCTGTCAAAGGGAATAAGCCTTTATGTTCAGGTAACGACAGCGCTGCTCACGGTCCCCAGGTCCATGGCATGTTACTGCTGTAGAACTATCGTCAGGAACACAAGCCACTTCCTGCCCTGAGAGTCTTTGTCTTTTATTTTAAAAAGTTAACTTAATGAGCTCTGAGAGGTCAGTACCATGCGCATTGCACTCATTAAGGTTAATCTGATGCTTGCTTACGTAGGTATGGTGGTTCAGTTGGGAGTATTGTGGTCTCACAACTCCTGGGCTGTGATTTTAATCTCTTTAGGCTCGGAGTTTTTTCCTGTCGTGGTGGGTATTTCTCTTTGCAACTCCGAAGATATGCTGTTTAACTGGGTGCCTGTCTGTAAACTGGCCTTGTGTCTATCATGAAAAAGACTAGCATTTCATCCAGGGGGTAACCTGCCTCTTTGGATCCAGGAGGCTCCTGTGCTGGCAAAATCCTGCTTAAGAGGGAATTTATTCATGATTTTCCACCCATCCGTCCGTCCATCCGTCCGTCTCAATACTGCCTATCCAGTATAAGGTGATGGTGGGCTTACAGCCTTTCCTAAATAATACAGAGCACAAGACAGGGGACACCCTGGATGGGATAGCCTTACACTGAGGAGCGTGTACCTCACTTATACCCAATCGAACATTATCAGCTTTTTCAAGACGACGGATCATTTTTATGTTTATACCGAAGATGATCTTTTGCAGGATAACTGCTTGAAAGATAGATGGTTCTTAAAAGCACTTAATAGGCTCACAAGTAATAACATTTCATGCATCTATTTGGCATTATGATATGACACCAGCTCCCCCTTTTAAATCCTGTGCTTACTTTTTATTTTAGCAGTGAAAGAGAGTAAATACCAAATGGAGAAGAGCGTTACATTTCTTCTACAGTCACACGCAAGGAACGGAGGAGATTTAAGGGAAACCCGGTGAATCAGCAGAATAAATGGGATCGTCAGCATGGTGGCTGTAGAACGGTGGCAGTCGTACCCTGAGAACGGCTCTCTAATTCCACCATTATGTACTTCCATGTCTAGAAAATCAGATTTGCTGTGTCACAGTCACCATACATCACCCTTACTGTCACTCCCATCCACAGCACTGCGGCAAGTAGACTCCACCTGTCTATTATATTTTTGGATCATAAACTGTAAAGTAATGGGCTAACAGACCAGGCGGTATCAGGATAGCGGGCAGCTGGGGGCTGCTGTCTGGTGTATTTAGGGAGTAAAAGTGTGAAAAGAAGTGAATTCTGGAGCATTTAGGGAGTAAAAGTGTGAAAAGAAGTGAATTCTGGAGCATTTAGGG
>JAACJT020000075.1:21697159-21707419 GCA_009936485.2 Gymnarchus niloticus | reverse complement strand
CCGATCACCTGCTTCTCCCCCCCCCCCCCCCCCCTCCCCCGCTCGCCGGCGTCTGGCGGGGGGGGTCGCCCCCCCCCCCCCCCCCCCCCCATGTCCTGGGCCAACTTTGCTGATCCAGCATAGCAATGCTAACAGTATTTTTCATGCTCCTCCATTTTTATGTGCTTCATTCGTTAGATGAACCTTCATTAGACCATCAGTAACAATAGCAGTGTGGAGGGTCGTAAGGCACATTAGGGTAAATCGGCTAAAACGTGCGGTTAACCTTCTCAGTAAAGCAAAAGTTTGGCTCCAACGTTTGTGCCGGGCCTAGATAATCACATGGTGCCATACCACAGTGTGTGGAGTACGGTGTGTGCGTATGTGCACCACCTAACTGCCCCTCAGCTTCACCTGACATGGGTATAGGACTTGTGGTCTCCGAAGGAGCAGTAATCGCCCGGAAACACTCAGTGGGCTTTCTGCTAACACCATAGCAGCCTCCGTACGCTCTTTGCGCACCAGCCATGCGTGAAGCCGAGCTTCTGGGCCGGAGTGAGTCGGTGGGATGGCATCAGCCCTGTCTGACTGTGCTCTGTGGTCCCCAGTGTGGATTCTTCAGGCGGGCAAGCAGGAGGGAGATGTATGAGGCCAAGGCCCAGAAGGCCGAGATGAAGATCCAGCCCTCTGAGACTGAGAGGCTAACAGAAGAATGGTGATACGGGGCCCCAGGGGCCACTGGCTGCGACACTGGGGCTCCTTGGTAATGCTCACCCCAAATGCTCAGCCGGTTTTCTCTAAGGATCTTCTCTTTCGAAGCTTAACAAATCTTACCATCCTTCTCTCTTACAGATTCTGCTCCACTTTTCTTTCATCCTTTGACGTTAACTTTGAAAATAATGCCTCTTTCTTCCTGTTGCTCGAAGTGCTGGGAAATAAAGTCCTTACTCCTGTCTCTCTCTCTCTGTGGTTTCTTGCGCTTCTGACTTTTTGCATCCTAAAAATTAGCGAGAGACTTCAGTGGTAGTCAGGAAGAGTCGATAATGGTCAGGAGTCTCCTTCTTCATTGTGTACTTACACACTTGTTTTTCACAGGGGGAGACTTCTCTACACCTGAAGACTAAGGCTGGATAGATATATAATGAAATAATAAAGTGGATTTCCGCTCACTTGTAGTTCTGTATTGTCACAGTGTTGCCTGTACGTTAAGAACTCCTTTCTCTGGCTAATGTTTGTTTCCTCTTTTTTAAAATTTTTCCCTGAACAGCTCGGCTTTTTCAAAAGGACCAGTTATTACAGAATAATGCCAAAATACCACGGGGTGAAAATTCGCAGAGAGGACCGGTACCAGTCCAGCGAGGCATTTCTCACCGTGGACCTGCAGAAGAAGAGTTGGGTCACCAGCTGGACTGAGATGGAGAGGTACTACTACTGAGCCAGATGTGACCAGCTGTTTGGAGGTTGGGGGGTTTGAAGACTGTCATCACTTCCCTACCCAGCTGAACAGGGAACATGTGGTTTCTGGTACTCGGCTTTTTAATTTTCAGTGAATTTTTATTTTTATCTAGTGCAATAATGACCACTGCTGAGTTCTACATGGAGATCACACAACAAAGTACTCTAGTCTTTTATTTTAGTATGACTGTGGAATGATGGCATCTGTACAACAATTTTCAATGTTTAATTTTGTTTTAAGGTGTAGATATTTTTAAAAAAAAAAAAACTCTTCTATGCATACCTATTATGTTTTCATTTAAATAAGGTTGTTTTTTTTTTTTAGATTTTGTTGAATCGAATTTTAGATTGGTGATAGATTATAATTATCTGGTATAATTGGAGTGGTAGTTATGCCAAATTGTCCTAGTGGGTGGGGCTGGAGTCTCCTACCTCCAGGGTTGTGGGTTTGGTTCCCATCCCTGACTGTGTGTGTGTGTGTGTGTGTGTGTGTGTGTGTGTGTGTGTGTGTGTGTGTGTGTGGGTGGACTGCTCTGGATATTCCAAGAAGAGGTGACCCTGTGTTTCTAAGTATCCTCTACTGTCTGAATGTGTGCCCTTTGATGGCCCTGCCTTGTGCCCTGAGGGTGGGCTTCAGACTCACTGTGACCCTCTACACCGATAAGCAGCCACCCAAGATGGGTGGATGACTGGATTACATCAGCATTAATCCTCATGGCCTTTAGGCCTAATGCTTAAAATCTGCAGTGCAGGAAGAGCAGATGGAACCTGAAACTGAAGGCAGCCCAACGCCAACTTGTTATTTTTACCAGGTTATGGTTTAGTTGTACTATGACTGGTATGTACATTCACAAACACAGTCAGTGACCTGAAAAAGGAATCATTGTGTCAAAATGGGGAAGATGTCCATTTTTCTCTCTTTGCATTTCTGTAAGTGTTGCATCTGTGTACAGTCATGTAGAATGTGTTTCTGGGCGTTAGCTGTGCTCTGCCTGACGGCAGTTACCGAGGCTGAGTATCATTTTTGTATGACAGTGGTAGCAGGTAGGCTGGGTTTCGGGGGAGGAGTCACACACCTGGACTGTGGTATACTACTAGTCAAAAGTTTTTGCATGTACTATGATTTTCTACACTTTCAGTGTTACTCCCATAATTTCCACAAAAAATTCTAGACGCTCAATAGCGTGTATGTAAATGTTGTACTTTGTCTTTGCAAGCCACGAAGTTCAACTCCAGCCCAACGGAGATTTATGAATGCTATAATGTAAAAAGCCTAATAAACAGTAATAACCATAAACCAGGCCCCAGGAGTGTTGGAATGAACTTAGAGCGATATTTAATGTCCCTTGAAAGAACGCCTCAATTTGCTCTGCTGTTGTAGCTGCTAGAGGAGGCTACTTTGATGAACCAGAGATACGACCAATTTTCTTGCTAATGAAGATATTCAAAGAACGCTGAATGTGAATGTCGTATTTTTTAGCAATGAATATTGAGTGTCTAGAATTTTTTGTGAAAATTATGCAAGTAACGTTGATAATGTAGGAAAACTTCTGCCTGGTAGTGTCTATGGCCAAAATGCTTTCTACAGCTAATGTTCTTGTTGTTTTCCTGCTGTCTGCACTGTTTTAGCTGAACAAAGACAGAGGCGAGACCTGTGAATGATAAATGCCTTATGTTTGATATACGTCAGATCGTTTTGTACTCTTCAACAGAATAATAGTAGGACCAACAAGGCTGAGGACTTGCAGGCTGACTTTGTGACCATCTGTCACGTGTGGTGCTCGCTGTTGTGTGATTGCAGTGCTCACACAGCACATGCGGATGGCCAGAACGTTTGAGCGTGGGCCTGATGGAACAGCATCGGTATGGACAGAACAAGCAGGCCGATTCTCCCCCCTAAAAAGGCCACCGTGGTGCGGTCTGTTAGCCATGATGATCAAATGCACCGACGGACCAACCGTACTCAAACCAATGCTTAATTCTCAGGGTATGGTGATCACTTGTTTGTAGGTGTAGGGAGAAACCACTGGACAGCCTTACATCAGAAAGGGGAGACTCAGCAGAATCATGATTCTTATTTGTTTCAGTAAACTGCATGGTCTCTTCTCGCTTGTTGACTCTGAGTAAATGAACCCATGAAATTTTAACCCTGGACTGAAACTGGACTATGTCAAGGGCGTTCTGTGCTGTCTCGTTCCACAGCCTGTCATAACTCATTTGACAAAGCCTGGCAGATTTGATACATGGCCTGTGATGTGGAGATAATCACCAGAGCATTTGAATTTTTTCTAAAAGATGTTGGCTTCCTTGATGCCCCCCCGGTACACGTTAATGAGTGTAAAGTGGCTAATTTTCTTTGAATTAATTAAGAGCGGTGACAACATGAAATGGGTTCTCACTTGTTGTTGATGCGGTTTTTGAAGTTGGTGACTTGCTAAATGTGACATCAGATCCCACAATTTTCATGACGATCTGCGGGAAGTCATTGTAGAACGTTCTCAGTAGCTCAGAACAGCCAGCCCTGCTGCATGTGTGTTGTCAGGTGGGAAAACTGCAGGGCTAACATTTTAAAACGTCATCTGTGGCAGTTTCGCTGCGGGTTGTCGTACGCTACTCTCCTTATGTGTTTTGACTGATGTTTGGTTCCAACCTTCAAACGCAGAGAAACGGGTTCTGGCTTATCGGTGACAGGCAGACAGGGTCATCTGTTAGCGCTCCGTTAAAATAGGGATCTGTGAGGGACATACTTGATGCTTTTACTGCTAGGGAGGGTGGGAGACGGGGTTAAATGGTGCACTGTGTACATATGTAATCTCTCACATGCTCACTTTGTTCGATTTAAAAAATGACTTCCTGTATTGTTTCCTTTTATACTGTCCTATTGTGGTATTAATAAAGTATTTTTCAATTAGCTCTTTATGTTAGCAGTTTCATTTAAATTTTGGAGTCCTTTGAATATTCTATGAGTAAGCTGTGTAATGTCGAGACTGTACTCAGCTGTGTGGATACTTAAACATTAATGTAACTTGACTACAGTGTAAAGGCGCTTCTCATGAAATGTGTCTACTGTTCATTCGAGAGAATTCCTCGTAAATGTTGGCCAGTCATACATATGTCATCTCTGACAAAGATACTTAATATACAGTGGCGGTCGATTACAGTTTTTGTCAAGTACCTATGTGCGTTTAAGCTGTCAGCAACAGCAAGTGCTTTAGCCCGACAGCCAATGGACTTCTTGCAAAATACTACACACAACGTTCTTGGTAAGACACAAAAATCGAGTGGAAGGGTCAGATGAAGGAAATGACTGTCAGATACACTGCCATTAGCTGAGGGTATCTATCTGAAATCACTGCCTGGAATTGCTCAACTTTGCAAGGAATTAAATCTTTGCAAATCTGTCTGCGCAATAGCACACATTTAAGGGTTTAACGGTGCTGTGGCTGAATTTTTATAGCGATAATGAAAGAAGAGGGCATCCTCCAGGCCAGAGAAGACGAGGAAGGGGCGGAGTTAGAGGAATTCAAATGGATGCTGAAAGAGCAGGTTGGAGAACATTTTCATTGAAATCGGAGCATGTCGTAAATCAAGGCCTCCCCATGCATGAGGCTGGCTTAAAGGTGTAGCCGAATGTTCCACATTCATCAGTGGTATCAATTATTCAGACCTTCCCTAAGTCAGGACTGGACATCGTTAAACTTAAATAGTACAACATCTAACCCAGTTTGACACCCCTGAATACAGTTAAGTCAGTCACATTTCCCTTCAGTTTTTTTTTTTTTTTTTTATACAAATGGTTGCACACATTTGTCAGTCACCCAGCAAACAGAATATCAGGACATGCACAAGTCCATCTGTCACTTTTCAGTCCATTTCCACAATATGCAATCAAACATCACAACGTTCAAAATTCACAAATACTTCTCTCTTTCAATCTCCACCACAAGCACAACACGATATTTTGCAAATGCCAACATGCTGTTTACAAAAATCCCGTAGTTTTACATGAAATGCAGACAAAAGCTGTAATCGCAAGCTGCGCCACCTTCCGCAAAGGTTACCGTTATATCGACGACTGATCAGGTGATCCCATGTCACCACGTCAAGCTGAAACAACTGTACAGCTTGAGTGTTCAGGAGCAGCACTACCCGTGTACAGGTAATGTGTCACAATGTTTCCATCACTACGTCGCAAGGGAAGACGTACAGTATGTGTGACCCTGATGAACATGTGATCAATGGTAACAATGTGAAAGGTATAGCTAGCCGATCATTGTACACTTGGGTTTTCGGGGTGCAGTGGAGTAGTAATTTTATATTCGAGTCCCTGTGACGAAAAGCAGTAAAATATGGCATACAGTGAATATGTATTCTCATCATATTTCATTTGGTTGGTCCTTTTGTCATCTTACCCTTGACTTTAGACAAGATCGGCATTTTATGGTGAACCAAATTTCCTGCACCGTCGCACGGCTGACTCCTCCGTGTTCTGTCTCAGCGAAGGATGGTCATCGTTTTGCCTGTTCATTCATTGAATGCTCGTGCTGATGTTGTGATGGTGTGTATCGCTATTTGACCGAAGTATTCATCGTTGCCACGGGTATTTATTCTTTTGTTTGGTGAGTCAGTTTTGCAGCAAGAGTGTGGAGTCTTAGTTTTTCACGGGCTGCTTTCCTGCTTTGAGAATGTGGCCACTGATTGACCCCTACTGTTAAGCAACTTAGGAAAACCAATAGTTATATTATAGAAATACACAAGACCTAAACTGTGAAGATGCTCAATTTTCTCTCTACAGCTATAAGCAGACAGGAAGTATCAAGGAATAAGAGACGTGTGTGTTGTGTGTCACTTCATGTGAATTGCAATTCTGCTATCAATGTCTGATTTCAATTGAGGTACATTGATTGATTATATCTTGCATGCTGTAGTTCGTCTAAGAAAATAAATTACGCACTGACATCCCTCCCTATCTGCTCTTGTTCTCTATAATGATTCATTAATAGTGTGCCAAACTAAGGACGATACAACATGCCATGAAGCCTCATATCCATAATGACAGAGATCAAATATAGTTATTAATTTATTTAAAGGCAAAATATTTCTGGATAGGATTTTTAAAAACCCATTTTTTTGGCTTTACGCCCAACTGTTTGCATCCAAATATAACAAATAAATTATAAAAAGACGCTTATTTGCATAGTCAAAATGTTTTGACCTGAATTTATAAAGAACATTCAACAATTAAGACATTTAACAGTAAAGCAGACAGAATGAAACATTTACAGGGTATCCTGGGAGAGAGAGACCTACAATTTATCGACAAACTCTGTGGAATCCATCTTATAATTTGTAGCCTTCTTTGCATGAAAGTACTGATATCCTAGAAAGAGCGTAGACAGCAGGAGTACGAGCCCCAAGCCCAGGAGCACCCACTGCCCAGCCACTGCTGAAGCACTGTGCACATTCAGACCAAGGAAGCCCACGTTCTCCACTTCACTTTTACCTGGGAATGGACATCAGAACCATTGATGGCGTAATCTGATTTGTTCTGATCATGATCATCTTTCAGACCTTGCTGTTTAATGAGCCATCTGCAGCATACAGGAGTCCAGACTTACTGAGGTATGGTCGCCAATCATAGTCAGGCCAGCCCCGGACATCGCCGTTCCTGTTGTTCTCTTCCTGCAGCCAGTCGATGAGGAGCTGGAAATACTCGATGAGTGGCAGGGCAGACATGTTTGGCTGCCCAGTAATCATAGTCATCGCCTCAGGCCATGGCTTACTGAAGCCAAGCTTCATAACGTCCCTGCAGAATAAACTCCACATAAAAACTCTGCCAGACCACCTCCCTTAGCCCACACGTAAAATGGCACTCAATAAAGTGATGCTGATGCAGTACCTCTGTGAGCGTTATTTTTGTTGTGAGTCTACAAGATAAGGATTTATTATGGGCAATGGGACACATGAGGCTTCAAAACCTGTAGTGGGTGGGAGTATCCTGAAATAACCAACCAATGCTGGCACTAAATGAGGAGGTGAGAGTATCCCAAACTATTAGTCAATGCTGGCCGTTTTGAAGCCTCATATGTCCCATCAATAGATCCTGATGTCTGAGGGCTTTGAAATATGATCTGACTCACATATCCAGTGTGTTTGAACACTGTGCTAGTGGCCACCTGATCGGTTTGAGGCAGGACCGATTCTCACGCAGTTCAAACCAAATCACCTCACTGTGAGATCCACCAGACAAGCCGAGAGCCATGAGTTAACTACTCACCCCAGCAGCTTGCCGGCCGCCTTTGACTGGTAGATGTCACAGGTGTGGAGCGGGCCTGTGTGGTTGGCGGCCTTGCACAAAGCCTGGTGGAACTGGAACTGGATGATGAAGCTGACAAAGTACCTGATCATCAAGGAAGAGTTCATCATCACGGCGTTCAAGGAGTAAATATTCAACGATAACAATCACTGGTTTGTTTACATGAAATATGTTTGTAGTCATCAATACGCCTGATGCTGAAGTAGCATTTTAAGTCTGTGGTAAATAACCAAACAGACTTTAAAATACTATTTTCCTTCCACTTAATTTTTGTAAGCAACTGTATAATTTCAACTTTTCTGCTAAAGTCCTTCCATCTTTCAACCATGTATCCTAGTCCGAGTCACATCGAGTCCGTTCCAGGCAGCGTAGGGTACATGTTTAATGGAGGTCAGTCTATCGTCAGACCCACACGCGCACACACAATCATATTTCTGGGAATTTTTTACACAACAGTCAGCCTAACTGTATGTCTTTGGATTGTCTGGAAGACACCCATATGACGGGGGGGGGGACTCCACACACACAAGACAGAGAGTCAGTCCCCCAACCCCTGGAGGTGAGAGGTTACAGAGCTACCCAGTGAGCCACCCGTATTGCTCATGTAACTTTCTATAAACGCTATTCTATACCCCAAAGTACAACTACAGCAGCAGTCCCCAACCTTTTTTGCACCACGGGCCGGTTTCACGCAAGAGAATTTTTCCACTGACCGGGGTGGGGAGGGGGGGATTCAAGCGCATAATAAAACACAATAAAGTGTATAATATATAATTTAATTACATATATCATGTAAATGTTATTATTACATTTTATATTATGCACTTTATTTCTGGGCCCAAAGTTATGTCTTAAGTTCTACAAGAAAGTATAGAGAGATACAGTTTAACTTTAATATTTTTAAATATACTGTTTTACTTAAGTTATATTTTCATGCGTCCCTAGTTAATGGCGTGAAAGAGAAGTGTAATTAGGCTAAAGGTTACACAGAACATTCTAGAAAGAAATGGTTCGGTCCAAAAAAAAAAAAAAAGTTAGCGAAGTTGGTTTTCTGCACTGAGAGACCGATAGGCAGTTATGGCGCCAAAAAGAGGAGACTAAACAAATGAGGGTGAAGGAAAATGAAAAATCAGCAAAACGAACGGGACGGTACTTCAAAACAGCCAGGGAGTCTCCAGAGCTGTGCTGGTGAGTTACATATTCACATTAAAGCTATGGTTTCTTCGTAGTTTTCCTCTCATTCTGTCCATCTGAAGAATCGAGTTCTTTTCGCTAAAATGCTAAACCGCTTCAGCATCGTGAAAAGGGGCAGAGAGGAGAACGTTAGCCGTGTTGCTATTTTTGTCTCAGATACAGTTTCTCTTGTTTAGATTCGAACTGATTTAAAATCATCTAACGTTATCGCCATGTACGAACTAGTAGTTGGTTATTTTTGGAAGCGACGGTGTTCCTATGCAGGTGACTCGGGGAGATGGAGGAGAAAAGAGGGGGAGCCAGTAGAGGAAGGAGAAGGCAGTGCAGAGCATCGGTCTCAGACTGAGGAAGATGAGAACCAGCATTATGATGATGCAGGGTCATGGCCAGAAAAACTAACTCATCAGGGTCAATGATTTGAACAGGGTCAGTATTGTTTGTACCATGGCAACTAGACCCAGTTTCTCAGAAACAGTAAAAAAAAAAAAAATCTGCCTAAAGATGGTGATGGAAAGCCTTTTCCAATTTATCGGACATACTCCAAATCCTCAACTGGACGGGAAAAGAACAAGAGGGATTGGATAATATATAGTAAATCTAAGCAGGCCGTACATTGTTTGCCATATCTGTTGTTCCCTTCAGAAATCCAGTTACAATCATGCAGTGCTTCGAATTCCAAGGAGGGCATGAGAGTCTCAGTGATAAAATATAGAAAACTATATGAAAGGTTTCCAGAACATGAAAGAAACAGAGCTCGTCTACCTTGTTATTGGAAGTGGAAAAACCTGCAGTATTCAGTGTTAAAAGGAACAGGGATAGATAATGAGCAACAGAAACAAATGCAATCCCAGACAGAGAAAAACACGGCTTTACTTGAAAGGTTGCTAGATGTGACTGTATCTAGCCACCTGCTTGGGGTGGGATGGAGGGGGGCCCGAAATTGTAAAGCTGTCCCGGGCCCAGCCACACGGAGCAACGGCCCTGATTGTAATATATACAATATAATACAACTCACCATAATTCAGAATCAGTGGGAGCCCTGAGCTTGTTTCTCTGGAACTAGACGGTCTCATCTGGGGCTGATGGGAGACGGTAACACCAGAAGTGTGTTCCTTATGTCCGGCCTACGCCGTAATCTGGGGCTGATGGGAGACGGTAACACCAGAAGTGTGTTCCTTATGTCCGGTCTACGCCGTAATCTGGGGCTGATGGGAGATGGTGACACCCGAAGTGTGTTCCTTATGTCCGGTCTACGCCGTAATCTGGGGCTGATGGGAGACGGTGACACCAGAAGTGTGTTCCTTATGTCCGGGCTA
>JAACJT020000075.1:21681563-21697059 GCA_009936485.2 Gymnarchus niloticus | reverse complement strand
CTACGCCGTAATCTGGGGCTGATGGGAGACGGTGACACCAGAAGTGTGTTCCTTATGTCCGGTCTACTCCATAATCTGGGGCTGATGGGAGACGGTGACACCAGAAGTGTGTTCCTTATGTCCGGGCTATGCCATAATCTGGGGCTGATGGGAGACGGTGACACCAGAAGTGTGTTCCTTATGTCTGGGCTACGCCGTAATCTGGGGCTGATGGGAGACGGTGACACCAGAAGTGTGTTCCTTATGTCCGGTCTACTCCATAATCTCGTTTTGGTTGCTGTCACTGCAGAAAAGCCTGCTTCAGAAAGATAGGATGTTGGAAATGGAAGCAGGGTTTTCAGTGCTTTTGTGGCAATCTCAGGATATTCTGCCCTGACTTTAATCCAGAACGTATGGAAATTTGAAGTTGTTTCAAACGTACTTTTCAAGCAGTTGATTTTTGCTAGGATTAGCTTGTGGGTTTACCGAAAAAAACTGCGACTGAGACAAGTGCGGTAAAGAGGCGCGGACGGAAGTGGTCACTTTTCAAAATAAAATACCTTGCAGACTAATGTAAATAAAATATTTTATTCTTTCTGTGCAGCCCGGTTCAGCACCGGTACCGGTCCGCGGCCCAGTGGTTGGGGGCCCCTGAACTATAGTACACAATACCAGGACAGTATACTCAGTTCCTTTTCATCCCTTCTTCAAGTGACATATCGATAAACATTTGGTTACTGGCTTCCATTTATGGCTAACTGCCACTTCATGTACTGTGATTTTCATCAACCCCTGCTTACAGTATTGGTTTGTAACAACACGCTATACTATGTAATGGAATTTCCCTACCTGACATAAGGGACATTAGCGGGAATGTGGAATTTTGCACCCGGGTCAAAGTCCTCTTCAGTGCGGGGCACAGGTGGACACAGTCCCTGGTATTTTAGTCTGGAAGAGGAAAGAGTAGAGTTCAGGCTTTGTTGCCCCTCAGAGATAGGCAGAGAGGGAATGACCACTCACCTGAGGTTCCACCACTCCTTGTTGTACTCCTTGTTGGAGATGCGTCCATCAAAAACCTTCCACCTCCACTGGTCCATCAGGTAGCCGAAAGGTAGGAACGCTATTTTGTCCAGTGCGATGCTCATCAAGTAGTTAATGTCACTCTCTAGTAAACAGCCATGTGCAGCCAAGTTAATCATTGCTGACTTCACTATATGCATGGGGATGTTGCGCTAACAGTAAACAGAATGTATTTTTGGCACAACACCAGCATTATTTGCCCTACTTAAAAAAAAAAAAAAAAGCGCAATTACAAGGCAAAGGACTGCAAACTTGGTCAGAAGAAAAATGCGTAAATACTAAATATGTACATATGGAATGCCTTACAGTGTTACGTCACCTGGTTAGCATTTAGTTCAAATGAGAACTTGAGATGTATGCTGGCTAAGGCTGTACCTGAGGAATACACCAAAGTGAAATCTAAAGTGTCTCTAAGAGAACAGTGGTAGAAACAGCAGCCCAGATCTGTAGCATGCCTACCAGAAGCTCACCTTTGCTGGTGTCAGCTTTGTCCAGAAGTCCAATGCTCTGCAAGTGTTTAGGAGTAGACACAGATAAGGCCAACACGTCACCAATAGCCTCATGAAAGCCTGGGTTGGCCCCATCCCTGAAGGAGATGGGCTGGTCTTTGTACTGTAGGAAGTACTGCACGTGGCCCATTTCATGGTGCACTGTGATGAGGTCGTCCATAGTCACCACGGTGCACTGTTTGATCCTGGATGAAAAAAAGTGAACATTGATTAAAGAATGGAAAATGCTTCATATTTATTGAAGTTTGCCCAAATCACCAGATTCAGGATATACTTCTACGAAGAATTTACCCTGAATATTTTATTGACGCTGTGTACCTCAGGAGTTTCTTTTAGGCACCCTATCTGGAGGTTAAAAAGCAGAGTGCCCTCTGGTGTATAAACCATTAATAGTCATGAAAGCTTGCCTACACCGCAGCTACCTGCCACAGCCTCGTCCCTCACCTGAAGTCCTTGCGGTTGTAGAAGTCCCAGGCAGAGGCGTGGCACACCACCTTACGACCATCTGTGGGCTTCTCCAGCATAGACTTGTCCCAGAACTCCTGGGGCATGGGTAATAAACCCAGGGAGGTGAAGAATTTCTCCGACTCCTTAAACATCCTCAGAGCATCCCATTTCTGGAAAAAAAAAACAAAAAAAAAGACAAATGAATAACAACAACGAGGCTTCCGTTCAAAGCCGACTCGGTTACAGCAGTTTTCAGGATTTGATGCAGTGAGAGACAGCTCACCTGGGCGATCATCGCTGGTGTGGCATCCACTTGAGCAGCATCTGGGTAGGGGATGACCAGGTCCATGATAGCAGACCACGTTTGAGCCCACATGTTTCCTGTTGGAAAAGTAAACCTTCGTGTTAGTAAAACATAACAAAGACAAACAGCCTTAATGTTTACAGCAAGTCGGTTTAATTACCTGAGCTTATAACCGTTTCATTCAAATGTAATTCCATCACAGTGGCTCATTGGAGAGCTCTGCAACCTCCCACCTTCAAAGGTGAGGCTTTGCTTCCTACCCCAGCTGTGTGTGTGTGTGTGTGTGTGTGTGTGTGTGTGGGGGGGGCGTTTCATGTTATTCCGCTGTATCTAAGCATTTTCTCCTAGTACTCCTGTTTCCTCCAGCAGTCCAGAAGCACAGAGTTAGATGAGCGAGTGTCTCTAAATGCCCCATAGTGTATGAATTTTTGCCCTGCTATGGACGGTCATCTCTTCTAGGGTGCCCTCTCCTTCTGCCCTAGGCTTCCCGAGAACGGAAGATGGATAGATCAGACGTGATTATAATGTAATTCCTTACCCAAAAGGTGAGCCGGAATGGGTCCCTTCAAGTTGATCAGATTACCTCCATACTTTTTATAGAGGGCTCGACGGGCATAAGCATGAAGGTTAAGGTAGAGGGGCTCCAGTTCCTTCCAGAGGCGCTCGAGGTCCTCTTCGAATGTGGGAGTTTCATACAAAGAACGCCAGAAGGCCCCGTTGTCAGGGTGACCTGTTACATGAAGAAAACACAAAGTGACCGACGATTCCTGAACCACTGACAGAATTCAGACGGTGACGACAGCGACGACGATGATGACATTAATTATGAGTTCTGGGGGAGTCGTTTCTGATCCTACGCTAGCAACCTTGAAAGCCCATATGAAACATTTCAGTCTGCACCAAATTGCCCTTCCTTGTGCGTGCACAGCCTCCCCAGAGCCACCTCCCCTTCTCCTGTTCACGGTGGTTGTATCTGTACGGCCTCACCGTTTAACTGGGCAGCCTTATTGGCCAGCTCCACGTATCTCCTGTAGTCCTCCCGGATCCCGCGGCCGGAGACATTGCGCCAGCCTTCCCAGGCAAACAGCAGCTCGTCATAGTCCCTGGACTCAGCCATGATCTTGGTAAGGTCTACAGAAACATCACAGCTGAAGACATGAGTTTTGTCGCATTCAAAATTTAACTGCCATCTTCACATCTGTTACAGTAAAAGGTTAAAAAAATAGTTCGGCTTTAGCAAAAAGAAAATTTTTTGCTAATGTCTAAGGAAAATAAAATGCTGTAATGTCACTCTTTTAAAGAAAGTTTTTAAACTTTTCTGCTCTACCAAGGACCAGTTATACTCAAATCTGCTCCAGGAAGCGAAGGCTAGCTGGCATGAACACCTCATGTAGCCTAAGAGTACATCTTATTTGTGCATGGTAGTTAGCATTATGGCATAATGCCTCCAGGGCTGAGGGTTCGAATGTATGTGGGTCCTGTGATGGACTGGCATCCAGCCCAGAGCAAACACAGTGTCATGTCCTGGGCTTCATGATAGAGGCTTTATGCTTATTGTGACCGGGAATTTGATGGATGGATGGATGTGTAGATAAAGGCATGGATGGACCGATGAATGGATGACAATATGCTGTAGAGGGTGGCTAGCCACTGGCGAGAGGAAAAAACGTGAACGGGAAAGTACCAGAAGAGCCAGATCCTGTGTAAATATCGCATGCTGCTCAAACCACATTGCAAACTAATGTGCTTCCTCACAGTCCTCCCTTCAGGAGCCACTTGACCAGCATTGTTCAATATGAAGGTGTCTCCACATGTGTGGCGAGCTCACCTGGATCCAGAGGGAGGCAGTCTCCATTTTTTCTGCAGACTTCTGCCACACTGTACTTGGTTTCCATCGTCGCTAGCAGGTTGTTGTACTTCAAGAAAAAAATCAAAGACCTTTAACTTACCTCTGTGGTCAGGTTTATTTAGCATAAATGTGAATCATACTTCCCATTTTAACAAGAAAATCTAACTATAATTTCATTTAAAAGGACGGATATACCTTGCGTTTCCAGTTTCTTCTAATGTGAGTGTGCTGTTTAGATTAGATGACACCACACGCTCACCTCCTTTAATTCCTCCTCAGGAAGTCCCGCCCTTTCGATGTCACTCAGTTTCTTGAGGATGCGCTTCACTGATGGATCCTGAAAGTCGGTGGGGTCATACTTGCGTGCTTCCAGTCCAGTCACCAACGTGTGGTTGGACATTTCCAAGTTCTTCTGCAGCTAATAGTAAAATAACATGAAAAAAATCACTTTGAAGCACAACAAAGTACTACTTCATGAAGGTTTCTCTTTCAGCGAGGCTCCACTAACACGTTCTTCTTCGTCTTTACGTGCTGGTACTTTAAATTTGCAGCATTATTAAGCTGGGCTGCTCTATGACAGCAGCTATATTCCAATCCACATCAGACCAATCTTATTTCTGTGACATTTCAATAATACCTCATAGGAATTAATAGCTTAAGTTTAATGTTTCCTACACACGGGTGACTGAACCTGACAGAATGAAGAGCAAGGTTCCCAAGGAGGCCAGCAGAGAACACTGAAGGCCCATTACCATCACTTGCTTGTTCTCCTCAGTTATATCCGTGTTGTAGGTCCAGGAAGCCTCTGTGTAGGCGTTCCACACTGTTTCTGCTGTGCTGTTGAATTCAGCCAGAAATTTCTTGGCTTGGACTTCATCTGTAATCTTATCTAAAAGGACAAGAGGAAAAAGTAATTAGTGTAGAGGAAAAGAATAATCAAAACAGAGGTCATCCATCCATCCATCCATCCATCCAACCTCTAGCCACATATGTAGATCAGTGTCATGGGGTTTGTTGAATCAGTCAATTCAATTTATTATTTACTTGTAAATAAAAAATGTGATGAACCAAATTAATTCATTCTAAATATTTCAGATCATTCTGAAATTGTTGTTCTGATATTCCAGTTGACATAGAAGTCATTATTCATCAGTTTAAAATCCACAGTCCTGTTATTAAAGCACTTGTACATATTTGTGTATGTAAAAACAATCAAGAACAAGGGTGTAGGTATTATGGTAAGCTGTTTAGTTGCTTGAATTGTGTCATTTCCACTGGCAATCAATATTAATAAGATTCCAAGTCCCATTACGACTCTGACGAACATAAGTTGGTGGAACGTGGATGGATGGATGGATGGATGGATGGGTGGATGGATGGATGGATGGGTGGATGGACAGCCAGGCTGAAAAAAATGTTTTTTACGGTCATTAAAGTCTTGTTAATAGAAAAACTAGTGTTTTTAAGGTTTGTAGTCCCACTTTTTACTTCCTAAAATAGATTTGTACCTTTAAAAATGATCAAATTGATCAGATCTCTAATCTACTCTCATTTAAAATGAATGCGTAGAATATGATTGCTTGAGTATGTGCCCATTGAAACCTGGGGGGTGAGCCGTGGGAGAGCTCACTGTAGCGGCACCGCTGTTGGCTGGGTTTGGTCAGGTCGACCCAGGGACAGAGACTAAGACTGGTGGCGGACCAGTGGTAAAGTTGGTGCCAGGAATCCATGAGGTCCTGTGTAGGGACAGGGATCGAGATCGAGCAAGACCCAGGGAATGGCTGAATAACTTGAAAGGGGGCAAGTGGCCTTGGAAAGTGGTGGGCAACCTAAGACAGGCGCTGTCACACAGGTGTTTAGGTCAGCCAAGGACGGGTAAGACCCATCCCACCGAGAAGCGATACCCCAGAGTGGCTGTAATTGCAGACCTGGGTCGGGAGTCTCTGAGACCCTGTCCTGCCCTGTTTCCCAGGGGACATTGATGTTATTTCTCTACTTTTTAAAATGCCTGTAAAGCACTTGGTAAACCCTGTGGTTGAAACAGTGAAATATAAATAAATATTGATTGATTGATTGATTAATAGATATGATCAGAAAGTGACTAGGCTCTGAGATAGTGATTGATTGTATCCTGTAATCCTTCTACAATGAGTGAAAATGGTAATGGACTCCTAAACAAAAGAAATGAGAACCTTATAGAGAATGTCTTTATGCATGTGGTGGAGGGCCACTGGATGGATTTTACAGAAAGACACCCATGAAGAGGGTGTCTCCAGGTCACCGTCTCACCAATGTCCCCCGGGTAGCCCTCTGGTACGGGTGGCCTCCAGTCAAAATCAGGCCACCCCAGCATTTCATTCTTGTTCTGCTCCTGCAGCCACAAGGTGAGGGGTTTGAAATACTTCATCAGAGCATTGGCATCCATCTTCTCCGTCCCAAGGGCTTCCTTCAAAATTTCTGGCCATGGCTTGGAAGAACCAGCCCTCAAGACTGTCCTGTGTCCGAAGAGATATGGGCAAAGCTTACTGCATCTATGACTGCTACAAGTTTCTGGGAGCCGAGGATCTGCAGATGGCCCCCATCATTCAGACTGCAGGAGACATTCGGCTTTAAAATATTAAAATGAAGGAAATATAACCCAGGTTGACTCATAATTTCGCTGATTATCCGAGACTTTCTGACACAACATGCAACATAGACAGATGGCAATTTAACAATTTATAGCCTGAATGAGCAAAGTATTTCGGCATCAAGTTACAAGAGCATCGAGGACGTGATCTAGGCGATAGACTTTTTTTTTTATGACCTCATTTCCTGCTACCTCCTGCCCAGTTGAACCACAATAGTGAATGGAGAAGTGTCCACTGGGAATTACAACAGAAAGGATCCTGGCCCAGGGTAATCTCCGTCTAAGTCTCGGTGTTGCACCTACGCCAGAATCTGTCCAGCCTCTTTGGACCTGTAGATGTCGCATTGATGTAGAGGTCCTGTGTGGCCAGCTGCCTGGCACAGCTTCTCATGGAACTGAAACTGAAGTATGAAGCTCACAAAGTATCTGCAAAGGAGTCAAGAACAAATGTGAGACCAGCATCTGCTCTCCCTTCACATCATCATTGCCAGGCACTGAAGCAACGTGAAAAAACTTGTTGGTGCTCTGCTAAATCTGGCAAACTTTGCTGTGAGAATTATCAGTTAGCATTACCAATTAGTTGACTTGGCACATACCTGCCTATCGCTAAATACGAGGACTTTATCTGAAGAACTACCCTGGTGATTCCCGGTTCACTTCAGACAGGAGCCTGAATCGAGATGATATCTACGACATGGACAGACATCGTACCTGATGTACGGTGTATTTCCAGGTATATGGTATTTGGCTGCTGCATCAAAGTTGCTCTCCGTGCGTTTGATTGGAGGACAGATCCCTTGGTACTTCGTTCTTGGAAAAAAAATGTCTGCGGTCAGGGACCTCTCATGGGGAAACGCAGGTTCTCCCGAAGGCCCACACTGGACTTTGCCAGTGGTTTTGCTGAATGGCAGCTACAGTACCAGCACAGACAGTGCTAGGCTGTTTTTAGGTGATGATTTTTTAAAGGAAATCTTACCTCAAATACCACCAATTTGCATTATAGTGATCGGGTGTGATCTTTCCACTGAACACCCCCCACCGCCACTGGTCAATGAGATACCCAAAGGGCAGGAAAGCTATCTTCTCCAGAGCCATCTTCAAGAGGTAATTAATGTCACTCTCTGTGAGGAAGCCCAGGTGTAAACACAAATAAACAAATCGTTTAACAACAACTAAAGGGCGATGGCTGAAAGGCAAAAGGGATAGAGGGCAGGCACTACAGAACACATTACATTTGTAATATTTTACATTATTCAAAAATTAAAACGTACAAGAGCATTACTGGATTTGCGAGCACATCTGTGATAAGTAACAGTTTAGTTTAAAAGTTAATAAGTTCAGTCCTAAGTCCACTTTTTCTGCGATGGAAAATTGAGGCACCAGTGTACCATTTAAATTCAGTGGCCTCTTTGCTGGGTTCCTAGTTAGTACCAGCTAGTACTACACACTAATGGTTGACAAGCTCAGAACAGCCTTTTTGCACACTATTGTGGTACTGAGCTGTTATTTCTGCCCTCCGTTAACTTTAACGAATTGGCCGTTTTCCTGTCACCCCTCTCATTAACACGACGTTGTCCAGCCAAAGAAATGCAATTGACTGGATGTTTTTGGTTTATTGTACTAATCTCTATAAACCGTACTTTGTGAAAACATCAGAAGGGTGACAGATGAACAATCACGCCACGTTCAGAACCGTTTACGTCGTACGTCTTAGCCAATATGGTGCTTAATCAATAAGTAAGTGAACCTTGACCCTGTCTCCCTCCCAGCTGAAGACATTCTTTAGAGATGTGGACCGCTTGAATTATCAAGCAGGCATGCCTAATAAACTGGCCACTGAGTGTATCGTGATCATTTAAGGAGGGATGAGAAGGGATGTGTTGTATAGAAGGACCATTTGATAATACATGTCAATGACGTTAATATGATTTATTATAAAGCCGCTTCAATTTACCGTTATCATTTACTATGTTATCCAGCAGGCCAATGGTATTCAGGTGCTTGGGTGTGGAGACTGACAGTGACAACACATCACCGATGGCCTCGTGGAAGCCTGGGTTGGCTCCTTTGCGGAAGCTGACCGGTTGGTCCTTGTACTGTAGGTAGTACTCAACGTGGCCCATCTCGTGGTGCACAGTGAAGAGCTGCTCCATTGTCACTGTCGTACACTGCTTGATCCTGCGGTTTGAGTAGCACATTGGTCAGCACACTTCTTCGCGTTTCTGCTTCTTCTCGACCAGTCACGTAGACATCCTGTGGCACAAAGGAAGGCCTCACAGAAGAAACCAAGCCTGACTTCCTGCTGCTCACCTGAAGTCCTCCCGGTTGTAAAAGTCCCAGGCAGAAGCATGGCACACAACTTCACGCCCATCCAGAGGCTTCTCCAACATGGACATTTTCCAGAACTTGTCAGGCATTTTTATCAGGCCTAATGATGTGAAGAACTCCTCTGAGACCCGGAACATGTGAGCCGCATTCCAGTTCTGTGAATACAGAAGAAATAGAGCTTCCTAAGCAGGATCAGTAAGGAAAAGACTCCTCACTACTGAAAATGGAGCGAATTTCTTGAGTACAACCCAATGAAAGGCTTTCAAATAGCTGTCAAAAACAAACACTCTGGGTGTATACTAATATGAGGCAGCGCAGTCCCAAAATGTACATTATATTGGTTGTAAATAACTTATTTGCTGCACAGAATGCGTGACAGTATAACTGTTTATTGTTATTTTACAGTTTTACTCTTGTATAGCTGAATATTTTAGCATAACTACTCAACCACTTTGCTCAGTAGTGCCAAGGTCTTCCCATCTCCAAATTGGAAACTCCTTTGCGTCTCTCTGGTACAGATGTACCCTGTATATACATATATAAATATACCTACTTGTTTAACCATAGCGTCGGTCACGTCTATATTGGGCTTTCCAGGGAAGGGGATCATCATATCGTAGATGTTGTTCCAAGTCTGGGCCCACATGTTCCCTAAATACACAAAATGTAATTCTGAAGAGTACAGATCATACCCATATGCGCCTTCGTACCGTCCAAATGCAATTCATAGCGCCCCATGAGTGCCGCAGGACGTCACGTTCAATTCTCGCGATTCTGGATTGGTTTAACGTTCTGTCTGATTCTGTCGGGCAGTTCACAAGACAGCCCAGCATGGCCTACCTAACAGGTGAGCAGGAATGGGTCCTCTGAGGTTGATGTACTTTGGCCCGTACTGATTGTAAAGCTTGCGGCGCACGAAGGCATGCAGATTCAAGTAGAGTGGCTCTAGCTGCCTGAAAAGGGCCTCGAGGTCCTGTTCAAAGGCTGGTGTCTCGTACCAAGACCGCCAGTATGCTCCAGTGTCCGTAAAGCCTGTGGACGACGGCGTGGGAGAGGAAAGACAAATGCAGACTGTAGACTCACTGCTGTGTTACAGGAGGAAGAGACAGTGAGTTCTGTTTTACTACAAATGACCACACAGTACAAGTCCTTGAACTCCAGAGTGAACACAGTGTCACATTGTCTGTGGTCATGTGAATATTAATAATATTGCCGTATTCTATTAGTAGAAGTAAGAGTACACCTTTAAGAACACTCATGTTTCTGTGGTGCCTCTCCTAGCTGGCTGATTTTGAATCCCATCGCTTTGGCAGCAGTTCGTTGTTGATGTTATTTAATACCTTACAGAGCTTCCAACTTGTTGTGTGATGTGTGTGCTGGTCCTTGAATTCTCTTACCATCCATGCGGGAGGCCTGGTTGCTGAGCGCCACGAATTCTGGGTACACTGCTTTCTGGGGCATCCCAGAGTTGTTGTGCCAGGCTTCCCACACATAAAGCAGCTTCTTGTAGCTCCTTGAGGTTGCCATGATGTCAGTCAGCTCTGTGGACATGGCGATCATGAAGGGACCACACGGAAGGAAAGCAGACGTGAAAAAGGTGTCACAGTGCGTCGGCAAAGATCTCGATTCAGTCTGATGAAGAATGATTCATTTTGTTGAGTCTATGATATGCTGGTGGTTCTGGTTTACCCTGGGGGAAATCAATCCGAAAAAAACGCAAGCAACAATAAACTAGTACGACCTGATTTATGTGCTGGGATGGGCCAAAACTAGACTGGCATCACTGAACCACAAAGTAAGGAGAGATGGTATCAGTTTCAAAACTGTCAGGAACAAACAACTTAATGTCTGAAACACAGCAAAGGTCAGATCATCAAATAATGAGGATCATTTTTTTTAATGTAGTGGTATGAGCAAATAGGCAAACATTCCCACAACATTGCTGCAATGCAGTCTCAACATCATGCCTATCATTAAAAGGTCCCACAGGCAGTTGGGAATCTGTGCATTGGGTATGAAAGGCGTATAATAAAGGCATTGTTCTCCAGACAGCCTTGAATTACCCTGCTGTACAGTGTTCATTGTCATAGGATGCAAGGCAGAGGCAGAGAGAAGCCAATATCAGGAAAAAGCACATTCCCCAGCCGGGATCTCTGTTTGTTATTACTGCCGTTTCATGGGCTGTTATGTGGCTGCAGTGAGTGGCTGGTGCTGAGAGCCCATGAAAGGAGGAGTGAAACTTTGTAACCCAGCTGGGTGCGAATGCTGTCGCTTAGTGACGTCCTTAACGCCAAGGGAACCTACGATCTGACGAAGGAGCAGCGGCCTTTGATCAGTCAGGGAGACGCAGGAAGATGATCTCGCTGCATTTTCCCAGTCACTACAAAAATCCCAGGAGCAACGGTGTTTACTCCGACATTATTTCAATGGAAAAAAAAAAAAAAGGGAATGACTTCGTATTTGCAATATCAGATTCAAAAATATTAAAAACAGATGTGAGAACCAATCTGTTGTAAGTACTGTAACTATGGTTTATGGAAAAACAGGCTGGCTATTATTATCGATTATTATGGATAAATCTTGGGATTTCAGAATTTAATTTATCAGAATGTTAAAGTTATTCACAGCAGAAGGTATCTAAAGAAGATCCTTAGCAGTGTCTGATGTTTATGTCCAATTCTATGCATGTCCTATACACACTCAAACTCCGTATTTCAAACCCTTTTTCCTGGGGAGCCCAAGTCATTTTCTTTTTCCTGTATTTTCTTCAGCGCTGATTCAATCTCCCTGGTCTAGCCACGTTTAAAGGCTTTAGACCCTAATCATCACTTCCAATCTACTTTGCCTCTCTGGCTATTCTGCTTGTTGTTTGTTTGTAGAGCCGTTCCTCTTCAAATAAAACACTTCACACATAAAAGCAAAGTTTGGATTAAAGCTGACAGGCTGCTTAACGCATCATCTGTGCAAACATCAGGTCATGAAAGCTTCATAATGTAATTATTCACAAAACTGTTTCCTCCTTACGTTTCCTGGTTGGTAGAACATGCCAGAGTAACCCAAATATTTGGTTTCTTGAAAATTATGCAAATTTTTACAAAACATTTTAGCCCGCCGTTTGTTCACCCAGTTTCTGGGTATGAAAATAGGTATGGCCTTCAGATCCAAAGTTAGGAAAAGAACAGACTTTATTGTTCAGTTAAATTACGTGTGAATTTATATAGGTTAATACATTCATACAAAAGAATACAAAATGTTACCTTTGTCAGTTCTACATATATTAAAATAGACAGATCAAATTACATTGAAAATAAATTATAGGCGAATCTATGATGTAATGAGAATCACGAACGTGTGTTTCAGTCTCAGATATTGAATCTGAGTTACCTAACCAACACGTACACATGGAGGCGTAGGTGAAAATCATGATTGCTAGAGGACGCGTGTAGTAATTTTCTCATTCACCTTAGCTGCTGCCTGAGACAGAGATGCTGAAGCGGGCACACCGGTACTCACCCGGCTCCAGAGACCAGCATGCAGACCCTCCGGGGGGGCAGACTTTTGCTGTGGAATATGTACTGTCCATCGTGCTCAGAATGCTGTTGTACTGGAGAAAAATTTGCGTTAACTGATATTGAGCATTTCTGAAAAGAGTGCACCACTTTACACACGCAAGGCTAACTTGGTTTGAATCCTGGAGACGTGATCGGTAACCCTCCACCTCTCCTGTACATGTTAGCATGTGTGTGTAACGGAGAATGGTGCGAGACACAGTATTATATATAGTGATGGGCTTGACGGCATGCAATCCTGTCACTTCACAACATCCCTGGGAAATGGATGAGAGTGTGAAAGGGTGAATCGTTGATGAAAGGCACCTCTTCTGGAATGACTAACCTTCTCCCTCTCCACTGTGGGCAGATTAGCTGGTCCCAGGATCTTGATCGCCTGGATAATTTTCTTCAGCTGGAGATCCGTGAAAGTTTCTATTACGGTGTCATTATACACCTCTTTAGCCTTCATCCCCCAGGCCTCTGTGAAGGCCTGCTCTTGCATGGACGCTTCAACCTGACGTGACAGCGACAACACTGACATTAATATACACCAACACTGTGGTATTCCAGCTGGTGGTATTCAAATTCTCACTATAACGAGCCTTATAATCATACCGAGTGCCATCCAAGGACACGCCCAAAGCACGTCAAAGAAATATTCAAAATTCACACAAGTATGAACTCCAGTAGTGTTGCCTGAAACAATGCAGTGAATGCGTCCAACAACTGACCCTGGAGGGATCAGTATACCCTCTTCCGGTTAGCTTGTGCCAGTCCTTCTACATCCCCTTTCCAATTTGCACCTTTATAAGTGTGCCATCTAGCTGTGGGGAAGGGCCAATCATCCAAACGTCCACTCCCCGTCTTTCACTGTCCTGTGTTTCTGCACTTAAGTCGATGTGACCCCTCCCCCCACCCTATTTTTTTGTCACTTGCTCTGTGCTCCACCGTGGTCCTGAGGGTCCTGATCTCACACCACTGTATACTTCTCTGCGTGAATGGTAGCTTATGACAATCCTTCTCTCTCAGATGTTGACCTGATATTGTCATTTTTCAAATCAGTGTGTTTGTTTGCTTGTATTCTGAATTCCTCTTTTAGGGCTGTTAATCATATTTTATGTAAGTTCAAGTGGGCTGCATGAAATGAGGGAGTGGCCATTCACCCATCAGGCCTTGAGAGTGACACCTGTCATCTACACAAACTGACCCACAGCTCACACCTGAGTTTAACACATCCTCTACTTAACTGGTGAAATTTCTGATCCTAACACCTCCAAAACATCCTTATTATAAACCGGATTGTGTAGTTCCTCTGTGAGTTTAATAGCCATGATCTCACCAGTGTTAAAGTGGCCATTTACAGTGGATGGATGGATGGATGGAGATGGATGGAGATGGACACCTCGCATGGATCTTGTTATGAGTATGTCTTAAATTACCTGGAAGGTACACCAGTCGTTATGTCAAAGTTGTGACTTGTGCTAGATTCCAGAAGTCACACTACTGAAGGAGAGCCTATCCATTCTCCTGTCCTGGTGGCCTGGAAACCCAGCCATGGCCTCCAAGGTTTCCAAACCCCTCCGTTTGTGTCGGGGAGAGGAAGACCTCGCTGAACGGAGGCTCACATCCTCGGTGAGTCAGACAGTCACACATCTCATGGATAGCAGCTGATAAGAAGGGTGGACGTGCCTCTGACGGAGACCTCCCTGAGATCAGAAAACAGTGCTGCTACTCTTCCTGGGCCATGAGATGTTTGTTCAGACACCTTATCTGTTTGGTTCCTACAGGTTCTGCTTTAGCAGGGGAAACAGGAAGTCAGTGATGCAATTTTTGCAGCAACTGTGATGTCTCCGTCAGCACTTCTCAGGTTTAGAGACAATCCGTTTTCCCCATCTTTCCTTAAAGAAGCAGTACAACACAAGAAGTCTGTTGACATAAATGAACAATTGAGATGGACTATAAGGGTTACTGCTCCAGGTTTTTAAAGTTATCATTTTGGGACCGCATCTCAACAAGTTCTGTTGATGTAGCACTTCCTAACTCCTACTCATCCACATAGTCATTTATTTTCTTAAGAAGATAAAAGGTTGGAACAGCAGGATCAACTGTGAGAACAAAGCTTCTTTGCTTATGTTCGTCTTACTGTATGTACAGTTCATAAGAACAAAATGGTCTTTCAGGAACTGATGGTGGTCTAATTAGATTGAGGAAACCCATTTTTTCCCAAATTACTCCTTGGCTCGTGTGAAATTCTCACATATGAGCTGGGGGTGTATATTTTGTCAACCATAATGTTATTTTTGTTTACAAAATCCAGTTATCCTGACTAATTTTTTGCCCAGCTTACTGTCATCTTTCAAAACTAGCTCCTTGTGGGACTTCAGCCAGAAGCACATGACACAGGGTAAGATACAGAGACTTTAGTTAGGTACTGGAGGAGAGACGGGTTTAACAAAATAACGGGAACGAGTGAAGACAATGGATGGCTGTTTCAGCACTATGGAAAATGGAGGGCATTTGGTCTTGGAGGGGTTTACAACTCGGTGTGGACTTGGGGTCCAGATGAATTTTCTGGGAACCAAGAGAAAAAGAAAACTTCTAGAACATCTGTTGGGCCTGGTATCATGGCCCAGGTGAATTAAACAAATTTGCCGGTCATCTGACCTCTCCTTGCCCTGGGATGTTCCATGCCTTCTTACCTCACATCCTTCTCTATTTCTTCTCCAAACCCTGGGATGTTCCGTGCCTTCTTACCTCACATCCTTCTCTATTTCTTCTCCAAACCCTGGGATGTTCCATGCCTTCTTACCTCACATCCTT